>JAHFWJ010000450.1:0-626354 GCA_028555115.1 Himalopsyche japonica | reverse complement strand
TTGATGTAGTGAGCCTATTTACTAGTGTGCCCATATCTGAACTAAAGTCAGCGATTGTTGATTTCATAGATATGAAAAATCTTAATCCCCGGTTGGCTACAGATGTAAAATCAATCATTAACTGTTGCATAGATCAAAATTATTTTAAATTTAAAGATAAATTTTATAAACAGTTGGATGGTTTAGCAATGGGTAGTCCATTGTCACCAATTTAAGCTGATTTTTTCATGAATTTGATTGAATCAAAAATTACAAAATTAGATCTTTTTAAAAATATCATCTATTGGTATAGATATGTAGATGATATTTTAGTACTTTGGGGAGGTACTGAAAGGCAACTGCATACTTTTTTAAATAATATGAATAAGATTCATAGTTCAATTCAATTCACAATGGAATTAGGTATGCATAAAATAAACTTTTTAGATTTAACCGTTGAACTAATTAATAATCGTCATAGTTTCAGTATTTACAGAAAAGAGACTTTTAGTGACAATATCATAAGTAGCTCGTCTAGACACCACATTTCACATAAGTTGTCAACTTTTCATTCTTTTATTCATCGCTTGTTGACGATTCCTATGACAGAATCAAATTTCAATTTAGAATTAAACACCATTAAACAGATCGCACTTAACAATGGATACGATGCAAAGTTGATTGATCGACTTGTCTTTAAAATACCAAAAAATTAGCTTTATTAAATGTAACCTCGAGCTTGATGATTGATGTTCCCTCCGTTGAAAAACGTTGGGTAAAACTAAGTTATTTAGGCCGAATTTCTGAAAACATATCCAGAAGTTAGACAAAAAACTTTTTAATGTATCTTTTTATAACAATCATAATCTTAGTCGAATGTTAGTTAACACGAAAGACAAAATTAATATTTTAAGCCAAAGTGGTATTTATCTTCTAAATGTGATTCCTGTGAGGCTAGGTATATTGGTCAAACAGGAAGATCGTTTCATACTAGATTTAAGGAACATTTAGCTTGTGCCAAAAAAGGCGATGAGATTTCTACTTTTGGAAACCATTTGTTTCGAAATAAACATTCATGTGATTTTACTATAAACTACAAAATCCTGCATTTCAATAACAAATCACTGAAATTAGATAAACAAGAAATCTTTGAAATTAATCGATATAAATTTTTGCCTAATTTTAACCTTATAAATGAACAAACTACTTTTGCGTCGTCACCATTGTTATACTCATTAAATTAGATTAATAAATATATATTTCAAATAAATATTATTATTTTTATTTGTTTCCCTTTTTTTTTTTTTTTTGAAAAATGATATTGCCTCCTTTTACTTAAATTTTTTACAGAAAATATTGGAACGCCCCTGACTGACCATATCTTCCCATCTCATCGATTTATCTTTAATCGACTTCTCATGTATTAATTTATTTTGTTCCATTAAGTAGTGATTGTGGGTTATTTTTGTCATTAAAAATTTCCCACTCCTTACTTTCTTATTGATTGTTTAGAGCTCCTAATGGATTATTGATTTAATATAATTGTAATTGTAATTCTTAATAAGTGATTGTGAACATTTAATTTTATACTAATTTACTTTATTTGTATCAATATTGTATGATTTTATGTAAATTGTTTCCTCGTTCTTGTACCCATGGTTTTGTACACCTGCTACCATTAACTCAAATTAATTTTTTGTTTTGTATAAATAGACTTGTTTGTAAATTGTATTCTATCAGTTGATAATGCTCGCGATGAGCGAAACCGGTCCTGATCAAAAAATATATTGTGGAAATAAGTACTAAAAAAATGTGTTTTTATTATTTAAAATATAATGCCTTTCCATCAAGAAGTGACAGTTAACACCTAAAAAGGCATATATTACATATTTGTATTTAACTTACTGTCAAAGGGGTTGCTTTTAAAACTTTTTTCATAGCAACCCTGTTTTCAAATTTAAATATTGCTCCAGGTGACACTTGCTTTTATTCAATGTACATGTAAAGAAAATTGCAGACAAATTAACAACAAAAAATGTTGAATTTATTTGAATCTGGCTTAAGTTAGTTCTGTTGCATCCGTGAGATAGAAATCCTGAATATGCAGAAAGGCGAAACCCGGGTCGAAGCTTCAGTCGATATCATAAAAAAAATCGTATTTGATATGATATTTCCTTTATTTTTTGAATTATATGATGACAAATGATCGCTAATCTTATCTATAAACGTGTTGCAATCGTATATATAAACAATATTAGCAAAATTATTCTTATTTTAATGTCTTATTTCTTATAAGCTTAATTTTAGTACATATTTCCACAATATATTTTTTGATCAGGACCAGTTTCGCTCATCGCAAGCACTATCAACTGATGGCTCGCGATGAGCGAAACCGGTCCTAATCAAAAAATATATTGTGGATTAAGTACTAAAAAAATGTGTTTTTATTATTTAAAATATCATGCCTTTCCATCAAGAAGTGACAGTTAACACCTTAAAAGTGATATACTATACTACTTTTTACTACTGACACATTACTCAATAAGTTATCAAATTTTCAAACATAATGTGTTTTCGTCAATAATCACTGTCTCAGAATGCCAAATAAATGTTCTCTTTCTTAATAAGATCAAAAATGTATGTTTCAAGATACTGTCAGTAAGAAAATAAATGGCACGTATCACATCAAGTAACACACTACGTGGAAATACAAATGTATGAATTTAAATTTTGTACTTAAATATGTTATTTATATATAATTGATTGTAAATAATTACTAAGGATATAAGGCATTTGTTAACGAAACATGACAAAAATTAACAAGCAATTGTCTGCAACATGTTTGAGTAATAGAATCCACGTTCAGCTGATAAAAAAATCAATATTTTTTCACCTTACTTTTAAAATTGAAATAGACATGAAATCCAATGAATCAAATTGTATTTCTTACGCAACCTTATAGGTATGAATGAGTAAATTAAGTAATGGAGGTAGTAAGTTGTGCTTTTCTAAGCAAAACTGTCTGCTGCACGTCATGATGAATTAAACCAAATTGATTGATCACTCTGTAGATACGATTAGCTACGGCGACTGCTACGATCTAATCTTTCCGCAGCACTTTGTAGATGCTCTTTCACAACTCTGCGACAGACGATCTACGAGACAATTACTAAACTGATATATGTATATATGTATACATATATATATATATATATGCACTTTTAAATCTAATGTAAATTAGAACTTGGAAGATGTCGAAAATATATTTTATCGGAGGGTTTGATTGGAAAACTTGAAGTAACGCGATACGATTATTTGGCAATTACATTAAAGATGATAGATATTTGAAAAATCAGATATTAAACGATATCATTGGCATTCGCTTAGTAGAACTTTATTTTAACAAGGTGAAAAAATAGCAACGTATTTTAGTTTTACAAAAAATATAAGATATATAGTTCATCGCTATTTTGGCTTACGCCCTACTGCTGAATAGTTCTGACCGTCAACTCAAAATTATTTTATTAAAAAGCTTTTTTGTAATTTTAATCTTTTTTGTTGATAATGCTCGCGATGATTGAAATTATTCTTGATCATAAAAATACATTATGAAAATAGTACTAAAAATGTCTTTTTATTATCTAAAATATACAATCAAGTTAAATGGAATGTAGAGCAAATAACATTGTTATAAATATATAGTAACACAACGTGTTTTCAAATGAACTGCTTGTTACTCATTTGTTGAACCATTCGTTTTAGAACATAGAACAAGATGTCAAACCTTCGCTGTACTGGGTAAATTTTGAACATCACGTCTACGAACGAAATCGATGAATCGATTGAAAAAAATGCTCCTTATCTGGGACCGTGGGATCCCCATATAAATAAATATATATGTACAAAAATAATATACGTCTTATACAACACAATGTCTATAGGTTTTAATACATGCCTATTGTCTCGTATGAAGGCTAAACAAAACAAAAACAAAAAATTTCAATAACAAAATCAATCTTATTATTTCAGAATATTTGGCGTTGTAAATCTAAATTAAATTCTTACAATATAAAAATTAATTTATTGATTGAATTGGCATTCACTTGGTAGAACTCCATTATAACACGGTGAAAAAATAGCAATGTATTTTAGTTCTACAAAATTATTTTTAACACATATAGTTGATAGCTATTTCGGCTCACGCCATAACGCCATAGTTCTGACGATGGCGTGAGCTGAAATAGCTATCAACTATATGTGTTAAAAATAATTTTGTAGAACTAAAATACAATACTATTTTTTCACCGTGCTAAAAATAAATTATATGGCCAAGACAGGCTAGTTGTTCTCGACATCGCAAAATTCACTGATTATAATAATCAGGGGTAAACAAATATAATATATATATATATATATGAAACTGATTTTTCGTAGTGCTTATCATTTGGCTTTTCCCTTTTCCCTACATTTCTGATTTAGGAGAAAATTTCCCATTTTTGTTTATATTTTTTTATAATAGGAAAATATTGAAAATCTTTTCGTGATCTTCCAAGGTAAAATTCATTTTTGATTGCTTTTTATGTAGAAGATATGCATTTTAACCTTTTGAGTCTTTCAAAAAATATTTCATACCCGTCACTTGAAATTTTATATGCAGGGAAAATTATAGTTTTGTATTCCTTCACAATATAATAGCTTTGCATTTAATTGATAATATATATTTGAATATAGCACCTTTGTTTCTTACGTACATCTAATTGAATCAAATTGTAGCTTATTGCATCAACTGCAGGTGCTTAATGGAATTTTTATATAAAATTTTAATTGTGAAATTTTGTACCTATTCAAATGTCTTGTCACTCATAACACAAACACATTCAATCACTCGGATGCAATAGAACTGACTGAAATTCCATCAAGCAACTCAATCGATATCGAAAATTATTTCAATATTTTTAGTACGTAACTTTATGGCAAATAAGGGATAATATATATATTCGAAGATATTTAAATAATCTGTATTTTCTAAAGATATCATTCATTAAAAAAAGGAGAAATAAAAAAATATATAGCTTAACAGACTTACATTAACAGCTTAACGACAGCACAAAAAGCAATAAAGCCTTATTCGATAGAACCTGCCACATTTTTCATTACTAATTTCTAAATCAAGGCTTTCGAAAGATGTACTTTTGTATAATAACTAAGGTTGGATAGAATGATGAAAAAGGCCCGGATTAAGCCTACAATAAAACCATATTTTTCATTGGGATACGAATTTCTAGTTGCCATACCAATGTGGTCACTGTATATTTTTGAAATCTGTGTTCATATATTTTTTTTTAAATATTCAATATTTAGACCGACTTTATTTTAAATCAAATCATTAGTCTATTAATTCATTTCAAATATCTAACTGTCTAGCATATTGATTCTTTATGGAGCATTTAATTTGTAGTTAATTAATATTAGTTTTTTTAGAACTGCTATATTCCTTCTATGTTTCATCAACAGCTTATCATATTTTGTTTTGTTAACTTTAGCCAATGTCTGACTTTTATACTAGCTTTACATTCTGTGTACGATAAAAGGACCATAAACCATTTCAAATTTGGATTATTGAAATATTGTTCATTTTTACATGTTTTGTCACTCACGACCCATGTTTCACCTTTCTGCATCTTCAGATATTTTTTTAGACTTTTGACTCATTGAACTAATCTTACGTAAACGATATAACAATGAAGAATTAGGGAAATTAAAATATTCACTGAGGATAAACATTGAATCTAATTGAGCTCTGTCTCATTTTTTTGACAAGCACTTTCATCCATTTTACCATCGTAGAAATTCTGGTAGTGATTGCAATTTAGTTTTTTAATGCTGCCAGATTTTTTTTAAATACAGTGGGTGATTATCATCTCAATCAATGAACATCATCTAATCCAAGACTATATTCGTCACTCTCCGAATTTTTCGCTAGCCGATCATCGATTTTCTACAGATAGAATTTATGGATTATAAAGATCATTTAAGTTCGTAATCCGAATGTGTTTAAAAGAATTTTGTGATAGTGCTCGTTATCCGATTTGTTCGCAGTCCAAAATGTTCGTTAACCGATCACCCACTTTTTCTGTCATCATGACTTTTGTTTAATTCAAATAATACGATTATTGTTTTGATTAGAGTTGTTCTAATAAAATAAATAAACCCAACTGGTAATATTAATTAATCATTTAAACAAAAGTATTGAATTCTTATGATATTTCATAATTACTTGAGTACCTTATAATGGCTTAAGTCGTGGTGTTGAATTAGTGTACAATCTACTAAAGTAAAGGTTTGAATAAAATTAAAGCATGTATTACAAATGAACTTCGGATTATCTATAATTATCCCTGCTCTACGCGACGGTAAAGAATGAAGGTTCTGAAAGAAGTTCATTTGAATATAAATTATTATACATATTATATTTCCAATTGAGAAAAGTGTTTTGCCTCTTTCAGGAGCATCTTCAGATTTACAATCGCAAAGGTTCATTCATTCATCATTCATTCTTATTGATTAAATTGACATTTACTTGTTAAACTCCATTATGAAACGGTGAAAATTTTTATAAAATTTACAAGATATATAGTTGACAGCTGTTCGGCTTACACATTCATCAGAATTATCTCTATTCTTTTCTATTAAAGATCTGATGAAAGTAATCCGAAATAGTTGTCAATTATATTTCTTAAGAAAAATTAAAACTAAAATACGCTGCTATTTGTTTAACGTGATAAATCATTTTTGTTTCAATGGAAAGTTTGAAGCTGCCCCTAAAAGAGGCGAAACACGTGTCACAATAAGTAATAAAATGCGTGGAATAATCATTGATATGTATCTTAAAAAGGACGTTTTATGATATAATGACAAAAATTACGCGTGGAGAGATATAGCATTAAAAATTAAACATAAATGAA
This sequence comes from Himalopsyche japonica, assembly GCA_028555115.1. NCBI lineage: Eukaryota > Metazoa > Arthropoda > Insecta > Trichoptera > Rhyacophilidae > Himalopsyche > Himalopsyche japonica. The sequence continues at coordinate 619,410 of JAHFWJ010000450.1, read as the reverse complement.
AAACACTCGTTAAAATAGTGGCTAATGTTAAAAGATTTTAATAACGAAAATTTTAGTTTAATAAAGTAACAGCACAAAGAAAATTGTGATTGTTTCATTTTTCATATGAGCCAGGTTCTTTTTGAACAAAACAAAAATAATGATATTTAATTAACTGACTAAATAAATGTCTTTTTTGAAAAGTCTGCAGTAATTGGACATCTTCTGAATGAAGAAAGTTGTAATAAAAACAGCTCAATATAAATTAAAGAGAATAAAATTATTTTGTAAGAAACATTTTCATTATTTGAAACGCCTTTTTAATTAGTTAAAGTACGTCAAATTTAGGTGTCATAAAATAGCAGTAAAATTTTTTAATTGTACCATATATAGTACATTTTACAAGAGATGAACTTTGCCTTGTAATTAGATCGTTTCGTATAACAGCAAAATTCAGTTATCAGAGCGATGGACAGTTGTAATATTATATAATTATTATGTTATTTTAATAAGTACACTTTGAAATATTTCAGCAAACATCGCTTAAGTATCAAGAGTTTATATTTTGATTGATACATATGTTTTTATATTCAATATTTAAATAATAAAACAATCTCATCGCACGCATTATCAAGTGAAAAAATACAAACCAAAACAAAGATATATGCATTTTGATTTCGGTTAATAATTCTCATCATGATGTGCGAAAACGATTTTAACATTAAATTTATAAAATTGTAAGTAAAGAACTTAGAAATGTATTTTGTTATTTAAAATACAGTGCCTTTACGTCAATAAGTGGCAGTTAACACCTTAAAGGCGATAAAAAATATTTGAATTTAAATCTAAATCTATACAAACTATTAAAGCAATATACGATAAAAATGCAAAGGTCTCGCAAGTGATTTGTGATATGTACTTTAATCTATGATGCTGTCTTTGATAATTAAATTCAACCATATTTATTTTTTTGCATGATATTTAAACAATGAAAATATTTTCCTTTCTTATCTTACAAAAAATGCCGCTGGGTTAAAGTAAAGCAGTAAGCAATAGCCACAATATATGTAGCGATTTATTCAAGCTAGTCGTTATAATCATCGTCTCATATGATATTTCAAAACAATCAAAAAACATTAGTCGATCTTGTACAAAGCATTGTGAGCTATTCTAGAGTGCGTTTGCAATTTTTAACCGCTAGTACTTGTATGGCCAGCCCGACGAGCTCAAAAATAAAGATTTGACTAACGAATGTGCGGCAGCCAAAAGGATAAAATTTATAATTGATTGAATTGGCATTCACTTGGTAGAACTCCATTATAACACGGTGAAAAAATAGCAATGTATTTAAGTTCTACAAATTTATTTTTAACAAATAAAGTTGATAGCTATTTCGGCTCACGCCATCGTCAGAACTATTAGCTCTGACGATTGCTATTTTTTCACCGTGTTAAAATTTATAAACTCAATATTTCATGGATAGCTAACATAGCATTTCAACAGAATGTCTTATACGGTTGTAAATCATCCTTAACATGGAATATATTTAAATATTAAGACAGTAATATGTGTACTAATTATGTTATTGCAATCACGAACTTTCGCTCATCGCACACATTATCAACTGATGAAAAACTTCTTTTCAATGTTTTTTTTTATTGTTATAAATAATATTTAAAAAGTGCTAGTAATTTTCTAATTACTTCAGTGGGAGACTTAGAAAAAAATTCTGATATTAATGTTTTTCGATTTAAATTCATAAATCGATGGGGATATATAATATTAATCATAAAATAAAACAAATTGAAAAATATTATGTAAAACTTTTGTCAGTACAATCAAGTAGGTTCCGTAAGCACTAGGGCGGTACTACTCGGTTACGGTATGACTAAAATATAATATGACTCTTCTTTCATTAAGAAAACAATAGCATTACGGAACAATATAAAGCTGTAAGACACCACTTTGCGTTTGACTCGCGTCTGGATTTTATTCTTGTATTTTATAACCCAAGTAAGGAAAGGCCTAGAGTAGGGGATGGAGTGTAAGATAGGGTGGGCACACTGGGGTAGATTCTCATTCAAATGGCGTATATAATTGGTCGAATAAGGGAAAGTTTTAAATTGAGTTTTCCACAAACAAGGGATTGAAATGAGACAGAAATTGTTCGGGAAAACGTTTGCGGACCTCTTCATCTTTGACACTCCTTTCCATCTATCTACCTACTTCAAATTTTAAATTATTCTTAATAAAATATAATACAATTTTTTTCTTGAAAAAATATTTCTATTTATATTATACCACCCTTTGAAAAGTGAAATATTATATAAATTGATTTACTTTAAAATTTATGGTGATGTATAAAAAAATGTTATCCACTAAAATTGTTCCAATATTTAATATAGTATCGGAAGTATGAACTTCTTACAATTTGAAAGAGTTTCATAAATTTTCGGAGCAGTGTTTTTTTGGTTCAGCCTCACGTCACATCTGCTTTTCCAAAGAATAATGTCTCTCTGCCCTGACTTATAAACAAAAGTAATTCAAACAATTAACCAACGTGATATTAAGGCAGACGATAGACTCCGACAGAATCACACTCGGGAGTATAAAAATGTATTCTCAAAAAAATATTGTTGTATATAAACTCGTATGAAGTTTTTGAATTGAAAATTTTATATCAGTTACTTTATAATTTATGTTGTCAATAGAATGTGCTTGGTGAAATTTCAATATAAAAATTCCAACAATTCAAATTTAATAACTATTTGAGAATGACCTTTATCTTAACTTTCTTATAAGGCGTGAAATCTCTGTTACCAACAATAAGCTTTCAAGAAGCTAAGACATAAAGACGATCAAACAATATTAGAAAAATAGTTGTCAACTCTTTACAAGACAGACTTGAAAACTTAAGCGTAAAAAAAATTTCAAAAATACAATGATTCATAAAATTGTGCACCTACGCCATATTTTTAGCCGACTAGTTTCAGGTGATTCTCAAAGAAGTAAACCTCACTACTATTTCACTGTCGTTAATTAAGCCACTCGTATAATAAAAATTGAGTAGTGTTGCTACATTTTAAAATAATTTTATGATTGTTGAACCTTTTGAAATTGCTATGTAATACATGCCGCGGTGAAAATATTGTTATTTTTTACTTGACAATATTTTGTGACCTCAAAACGTTATCTTAAATTGTGTTGCAATTTTGAAATTAGATCTGATGGATTTTGCGATTCTTTTCAAAGAAAAACATCGCCGATACATCATTTTTTGTATTCAGGGGGGTGAATGATTATTTATGAAATTTGCATATCGTCTATATAGCTAACGATCATTATACGATATTTGTATACGAAGTACCAAGTTACCTTCAAATCAGATAAAATTTTTAACGTTCAACTTCAAATGAAAGTTTTCAAGTTAGTATGTAGAAATACATTTCTATTTTCAATGTAGATCTGTATTAAGATTTCGTATTTGAGGTACTTATTGAAAGTTCCAATATTGCATTAAGCGATTAAACCGAGCGAGGCGAGTCAACACTAACAATTGATGGAAAAACTTTGAGTAAACGAATCATAATATTGGAAAATCAAGTTTTAAGTGCTAATTTCCAGCACTAATAAACTAGAAGTAAATTCTTGTATAAGAAGGCAAGTTTACTAGAAATGTGATAAAATTTATTTTGCTTTAAAATTAAGAAACATATAAGATGTATCCGTAATAATTATACTTTATAATAGATTATTAATCATTATAACATAGAATTTCTCGATCGTGTAAAGAATTGAGGCATTAAAGTAAATGGATCATAGTCCTTAGAAAATTATGGTATTAAATTATGAATTTTTAAATTTGAATTGTTACAACTACGATTCCACATGTTTTGTCACTCTGAATTTCACCTTTCGATATTTTCAGGCATTCTGAATGCGATAGAACTGACACTTAGTAAATGGTTTAAATCGGTTGTGGACACGTGAAAAATGTAGACCAAGGCCAGTACATATATATATATCGAGAACGGTAAGAAAAACTATCAATTTGATCATAATGAACTTTAATTTTGTATATGATAATTTTATAAACAGAATCAGAAATTAACAAATATTTTTGATAGCTATTCGGAATCATAGTTCTTACGATTAATGGCTGTATGTCGAAATTTTTATTTGATATTTGATAAATTTTAATAGATGAAAATTTTATATTTATTTTGTTAATCCAACCTTAGACAAAAAAGTATAAATACCAAAGTAACAAAGTTTGAAAGTAAAATTTTCAGCCTATGCATAATAAATTATACTAATACAAGCATCCTAAGTAACTGGTGTTTTAGTTGTTAGTTCAACATCTAATTAGTGATACGTGCCAGGGTTGATAACGGCAATAACACAACTTATCATCTGTGCAAAAGCTTTCAAGTCCTTGTACCGGAAGCGTGTTGGTTATATCCCTTGACTCCGCTTCAGTACAGTCTTACATCCAGTGTGTTTCCGCACTTTCTTGCAAGTTAAGCTTTGAATAGTTCCACATGCGGAAGTTTTAACGGAAACAGCATATGAAGATTGTTAAAGGATTATGCATACAAAGCTCCATCGTTATATATCTTATAAGTCTGCAATCGAAGGAATTCGTGTCAAAGAACCTTTGAAATAAGATAGGTAATTAATTGAAAACTAGATATAAAATGAAACACAACAAAAAAACAATTGTGTGTCGAGCTTATTTTAAATGTAAGGAAAATTCGGAATATAAACATTTCAATTTTCTATATTGACAAACAATGTTACTCAAGAAATCATAAAAAAATAAACTAGTTTTGAATTGTTACAACTTTGTACGATTCGACATGTTTTGTCACTAACGACCGGGTTTCGCCTTTCGGCGTCTTCAGGCATTCTATCACACGGATGCAACAGAACTGACTGTCGGTTAGAAGTTAATACTTTACACAAAGTTTTAATACAAAATTTCATGAACTAAGAAAATAATTTACAGACAATCATAGTTTATGTATATATATGAAAATAAATTTTATTTTAATAACCATTTAGTTAGGACATTAAAAATGATTCAATTGATTTCTTATTACGTCACTATTCACCCATTCCAAAGATATATTGTAAAGATCGTTGTGACTGAAAAAATAATATTTCATTAGAAGATTGCGGAAATAAAAAAAAAACATTTTTTTCTAATATAATGTAGCTTAAAATAGTGTTTTCACTTGGGAATATGGTTCTGCAATAAAGTTGTATGCCAAAACCTTAACACCCAATAAAAACTTTTATATTGCAAATTGTTTGCATTTTTCATTTTGTACGGGACAGGAATATAAAAACGTCTTTAAAAATTCTCTAAAGTGAACTTCTTCGGAACAACTCGCATCCAAGTATAACGTTTTTTATGACGCCTTAACAAAGTCACTTAATAATAAAGTAGCAACAGTTCCTTTTAGTGCTCGGCTCAATCCCAAGAATGACTTTTGCTCTAATTTATTATAACGTAAGACGTGCGTTCGTGATTTCGTTATATTGAAGTGCGAAATGAAAGCAATATAGCAGAACTCATAAAACTGCTGTCAGAAATATTATATTTTGTATTTAAATAATAAAATACAATTTTAGGTCCTTTTCACGATTTTATATTATCAAATACAAAACACGTTTCACTTATCTTGAGTATGATCAACTGTCAAAATATAATACAAATTTACTTAAACGCGGCTATGTATACAAAATGCTAAGTAAATAATTATCAGGTAGGTATACAAATAAAATCCATCTATATCTACACGAAGTAAAATACAAAATTTGAATTCATAAAACTATGTAGGATTCCAGATATTTAGTCGCTAACGACCTGGGTTTCACCTTTCGAAATCTTCAGTTATTTTTTTTATTTTTGGAATAGAGTTCTGCTAAATAAATGCCAATTCAAATATATGATAACTTGTATGCATATTTCAAATATTTACTCTTTGCATTTTTCAACCGATAGCAAATAATTCAAATTTTTACATAATTTATGATATCGGCTGAAAGAGCTTGATGAAGTTTCAATATTAATAATTCAATAATTTGAACTTCTATAATACATAACCTATTACTTAATCACACCGTTACCCACCAATTTGAAATAATTAGTTATTCTAGACATTAAAATTACCCAATTGCATTTTAATGATAGTGGATTATTATATAATGTAAAATCCTTTCACCAATGATTTATTAATAGTATACCAAATACTCATAAAACATATGATTTTCGATTGATTGTAATTATTTCAGATGTATGTTTGAGTTCTAACCTTGGGGTCTGAATTTTTCCTTTGTAATGGACTCCTATTCTATATAACTGAAACAAACTGTATATTGTGTGTAAGTTATATTGCGTCTATCTAAAAGAATGCCTGAAGATGCCGAAAATCGAAACACAGGTCATTAGTGATAAAATATTAAAAATCATACAAAATCCTATAATTCAAACTCAAGTTTTTTTAATTAATTAACTTCATTAGTTAAAGGCATCGTCAAAGCAAGGCGTTAAAAAATATATTCGCACCATAATTTATTCTGAAAAAAAAATGTTATAATTTAAATTGTTACAACTTTGTACGACTCCACATGTTCTGTCACTAACGACCCGGGTTTGGCATTTCAGCATCTTTAGGCATTCTATCAAACGGATGCAACAGATTTGAGTCGGTCAACGGGTCGTTAGTGACAATACATGTGAAATCGTACAAAGCTGTAACAATTGAAATTTGATATTGAAATTCCATCATACACCTTCAGTCGATATCATAAATTATAATTTGACGTTCAAAAGCTTGCCGCCAGAGTGTTGGCATTTTTAGTGTGAAGGGTTTTAAACATGAAAGGCTGCAAATATTATACACAAAAATTTTATTTTGACTAAATAGTTTAAATAAACAAATCGCTGCTTTGTGATTATGTACAATTACATAAGAAATTTTCAATGTTTTATGTAATGGTGTAAATTATTATCATTTGTACCACTTTTCGTGCAAATCCTAACTAAACAAGTAAAAGTAAACTGTATTGTACGGAACATTCCCGCGGAAGCCTTCGTCGTAGCATAGCTTAACGGTCAGCAGGAAAACATAAGTTGCAAGCTTGTTGCAGGCACTTTGTGAAAACTTAGACAGGATGTGATACTGAAACACGTTTCCTATGCTCAGTAACGCATTGCGTGATTAATGATAAATGAGTTTTATTTACTCGAACAAAATTCTTCGTTTAAATGATTGTACACCAAGACACTGGGAAATTGTGAGATGTCGTTTTTCGACAATTAAAAATATTGAGGGCTTTTTTTTATTTTACAAAGAGTTTTCTTTTCTTTTGGTGTTTTTAATCAATATCAAAGTATTGTTGATTGAATTGGCATTTACTTGGTAGAATTCCATTATAACACGGTGAAAAAATAGCATTGTACTTTACTTCTACAATTTTTTTTATAAGATATAGTTGGAAGCTATTTCGGCTCACGCCATCGTCGGAACTATTTCAACTTCCGCCTATAGTTCCGACGATGGCGTGAGCCAAAATAGCTATCAACTACATCTTATAAAAAAAAATATAGATCAATAATGCATTGCTATTTTTTCACCATGTTCAAAGTATTATGTTTAAGCCCCTAATTGCGGTAGTGATAAAATGACTACTCACATCTTTGATAAAAATACAATGTATTATTACTTCACCAAAACATGGTTATTTATTTGATGCGAACAAATAAAAAGTACGAAAATAAATATTTAATAATTAAACTAACTATAAAAAAACACTTATTATGATAGAAAGCTTTATACCAGTACCCATTTATACTATTTCTAATTATAATAGTATAACACGGCGAAAAAATAGCAATGTATTTAAGATCTGCAAAATTATTTTTCACAAATATAGTTGATAGCTATTTCGGCTCACCCCATCATCAGAACTATGCTTAAACTAACATTCGCTTATCTATATAAAGCTGTGCAGAAAAGGCACACATCACATCCTCTCTCCTGTTCCAACGGCCTGGTTTGTTACTTTAACACAATGTTCACAATTCCATCACATAGATTTATAATAACGATTGCCTAAAGATGTTGAAGCCCAGGTTGTGAATGAAAAAAACATTTGAAATTTTACAATGTTGTTAATATTGGAATTCCATTAGGCACTTTCATTCGTTATCATAAAAAAAAATATAGCTAGTGATTTTATATACCTGATATGACCATTTTTAGCTCGGTACGACGAAGTCCGGTAGTAAAATTTGTTGATGAATATTCATAAAAGAAATATGAATAAGATTATTTTTATAAATAAAATAGCCACTTCAAAATAGAATATATTTGAAAATATTTGGTGCTAAATTCGCTTTCGCTATTTATTAATCAGAGTTATAATGATTTTATATTTTAGAAAGTATATTATAATAACATTGTTTCATTAAGTTGATGTTTCAGTACAAACCGAACGGAGTTTAAAATTCCAAGGAAGGAAGCTGTGGTGCGGAAGGATCTAAGATCATATCCTGATTATATCCTGGTTACAAGAGTTAAAAACACTTCACTTAAGAACTTCAGGAAACCGAATACTTTTAGGCTATACAATAAACATGCAAAGTGCAAAGCATTTTACTCACATATATATATAGGTGTGAACTTATTATAAAGGCGTTTTAACGTTTTCTTAGCAGGGTAAAAATTTTATATTTTTATTATTATAAGTTAGTTTAATAGTTTCAAATGACTAATATTCCAACTATACTTTTGAAAAAAAAATTGTTAGTCAAATTCTCTCTCGTCCATTTGCTCCAAAAAAAAAACCGTGCAAATCTGGAGAAGTTAACTAACCAATAGTCTTGTTCTACCAGAACAATTTCTATTCCTACCATTTTTGAATGAAAGCTTGTTAAACTGAGTAGATAGCAGTTTGTCTAGAAAGGAAAACTTCATGTGTCAATATTGTTTTTTTTTTGACATAGATTAAAATATTCATATTCCACAGTTGAAATAAAAAAATGTCGATTTGCTATTAAGATATTAACAGTTTTAACCCCATAGTTTCACATACGAGATATCTCGCCAAATGGCGCAGTGTCCATATTTCCGAAGGGAAGTTGGGAAGTTGTTTTGGTAGCGTATTCTTGCGCCGAATAAACTTATACTGACAATGCAATTTTTAAACTGAGTTAACTTCGAGAATACACTCCATAAACCGATACGTAATATAAAATCCGGTATGTAAATGAAAATTTATTTACAACACAGCATTTATTTTGACAAAAAATATTCAGTCTGGTAAGCTTCTACGCCGAGATTTATTTGCGGCTGCGAAAAGGTTAAGCTAAAATTCTTGGAATTGACAAAGATGATGATAAATCAAATTTATTTTCAAAAAAAAAACCAATATATATATATATATGGAAAATGATTCGAAATTATTACGTTTATATTTGATGATTTTGCGAATAAATTTGCTTTATAAAGCGGACTCATTAACCTCATATTTACGTATACAAAACTAAATCTGTGTAATGATACCATCCTTGGTTTTGATAAACATCCTTTATTTATAATTATTACATAGTTTTATTTACTTTTATATTCGACACTTTTGTTTTAAAATTGAATAAAAGTTGCCAATTGAAATAATTTAATAAAGCTTTCAAACTTGGCTGTTCTATGCCAATGATTCTCAAAGTATGCTTAAAACCACAATGAACTTTTTAGGCATTATGGAAAAGCTATTTTACCTACAAAACGACTTGTAAAACACACTTTTTACTGTTTATTATTGTGTAATTGGCTTTCATATTTAATCCTTATTGGAAGTGTAAATAATACTACTCGTCAGGCTTTATTTGTCTCACGTTGGTGGGCAGGCTTATATATTCACTAAAATTAAAAAAATATTTCATTTATAAAAAATCAAAACATTGAATAAAAAGTCTTGTTTTTTATTTGTATTGTCACTTGATAATGCCCCTGACCTTAAAAATATTAATTTATGGAAATAGCAACTACTAAACGTTGTATTTTTTTAATTGTAGAAACTTTGTACAAATTTACATGTTTTGACCGTTGGCATCTCCAGGCATTTTATCACATGGATGCAACATAACTGAAGATGCCGAAGGGTAAAACCCGTATTGTTAGTGACCAACCATGTGGAATCGCACAAAGTTTCAACAATTTAAATGTGATATTGAAATTCCAACAAGCACCTTCAGTCGATATTATTAATTACTAAACGTTTTTTGTAATTATAAATCATAAATAATGACGAATTCGATGTTATATTTTTAATTTCTAAAAGAACTTTTATCTGTTAATCTACAGACAGGTAATCTCCAAAAAAATATTCACGGGAACGAAAAATTAATATTGCGAAAAAGATGACATTCTTCAAAAATAACATCAAATTTAATTTCGAGCCAAAGTACCGGGGAGAACAGATGGATGATTTTGGAAGCAATTTCAAAACAGGGAAAATAAATTAAATTCCTTCTCCCCACTCCAGCCCTGTAATTAATTTATTAATGCCGAGTTGCCTTTGTATAAAACGTAGGTAATAATATAATTTGCCTGATAGAAAATTTCAAAAATCATAAAATTGTTACGTCAATATCGATTTGGTTTCTAATATAGCCAAGGATAAATTGGAGTAATAAAGGGATTCTTATTAAAGCCTTTTCAGCCTTAATTATGACTCGGAAAGGAGGCTTGTGATTTTAAATTAGTGGCTGAATTCGGAGAAAATTATAATTGGTACAGGCACTATTGTTTCTTGATACAACGTCTCGTATAGCATTTTGTTGTAATCTTTAATCGGAATATTTTCTCAGAAGCTTAAAGATATTTGTTGAAGTATAAAATAAAAAACACAAAATTTCAGACCGATTTTGAGAATACTTCGATTTAGTATCGAAATAAAAAGCAGATTCACTGTTTTTCAACAAGCATTTTATAAGCTTTGGAAATAGTTTCATTTCTCACCAAATGCTTTAGTAGCTATATTTTAATAATTAATAAAAAATACTGATTAATGTTTTTACATGCATAGATCAGGGATGTTAACAAATAAAAACAAAATCTATTTTCGACTGCATCAGTCACCAGCTAAGATATATTGTACATATATTTTTTCAATTAATTTTTCCTTTTTTTCAATTAGTTTTTTTACCAATTGTATTGCTTACTATTCAAGTAAAGATGAACCGTTTTGAAGAATTTACCAACTTTTCATAGATAATATAAGTAATAATTTCAAGAACTAAGTAAACATTCCAATTTAATTTAATTGAAGGTGCTCGATAGAATTTCAATATCACAATTAAATTATTCATTATCGATGATCGTTTGGAACTATTCACAGGATTTACTCTATGAAACTAAGGGATACTGATTTGTCATATGAGGAAACAAAGCAACTGGTGGAAAGAAAATTGGGGATGTACCACATGTAGTCCAAATCTTCTGTATATTTAGCTCGTAAAAGTAGAGGCTATTACAAACAATTTAGTAAAATAAATGAAAGCAATTATTGAGTAATTATTACTGGATGATAAAAATAGCACTAAATATGTGACACGGTAAAAAAATAGGGATGTATTTTAGTATAGTAGTTGGTGGCTATTTCGACTTGCGCCCTCATCAGAATTATTTAGTTCTGATGAGAGGTAAGACGAAATAGTTATCATTTATATATCTTATGAATTTTGTAGAACAAAAACACATTGCTATTTTTTTCTACCATGTTAAAATAGAGTTCAATTAAGTAAATATAAATTTAAGAAATAAACTAAATATGTGTAAAATAATGAATAGAAAATTTAACGCAAAAAAGAAAATTACACTAGCACGACGAAAAAAGAGTAATTTATTTTTGTTCTAGAAAATTTATGAGGTATATAGTTCATAGAACTGTAGTTCAAATGAGGGCCGAAATAGTTGAAAGTGAATAAATATTAAATGCAAATTCAATCAATAAAAATTAGTCAACATTGTCATAGTCAACTTGAGTCAACAAGTCTTTCTTGATAGAAAAATTATTTATTGAAATAATCCACCTTTTTTTCATTTCTAGTATAAAAATCTAATAGTATTTTTATCTATAAGTAAGATATTTACTTTTTAGTTAGTGTATTTTCCTTGTCATTGAATACTTTTTGACGTGACTCATTTTTTTATTGCAGTATTTTCAAAGTGAATAATATTTGAAAAATGCTGCGAAATAACATATTATATATTGCACCTAAAAATAAAAATACAACCCAAAGAGTTGTGGTTTTCATTATCATCAATTTTTTTCACGGTGAAAAAATAGCAATGTATTTTAGTTCTACAAAATTATTTTTAACAAATATAGTTGATAGCTATTTCGGCTCACGCCATCGTCAGAACTATCTATCAGAACTATCAATTTTTTTTTAATTTTAGACGTCAAGTGAAGTCTTTATTAGTGTCTTGTATTTTTCAGTGTTGATTTAACTACTTAACTCTGTTAATACTTTCCTTGATGTATTTGAAGAGTGGTTAAACATAGTTATTAGTCTCATAGCATCGAGGCTTAGATCCTTGACAAGAAAAAAATGCCACTTTAAAAAAAACGTTCACCTTTTAAAAATGGTATAATGTGTAAGATTTTAAGGAAAAATACAATATTGTAATAAGAACCTGTGAAAAAATTGTTAAATCTTCTTTAACACCTGTTGGACTTAAACTAAAAAATAACCTGTGAGACGATGGAAGGATTTTCCAGACTCCAAGAAAAATGACATTATTCTTTCATCGTTCAGTGAAAATAACGTATAATATTTCTATGCATCTGTCTTAAAATATTTAATTCTGAAATCTTTATACTTTTCTATAAACAATCATATTACTACTAAAAATCATAAAACTTCAGGCATTCTATCATACGGATGCAATTGAACTGACGCACAATAGTACTGTATATTGTTTCACTATGATGGGGAATAAGGGCGCAGTTTAAAGCCCTTCTTTCCCTTTCATCTCGGGTGTGCTGTGATTTTTTTTAGTGGATCTTCTTATTTTTTTAAAAGCGTCACGCTAGATTTTTTGCATGACGCTTTTTCGATCTCTTTTTAGGGCAAGTGATATAAAATAAAGATAAATTACATAATACATTCTAAATATATATGACATGATAAGATATAATACATAATAAATACTAGATATACACTATAAAAACAATAAGAATAGATACTATAAAAAAAAAACGGAAAATGACGGTCTCGGCGAAGTAGTAGGGTCCTGGGGTTCTGTGGACGCACAATAAACATTTAGCATCGTCTATATACCAACGATATTAATTACAGGAAAACACAGACCCCAAGGCAAAAACTAAATGGTAGCTAAAACAAATATAATAATATTGACCTAATAATAATTAATGAGTCATTCTTGAAAGGGTTTTACAACAAATAATAATCAACTATCATTAAAATATAATTTGTTTTTTTTACGAAATACCTACTAATTTCAATTTGGCAAGTACTGATTAAACATCTAAAAGATATTGGAAAACAAAAAACATGTGGAATCGTACAAATTTGTAAGAGTTCAATAAACAACAAACTTTTGGTATCGAAGTTAGAATAGTTTGTTGTCCGTCACTAAATACAGACTATCTAAGTATTCAAAGAGTTTGATTTGATACTTTGATGCGGGCATTGGCTTAATGTCCGCACTTTGGCCTTTTTACGAACCGAATGGAAGTCTCAAATGTGTCTTATTACGCCGGCCACATGGCATTAACCCCTTCGATCCCGATGTAAACAACTATAAAAGCAGGATTTTATGACTCACCCTCACTCTCTCATCCATACAAATTTGGCCCCGACAGAAATCATTAGGCGGATTAAGAGCCGAGCTTTACGGAGCTCGGTAATTCGGGGATGTACTTTTGTTTAGTAATCATCAAAAGAAAATGCGTAATGAAAGTTGAAGGAAATATATTACATTGTTGCCGACACGTATTGTACGATAGTAAAAAAAATACTAATACTATCAAATATACACCTATAAATCATGTAATTTGCCGACGAATGTGGTTAATTGGTAATTCACTAGGCTTCAGTAATACAGTGCTACCACATTTATTTTTTTATATAACATATTGAGTTACGTCTGCAGTGTATACATACTCCTTTCGTGCCCTTAAACACTTATTTCCAACACAAAAAACATGCTAATCATTAAGATTTTATGAATACTTAATTTTTTTCATTTACATTTCAGGAGTGGACCCAACTCTTTGGAGATAGATTTTGACGCAGTCTTAGAAGATGGGTTGAATACGAGACTTACTACCAGTTATGCAACAAGGACTTCGCCTCAGTAGACTAGTGGTAAAAATAAACTTTGCCAACAAATCAGGAAACCCTGCAAGGGTAACATAACCTATAGATTCTTCTAGGTTTTGATATTACTTGTTATATAACAACTTGAACTGTTGCATTTGAATTGTTGAAATTTTGCATCATTCCACATGTTTTGTCAATAGCGACCCAGGTTTCGCCTTTCAGCATCTTCGGGCTCTCATCTGACACGTTAATCAGTTCTGTTGAGAGGCGAAACCAAATTCATTAGTGACAAAACATGTGAAATTGTAAATAGCTTCAACAATTCAAATTTGTTATCTATGTTTATTATTTGTGTTATCTTAACTATTTTTTTTTATTCATCAATAACATTGTTTTATCCTGAGCTGATGTCAATCTCGAATGACATAAATTTTTGGCACGTTGAAAAATTAATATAAGCATGTATGTAATCCTACAAAATTTAAAGGTAAAGAGTTGATTAGTATTCCGGCTATATTGTTTAACACAAATAAGTGTCATAACGACAATCACAAAATAAAGATTAGGTATTCTAGTATATAAGATATTCCTTAGGGAGTCTATACACACACTGGGAGCGAAAATGGTTGCTTAATAAATATTATGTTTGTCAAATTAAAATTGCTCATTCTATGGAAACTACCCCAAGCTTAATCTATCTCGACCCGGGTTTCGTCTTTTAGTATCTAGAAGTATTCTGTCATACAGTTGCAGTAAAACTAACCGTCGGTAAACAGTATACAATGTAGACTATGATTTAATTATAAAGTCATTCAAGCTTGGAAACGATAATCTTAAAAGCAATACAATGACATGGTTTTTATCATGATCAACAGCCATTAAAATTTATTTGGGACATTTAATATTAAGAAATACCTTCATGTTTCAAATAGATAGTTATAGTTAGACCAAACGTCACCAATTGTACAAATTATTATTTTTAGATTTTTATTAACTTAACTATCTAGGCTTCTAACTAACTGACTGTTCATTTGATAAAGACAATCCGCTCAGTTGGGCTTTGTTTATTTCTTGTTCTGAAATTTTATTAAACTTTTAGGACAAGTATCGTTACAACACGGTGAAAAAAAATAGCAATGTATTTTAGTTCTACAAAACTATTTTTAAAATATAGCTGATAGTTATTTCTGCTCACCCATCGTCAGAACTATGCTTAAACGAACATTTTCTTATCAATATAAAGCTGTGTAGGAAAGGAACACAATGCATCTTCTCTCCTGTTTTAACGACCTAGCTTGTTTCTTGCTCGCAATAACACTAATAATTTGTAAATGAAACTAAAAAGGCGGCTATATCAATAAGTTTACATATGGCACGGAAATAGTCTATTATAGAAACAAAGAAGCTCCACGCAGAGGGTTAAGCAATGGTGATAGACATATCTTAGTTTGTTCGTTAAGAATCCTTTGTAATTTTCTTTGTTTTCTACACAGCTATTTATAGATAAGCAAATGTTAGTTTAAGCATGGTTCTGAAGATAGCGTGAGCCGAAATACCTATCAAATATATTTAGAAAATTAATTTTGTTGAACTAAAATACATTGCCATTTTTTTCACCGTGTTATAATGGAGTTTTATTGCCAAGTGAATGCCAATTCAATCAATAAAACAAGTATCGTTTGCCGTAAGAATTTGAAAATAAACAGTCTCATGTTTGCGCTTTTAACTTTTGCCGTGCAGTCAAATCCACTCGAATCCACTCCACCCAACGTAACCTCATCAGTATCTATGTACATCCCATATTTAAATTCAAAGCAATATGAATAGAATAATGATAAACTTGCCAGGTTTTGCCGCTTAGATAAAGTTACCTCCATCTATTGCGGAGCCATGCAACCCGCCCACTTCCATCACGAATCCGCACATTTCCATAATGGAACTGCCCTTTATGATCACGCTAATGCCCTGGCTACGAAAAAAACATTTTCGTTGTAAATAGTGGAGATTGTAATTCTTGAATTTTAACGAGAGGGCGGCATAATCGGGGATGATAAGAAACAAGGCAATTGAACTGTTTAGTTATAACAGTGGTTCCAAATCTTTTTCGGTTTCCGGCACCCCCTGTTAAAGCATTGGTTATTTCATGACGAACCTTATGTTACCTTACACTTGACAAACTAATTATATTAATAATATTTTATTAATGAAAATTTTCATTGCGCCCTGGGGGGGGGGGGGTGCACAGTTTGCTCTTCATATTAAAATGATTTTTAACCTATATATCAAATGGTTATGAGTTCAAGGTCACTATCAAATCAATATGTTTATTAATTAAAAGTTTAAATCTAGAAAATAAGTGTTTTTGTTTATACGAATCGATTTTGAATTATTGAAAAAAAATCATGGAGCTTTTAACATGAGACTTACAATTTATAATTAATATTAACACATATTTTCGCCTGGAGGTTTTTCTAGATTTCCGCCGTTAAAACTTAATTATGAGTTAAAAGAAAATGTTAATTATCTCAACAAAACAGCTGAAGTTATTTAATTAAAGCTGGCAAATATGTTTTTTAATGATTGAATTGGCATTTAATTGGTTGACCTTCATTAATATATAGAGAAAAATAGCAATGTATTTCAATTGTACAACATTTATAAGATATACAGTTGATAGCTATTTCGGCACTGATTGTTATTTACAAATCAAAATTTTAATTTATTTAAGCTGTCATTTAGTTATTGCCTTTTGGTCTGTTTTTTTCTTAAATTGATCCCTTTGTTATATAAACGATGCTAACTGTTTATTGTACAACTGTTCTTTTGCATCCGTGTGATAGAATGCCCGAAGATGCCGAAAGCCGAAACCCGGGACGTTAGGGAAAAAACATGTGAAATCGTACAAAGTTCTAACAATTCAAATTTGAATTGGCATTGAGTTGGTGGAACTCTATTGTAACACGGTGAAAGAATAGCTAAACTTTATAAATTTTGTAAAACTTAAATACATTGGTATTTTTTCAGCGTGTTATTTTTTTTATGTTAATCAAAATTTTTTGACAGTCTATCTAGAATAAAATGATATGTTTTTTAATACTTCATTGACTGAAATAAATATTGTCAATTGCGAGTACAAAGAGATATTAAAGTTAGCGTTTTATCGCTTAAAAATAGCAATATATTTCAACACAAAGAAAAACGAACTAAAAAACTTTTGCTATATTTCGTTGAAGAGGTTCCAGCTCGCTGAGAAATAAACTGAAATAGCCAAACATACAAACTATTATACAACTCGGCCAGATAAAATAGTCGAGTGATTTGAATAATTCTCGGATATTTTCTTTGAAAAATCCAAGAATAAAGAAAGAGTACACTTCGAAAATTTTTACTTACTTTGAAAGGGTTTGCTTCTTTTTCACTGCTATTAAAAAGTTGGAAGTTGGTCTTCTTCGAGTGTACTTCGAGCATCGGTTACTAGATCACTGTTTGATATTGTTTTTATTAAAGTTAAATGACTGTCTCTAACTGATAAATCAGGGCTGTGGAGTCGTTAAAAATACATGACTTCGACTCTGTTATTGACCAAAAACATGACCCAGACTCCGACATTAATCAACACCACGACTCCGACTAAGATGGATTATTTTTTTTGATTTTTTGGTAGAATTTCTTTATTTACAGTATACAAATAGTTATGTACTTGAGGTCTACAAAATTTGTAATATAAAATATATATTTGATAGCTATTTCGGCTTCCGTCTTCATCAGAACTAGTTACGACGAGGAATAATTTACAGGAAGTCGTACAATATGTAATCAATTGATATAAATTTAGTTTTCTTTTCTTAATTCTTGAATCAAATTTTTTATATTAAAAAGCTTGATTGTAATTTTTTCTCATTAGTTGATAATGCTCGCGTTGAGCGAAACCAGTGCTAATCAAAAAAAGTATTATAGAAATAGTACAAATAAAGTGTTTTTATTATATATCATCGATATTTTGTTATTTTTTCACCATGTCGGTTTATTTTTGTCAGGTTTTTTCGTACCTTTTCTATTTTATGTGCATTAAATTAAAAATCAACCAACCAATCCGACAAATAGTTCATTGAGGTATTTTTAAAATCTTCTAATCGAAAAGTAGTCCGAGTCGTTCGTTTTTCACGACTTTATGTATACTTTAAGGTCGGAGTCGGAGACGAGCAGCTTTTCCTTTTTCGGTCAGACGATTTTGAAGAATATCTTAATGAACAATTTACCGGACTGTTGGTTAATCCTTCATTTAATCTAAATAAACATTTCTTTTTCGGATTCGTGTGGTTGGTCAATGTCGGTATCGAATTCACTTTTTTTTAAACGACTCCACACGTTATCAATGAATCACATAATATAAATTCAAACTCAGCGCCTAAATGTTTGCATCTTTGTAGTAAGGGTCGGAGAATGACGGCTTTGGAACAGCTGGAAATCAATAGACACCAATTATCAAAAAGGATTCTTAACGAACAAACTAACATAAAAGTATCGCCACTTGTCCAGCCGTTGTACAAAAGGGTGGTCTGATTTGCTTCCAGAAGGACCACTTCCGTCCCACATATAAGCTTATTGTCATAGACACCTATTGTTTCATTTAGAATTTTGAAAATTTAGTGTCATTGTGTTAAAGTAACAAGCTAGGCCGTTGGAACAGGAGAGAGGATGTCTTGTGTGCCTTTTCTGCACAGCTTTATATAGATAAGTGAATGTTGGTTTAAGCATAGTTCTGACGATGGCGTGAGCCGAAATAGCTATCAGCTATATTTGTTAAAAATAATTTTGTAGAACTAAAATACATTGCTATTTTTTCACCGTGTTGTAATACAGTTCCATTTCACAGTTGATAGGAACATATTATAATTTGTGTTACCAATAGCTCATGCTTATCTGATGTGATACAAAAAGTAAATTTATGCTGTATTTATTTTATTGTAGATTCATATATAATATGATGATGAAGACATAATTAAGAATATATAATAAATTTACATCGCTATTTTTCAAGCAATAACAATATTTATTGGTCGGTGTATCAACGCTTTCTTACAAATATATTGGCCACCCTATTAGAAAGAAACTTTCATATAAAGCCCTAAATGGAAATAAGCTCTGCCGACTTACAATCAATTGTGTTTTATGACCGTGTTTTTCAATTAGAAACTTTTAAGCATGCTTTCGATATCGCAGCCTGAATCACATCTTGATCGTCACTACGTTTGCCTTCGGGTTTTATCATTATTCCGTATCTTTGCGTCACACGTAACTCATCTACTAAACAGGATTAAGGATTCGTTTACTGAAGGAAATCGAATCCTTCGCCCTGTATCCAATATTATTTTATTTCGTTGTAACGTTTCGTTTATATGATTTCATTTTTAAAGCTACGTCCAATCTGTACATCGAAAACCTTTTTCATCAGTATTATCTATAACATTGCGTTACTACGCATGTCTGATATTCTGTAATGTTTAGAATTAAGATATTTAGTCTTGAAGTTAATGTGAAAGAAAAAATCTTTTCTAACTGTAGAAAATTTGTTAGAAAACTTGCCCACGCAATAATTGTATTGTCTTTATATTATATTTAAAGCCGTAGAATCAGTCAGCTTTGCGAAGCGGAAAGAATCAATAGTGAAGTTTTGCCACTTAGTTCTCTAAAGGATCTCGACTTTATTTTCGAGCACCATTGCCGTCGAGACAAAGAGATGACGCCGTGACACAGTTTTCTAAAGACGGATCGGAGTCACACTCGAGTAGGCAAATTACTCACTTGCACGGTCGACGGAAAAAAATCAATGCATCAAATAATATTTTTTCCTTTAATTTTCATTTCTATGACCCGAGTCGTTAGTGACAAAACATTTCGAATCGTACAAAATTGTAACAATTCAAATTCAATAGATATAATATATTTAATAACATGTCACTGATGATTATTTTATCCAAGGAAGTCCACAATGGACACAAGATGTGTTAAAAATCTCAAATTGAAGAATTGCAAGAACTAAAATACACAAAAAATATATAGTTGATTTGGAATAAAAAGTGCACATAGAATAAATTTGGAAATTTATACTGTACGAATTTCCACAATGTTTCATCACTCACGACGCGTGTTTTGGCTTGTGGTAACTCGTGGCAATCTATCCACGGTTCAATAGAACTAACACACAACAGTTTTCACCGGGTATTACGAGGGTTTAATTACATAGGATAAAAGACCCATGATCTATATAACATATATTTCTGAAATTATTTTAATAACTTACATATGATTTGATTATAATGATATTAAATTTTCGATGAAATAAAGTTTAATACATTGATTGAATTGGCATTCACTTGGTAGAACTGCATTATAACACGGTGAAAAAATAGCAATGTATTTTAGTTCTACAAAATTATTTTTAACAAATATAGTTGATAGCTATTTCGGCTCACGCCATCGTCAGAACTATCTAGTTTAATAATTAATAGTTTAATAGTTTAATAATAATAGTTTAAAAAGTTTTAAGTTTAATACCTTTTAAGGAGTTGGCTGTCACTTTTACATGGGAAATCATGATATTTTAATCAAAACACATTTTTTAGTTCTTATTTCCACAATATATTTTACGATCAGGACCGGTTTCAACAGTTGATAAAGCTCGCAATAAGCAAAACCGATCACCTTCAGTCGATATTAATGATGGTGTTTTCAAGAGCTAAGAAAAAAATTTACATTCATTTTTAGTTCTTAAACCATTGGTTATGTATCAGCTACCTATAAACTCAACATTTTGTATTAATAGGCATGTTTGTATTATAATTTGTGTTATATCGGTTTATAATGCTCGCGATAATTGAAACAGGTCCCGATCATTATACATATTGTGGAAATAATAACAAAAAATGTATTTTACTGTTTAAAAAATGAATTGAATTTTTTTTTGTAATCTTTTTTGCAATAAATTATCTTATGTATTGAAATGCATAATACTGTTATTTCACTTGGTCTGTTAGTAGATACGACAAATGTTTTGCATCAAATCCAGTGAAATAACTAAGCTTTTAATTTTAATGTAAATAAAAAATGATCTCTCACAAAGGTGCCGTTCAAATCTTAATCTAAAATTTAAAACATTATGGCTTTCCACCAAGAAGTGAGAGTTAAGTTTAAAGTGAATGATGAATGAAATTTTCACGATATAGTCAATATTAATCATCATACAAAATTAAATATCCATTTACAGCAGAAAGTAAAAACTTGTAAATTTGCATACTAAAAACAATGACTCAATCATGAATGGTGAATGAAAATATATAATTCTCACGGCCAAAAACATCGTTTTAATTATTTTTTTGGGATAGTTAATATGCATGTAAGAATTAAGTGAGTTGCTAATTTTGGTATTTAAGAGAGAAAAGAAATATGCGATCAGGCAATCAAATGAAAAAAAAACAAAGTCTCACGGCTCTGAGATATAATACATACCTACTTAATAAAATGATTATTATTTTATTGAAATTGAAATAGAGAACAGTGAAATCGTGTCACATTATTGTCTAGAAAATAATTAATAATTCATTTAAATGAGTTAAACAGGTCAATATATTTTTTGCCAATATATAATAATAAACAGGGTTCCACATTCAAATTAGCCTATTACGGTATTAAAGAATATTAAAATAAATGCTTAGTACTATACATATGCACAAATTTATACTATCAGGCTCACTGCCGGTTTCGCTCATCGCGAGCATTATTAAGTAATATGATTCAGATGAAAATAGGCTTTTAATGCAGCAGTTACATAATAATTTCCAGGTATACGAAACAAATGTTTAATATTTTCAGTGGTACTCGTAACGAAATGAGCAACGTTGATGACTTCACCACAGACACGAATATCTTTCTTTGCATAAAATATATACCAATTAAACATTTTGAGCCAAAGATAAATTATTAAAGACGTAATTGAAATAAAACGAAAAAATTTCATATACAAAATATCTTGCTTTAGCATAAAATGTATATAAAACAATATTTACAATTTTTTAAGGATAATTTTGAAACGGAAAATAGAAAAATGCATAAGTCCAGTTATCTGTAAAAATTATTTAAAAATAATACTTTGTACTAAGAACGTCAGTACGTTTTATTCACATTTTTAGAGGGGGGGGAGCAAAAGTATTTTTTTTAAATTTTAGTTTGTTGTGTATATCGTCGAACCAGTGCAAAAAGAGATAAATGCTATGTTGTCTGTGTGGGCAAGTCAGTACAACGAGGGATATGTTTATGTTATTTTTTCAAAATCTATCTATGAATTTTTAGTGAGGGGAGGGGCAAATTTTTTTTTATTTTTTGTTTTCTAAATTGTTGTCGTTATTGACAAGCCAGTGCAAAATGGGAAATATTTTATTTTTAGGGGAAAGGGTGAATGCCACTCCCCAAATGACTATTATTTTGTGATTTTAATTTTGGGAATGTGTGTAACGAACGTTCGACATAATAGAGATCGTTTATGTGTTTGTTTCAATGAATCACTTACCGATTTTTTAAATGTATTTATAAATAGTATGGAAAAGACATCAACGAAATAACACTCATTTATAAAAATAAATCGCTTTCGTTATTTATACTTCTCGCAATTTATTCAACACTATTGCTAAAAATATATATAATACAAATGTTTGGGCAAACCAGTTTATAAGATTTAATATTTTTATTGCAAAAAAATGATAATCAAGAGCAAGACGCAACAACCTACGGCAAAATAAAAGAGACGCGAATAGTAACGTCTCGCTCTAAGCGCCGAAGACTCTCGAAGTGGCACGAAAGCAGGAGGCCGCATGTTTTGCTCAGCTAGAACAAAATCAGTCATTAGCTTGTCGTCGCGTTGTCGTCACGTCGAAAATTTCATTAAGCGGACTTCGATATTCCGTGCGAACTTTTTGACAATTTTATCAGAGTGACATTCCGATTAGATTCAAACTATACTCAAAAACAATTCTCTGATCCTTGGATAATTTTGTTCCGGTTTTCTTAACGACGTATCTGTGTTTTGTTGTTGTTTTGAACTATATATATGTTATCCAGATACAACGCTTTTATTGTACGTAAACGTAAAAATCATCAGTGTAAAGCAAACGAAGGTGAAGTAGTATGAATATTTTTTACACCGTTTGCTGATTCAAACAGTTTGATTTCACGTGTTGTGTTGTGCTGTGTTATCATAATTCAATACATATACGTACATTCAATTGTATTTCTTTTGATTTGTAAATTTAACACTCGTGTTAGTTTTGTGAAGAAAAGTGTTTGAATATTTTCGAAAATTTGCGAAATTCTTTTTTATGTGCTACAGCAATTGCGATTGACAGTTCCAAGAATCCTGCTGACGTAAGTTTTAAAATATATTTTTTTATGTGAATGCTTCTTGGAATTGTATTAATTATTATACATTAAATGTACTTGCTTTTACCACATTGGTTTGGCATCCACATTTTTTTCCACGCTGCTCTTTTTTATGATAATTTTGTTGCCAATTTATTTTTTACTAACCGTACACGCTCATAATTAATTTGTTAGGCTAAAATATCTGTTCGGTATTGCATCGAAATTTAAATGCAACAGTGCTACAAACAATAACAAAAGCTACGATTGTAAATTGTGATAATTTTATCTTTAAAAAATACTATTTTCAATATTTATCATATTAAAAAAAACATGTAAGTAACATCTCTTAATGAAGGTTACATGGAAGAAAATATGAAAGGTCGCGAGATAATTTTACTTACAACTTTCCTGTACAAGTTAGGAAGGTAGATATAAATTTAAAACTTTATGTATTTACTTAGGTAGACTGGTCATAATATATATTTTTATTTTTCTTCTGTTGGAAGTTCTCCTAACAAAGCAGACCGTAAAGACACAAATCTTTCTTCATCATTGATCATTATACATATGTAGAAATGTAGTTTAGCTAATCTTAAGTAATAAATGTACAATTGATAATTCAAGTTAATTGAAAGATTAATTCTCGTACCATTAATTCCTCTTGAGCAATTTTATTTATACTGACGTTCCCCCTTTATCTCCTGTACCCTTGAAATGCTTTTGTCATTATATTAAAGATGTCTTCATTAGACAACTAATCGTTCATTCAACGCACAGATCACCCGTCCAATTATGTTATGCAATATAAACTGTTTACTTGTTATAAGTATCAAATTGCTTTTCAAGCAAGATACGATGCTATTATCAGCAAATTTTATGTATAACAAATGATACTTTTATAAAACCGGTCTGAGCTATCTCACCAACAAATAAACTCCTTAAAATTATGAATCAAGGATTTATTTTCAAAGCGAAATTTAGTAGCCCAAACTCACCTATCCGCACCAAACACTGCTTGGCAATTGCATGAAACTCATCAAACCTTTTTAATGTGATAATTATTACTTCGTTCGGAGTGTTTGTAAGTATGGAGTGGATTTGTATAACTAGTAAAAAATATTTTATTTGAATAAATAAAAACACATTTTTTATATCAGTCGATAATGCTAACGGTGAGTGAATCCGGTTATTATTATAAATATATCACATTGTGGAGATATTAACATACTATTAAAAATGTTAAATTTAAATCATTAAAACTAAAAAAGAGTTAGTGCTCAAAAGTTCATTCATAGCAAATTCGTTATTTTAGGATATAGGTTCGAAACCAAATTAATTATTACGCAGTTACGTTTCACAATTTATTATATCTTTACCTTAGTTTTTAAAGGTGGTAATTTGTTCATTATTTGTATATTTTACAAAGATACTGTTGAATTTGATACGTACCATTTTACTGGATATTTCGTAAACTAGCCTGTAAAATCTGAATTGTGAATCTGTATCTATGCAAAGTTAACATTTATTGAATTTTTATCGCTGTTCTTTGAATGCGTGATGGGTTTGCCTAATTATTGATTTTATGGTAATTTCATCGGTTTTTTCTTAACATACGTTTAACATTACAATAGTGGGCCGAATACTAGAAATTTGAAACTGAAGTACTATATGTATATTATTTACATATTTCAATGATGAAATGACATGATTTCCTAGTTCTAGCAAGTGAAGTTACTACATATAACAGGTAATGTTTTAATATGTTAGGTAATGATTCCAAGTTTGTGTGACGGGTGTGACTTTGGTTGTTTGTGATTTTTTCATATAACCCAGAGTTATTCAAACTGTACGCCGTGGCTGTTCTATGAGGAACCGTGAAAATTTTCCATTACAAAATATTATTAATAGTATTACTTTATAAAACGTAATGTAACATCAGGTTTGCCATGAGATAACCGATGTTTTGGACTTGGGGCGCTAAAAATCTGCTAATTAAGAGCGCCGGAAAAGTTTGGGAACCCCTGATTTAAGCTATGTATAATTATTTCTTATTGTTTTGAATATTTCACATTTAATTTGGCAAAACCTGATCTATATTTATCACAAAGAATCGAAATAAATTTTAGTAGTTACACTGAATGATTATCAAAAGATGGCCTATCGGGTTTTGCGATCTTATTATTTGGTGAAACCTTTTTATTTTAAATTATTCATGACGTTAAAAGTTGATTTTTTTTATAATACTAATGTTTCATAAAAAAAAAAAACGATGACATAAAACAAAAACGCGAATAAGACGTCATGTGAAATGACACTAATAATAGAGAAAAGCAGAACGAAATGAAAGCTCTCAAGCTATTTTCTTTTCAAATGGTTACGTCAACAGACCGTACTTTTTAACGTCTTTCACATTAAAAAATACAATGACTTCCGATTTCGATGTGCAGATATACTCCACAAAAGAATATGCTTCAATATTTCGTGTTGAGTTTTTCAAATCACGTACACCTCCGTTTATTATACTAATTTCCCTTTATGAGTCAAATTTATTCGAAAACTTAAATTGTCAGTCAAAATCAGACGTTAGTTAGTAATGTGTTAAAAGGTTTTCAGTGTTATTCTTATATATCAATTAGTTTTCGTAGTAAAACCGCAGTATTTCTATGAGGTATAGATAAAATTAAATCATGAAATAGTAGACAAATCACGACAGTCAACATATTTCTTACTGTTGAATAGATACAATTGATAAAATTTGGTATACCCCATGATTCGAAAGGAAAATGTTAACTTTTAGCACATTGTTTTATGTTCGTATTTTCCAAACTCCGTGATATAAAAATATTTAGAAGCGCTGTCTCATACAATATATTATGTTCGTTGTTATTGTCCGAAACGTATTGAGATTGGTTAGCTTAGAACTGGTTATGATGAAGGCGTAAGTCGAAATAGCCATCACCTAGATATATTATAATTTATGATTTCAACCGTTACAATAAATATGCTGAACTTTTTATTTTCGCTATAAGGAAAAAAAATCAACTGCAAAAGCATTGCTCAAACAATGAAACCTGATTTATAATATCGACTGAAAGTGCTTGGTGGAATTTTAATATCAAATTTGAAACAATTTAAATCAGTGAGATATCTTACAAATTTTGTAGAGCTAAAATACATTGCAATTTTTCACCGTGCTTAAATATTGGTCTTTGAAGGTTGTCTGACGTAAATAATATCGTTGTAATATGACGTTGAATGAACACAATAATTGTGAGTGAGCGCGAACCCACTCATTTACTATTAATTTCACAGTAAGCAATCATTTGTTGTGCACTTACATCGTGCAAATGGCAAATTTAATACTAGGTTTTTCATAACATTATTAATTGTCCTTATCATCAATGCGAATGTTTTGTGTGGGTAGCACCGTTTGTGTTGTTTAATTAATGATTCAATTCGTTGTGCGAGAGCTTTGTTAGGTTCAATTTATGTGCGTAAAATATTGAATTTCTTTATATTAAAGATCTGCCACGGTTCGCCAAGGTAGTTTCATCTCTTAGAACCGGTCGCACATATTAAATGAACTCGACAATATGTATGCGGCCCATCTGAAATGCGCTTATTTCCGGACCTGTATTCAAGTTGATAGCATCGTTGAGTTGCAATTTTCACGAGTTCCACACATGTAATATATACGAGACGTCCTATTTTTTTTTAGTGTCTAAAACAGTGTATTTCAATAGCTTTTATCTCTGTCCAATCCTGTCTATATTTTCTCTCTAAAAAGACAATTTTCGTATAAAAACTATGCTTAGTAGGCCATGTACAAAAAGTCAAACTTAAAGTTAAATTATATCTCAAGTCATGTGTCAGGCAACAACACTTCGATGATTTAAAAAAACATTTTTTTAAAATATGGTTTGATAAGTAAGGGCTTGTTCGACGAGTGACGATGATAAGCATCTTTAAAAAAGACAAATTGATAGATTGTCATATCATACTGTATGAAGCAATTTTTTTTAAATGCAAAGCATGTATGTTGTTAGAATATAATTAATGAAAAAACCAACATAGTTTATTAATTGAAACAATTAAAGAACTTTCTCCTGCGATTTTTAATATAATACTTGTGCCAACTGGGAATTTCTGCACTGAAATCGTGATTTCAAACTGAAACACGATTAGTTATATATTATAGCTATTCATCGTTCAAATAAAGATGGGCATCCATGTTGCCATCCAGCCATGTTGACAAATAATCATTAATTAATTACTTTTTATGGGAGATATGGAGAATGCAATCATCGTGGTTACTGAAATGTGACTATTTCAAAAAAAAGTTCGATAATAACATACGTCTTTTTAAAAGTTGGGAAATAACATTATGTTCTTCAGAAAAATATATGTGTTAATCATTTATTATTCATACTAAAAGAATACGGCGCTTTCTCGTCTTAAGACCAATTGAGAATACTTTGTTTAATCTGAAGGAATTCCCTATAAAATGTAATAAATTTATATCGGTCTAGTTGCTTTTGTAATATAATATGCATGTGCGATAGTCCTTATCAATTGCACTGTATGGTCTACCATGTTACTCTATCACTGTTCTGTGACTCATTTAATTAGACCTATGACAATTTTTGTCATGTAGGTTCATACCATTTCTTAAACGCATTTCAATAGCTAAAAACATCGCTCATGCAGTTTGTAGAGGTGAATACATTTCTTTGGATAATTACACGGTTACGTGGTTAACTTATCAATGATTTCCGGTTTAAAAAAATAAAGACAGCCCTTTCCTGCTTAGTAAAATGTCCAATGTGACAGAAAACGGAACGAGGATATTCCACACAAGACATCGTATTAATTTAATTTTTTAGTAATTTTAATTGAATGTTTGATTTTTTTTAAATCAATCTTTATATAATAATTAATCAGGTGTTGACTGTTCTTTTTTGGGGAAAAGTCATTATATATTTTAAAAATATTTTGTACTATTTCCAAGGTTTTCTATGTATGTGTTTATGTAACGATAACGAAAAGGAAATATTCCAATCAAATAATGAAAAGTTATGTAATTTTCAGAACCATAATGGATTCAGTTGTAAGTATTGTCAAAAGGCGGTGTGTGTTGGTAAAAAAATCTAATAAATAAAGTTCTTTGTGGTTTATATATGAACACGTAAATAGTGATTTTAGATTTTTCTCAAACGTATTTGATTTAAACGCTGTTTTTACATTTTATTTTATTTTTAATATGCATAAATGCCATTTCGATCAACAGCTCGTGATAACTTATTAATTTTAAAATGAAAATGTTCTTAAAGGTTATGCTGCTTTGCCTAAGAGATGTTCCTTGAAAATGAATCTATCTTAAAAAAATGATTTCTCCGAAACTCGTCTCCCTTACTGAGAGCTGATTATGTAATAACTTTCCGTAAGTATAATTTCCGGTAATATGGTGAAGGGTGACAGGAAATGGAGACCAAGTTTTCGCCGGCGAGACTGAGATCACGATGACTATCGTATACTCCGTTTGCTAAACCACCACCAAAGGTATAAAATATTTGGAGAGAGTTGTGTCCGTGATGGTGATTTACGTCGTATGAAGTGTCTTCATTAGGGTGTTAAATCCCGGATCCTGAATGATCCCGGGATTTCAGAATTAATATTTTTTTTATATAATACTGAATTTTGGTCCATTGTTGTTTTATTTCGAAGTAGAAACGGATATGTTTGGAGCTAGATTTTCGTTTACACGCTATTTTTATAGTTTTTAAATGTAAAATTTAATTCCTCTCTATTTGTAAATTGAAAAAATATTAATGCCAAATACTTAAAAATGATTTTTCATAGAATTATAACAGAAAACTTTTTTTGTCAGCATTTTCCACATTTACAGTAAGTCACAAAATGTCGGGTTGATATTAGACGATCCCGGATAGACGCTATTCACATATCAACCTAGAACCAGGGATTTGAAGCCCTAGTACAAATAAATAAACCTAAGAAAAGCAAAATGGCATTTTTTTTGATTGAATTATTATTTACTTAGTAGAACCCAATTTATATTATTAATATATATTTGATAGCTAGCTATTTTGGCTAACTCCCTCGCCAGAACTATGTTTCAACGTACGTCTACTTTTCTATATATAGTGGTGTAGGAAAAGTACACAATACATTTTCTGTTTTTAAGTCCGAGTTCTATATTGCGATAATATTTTTTTACAGTGTTATATGGCAATACTAATTAAATATCTTTTGTTGAATAGTTTTCGAACTGCTTGTTGTATAAGTGATTTGTTTTAAATATACATTAATTGGGAAACTACCTAACTGTTATTAGATATACTTGCAATTATAGTATATATTTTATACATGCTGGCCAATACTATGGGTGACATCATGCAACGTCGTGCAATTAACATTATTCAACAGTAACGGGGTTATGAGCGAATTCGATTTTTCATGTTAAGGCGATAAATAACTCACGCTCCCATAGTGAATTCGCGATTCCGGCATTGTTGCTTTTGTGCTTGATCAACCGTTTCAAAACAACAAGCGACACCACTGTCCCATCGGGGTCAAAAGTTGCATTTTGGAGGTCATTTAGTGCTAATTAAAACTATTTGCATGTCTAATAATATATTCCGACTTGAGTGGGTTTTTGGAAGTGCTAAGTTAAGATCATTAAGTAACCGCTGCACATTTAATGAATAATGAGTATTGCACGTGATCGCCTCATAGTAGTGTTTTTATATCCGACATTATTAAAAGTAACTAGTGACCTTTGCTCTCATCAAATTTAATAATAATATATTCTTAATTGATGAAAAATAATAATTGGCACTACAGCAAGGGACCGTATATGCTTTTTTTTTATTCAACGATTATTTAGGTGAGTGAGATATTTAATGCTACATAAAATATAAAATGTATGTTTGAAAAAGTGAAAGAGTATTAAAGTTATATTGACTGCCCAGAATTTTTAATTAGGTGTCCAAACGTCACCTAATGAGTAGAATTCCATTAACATTCTTGGCACGGATCCTTTAGGGCTGTGGTTCCCAAACTTCAGGTGGGGGCGAGGCTTGAAAAGTTTGTGAAGCACTGTTTTAGGGTGGCAATGCAATTTTAGTATAATTGCTGAATATTTTCTACAATTTTAATTTTACAACATTTCAGAAACTAAGCAATACAGATGGATTAGATATTACCATAGAGAACACCAGACCCGACAGAAACAATGAGTCGTACCTATGTAGGAAAAATTGGTCAATCGAATTTCAGCTGTATGAACATAATTTTTTTTCTTTTCTATAATAACATAGTAAGGCTTTTGCAGCCGTTTCGGCGTGACGTTATCATCAGAACTATGCTTAAACATATAACATATACTCGTTTCCCGCCAATTAATTAATTAATGAAAAAAAACTAGCTAGGTAGACTCGAAAATTTTATCAATAAATATAATGAATACAAATTTTAATCGTACTTCCATTGTCTGTATATATGATCACATCGGTTTCGCACTTCGCGAGAGTTATAATATAAACCACTATCTCTAAAAATAATGCAATAACATATATACAAAGAAAATGTGATCAATTGAATTTTTACTTATTAATTTATAATATCGACTGAAGGTGCTTGATAGAACTTCAATATCAAATTTGAATTTTTTGAATGGTAGTCAGTGAATGTATAAAGGATGAGAAACTATGGTTTACAGTATGCGTAGTTTTACCTTCGTGAAAGTTTTGGCAAGTAAGAAATAACAGATGTCTCACAAAAATGGATGCTTCTTTATTGTTTATTATAAAATAATACAACTTGTGTTGAGATACACTATTCTCAGTCCACATACTCCATATTGGGAGCGGATGCGGTTACAAAAAAGGAGAAATGTTTTCCTTCGTGGATTGAGTACCAATCAGACCGACCGAATCTTTGGTGGCATATTCTTTATTGTAATGCATAAAACCCAGTTCCTTAATAAAAGGATTAATGTGAAAACATCGTTTTAATAATCATACAAACATTGTACGAGTAGCTATATTTTGAAATTCTTTTGCTGTTATCACGAATCATGTGTGGTTAACGACGCCTTGACCTCGCATACCCTATTGATAACACATTATTATGACTTAATAATTAATTTTAATGATGCTATATTATTTCAATTCACAACTGACAATCGCCCCATTTTTTAACCCTCAGGACGCCAATATTTTCAACTCCTATTTTTTCATGATATTGCACAAGAATTTTTTTAAATATTTTTTGGAATATTAAAATTTTGTTGTATTCCTCTTGGTTGTTATTATATATAACTGATGCAAACTATTTATTATTGGTCAGTACTTTTGCATCAGCAAAAGGTGAAACCCGTGTATTTTTTGATGAAATATGTGACATCGTATAACGTTTAAAAAATTCAGATTTGATATTGAAATTTCATCAAGCATCTTCAGTTGATATAAATTATTTATTCCATAGTTTTTAGCCTGATTTTTGTCTATTTTGTGAATCTGTTGCGCAATATATATTGTCTACTATATAGGTTGCAAAAATATATATCGGAACAGCCCTGTCAAAATAATAATCTACTGATGACTATGAATTTAATTTACTTTTAAAAAATCCATTTATATTTTTCATGTATGATATCGTGGTGGCTTATGCGTGCCTGCACGTCATCCGCGTTTAAGTGGTCATGTGTGAGATGTTGCGTTTCTTTCTCACTATAAAACTACCATTTGAGTAATAATGGCCGAATTACTACCACGCATGCGTCTGTTTCAACGTCTCCCAAACATATTGTATGATTTACAGAACTTTAATATGCCAAGTTTACTATGGCGTCATAACTGCGTGCATCACAAGTAAGCTAATATTATTCAAGCACTTCGAAAAAGCAATGTATTACTCATCTCTGCATATAGCTGAAAATATGACACGTATTAAATTACATCCTTACAATGTTTCTATTTAAAAAATGTAAACGGAGCTGTTTTACCCATCTTAGAAAATGCTGCTCCACTGTAATAAAATATCCATGTTATATCGTAAAGCCACACTTTTAAGGGCTTTGACCAAGTGGGTAGGTATAAAGCTGAATCAATATCCGGGAATATGATAACTTAAAACATATACCTAAATATCCGATACGCCCTGACGTATATATAACCCGGGGAAGATAGATGATCGATGATGTACATATGTGATAGACACAATAATGCTGCACTTTGCAATTCAATTAAATTAGAGCTCATAAATGCGTACGATTTATATTTTTTTTTGTTTACATTAAATTTGTCGCTTACAATCGTATGTATTCATTGTATATATTCATTTTATTTTTTCAATTTGAATTCTCAATCATACATTAACTCATTGATTTTTTGCACGGTTGTAAAACAATAAGGTCCATAAAAGATCGTTAGTTTTTTTTTTTTTTTTCACTTCAAGTGTTTAACGACGGTAAAAAGTCGGGCAACAAAAAACCAGAAACTCAGAAAATGTGTATCAATTTACGTTATTACGGTGAAAAAAGAGCAATGTGCACTGTAGACGAATTATTTGACTTTTCTCTATTAAAAAATGCGCCGCGGCACACCGGTTGCGAAGCACTGGTATTTAACATTTAGTCTTTTTTGCATGATACTAAGGAACGTATTCACTATTCTAAAATGGAACTTAATGTTTATCCTTGCCATCTTATAAAAAAACAATGAATAGAAGTGATTAAATTTAATATTATTGCATTAACAAAATCAAACAATTCACTAACTAAATGAATAATGATTGATAATTATGTAATGTTTTTAGTTCGTTTTTTATTCATCACAGATATGATTAATTATTATCGCTGTTCTTATACTCGAAATATTTTCTTCGGACCAGTATAATACAAAAACAGCTATACTATTTTAATATTAAAAGTGGCTTGGTTTTTACAGCGTGTTTCCCCATTCAAGGCAATATAGTTAGACTTAATGCTATGTGTAAATGTGTTTATAAATTCAACTTGCGTTCTTGTTTACCTACCAACGTTGCGGTGCCAAAACCGGTTTTTGCATCTATTATTGTTTATTATGTATCGATTGGAATATTGGATATGTCTAAACCTGTTGTTGGTGACAATATTATGTTGCATTAATTTGATTTATTAAGAAAATTTGATAAGGTTTCCTACAGCTTGTTTATTTAATACCTTACCCGTAACTCTACTTTTGTGTTCGCGTTAACGTAGAAAAATAATAGTGTGCTGAAACGAAATCATAATATTTTCAAAAATATTAATTATTTACAAAACATTCATTGGATCGTCTCGTTCGGACATTTCGATTCAATAACAGACATTGCATACAGACGCGCGATTGGAAGGTTCGTGTATTTGTGATGAAACAGATATAAGAGCGCGTTTAACGTCCTCGGTTTAAAACATACGCACCACCCAATCGCGCGTGATAATACAGCCGATTTTTGTATAATAATTATTTTTTAGAACTTTATATCGGCCAAAACCCTTAAAAGACTATACTCGAAAAAAATATCTGTGATGCGATTATTATTAGTCATACGTAAAAAAATCTCGATTCTAATATCAATTCGCGACTGATTCCACCATTCATCGTGAGTCTTTTGAGACATTAGCAGTCAAAGGGTTAAAGTGTCACATCAATTAATTATTTTTCGGAAGTTTGGTTACAAAAATATCTAAAAATCATGTAAGGAAAAAGCCACGTCAGTTTTTTATGTCGTAGTGGAACTATTACATGCACAATTTCTCTAATGTTAGACATCGAGTCAAACAGTTCATAGATATAATGATCGGAATTTGGGTGTGTTATGTTAATTTATCACCGATCTGAATTGTTAATTGTGTTCGCGTTGGTCTTTTTGTACAATTTTGTGTCGTAATGTAATTTTTATATTATAGTTTCCGTTGAGCTTTCAATTAACAAATTTCGACAATGAGTGTTTCTCATTACGTTCGATTTGGGAATGTTAAAAGATACCGGAGATGCAATTCTTCTGCCCAAAAATAATACTGAAGTCAACTCTGAGCAAATATTTAATGAATAGCCAGGTGTGCTGGGTGCTTCTTGGAAATCTTCATACTCACCTATATTATATGTCGATTTTGTCTTCCAAAATGCCTCATTGAAAACCGGTTTTGTCAGTGCTAGCCTTTTCGAGACGTCCATTTAGGCCCCGTATACGCAAATATATCTGGCGACTGATGAGAAGTGCTTTGACATATTAGTGAGGTATTTATATATCATTATTTCATATTTTGGCAAAAACGTCTCGTAAATCACGTGCTGTTTTGGGTTTTTTAGTGACCAAACTTTTTTTTTATGTCAATATACCGAAGTTCACTTGAAGCTTTTCATAAGCACACAATTCAACTTGTTGTATACTGAATAATTTCAATGTGTTCACTTCATAAATTTAATTTAGAAAAATCATATTGTTTCAGTTTCAATGAGAGATTTGATTAATTTATCACAAACACAAACGGTCTTTTACTTTACGATCATTCGTATATCGATGACATCGGATTTCCCTAGTGATAATTTGTTTATTATGCGCACTGTAAATTGTATTGTGAAAAGAAAACTTGATTTCTGCTACAATTTAAAGGAGCATTTATTCCTACGTTGTAATTGCAGCCAGGGTAACAGATTCAGTCGTAGGCCACCCGCTTTACATTTATGAAAACGATAATTGCGTATTTAAAATCGCTTGGAATACTTGTGATTATTTCTTTCTACGTGTAAAAGATTATATTTTTTATTTACTATCGCAAAAAATTGTCAATACTTCGATGTCTTTTCTTGAACATATCTAGACAATCGTATACTTTTGTGTTCTATGGTATGTCAGAAGAAGCATATGGCATCAATTTTTCGCGCTACTTGTTAAGCGACCTCGGTGTGCCTTCCGCTTGCAGTATAAACAAACTATTGTATATATCTGCTCAGATAAGAAATAACAAGTTAGTATCCGTACTAAATAATCAAAAATATCAATAATAAAGTAGTTTTTTTTATGCATTTTTTGATTATTATATATATAATATTAATTCTTTCAAAACCTATAAAAAAACAAATATTGTTATAATATGCATTATACAAATGACACTAAATTAAAATGTGCTAATAATAATAATAAAATGGCGCTAGGGGCCGGGCCGTTCAGGTCCATGACCTACTGCACAAATATTTTATATTTTCCTAAAAATTATCGGTAGTTTTTTCGGATAATTTCTGAAATGGTCTGGAATAAAAAACGTTAAACTCATGTCACACTTTTAAATAAAAAATATTTTTTTAAAAATCAATATGTATTTATGTCAATTATGTAATCATTGACAATTTTTAATTATATATTTATTTCATTTACAAACGCGATTTCTTTTTGATATAATATTATTAATATTGACCATCGGTTGAGTTCTATTAGAATGTAATTAAATAATATTCCAAAATAGCTAAACAAAATAACCCATTCGTTATATAAAACCTATGCACGCGATGCAATCAAAGTATCGTTAACTGTTAATCCTGTACTTATATAAATAAATATGGTGGATACATATTACATCAATATAAAAAAAAAATGTCTGCTTTTTTTCTTCATATTATTCATCTTTGTTATCTATGTTAAAAATATTTGTTGCCTGCCTTAAGAATGTTATTCAAAATGACGTACGAAGTTGAAATAACAAGTATAACACGAAAAATTAATCATTTGTGCAAATAATTACCCTCTCCATATTGAAATGTACGAAGTGATAATTTTTGACACAGCAAAAGTAAACATTAGGCAGTTTATTATCGTTCATAATATTTCAAAGACCATATTATTGCTCTTTATATTTTTCCTTGGAAAAAATAATCACTTAGGACGTTGTAGTTCTCCCGTCGCATGCTATCTATCAAATAGGAATTTTATGTTCCTTAAATTTCAAATATTTTAAACGCATATCACATGAGCAAACTAGTGTATTGAAAACCGTGCATAAAATACACGTTAATAATTTAATTAATTTTACTAAGCCAGTGCCATATAATATCATTTTTGTTATAGTAACGAAATAAAAACGGTAAAGATCTGCGATCGTTTAACTGAAAGGTTGTACCGTTTAAATTTGAGATTTCGATAGGGTGACTGTTAATTGTATGTTACCCTTGAAGGTAGAATTAAAACATGTTTTATGCTACTTTTCTAATTTATTTTCAATAAATGAAAAAAAAATTAGGAAAGGCCGCAGGTACTCCCTCGCTTTTATAAACTGATTTAAGCCTTGTTTAGTTTTGACCCGTAAAATAATAAAGCCTATTTATATTCAAGTTATATACTTAAAATAATCAATATGTGCGGTTTTCCCAATACTCAAATATTCCCTAATAAGTAAAAACTAGTATTGAAAAACTTTTATTGTGTCGAAATAAATTA
Organism: Himalopsyche japonica; assembly: GCA_028555115.1. Taxonomy (NCBI): domain Eukaryota; kingdom Metazoa; phylum Arthropoda; class Insecta; order Trichoptera; family Rhyacophilidae; genus Himalopsyche; species Himalopsyche japonica. The sequence goes on along the minus strand of JAHFWJ010000450.1, from coordinate 582,179 downwards.
AAACTCTTTGTTATCGAGGTAAGCCGGTAAAACCCATACTTTTATAAATTTTACCGGATTTACTAATACTATTTTCAATAAAGTTGCTATGTATTGTATTATGTTTCCCAGATGTCAATAATCTGGTACAAAGAATAATAATGGACTTCGTAGAAATGAGTTTCACCCATGTTCAGATAACGTACCAAAAGCTATACTTGTATTGTTATTATCTGGGTAATGGCATCAAGTTAAACAATCGACTACCCTCAACCCGTTTTCCCTGCTTTAATTAATCGATAAGGCTGACAAAAAAACCGTAGCCTTTTCGTTTCATTGGCACTTTGTCCTAAACACACACTCGGCAAAAATCGATGTTTCAGCATAAAACATAAAATATACACCCCCTTGACCGTCCAGCGAGTAAAACATTAAACAGCGATTTGTAAAATAAAATATGTTGAATGTATAAAATTAAATTGGAGTGCTATTAAGAAAATATTAATTCAGTTTGCAGTATTTATTATTGCCTTTTTTGACTTACGTTTATAATCGAATTTTCGATATCACAACTTACTCGGCTCGTCTTAAGAGTTCGGATGTTGTTGTTTGTTTTTTATCTTCTCTCTTTATGTGAAATATAAAAATAAATGAACGCGTATATGTTTGTCCCTTACGAATTACTACACCATTCATCCGATCGATATGAAACTGTACATACTTCTTAAGTACACTCCCGCGAAGGTTTCTGGCATACTGCTTCATCAAAAAATCAATGTGAAATCTAATTAATACTATTAAAACTGTTAACTTATTGATTGCATTGGCATTTATGTGGTAGAACTCCATTATAACGCGGTGAAAAATTGCAATGTATTTTAGTTCTATAAAATTTATAAGATTTATATAGTTGATAGCTATTACGGCTCACCTCTTTGTCAAAACTATGTTTAAACGTACATTTACTTCTATCTGTTTTAACACCATATTAATGTAAACCACGTTACAATACATTGCTATTTTTTCATTGTGTAACGCTATTAACAATTATATTTTCTTGTTATAACGAGCTTCCTTGAATTTAATACTAGTATATTATATTTTGTTTATCATTACAATTAATGCGTCTTGCCAGAAATATGAAAAGATGACGCGGAAATTCATACATTCCATGAATAAAAATTTTATACATTCTAATATTCGAACAATTGCTTTCAATGGATATTTTGAATCTATCGTGTATGTGTGTGTGAGGGAGAAACATATATGCAATGACTTGACATTAAAAGTGTATGTTCAATATATATATTATATATAGTAATTCAAATACATAGAATTATATCAATTAAATTTCCTTTGTTCAAAACAAATTATGTTCACACCGCTGATTTGAAATTGGAATACTGATGTTAAATATCGGAAGTAGCCTAGACTGTTAAATTCAACATCATACTGATGAAAAGTGGAAGAACGAGACAAAAATAATTAATAAAAGAAGCAATGTGTAAAAATAATAGAAAAACAATACTCAGCTCGGCTGATCTTGGTATAGGGCGATCAGATATACTATTAACAGTACGGATTCGAATATTTTGTACGTATTTTTGTGACAGCAAAGGAATGTGTGATTTTGTTTGTCATAAAAAACCTTTTATGTTTACTATTATCGTCCTCTAGTGAATGACAATTTATCATAGATGCAGTGTTTTCTTTACGGAAAAGATAGTGGTATAAAAAAGTCAAAAAACAATATTCATTAAGCATTAATTTGAAATCGAAATTGCAAATGTTTTTCAAAAAAAATTAGAACTATGTAGTTCTAGTTTTGACGAAGGCGTGAGCCGAAATAGCTATCAGCTATATCTTATAAATTTTGTAGTACTAAAATACTTCGCTATTTATTCACCGTGTTATAGCGGAGTTCTACCAAGTAAATGCTAATTCAATCGGCAAATGTCTACATTTGTCACAGAATGGGAAAGAATATGTTACTAAGAAACAATATGAGAATAACACGGCGAAAAAATAGCAATGTATTTTACTTCAACAAAATACATTACTATTTTTTCACCGTGTTATAATGAGGTTCTACCAAGTGAATGCCAATTCAATCAATAATATGAGAATATGTCACTAGAGAAGTAAGACAGAAAAATTGTTGTACCAAAGTTTCGGTTCATAACTTAAATAGTGATAGCTAAATATTATTTGTTGTCAAATCCTATCATGAAAGCCTCATTAACATTATTTAGTGTTATTAAAACTTATCACAGGCAATTGACTCTTGTTAGTATTAAATTAATATTATTGAAAATTATTTTAGTTATCATTAGGTTCTAGCTTTAGGGTCTGTGTTTTTCCTTTAATTAACTCATTATTTGAATAAAAGATGCTAATTATCCATTGTGTGTCAGTTCTGTTGGATCCTCTGATCGTTAGTGACAAAACATGTGGAATCGTACAAAGTTTCAACAATAAAAATTATATAGTGAAATCTTCGGTTGCCACAATAACCTATCAACTATTTTATGTTTACAATTATCGTCCGCTTGGTAAATAGAATTTTGTCGTAGATGGTATGTTTACTTTACTGAAATGAAAGTGTTTTAGAATAGTTTTAGAAAACATTCATGAAGCATTTCTTTGAAATCAAATTAGCTGGTAATCTGGTTTGTATAGAGTAGTGTTCATCATCTCCAGTGTGACGGCATCTTATAGTTGTTTTTAACAGTACAGTTAGTCTGGATATGTAAAATCATTGTACTTTGAATTATTTTTTTCACGTGTAGCAGTTTATAACTCCAGTTGATAATGTGCTGGGATGTAATTTCACTGAAACGACACTAACAATTACTTGAATCCACTATCGCTGATAATTTTTCAGTTATGGTAGGCGCCACAATGGTTACCCGGTAGATATAGCCGATGTTGACCTGTTACGGCCCATGGTTCGCTAATTAAAAGCGGAGAACGGCGAATGTTTTGTGTGAACTCGTCTCTTTTACAGGCGTTTCCCACTACGTTTCGTAAACTGTGGTCACCATACGTCTTCTTCTTTCTTACACAGTATTTTAATTGATTTTTTTAATAAGTAATATGTATCAGCCCGACCTCGATAGCCCAGCGGTAAGAGTTCAATCAGAAGTTTCAAAATTCAAATCATGGCACGTTAAATGCTAATTGACTAGAGGTTTTTTTTGTATGCCTTTTCCTCTGAGACAAATTTCTTGTTTATTTATTTTTTCGCATTTAACGTGTTAACTGTCACTACTTCGGGAAGAGCCATTTAATTTAATCAAAACACATCTGACGAGGGTAGGCCGAAATAGCAACAAAAATCTGCTAGATTCCTTATATTTTTTGCAGAACTAAAATACACTGTAATTTTTCATCGTGTAGTAAAAACAAATTTTTAATACTATTTCCACATTACATTATAAGATCAAGACCGGTTTCGATCATTGTGAGCATTATCAACTAAGGATCATGCACATTGCCTTCAAATGATGTTGATCGCTATGAATGAAATGAATCCAGATCATGTCTTCTTTTAAAACAGTGAAAAAATACATTGCAATTTTTTCACCGTGTTATAATGGAGCTCCACCAAGTATATGCCAATTCAATCAATAAATGTTTTCTTTTGCATAATTTTGTAAAATTTAAGTATATTATTCTATTACACATTTGAATTCAGCCGTTTGTTTGCAATGGAATCTTTCAAATACGTCGAAAACAATCGCAACTTAAAGATCTTTAACAATAGTTTGTTTTAACCCGTTAAAAGGGTCATTAAAATTTTTACCAAAATATACATATTTTCATTTAATATGGAGTTAGAGTGTTAGAACGGAAGAGAAGAATTATTGTTTACCTTGTCTATACAGCTTTTTATATATATATATATATATTTAAATGTACGTTTAAACATTTTTCTTGTGAAAGCGTAAGCCGAAATACCTATCAACTATAATACATATATTATAAATATCGTAGAACTAATATACATAGCTATTTTTTCAGTGTGTTATTCATTTTCCTTATTTGTAAAGATTGGTCACACGACCTACAGGTAAGCTTATTGAAGCAATTTTACTCCCACGTACAAAATTGATTGTTCGCTAGCGTGAGTACTTGGGAAACATATGTATTTCTTGCGCAGAATGCATCGCCGTGTATTTTTCTTTTTTAGAAGCCATATTGTGAATAATATTTTTCCACAACTCACTGAACTTCAGCAATAATCATAAAAGTCCATGTTGTTATTTTTACATACAATTTTTTCACATACATGAACATATAAAAAACCTTTGGTTGCTGTCATGTTTTCAATAGCGTGTCAGCGAGAAATGAATTATTACAGTTATTTTAATTTGAATTCTTGTAACTTTGTGCCATTTCACATATTTTGTCACGACCCGGGTTTCGCCTTTCGGCATCTTCAGGCATTCAATCACGCGGATGCAACAGAACTGACATAATAAACAGATAGCATCGGTTACAGACAAGACGAGTTAATAAATAAGGAAACACGCAGGCTCTAATAAATTGATTTAATAATAATAACACTGTGATAAATTTTATAAACGCTGAATACTATGAAAGAATTCTACTACAAAAAATAATATGCTATCACTAAGATTCAATCGGGTTATTTTATAAATTATATCAATAGTTATTTTATTGTTTTTTAACGTAGTTTTTCTTTTATGTTTGTACTGGAACGCTGTTATAAGAATCTACGTATATTATTCAAAATTATATAAAAATAAGCTAAAAGTAAAAAAAAATGTTTTAATTTTTAAAAAACTACATTTAGCCATCTCAACGTTTAGACTATGGCATTTAGAGGGTTAATATTTTGATATTAAAAAAATCTTTTTTATAAACTCGAGTCTAGCGACATTGAAATGAAGATTTTCTATGCAACTTAAAAATATAATCTATATACGATAACGAAACAACAGTATTTATTATCGATTTACTAATACAATTTATTTCACGGGGTCTGCATCCTGTCTTGCTTTTTAAAACCCCTCCTAGATGTGTATTATAAACTATTCTCATAGTTTTACATGCGAGTAACTGCATCATTCGCTTTGTCCAAATTCGACTCTAACCCTCGAGTTACAAGTAACTACGGTTACCGTGACGCTACGCGCTCGGCTGGCCGTTATAATAGGCATCCATTCTTTGCTCGCATATGTAGATTATTACAATTTCCATAGAGGAACCGCATGCTATTATCTGATAAATTAAATTTGACCGCAGTAGAAAGAAATATGTTAATTAGAATCAATGCAGATGTCGTATATTTTATTTGTATTACGGAATGTAAGATAAAACACCATATTTGATTTGTAAAACATGAAGAAAATATTTTTTTTTATACAAATATCTAAGGCCAATGTTTATAGGCTTGATTTTTTAACCAACGTCTGTGTAAAACTATGTTTGTATTTGAATATAGTAATAAAAAAATGGATTCGTCTGCTAGTGATATATAAACTTATCAAATTTGAATAATTGAAACTGCCTACACTTCCACATATTACTCACGACCCGGGTTCCGCCTTTCCGTATCTTCAGCCACTCTAAGAATGCAAGATCCCTGATAGACTTTGCATCGCTTATATACAATAGAAATTATACAAATATCCTAAGGGGTTTGAATAAGTAAATATGAAATAATTGATAGGTACCGATTTGATTTTAGTTTTACCAAAGCAGTCTATATCATAAACATAATTTACCACGTTCAATAAACAAATATTGGGAATGCCAGAGATTTCTGCATTTTATTGGCTAACTGAGAAATTATTGGAAACTATTTCTATAGTTCTAATGAACTAAATAAAAAGTCATTGTGTTCTATGTATTTGGCTGTATTCCTATAGCAATGTCTTACAGTGCATTGAAATGATTGAATACATTTCTGCGGCAGCGATAAATCAAAAATGTTTCGACTATTATCGACAACGATATTATCTGAACAACTAAAATAAACTCGATTCCGTTGAAATTCAATGTTTTGTGAAGTGTTCTATATTAAGAAAAATCTGACAAAAATATCCTTTTTTAGACGGAGCCTCGTTGTTTTTCAATATCGGAGTCGTGCTTTTTTAATGACTCTACAGTCCTAATAATATTTAACGTTCATTATAACAACTTAAACTTCGAAGTTATTGAAAAAATATGATCGTATAGAAATTCAATAGACAAGCGAAACAAAAAAAAGGTTGTATGAAAGATTCCGTTCATAATTACAACACTGAAATCTTCGGTTACCGTAAAACTAAACATATTTGAAGCTTAATTGATATTGTGAATCATTTTATTTTATCTAGTTTTGTGCAAAGAATACAAATACAATAGGCGTAAAGGAAACATGAAGATAGAAATCTTATTTAAGTGTAAATTTTCCCGTAGAACATTTGCGGTCAGATGACTAAGAGCGTAAATTCGCCTAACTTGTTATTTATTATTCTATTATTAGCATTTGACTCGTATAGCAGCATGCATGGAATATTTGCAAAAACGTATCATAAAAGAAAATTAAATATGCACGTAAACATTTCCAGCGACTTCTTTAGCGAAAATTCTTATCGTTGTTTGTTTAGTCTCATAACATTTTTGCAGGTTTATCACTTCTTGAACCCGAATGCTATGAGACAGGCGTCTTCTAATCGTCTTTAAAAACGGCTTGTTTTTATAACATTTTTTGCACTGAATGCAAATAACTTATTTCTCGTGTAATAAGAGGTTTACAACTGTAATATAGTCGCACGAAAAAATGGCAAAAAATCGCCCAAAAGTGAAATCGCTCAAAAAGATGATTAAATTTATTCGATTAAAATTTCAAACAAGGCGCTGCTTAACTTAGCTCAGAGGTCGGCAACCTTCGGTCGACGAGCTCCCTATAAACCTTTACAAACGTACAATATTTAATTATACACAATAATAATATCATTAGAACTCATTAAAGGGATTTATATTTTTATATATTTCTAGTGGTTCTATTGTTTTTAAAAATATATATTTTATCTAATAAAAGTGATTGGATTTTTTTTACGTAAATCTAATCGAAAAAAACCTGTTTTGCTTTTCAATAAAAAAGTCTATATGATATTTTAATTTTATCGTGATATGAATAAATATTAATTTAGGTAACAATAGCTAATTCACTACCAGACAGGTGAACTATAATATCAACCTTGTAAAGCAAAAATTATTTACATCATTATTTTTAGGTAAGTCATTAATAGTGCCTGATTTACTTTTAAAAAAAACGTTGACGGACCACTGGGATAACTTTTCTGAATTTGATTTTTATTTTGTTTGTTTGCTCGTTGCACCGTGAAATATTTTAATCATAACATTGCATTGTTTATTGCAATCATTTTTAGTGTTTTTTAATAATAAAATATCGTGAAAGTTCCATTGTTAAGCGGAAAGTATTTTCCACGGTTCATTTCTTGTTGCATTTGTATTATATTTACTTCGAATAAACCAACATAACATAAATATCTCGTTTGTCACACTTTTTATCGTAATGAGAAAGAACATCAACGGGTGACTACTAACTTATTTCTACCGAATTCTTTGAACCATCAATGTTTTTTTTAACCATATTATAAACCATTATAATGTCACTTTTCACATTTACTTTTCAAACAATTTTCTTGTAATTTTTCAATGATCATATGAGACTAGAAATACTTAGATGCGCTTTAATGTATTTTTGAATTTTTGTATTAAACATGCGCTAGGGCAAGGGCTCCCAAACTTTTTCGGTTTCCGACGCCTTTATAATTTCAGATTTTTTTGCACCGCCCCAAGTCAAATATGTTATCTCAAGGCAAACCTTTTCAAAGAGTTTTTCATTCAGATCCGACCACGAAATTCGCCGAATTGGAATACTGGTTATTCTGAGTCTTGGGCAAGTTGAGGTATGGCTAGTACTGTTGCCAAATCGTTCACTCCAGCTCAGTATATTCGAACTTAAAATGTCGCTCAAATTTACGTTGGCCCGCGTAACATTTTATAAAATAATATATTGTTAAGGAAAATTTTTACGGCATCCTATTAACATAGCCGCGACGCACAGTTTGGGTAACTCTGCGCTAGGGAAAAGCTTATATTGAAAAGAACCTGAAAAATCAAACTTTTTTTGAGATACTACGCCAATTCATTTTGTCCCGCTAACGGATCGTATAACGTTAATGTCATATCAACAGATACAATAGTAGGTTGGAACACAAACCATTCACGATCATGACCGGTTTCGCTCATCGCAAGAGTTATCAAGTAATACTGTTACGATTGATGAGGCTACGAATTACAATCAAATCTTTTAATACACTTTTTTAGTTAAAGTTAGCTGGTGTAAAAACCATGGGTTCAGAAACTATGGAAACAATTTACTGGAAGCCATACCACATACATACAGATAAGTTAGATAGATTTAAAAATGGAATATCAAGAATCTTTTATTAATACTTACACACAACATTAAAATAAATCAATAATCCATTAAGAGCACAGAACATTTGTAAAACACTTATTAGGATAATGAGAGGGAAATTTTAATAGTCAAAATAACCTATACTTATATTCTTATTGAACGTAATGCATTTATTAATAATATTTTAATGGTAGTCAAAAAGGATAAAAAGAAATGGTCAGTCTTTGTTTGTATGTTAGTCAATCAGTTTATTTGACTAACTTGTTATTTGATCATATCAGTGGATAATGCTCGGGTTGAGTGAAACTAGTTCTGATCAAAAAATATATTGTGGAAGTAAGTACTAAAAAATGTGTTGTTATTACTTAAAACGGACATACATATATATAATTGTGTTTTTTACTAGAATGTGGAGATTGTTATATGGTAATCAAGATTTTTTTCGAATCATTTTTAATTATCATCTTTTCAACGACCTCACCCATTAAATACCGTAGCTTTTTATTTTTGTTCTTTTTAATTTAAACATCTCCGTAAAGTGCTTTCCTCGTAAGCAGTTTTAAAATCCAATAATCCATTTAACTTTGGAGGATTAAATAATATCTATAAAAATGAATAATTGGACTCTTTTGATGATAAAAATTCCGGCAGTTAAAGCCAAAGCCTTTAAAATCTTTTTTCTTTTAATTTAATTTTGAAAAACTTTGTTACCGCCGGTGTAATAAGATCGCATTCGCTCGGCAGACGGAACTATCCCACTTGGAGCCGACGAATCGACACCTGCTGCACGAATCTTTTTTTATGCGACTCGTGAAAATGTATTGGCCCATTGTACAACCTGTTTCAGGAATGGATGGGAATCTCTGGAAAGGTAATACGGTGCTCATCTGGCAAATCGGATCTTATATATTTTTTTATGATGCAATAATCAAATTGGATGCGACTTGAGTTATGTTATATATAAAAACTATTATCGAATGCTACCGTTAAAGTAAAACGTTTGAGAATTTATTGATGTTTTTTTTATGTTAACATGTTAATCGGCAGATTGTTTTTATTGTTTGATCAGCGGCGGTCTAGAACTTGGTTTCTCAACCGGTGGTCCGCGGAGATTTCTGGGTGGGTCACAAAGTGTTTTCTGTGAGCCGAAACAATCGAATTTTATATTGTATTTTATGAATTTTTAAATTATATTTGTATCGCAAAATTAAATATTTTGAATAAAAAATCAATCACATAAATATATATATTTCATTCCAATGTTGATGGTCCGCAAAACATTGCGCATTGTTCCGCGGATGTGAAAAGATTGAGAAACTATGGCCTTGAATATTCTCGTCCTTAATGATCAACAAGATATACTTAATTTTATGGTATCGACTGTGGGTGCTTGGTGAAGTTTTAATATAAAACCTGTTGTGTTAAAACTTTTCCACAGGTTTTGTCCACAAACCACTATCAGGGTTTTTACTTTTGATATATTCAGACATTCTATCCCCCGGATGCAATAGAATTGATACCCAATAAATAGTTTGCATCGGTTATGTACAAGAGGAATTAGTAATAAGGCTAGTAGTTAAAATACATCTGAATAAATTTTAATAAATATAGATTTGATTATTATAAAATAAATTTTGGAATGGATTATTTTACACACACTAAACTTATTGATATTATAATATATGTAGTTTTCAACAGATCGTTAATGAACTGTATATTAAATTCCCGGGTTGTGAATGACAAAACATGTTTAATTGTACAAAGCCTCTGCAATCCAGATTTTATAATGATATTATTTTATCTGATGATATCTTTATGATATTTATATCAATATTGTAAATTAAATTACTAAATACAAATTAATTTATTTTTGGTGTACTAGACGGTTTCTTCATAATTCAACATGGTGCGTTACTAGATGTGACCTGTTTCATTTATTTGAAAGCATTTCTTTCTGATTTTATTGTTAGGTTATTAATTACTCAGGTAAATAGTGAATACAATTCATAATCAAAAAAATATATATTGGGGTGGGATTATTACCGTTTTTTATTGGACGTAAGGAGAAGGCAATAATAGTACTGATTATCAAAACACTAGTGTACACTGCAAGTGAAAAACCCAAGGGATATACATTTTACAGTAGCAGTCCAGCTGTTCGTTTTTAAATACTATTTGCTAATCATCAGTTACAAACTAAAATGAATTTTAAATTTACTAAGATTATTTATATTCCTGTAATTGTTAATTAACTATTAACGTATTCACTAATGAACCACAAAAGATTTTCCAATACCGAAAAATGAATTCAAAAATAAAATTAGCAGTCTTGGACCATCAGAATAATTCAGGCTTTATTTAAATACAATATTTTCTCTATTTAAAAGAAACTTTAATATACATAAAATCATAAAATTTTACCTATCAACACACTGTCGTTAGCTATCGGCTATCTCAATTGTTACGTTAGTGAACAGAGACGTTAGAATTCATAAGGTTAAAATGTATAAACTGTCAAATATTTATATTGCAAATTCTTTTCTAAAATCGAAAATACTTACGATTTTAAGCGAATACTGTCCAAAAATAAATTCATTTTTTATAAAGACAGAAACAGTAGTTATACTACATAAATCTGGATTATCATTGCTAGAAATTTTAAAGAATTGACAGTAAACACCGGAACTTTGAATGTGTAACGTATTTTTTTGCGGAAGTGATTTGATTTATTGCAGAAATAAAACTAAACTTTTTAATGTAAGCAAATAGTATTCTAAAAAATGTCAGAAAAGCGTAACACGTGTCGTATTTGCTCAATAAAAAGTTACATTAAATATTATATTATTAAAATGCATTGCCAAGAAGTGATTGTATATTTAATGGCGGCAAGCCTTTTCTTATTAAAAATCTATTGAATTCTATAATTGGTTCAATTTTGCCGAGCAATTAAAATTCTTCAAAAGTAAAAGTTTGCACTGAAAAAATTTCAATGTGAAAATTCATTGTTTACGGTGTTTTTGCATGCGAAATTTATATTATACTAGCGTGTACCCTGCATGCGTTGCAATGCCACTCAAAAAAAAGAAACCGCGACTTTATGGAATCGCCTCGTCGGGAGCCTCTCGCCTTCCGATTGGATAAGTCAGACTTGAGGCGAGGCCGGAGCCAATTAGAAACGATAAGCTTAGGTTATGTTTTTCTTACCGAAATTTGACAGTGGCGGCCGTATGTGTTTTTATTTATTGGAGTGCTTTTGGATACACAATGTTTTTTGTTTTTCTATCTGGTGCGTACACAAATAAATCAGAAGGTTTTCCAACACGTGAGCAGGCCATATACAGTTGTCCATGTGAGAAGCATGGATTTTCTAAATTTAGTCCACACACTTGTAACGACTGTTCTTGTGCCTTATTGATGGTCATTGCAAAGGCGACTCGCACTGGAAACTACAGACGCTTAAATTCAAATGGCATATCTGTCGGAATCATTGGGATGCGTGGCAACATTACATCTTCATAAAATTGTAGATTCAATAATTCATCATTTTTCTTACTGAAAGCCTGGTACCGTTGCAAAGCCGTGAGGAATTTATGTTTCGGAGAAGAATGATAGGGACGCCAATTTTCAATGCTAAAACATGCGGTGGCATGCCTGACAAATCAAGTGAATTCAAGAATTCTGTTGGATAATTGACGGCTTCGTCTATACGTTATCGCTTCTCCTGGTAATTCATTTAGAATGCTGAAATTGATTGCATTGATATCTTTGTTTTTGGCTGCTAATATAGCATGTGCACTGAGCCATTGATGACTTTTATGATTGTGTACAATATTTGGAAAAACTTTGTGAATCAATTCGTCTATGGTTGCGGTTATTTTACAGAAATTCGCTGGCAATGTGATACATTGTGTGGATTCCTCTATTGCCATTTTCCCATTTCCTATATCCAACAATTGTTTTACGAAACGTTCAATGGATGCATCATGTTGTATTTGTACACGCATATTGGTCTTCAAAGTGAATATATGTACGTATCGCCATACAACGGATGATTTGAGACATGCATCAAGTTCATCGTCCATTGTTGAACGTGATATAACAGGTAGAGTTTGTCGAAAATCACCAGACAATAAAATGAGTGCGACACCGAAAAGTTGCTCATTTCCTCTCAAATCTTTTAGTGTGCAATGAAGTGCTTCCGATGATTTTTTGTGTGCCGTAGTACATTCATCGCATACAATGATTATACATGATGTGAGTAGTTTGCCCTTTTAAGAATTTTTGTTGATATTGCATGTTGGTGTCTCAATTATTTGAATATTCAATGGCAGTTTCAGTGCTGAATGCGCTGTTCGGCCACCATCCAAAAGAGTTGCTGCAATTCCAGATGATGCGATTGCTAGTGCAATGTTTTTTCGTGGTAGTGTGGTTGCCAAAATGAGTGAAATGAGGAAGGTTTTACCTGTGCCTCTGGGTGCATCTATGAAATAAAATCTACCACTTTGACTTGTAATTGCATCCATAATTGTGTCATACACTATACGTTGATCTGAAACCAATTTCGGAAGATTCGTTTGAACAAATTTACCCAATTCATTCACATCAAAGTGTGTTTCTCGTTGGAAATCACGATCACGTCAGTCGTTTTCAGATGGATTCAGCGCAGCCATTCCCAATTGTACCAATGATTTGTTAGCGATTACTAAACATATGTCCTCAATCAATAGCAATGCCTTATTATACACGTTTGGTGTGAATTGAACGTGTGGATTTTGAATTGTTTCACGCAAACTATGTAAAATATCTTCACTCATGTAGCATTTGTATTTTTTCCAAAGATATTTTGGATTGGATGGAAAGCAAATTTTTAATATTACTGCAAACAACGCATGTATTTGTTGTGGGTCAGCAGCATTCGATGAATCAGCGAGTGAAGTGTCCCAATGTGCATCGTTTTCTAGAAGATTTAATTCGAGGCAAGCTTGCAGCAGGTGAGTGAATGTGACAGATTTGTGTCGTTCTTGTTCTCGGCGTTGCTATGGATACAATTTGTCATAAATGGTGATTCTGTATTACAATAGTCTTGTATGAAAATATGTTTTTCGTAAATATTCAATTAATTTTTGTAATCAAATCAAATTCTGAGTATCCTATCTTTTGCCCGGTAGTCTAAGCAATAGTTCGACAAAGTTTTATCGCAATTGGATTAATGGTGTAGGAGTTTATAAAGGACAGACAGACATTCATTTATATATATATATATATATAGATAGATTATTTATTAAGTTAGGTTTATATGGAAATTAACATGGATTCTAATGATTAGATGAAATTACACCGATCATTCTCAGCCGATATCGTTAATTATAAAATATATCAAGTTGTGAGTAAAATAAGTCACTGCGGGCTGTCTACTTTACTCTAGTACTGACTCTAGTCGCACTTTCGCGCAAAATTTTCTATTCTACCTAAGACGTTATCCTTTGGTTTGTAATAAAACTGTTCGACCTTAACGTCCTTCCGTTATTTAAATAAAAACACCTTTTCTGCTGTACGTCAAGACAGCGGGACCTATAAAATGTGTGGGTCCAATCAAACTGCTTCCAGATCCGCACAAAAGATAAATAAAAAAGAAACACACGAAAAGGTAGTTAGTAACGCCCGTTGAGAATCGAAAAATTTACGTCGCTATGTTTTTACGAGTCAATTTAAATTCTGTCACTGAGTCGAGCGTTAAACTGAATAACGGGTCACGGAATCTATGACTAATGTCGTTGAAATACCTCGTAAATGCGTCATATGGCATTTTCGATGTGAATTCAACCGTCACTTTTTAAGTGTTAACTGTCACTTTTTGATGGAATGGAATGATAAATAATAAAAACACATTTATTACTTATTTCCACAGTATATTTTATGATCAGGACCGGTTTCACTCATCGTAAACATTGTCAACACCAGCTAAACGTGAATAGACTTGTTTGTAATTATCAGTAGATAATACTCGCTATAAGAGAAACCGGTCCTGGCCATAAAATATATTTTGGGAATAGTACTAAAAATGTGTTTTTATTATGTTATAGGTGAATTAAGCCATCAATTTTAATAACATATTTGGTATTACTATTTCCATAATTTATTTATGATCAGCACTGGTATCGCTCATCGTAAATATTATCAAATAATCGAATACAAATTACAAACAACGCTATTTCTACAAATGTTTGAGTTAATAAATAGTAAGTAAACAAAACCAAAGGTTTATGAAGAAAACATTTCACACAATCATTAAATGTTAACTCTTACCGTTAGTTTTCAATAAAAATATTATCGAAACAAATATCTTAAAAAGCTTTAATACAATCATGAAAAACTCATTGACAAGAATAATGAGTAGCACATTGTTTTAAACAAATATTTAATGACCGGAATCACCGCGCGCAAAACCGGTCCTGATCATAAATATTTTGTGGAAATTGTACTAAAAAAATGTGTTATTTTACGAACACATACAATATTTTGCGATCAAATTTGTTTCACTACAAGAAATAGTTATTTCTTAACGTAACAATAATTTTTTTAGAATATTTAGAACTTGGAATTTGCGATTGAAAATATTTCGTCACAATAGTTTGGTAGTGGACAGATAGTAGGTATTTCTATGCCAGTTATATTTTATTTTACCGGTGAAAACGTGTGAAAATTTTCACCGTAAGAACGTCAAGTTGTTCACAGAACCGGGTTGACGGAGTCTTACAATTCTTTTTTTTTATTGAACGATTCTAATCTGTAGAACGATTGGAATGAATCGATGCGTTGTTTTTTAAAAATCGATTGAACTGTAACATTAATAGAAAAATTAACCGCTTGAACATGGTCTAAGATATTTGGAAAGCTTCTCGATTGATATGGTAGATTCTATGCTTGGTATTTAATTCTATAACTTATTTAAATTACAGATGGTATTCAATTTATGTAGCAACGAAAATACAATTTTCAGTCTAGACCTTAGACTTGGAAGTTTATATTTTCTTGAGACAAGTACAGAATAAATTACTTAAATAATCCAGTCTTCGTCAAAACATTGCGAGAGTTTGAAACTAACTGCCACCGACCGAACACAACCCTGTCTGACTTTATTTAGTTTAGTTTTCTGTTAGGGTTTCTACTTCAAGACCTCATTGTATAACTGTCTTCATTAGATTCCAGTATTTTATATTTTCCCAAAAATATTTTTATTTAAGTTATAGGCACCTAATTTATTATATTAATTAACGATTATCCAAAAAAGCAGTGCTCGTCAATCTTTTTTTCACCATTTAAGTCTTTTAGGGCATACCAAAGACACAAATATGTAAATTTATGACATATTTTCAAACTAAACAATTCGATTCTGAATTTAAATTGTTAAAATTATGTACGATTTCACATGCTTTGTTACTAACGATCCGAGTTTCGTCTTTCGGCATCACATAAGTAAGTTTACCACTTACACGTTCATTTTGTTAATTGTGTTGAAAAGTCTGTGAAAATGTAATATGTAATACAGTTGGTAAACGGTTAACGAATAGTTAGGACTGCGAGTAAATCGAACAATAAACACTATGACGAAAGATTATTGTTTTCGGACAACGAACACGTAATCGGATAAATACCTAAAACGATCTTTCTAACTCACTTATTCTGTCTGTAATATAATACTGATCGGTTAACGAACAGTTCGGATAGCGAACATAGTCTTGGAACAGAGAGAAATGTTTGGAGAAAAAAAATAATGCTTCTTAAATTTTCCTTTCCGTGTAATATACTTTTTTTCAATTGATAATGCTCGTGGTGAGCGAAACCGGTTCTGATCAAAAAATATATTGTAGAAATAAGTACTAAAAAATGTGTTTTTATCATTAAATATATCATGCCTTCCCATCAAGAAGTTAACTATTAACTACGTTGTAATGGTTTACGTCACAAGAAATATTTGCCAAAATTTCAATTATTTTGTTTTAAAAAAAAAATGATATTCTTTTTATATTTGATGTAGATTAAAAAATTTATGTTATATTACGTTGTATGAATCTCTGTGTTCGTTATGTGTATTTCCAAATGCCGTTCTATCTGCATTTTTAATGTTCGCAAATATATTGATCGAAGTACTTGATGATAAAATGACATACAATCGCGTGCCCGAACAGGACCAGGTACTTCACTTTGATTATCTATGCATATTTGCGTAATTAAATCTAACAACGCCCTACATGCCAAATGCTAAAGATAGTGCTCCGATTTAATTAAAACAAGCTCTCGTTCCAGGAGCAATTTTACAAAACAAACATCGAATCAACGTAATCAATCGCTTTGAAACTAGTTTGTTCTCCCGACTAGTGCTCGATTGCGTCAACATCATTATCGGTCATTATTAAACGGAAGGTTTAACCCATCACGTGCTGTGTTGTCGCCGCGTAGTTTTTGCAGAAAGTATTTACGAATATTACTGTATATTAATTATTAGATGAAGTTAATTTCATAATGTGTTTCTAAAATAATTTGTTTTCTTGTCAAAAGTAACGATTCATGGAAAAATTATTATTGAAAAAAAAATATCTTTTAGATATCAACATTTTAAGCTGATACATTTTTATTGATTGAATTGGCATTAACCATGTACAACTCCATTATAACACGGTGAAAAAATACAATATATTTCAGTTTTACAAAATTTTACAATATTTTTTAGAACTAAAATACATCGCTGTTTTTTCACCATGTGATAAATTTTTAATGAAAATGCTGCAAAACTACGTGAAAAATATTTATTTTATTTTATATTTATATTTGTTATTTCAAGGCTGCCAAGCCAAAAGAATTGAAATATTTAATTTAGAACACGGTGAAAAAATAGCAATGTATTTTAGTCCTACAAAATTATTTTTAACAAATATAGTTGATAGCTATTTCGGCTCACGCCATCGTCAGAACTATGGCGTGAGCCGAAATAGCTATCAACTATATTTGATAAAAATAATTTTGTAGAACTAAAATACATTGCTATTTTTTCACCGTGTTATAATGGAGTTCTACCAAGTGAATGCCAATTCAATCAATAAATTTAATTTAGACCCCATCGTATGGCTAGACTAGAACTAGTTCTGACGAAGGCGTGAGCCAAAATAGCTATCAACTATATCTTACAAAATTTTGTAGAACTAAAATACAATGCTATTTTTTCACCGTGTTATAATGTATTTCTACCAGGTAAATGCCAATTCAATCAATAAATACATCGTATGTATTGCGTCAAAAACGTTATTTTCTTCCTATTTCGACGTGTACCCTGTAGTACTTTTTATAAATTTAAGTAACGTGTTCTGAACGTATTCGGTTAGTTACAATACAAATCTCTTGAATGTTTTCTTTATTTTTTTTTCAATTGAAAAACCCAATACATTCAAAACATAGAATATTTGAGAATAATTATAAAACAATTGATAAAATAATTCAATTATTTGGTTCACCTATGCTTTGTCAAACTTTATCAACTGCAAAACCGCAGTCATTTGTGTCATTTTTTGCGACGTGAAACATGGGATAGGTAGAGGCAGATAGTTTGGGAGTGTTGTGGTGTTCCTTAATGGAAATATCTGTCAAGCCGCATGACAGATGGAGTGAGCTTACAGTTTTTGCGGATTTGTCAATCCATTCTCGGCAAAAACCTCCGCTGCGGAACAAGTTGTTATCTATGGTTTCTATTTCGGCTGTGAACAAATCTCACAAAAATATAGCTAATAAATTGGCAAATCCTTTTTTTGTGTTCAATCAGAAACCATAAAAATCATGATCACGATTCCCATTGGTGATCTATTAAAAAATGTATTAGGACAGTTTCATTTTGTGTTATTAACGAGGTATAGAAGAAAACTATTTATGGCTTTGTTTCCATTTACGTTATTGCTTTCGGTAGAAATAAAAGGCCACTGTGTCTCGTAAAATAAACTTTCTCGCTTAAAGCTTTCAACAAAATTCTAACTACATAAAACATGTTACTAGGTAACGAGTACTTAAAATATGTTTGAATGACCGACCCGAACCATATATCGTATTGGTAATTGGTATAAATATTAAAAATATTTTTGATTCAATTCATGATTGTTATATCAAATAGATTTTGAATTTAATACTTCGAAACCATTCAATACAATATTAATTTTAAGATCTAAAGCATTTTTGCGTGTATTGTTTTTTTTATACATTTGGTATTTTGTGGTTTAACCTAATGACTGATAACGACATCCACTGACAATACGGAAGACTCCAGCGAGTTGAAAACTGATATTCGAAAATATTATATATATAAGGTCCGCCAAATAACTTTTTTTTTTGAAAATCGTTTTGCAAAACATCGAGTGTAGCTTCGGCTGTGTGGCACGTAGCGCCGTCCTGTTGAAACCAAATGTTGCCAATATCCTCCTCTTCAATTTTTGTGAACAAAAACTCGTTCAGCATGGTCCGATAACGATCGCCATTGACTGTAACGGCCACTCCTTGCTCATTTTCGAAGAAAAATGGCCCAATTATGCCTCTGGACCAAAATCCGCACCAAACAGTGACTCGTTTTGGGTGTACCGGCTTTTCAATGTATGCGTGCGGGTTTTCTGTGCCCCAAATGCGACAATTTTGCTTGTTTACATACCCGCCAAGATCAAAATGAGCTTCATCCGAAAAGATGATTTTTTTGGCAAAATCAGCATCTTCTGTAAGTCGATCGCAGGCCCACTCAGCGAAGCGAAAACGCATTGGATGGTCAGTTGGCTTCAACTCCTGAACCAATTGGACTTCGTATGGCGTCATACCAAGGTCTTTATGCAAAATTCGTCTCAATGATGTCTCCGAAATGTTCAATTGTTGAGAACGACGGTGAATTGATGTTGATGGCGCTTCACGCACACTTTCTGCCACAGCATCAATATTCTCGGGTGTACGCACTGTTTTTGGCTTTTCACGCTTTGGTTTATCGATGAGGATGCCAGTTTCTTTCACTTTTTTCACAAGATAACGAACATACGGAACTGACAGTGCTTCTCTTCTTCCAAAATCTGTACGCAATTTTCGCACACATTCTGCAACATTACCATGATTTTCAAAGTAATGTCGCAATATTTCCCAGCGTTGTTCAAGCGTATACACAACCATATTCGTTCAGCGGAAGGATAAAACTAATTATGTGTCAAATCAGACATGAGCTAAGTGTTACCATTCACGAAATAAGCACTAGTTGAAAAAAAAAACTTTAAATGGCGGACCCTATATAAGAGATTAAGAAATATTTCATAAAATCAAAACAATGTTAACAGTTTATTGATTGAATTGGCATTCACTTGGTAGAACTCCATTATAACACGGTGAAAAAATAGCAATGTATTTTAGTTCTACAAAATTATTTTTAACAAATATAGTTGATAGCGATTTCGGCTCACGCCATGGTCAGAACTATCTAGCATGTTAACAGTATTAATTTAAATGTGGAAAATATTAATACATTAAACTAAAAATTCATTTTTCCTGATAATCTGTATAAGTGACAACTAACAAACACTGCTGAATTATATATTATTAACTTTAACATTGAAATTCCATCAAGCATCCTTCACCAAGGAAATATATTTAAAAATCATTTATATTTATATCAAAACCCTTTTAAACCGTGACCGATTTCATTTTGGATCATGGAAAAGCGACCTTTTTTTAAGTGCAATTGATAAAGCTTGAGAGATTTGATAAATCTTACTGGAAATTGTTTGTTAGCACCCGGAGCTTTCTTTGTACGAAGCAACGAGCTTTTTCTTGCATTCTTACGATTTGTATTTTAATAACTACTCCACTGTGCTTGTTGTGTACTAAATACTTGAATTTTGTTAGTTTTATTATGTCCTACGTTACAAAGTACCAGTGATTATCTTGTACACCGGATGACTAGACAAATTACATTGAAGTCATAAATCTATATAACCTAACATATTGATTACAAGAAATGATTATTATTATCTACGTAGTGATGTCTGAGTCAATAAAACGTAACTAAACTAACTTACTTCTGTGTGAGCATTAAATATTCAAAATCAGGTGCGGTTAACTTTTTATTAGAGCAAGCGGAATAAAATTTTATTTATTAAATTGAATATTTTACGATATTTTAAATAATAAAAACAATTTTTTCAGTACTTTTTTCCCCCCACAATATATTTTTTGATTAGGACCGGTTTCGCTCAACGCGAGCATTATCAACTGATTTGAGTTAAAGGTAACAGGTATGCAAAACCATGGGTTCATGAGGGATGTTAAAAAAAATTAACTACTACCCCGATGTGAAAATACAAAATAGTGGGACTTATTCAGAGCAACTTTATTGATAAGTCATTATGTATTGTTTGACTGTTTTTTACAGACGCGTGATACATAAAATTTGAGCTATTTTATTCATTTAGCTCTTAATCGTCAAACAAATAATGTAATTACGTACAGTGGAAATCCGATTGCTTGTTTTTTCGAAGAATTCTTTATAACAGCGATAAATGCATGAACGTTTTGAATTATTTTCGGTCTCCCAGGTAGCGCCTCAACTTTCTTCACTGGGGATATTTTAGTCGCAAGTCGGAATAATTCGCGATGTGAAATACGAGGCAAAAATGTAGATTTTCTAGCTTGGAATTTTTCACGATAATGGTGAATGGGGAGGACGAAAAATCTTTGACAAAAACAATAGATTTAAGATAAAATTTGTATCAAAACAGCAATAGCAGTTGAACGGTGTCGTTAGTTTTTTCTGTGCAGACAAATGTTGGCAAAAACGATCAATTGTCATAATATTTGTGATAGAATACTTAAACGCTTCTGTTTAGTGTACACTAGTGCAGTGCTCGGAAACCTTTTTTGTTCCACGGCCTAAATATGAAAAAGCCTCAGCGAGCTATTATTGTTGTCGGTCACTGGTGTAGACGAATTTTTTGATTTTTGTCATGTTAAAAAAATGCGCCGTGGCACACCTACTATCTTTCGTCTGGCGGCACATCGGTGTGCCGAGGCGCACCGTTTGCGGAGCACTGCACTAGTAGTAGCATGTGTGCTTAGTGCCTGCCATTCTCAACGTACTTAAGTCTATAGTTATAAATTTATATGTGATAAATCGACAATGTTTTTAAACATGAAATATTACACTTAAATAAATAGTTTCTTATCATAAAAATATTTTTTTAAAGCATTGCATATGCGTGACTACTGGGCAATTAATTTGATAAATCAATTATTGCGAGACTAATAAATTTAGCGCTGTTCTTGTAGTAACTCGTCTGGAATTGAATAAATTAATGAAAAACTTAACTAAGCGAAAAGCAGTCTAAACGAAGCTTTAACTTAATTTAAATCAATTTAAATGTGACACTGTCACTTCTTGATAGAAAGGCATTATATATAAATATATATATTTAAACACATTTTCCACAATATATTTTATAATCAATGCCGTTTTTTAAATAATTTTTTTCATCATGAATTTATTATATTTAACATGATGGGAGAGGCTTGATATATTAAAACAAAAAAATACACATTTTTTTATACTATTTTCGCAATTCAATATTTTTATCTTGAGAAATTTATTGATTGAATTGAAATTTTCTTGTTTCCTCCATTATAGCACGGATAAATACAGTTATCTTTAGATAGATACAAGATATGGATAGTTCTGATGAGGGCGTAAGTCGAAATATCTATCAACTTTATACTTTATACATTTTGTGGGACAAAAATAATTTGCTATTTTCTCACCGTGTATTTATTATATCAAAAAATTATACGGCTCGCGGAACGCGGGTTTGGGTTGTATGTTTTAGATAGTAAAAGTGACGCAAAGTTAACTCACTTTTACATGGAATACATTTACGCTCAGGATATACGGAATGGCATATGAGAATAATCAATTTAACACTGAAGTTGGTTACCTCCCTCGCGATGTTGCCTTTGCAATTACAATGCCTTCCACCTCCACTCTACCGCGCTGAAACTTGAGCTAATGCGCGTGCTAATGCCGTCAAAAATTAGTTTAAGTATTCCCTACTTGCTACGAAGTCTTTGCTCTACAAAGTTACATCTTAACATTAAGTTAGTGTTTCGTGAAGTAAAATTTTATAGCTACGCATTCACTCAAATTTTGCAATTCACACAACTAACTATTTATCTCACATAATAATATTAAACAATTTAATAAATATAGTTTAAAATAATGTTTTAATTGTCACTTTGTGATGGAATGACATGATGTTTTAAATAATACAAACACATTTTTGGTACTATTTTAACAAAATATATTTTATAATCATGGCTGGTTTCGCTCTTCGCGAGCATTATCAACTAATCCTTAACAAATTGTAGATATAAAATTTAGATGACTCAAATTTACTTTGCTATTCAGTTACGCTGATTTTTCAACAAAAATCTTCTGAATTTGATTTTTTGTTATTGGCCAGATGCAATGGATCTATAACTTATACATTTTTATTTTTTTACTTAAAAATGACAGTTAATGTACATATATTGAAAGATGTCTGCCTTAGAGTAACACTCAATTTTTTCATGATTTACACAACATGCTGGCGTAGATTTGAGACTTCAATAATTTTTATTCCATCGTGAATTCAATGTAAGTGTTTTCAAAAATAAATGCATTCATTATCCGATATCAGACCTGGATTAACCCGTGTTTGATCTGTATAATGTAGATTTCATATCGGTATCTAATGTCATTTACAGTCGGATTTGAATGCAAAGCTTATCCCCCGTTCTGATTGGCAATTCGAATTGTCAATGTCCAGCGTGTGTAATCCTATCGTCCACCAAGCGAATCTAAGACATCTTAGCTATCTGCTACAATAATCCCTCGATACGTACCTGAATAAACTATGTCGGTGGTTAGGACTTGTATTTCATCGAAACATTTGTTTAAGTATCTCATGTCTTGCACCACTGTTTCAGTATCTTACTTGGTGGCAACTTTCAAATCTTGGTGGAATAGTACCATATGTACATTTAAAAAAATCCACACATTTTAAAATCCACTCCACAATTCCTTTTAAATATTCCCAATGATCATTTTCAACTTATCACTTCACTTCACAATACTAAGTTTTTACTAAGCAAAACTATCTTTCTTATAAATTAAAAATTGTCAATTTTCGGTCCGCTGTGTCCAAGTACACAGGTACAAAACTATTGGCTTTAGAACTAAGATTTTTTTAAGTGTACAAACAAATAAAAACCGAATCTGTAATTTATTAACGTAGTTCTTTAACCGTTTTTTTTATATATTATTATAGCTCAATTTCGTTAAACCCTTTTTGTTTAAATTGATATCTTATTGAATAATAATGATTGCGATGAGCATAACCGAATTTTATTGATTAATAATAAAACTTAGAAATATTTTGTGTACATAAATTTAAAAAATACACAATCTTTTATCAAAAAAAATTACTATAAGAACCTTTTCACCGTCTGTGATAATTGCTGCGTTGGTTCATTCACTCTAGACTCGCGTAGTACGCTTATTTCAATATTTTTCTTTCCAAATAAAATTAATTAAAATTGTTTAAAATTATTCTTTAAATGTGGCGCGCCTTCATCTTTTTTAAGCCGGCTTAAAAATCTAATTTCATTCCTGAACGTCCGTATCAAAATCAAGAATTAATTGAAAATGCCAATTATAAGTAAAGGCATGTGTATTTTTGTTAATACAATCCAATTACCGAAACAATATCTATTCCCCAGTGGGAAATGAACCCGTTCGCGGGTCATTGCGCCGAAAATTGTTTCTGCAGAAGGTCGACGCTCACCTGGGATTATTATACCTCTCTTTGTTTTCCGTTTTTACTCCATTAATTGGCCAAGTATTTTCTTCTTACTTAATTCAGGTTGGTCTACCTAACAAGACCACTCCCTCGGGTCATCACAATCAAGGGTGGGTAATTGATTTAATTTAGATGATACGTAATTATTATTATGTGAGATCTCAATTATAAACCCGGCTGAAGGATACATGGCAGAAGTTGATGTTATAGTTCTATTACTGAATGCTTAACTTAACTCACTTGGGCGTTTGTAGAACAGTCAATTTAGCTTTATTGCTTTACCGGTTAATTACAACAGTCGGTTATTGCGGACAAATCCATTAGTCATAAACAAAATTTTAAAAAATATGTTATATATTTCTACTACTTATTCTTACACAGTACTTCAGTTAAAAACTAATATACCGTATTTTGTGTATGATTAAAAAAAAGACTTTTAGAGGTGGTCCTCGATTTTCGTAAGTAATGTTATTGTAATTAATGAACGAAACAACATCAATGTTAGTTTAAAAACACATTTTTTAATTCTTATTTCCACAGTATGAGTCTTTCATGTTTGTTCTGAGCTCTTAATGGATTGTTGAAATATTTTTTTAAATTAATTTACTTTATTTATATGTATATTTTATAACTACTGTACATCGTTTTCTTGGTTCTTGAACACATGGTTTTGTATACCTGCAATCTTTGTCGCACAATTTGTGTAAAAAAACTTGTTTGTAATTATCCTATTAGTTGATGGAAGCTGAAGCTCGCGATGAGCGAAACCAGTTTTTTTATGTTGTGAAAATAAGTATTAATAATGTGTTTTTATTAAAAATATGCTTTTCACGTCAAGAAGTGATAGTTAACACCCTAAAAGTAACTTCAAGTATTTTAACTGTCACTTCTTGGTTGAAAATCATATTATTTAAATAATAATATACAATGTGTAATAATATTTCAACATATTTATCATATATAGATCAGGACCAGTTTTGCTCATTGTGACAACTATACGACAAATAGCAATGCCTGAAGATGTCGAAACGCGAACCCCGGATCGTTAATGACAAAACATGTGGAATCGTACAAAATTGTAACAATTCAAATAGCAATCAATGTGGCATTGTAAAAAATCGTTAAAAAGTATTAAGGGCATAACTGATCATTTCAACAAGAATGTACCACAATAATTTGCGTGATTTTATTTTAGGCACAATTTTAACAAATGCACGAAATAGCCAATCATACGGAAATGGAGTGTTACCTCAGTAAACAACTACAAGTAAGCATATATATTTTTGTATTAACGCTTTCCGAAAATAGATGTTGATTATTGTTGTCGAGATTAACGTCTTATTGTGGTAACATTAGGATCAACTAAAATCATCATACACCAGAAACTTCCACTCGATCCACGTCCACGAATTCGTTTAAAATGATACTTAAAACATACATTATATAAAATATTTACATATATTCAAGTGTATAAAATCATACTTTTTTTTTGTTTTATATGTCCTAAAAGACTTTTTTTTCATACTTGCGAAAACGACTTCCAATACGTATTTTCTTCATAATATGTCGATTATAAGAGGTATATAAAATTTTATTTGTGGAAAGTAATTACTACGTAAGTTTACCGATTGAGTTGGCATTCACTTGGTAGAACTCCATTATAACACGGTGAAAAAAATAGCAATGTATTTTAGTTCTACAAAATTATTTTTAACAAATATAGTTGATAGCTATTTCGGCTCACGCCATCTGGTTCTGGCGATGGCGTGAGCGGAAATAGCTATAATCAACTATATTTGTTAAAAATAATTTTGTACTACTCAAACGCCTTTTTATGATGAAATATATTGATTGTCCGCGCAACCTGAATTTATTATTTTTTTTTATACTTGAAACCGCTTTGAATAATATTAAATCGTCTATGTTCGTTGTTAGGATTATTGATTTATTATTTATCATCTGTCAACAAAGAAACTCTTTAATTTTCATTGTAAAGAAAAAACCTGAAAATTTGCAATAATAAGACTGCGAAATTCACATATGAATATCGTCAAACATCCACTTGATCGTTGTACGACACATAAAATAGAATTTAACTTTATTAATATAGATCGGCCACAGGAAAACATAATCCACAAAGGGTGCCGTAATCTCTCTTAGTTGACTTCGTATAACAACGAAGCTGCAGCCCATACACCGATATCGAATATTTTCTTATTCGTAGGCGTAAATTGATTATATTTAATGAGTTCCCAAACAAACCGACCCAACCCTTTGCCGTCATTACATTGTTTAGTACGTAAATCTCGAAGGATCGGCTTAAATCCCTACTGCTTCACATATATTATAATATAAGACAGGCCCTTACTACGTGTATAGTAATATTAGGTAGAATAATAACACGTGCATATATTATTTATATGTATATTAAATTTACATCTTCTATATCTCTCATACAAGTATTGCAATGTTCTATAACATGGCATGGTCAATGTATTGTAAAATCTAATACATCACCCAATAAGTTCGTAGGGTGACAAATACATATACGGCGCCACTAATAAAAACAGCGTCATTTCAACCAGCGGCATTTCCATCAGTAGGCCGGTTCTTCACTTTAAAACTTCTTTTCAATTTCTCATAAAATTATCTGTAACGTATCACTCAATAAGTTCATGCTATTATGCAAGCATTATCAACTGAGTCAGTTGATAATGCTCTAAATGAACGAAACCGGTCCTGGTCAAAAAATATATTGTGAAAATAATTACTAAAAAATGTGTTTTTATTATTTAAAATATCATGCTATTCCATCAAGAAGTGACAGTTAACACCTTACAAGTGATAAGTTCATGCGATGACGTATTTTATACATGCCACCGCTATTGAGGAATTATCTTTAAGTATAATTTTTAGATAGTACCAACCTTCAAACAATATACTATATGTAAATATTTCATGAAATTCCGAACATTAGTTAACAAGTTTAAGTGATGCTACTTTTGTATTTTTTTAAACAATTAGGAAAAA
Source organism: Himalopsyche japonica (assembly GCA_028555115.1). Classification (NCBI taxonomy): domain Eukaryota; kingdom Metazoa; phylum Arthropoda; class Insecta; order Trichoptera; family Rhyacophilidae; genus Himalopsyche; species Himalopsyche japonica. The sequence continues at coordinate 554,816 of JAHFWJ010000450.1, read as the reverse complement.
ATACCGTTCAAGCCAACCAATGCTTTGTGAAGTGTTGTTCGTACTCTGCTCCGCCGAGACCAATTATTGGTTTGCTGATTTTCAACGCGGTCGTAAATTATTGTTAATTTTTAAATTAATTTACTTCATTTGAATGTGTATTTTATGATTTCCAGTGTTTTCTTAGTTTTTGAATCTGTCGTTTGTATTTCTACTATCAACTCAAAATTTTGTATAAATAGGCATAAGCCAATAAGGATAACTTTTATCCTATCATCTGATGAGCAAATAAGCGAAACCGGTCCTGATCGTAAAACATGTGTTTCTATTTTTGAAAACTGCACCGTTTTGGAAGTCACAATCAGGAAAACTTTTTACGAGTGACTGAAAACGCATGATAGATATTTTGATGTATAATGTATATATTATTCATATAATTGTTCCTTATAGAAGTATTCCGCTCACAAATACTCTTGGTAGATCGCTTCAACAAGGTCTTGTCACGTTGATTGATTGTATTTGTTAACGAGGATAAAAGGCACTTAGTGTAGACCTGATATGATCAACTCTTTCAATAATAATTAATACACCGCTTTCCGAGAAACGTTTCCATATGATCTTAATTTTTCGCAGGGTTACAATCACGGGATCACGCTTGAATATATACTCGGGATTGATAAGACGAAGTTTAAGATGTTCACTAAACTAGTGTTACTCAACCATTTTACACCTACGTACCGCTAAGAAGAGAAATAAACGTTAACCACTGATAGTTTAATAAAAGAATTAGATTTTTTGTAATATCATTTTAATCTTATGTTGTGACGGATTGATAAAACTATTATTCTTGAAATTTGGCATATTGTTTGCGGCGCGGAAAAAAGTCGGGAGGTCGCCGATTGAGGAATAATGCTCTAAATATCTCTAAGTTTAATAAATAATAGTAATCAAATTACATTGAAGAAGTTAAATTTTACCAAATCAAATTATAATGCTTTCTTGTATTCAAATTAAAGATCATCGCATTGTTTTTACATGACAACATTATTTCGAAAAATTGTAATTTGATATCCCTGCTTTCTATCACTCATCAAGCCTTTCAATCAAACAATTTTTTTAGCTCAATATATTAATAAAAAATATAGCTCTTCTTTATAAAAAAAATCACTTTATATAAATACAATACATATTTATAAAGATTAATCATTTTTTTGTCAATCAAGGTCGGTTTTAATATCAGTAAGCATTTGTGTAAGCCTTCATCCAGCAGTGGATCGAACCCGGCTGATGATGATGATGATGATGAAGCATTTGTGATACTTAGCACTATTCTATCGAAAATCATTTGAAAGGGTTAAGTGCTTAGTAAAAATTCTAAATTGAAGAAGAAACCGAAGTGGTTCATAAATAATAAAGAATTCTTCTTTGGAACCATGTCCTCTTCTATATGAAATATATAATATAATTTGTTATAGGAACAGCTCAAAGGCATCTCAAAAAAACTTATATTTGTAGCTCACAGTAAGCATTTTTCTGGGTCTTCTTTACTGTAGGTTGAGAGGTTACAGAGAAAAAATGTAATCATACATATGTTGATTTAAACCAGTAAACCTATAGACTAGGAATAATGAAGTCAACTAAAAAAAACTGTAAAATATTCTTTCAAATAATAAAAGATTAATTAAATTGAGTTGAGTAGAAATAAATAAAACTTCTTACACGAATCAATTATAAGTTTAAAATTGTACAGGTGGTTCTCACCTCTATTTAATTTACCTTCTTTCAGATTTTCACCCCTAAGCACTAAGAGCAGTTTTGGAATTAATAATTATTTTTTTGTTTGGGTTAACACCCTCTGTCCACGTTTAGTTATATGAGAATAATCACCCCACTTTCTACTCACTTTTTTCAGAAATATAATCATTACTGACCTTAGTAATGAATAATCCTATGATTGTGTTAGTTGTGTCAGAATATAATTTTCCAAAAAAAACAAAATCGTTTTATTGAATTAGATGTATATCCTTGTTTGAACTCCTTTTTAATTTAGCGAAAATAATGAAACAAAATTTTAATGAAGTATATTTTTCCAAATCTTAGAAATAAATGAATTTATATATTTGGTGATAATCCTCAAGCTAATTTTGAAATTGGACAACTACTCGTTATTTGAAGAGAGGGGAACCTTTACAAATCAATTTTTTTATATTGTTAATTGTTACAACATACTTGAGTTTATTACGCTCTTTTTCCAAACTCTTACATATAAATTTTTGATCAAAGGAAATATATTGAATGATTTGATTTATGAAAGATTGATTTATTTATAAAAAAAATGACATCAGTTAAAAGGCCGCACTTGAATAGCCAAAAAGCCGCAGGCTCCCCTCCTCCGCCTGTTCTAATTCCATATACGATATCCATAAAAAAGTAGGACAAAATATTTAGTTATTTTTACCTTATTTAAAATGAAATACCACATAGTTGCCGTCAAATTTATCCAAAATATACCTGATAGCCTTAACGACTCGATAACCGTTGGTTGCTTTTTATAATCCCGGTGTATTATTAGCGCATTAGGATTGCAGCCCCTAGACCGCATCAAATTGCATTATTAAATATCTTTGTAAGAGTGACTTAATTAAACTTGCAGACTATGTTGTTTGTACATTATCTTATGCGATGAATTAGTTCCAGAAAATTGCGCGTATAAAAAACGTCATATTCATATAATTTGATAAATTGTTTCCAAAAATCAAGTTATTGCTATACAATTTTATTTATTTATTATAAAAATACAATGAGATACAAAAATATGTGTGTATATACACGTATAAGAGTTATTCGCTTTCTGTCACTGTGGGCTTACAAATATAATTGTTAGCGATTTTTAGTACGGACGTATTTAATTTTGCTGGAATTTGAATTATACTTGAAACTCATTTTAAAAATGCTGTGTTTCTTAAACTCTCGATCTGAGTCAATTAATATAACATTGGATTTGTTTTGGTGATCCAACGGTAAATTATTTCTGTTTACAATAAATTCCGTTACAAGTTTTTGGATTGATATTTGCATGTACCGTGACTACAATTATTTGTAGAGTTCCAAGTTCATCATATAGATTCTCAATTCATTTTGAAATTTGCTAGCACGTCTAGTATTAGAATAGTTAAAAAATACCATATGAGTTAACATTTTTATTCCATCTTGAGAATCGTTTCAGCTTTAAACGTTGGTTCCTCTGCCTTGTACTGCCTACTTGTTATTTTCTCCTTGACGTTAAAATTTTAAAAACAAAACCACTTAGCGAGTAAATCGTGTAAAAAAAAGTGAGTTCGTTGTCTAAAATATCGTGTATAATCAAAATCGCACTAAGAGAGAACTGGGTATATTGCTACGATATTTATTGTACGTGTCTTATTGAAAATAAAAGATTTTTACGCATCATTTATTTGACTTTTCCTATGGCCATATTTCGTAAAATTATTTTTGTAGGATGACACTTTATCTTATCGTGGAGATTATATCACCTAATTTTATAGAATAATAATTGTGTATTCAAATATAGTATTCCATACTCAATTAATAGTCACGTCATAGCTTACAGCGAAAAATTCCGTGAAAACGAATGTAAATTGTTTTAGTAGACAGTAGAAAATATTTTTCATTTTTAAATTATTATCTTTGACTTATCGATGGAAAGACTATGTCGATTATAAATTCACCAAAGAATTTTAAACGAATCGATTCAAAATTACTTCATTTTCAATTTGGTCATTATTTTAAGTGATTCGGTGAGTCGTTACTATCTCGAAATTACTATGGAGATTCCGAATCGCACAATGAAGAGAGAGATAATCGTTTTGCACTCGTCTCGTTTGCATACGTCTATCAAAAGAATAAACTGTACTGTATCAAGTATTCTTGTCATGTAAATTTATTATCGTATTTATATCGACACTTTGTATACGGTTTTATTATTCTGATATGACTCTATATTATTGCTGATCTGTGGCGCGTTATCGTAACCTGAATAATGACGTATTGGTTTTACAAAACACCTCGTTGGGAAATTTACATCGCGGTGTAGTACTAGTGGTTAAGATGCAATTACTCCTAAGTGTTATTGGCTATAAACATGTTTTTGATTATATGAAATTAAATACGTTTGAATTATTTTTTGTTGTTTATTTTATTCTTTCTGTAAAAAAATATTTATAAACATTTAATTGTAAGATGGTACTCCACATTGAGTTTTTACAGCAAGCAGTATTTGCTACTTAAAATCACAGTAAATAATCCAAAATAATTTTGGCGTTGGTGCCGTTTCAAGAAGTATTGATCGTTTGTTTTTGTTCAATTTGTCCTCAATCAGATGATAACGCTCGCTTGATCGAAACCGGTCCTGAATTTGAAAATATTAAATTCTAGAAACAACTCTCAAGTGAAGGTCCCAAGCTAAATGCATTGGAACAATTGGAAATTAATAGATATCAGCAATCCAATGACATTCTCAATGAACAAACAAATATAAATCCATCACCACTTCTCAGACTATTACGGATGGTCAATTGCATTTTTGAATAAATCATCTTGGTGGAATAATTATTCACTATTATCGTTTTTATTCTTACGCATTAAAAAATAAACCTAGATTGACTCTCTTCAAAAAATTCATAAAATCAATTTGCCACATTTAAGAATTTATTATCACAATACCATTGTGTACCGCTATATATATTCATACTTTATATATTTTTCATCGTGGTAACAGTTTCCAGCTTTGAGTTTTATTATTTTAATTTAAATATAATATTGTTTTTACGTTTATTTTCCAAAAAAATACTTTACAACAAAACGCTTGATTCTGTCTCGTTTCTAAGATAAAAAAAGCTATTTTTACTAGTATTTTTTGTTTTAAATTTAATTCATACTGGGAAAAAAAATCCTGCTCTGGTGTTCTATAATACTTATAAATTTGAATGATAAGTTCTGGATAGGTATAGTAATAATTGTTATATTTAATTGTTTGATCGGTGATTAATTTTTATGTTCCTCGCTTCGTTTCCGCAGAACAGTGAACGATAATTTTGCCTCTGAAATAAAATAAGAGGTTCACAAAATAATGAAGTTACCCAACGAGAATAATCACCTGAGAAATAATGGTTACTTTCAAATTTTCGTAACCAGCGAAACTTAATTCTTAATTTATTTCGCAAATGATTATTTTTTGCTATGCCACTGACCTCTCAAATTTTATGCATTAATTATTTAATGTAACGCAATTTATTTTGAATAATTTGACGACGTCGTGGATAAAAAGGCGTGCGTCGTTAAAAAGTTGGAAAATTTTAAGATATTATTTTACTAAAATCAAGTGTTCGAACGACAATAAATGTAAATAAAATGTAAAAAATTATATTTCATAATCCAAGTAAACAAAGAAAATTCATTTTGTTTGGTCACATATGGTATATCATTCCAAGTTCTAAATTAATGTCAGTTTTCTCTTTACTCTATTCCAGTACTACTCAACTTTTCCTCACCTATGACACACCGAGATTCTTCCTAGAATTCCGCAGCACTAAAGCCAAAATATATGGGTATTAAATGGATTGAACATTTACAATAAAATTACGTTTTTTATTTGAAAAGTATACATACATCTTATCTAATGCTCGCAACGAGCGAAACCGGTACTGGTAAAAATATAATTTGGAAATAAGTACTAAAAATGTGTTTTTATTATTTAATATATCATGCCTTTTCATCAAGAAATGACAATTAACACCTTAAAAGTGATAAAACTAAAGCATATTTTTTTTTGAAATCATAATAATTATTATATAATATTAACTAATTAATGAGATACCTGCCCTTATTTCAATGAACACAAAAGTTTTATATTCGGCTTGATATTTGACCGCGGCACACCTGTATCCAGCTCACAGCACACTGGTGGCGTAACACTGCTTTGATTGCCATGTTGAACATAACATAAAATTAAATATACGTAAAATAGTATTTTCTTCACTTCATTTTTGCACTTTACGTAATAACAGTGATAAAAAATAACATATTTGATAATAATTTTAACATAAAGATTATTTGATCCGCCATCGAACTACATAAATTTAGTGTGGAATTTAATATGAATGCTGTGAATATTTTTTAAGAAATAATTTGGTGTCTCTCCAACGAACATTCTCAGTTGAAACAAATCTGTTGAATATTGACAATGTATTTCATATAATATTCTTTGTTACATCTCTCATGATTTATAAAATATCTAAGTGAAATTGAGTTTCAGAAACAGAATATAAATAATAAATTTGTATAATATTTTCCTTCAAAATACATTATAATCGAATTGGAATTTTGTAAGAACAAAATTTATTATTATTTCTGTTTATACAACATAAAGAAAATTGTTTTCTTTATTTCCACTATCTACTTATGCGGCAGAAATTTTTGACTTCGCTTTCTGGGATCCGATATAAATTTTATTCCGGAGCTTTTTGTATCGAACTTTCTCAATTAAGCGGAGGAAAGTTTTTTAATATTTATATGAGTAAACTTTTTCGTATTTCTGTTTATCTATCGTGAAATTTAGTTGTTTTGTTGGCGCTTTTGTTTTTTTAGTATTTGCCTCGTTCCATTTTTTTTAAATATTGATATGTTTATTTAGAAATATAAATAAATATTGGTAGACTTTATAACTGTTGGTTTTTTTTTTAGTGAATTTATGTTTTTTTTAATCTAAATTATGATATTGACTGAAGGTTTTTGATGGATTTTCAATATAAAATTTGAATTCTTTAAATTTTGTACGATTCCACATGCTTTGTAACCAACGAACCGGGTTTCGCCTATCGGCATCTTCAGGCATTCTGTCACACGGATGCAACAAAACTGACTTGAAAGGTGATCAGTTGTTCGTGACAAATCATGAAAAATCATAATCAGTTGATAATGCTCGCGATGAGCGAAACCGGAAATGTGTTTTAATTATTTACAATGTCAAGCTTTCCATCATGAAGTGACAGTTAACACCTTAAAAGTGACATGAAAAATCGTTCATAGATTCAATAATCCAAATTTTGTATTTTTTTTTATTAAAAATTGCGTTTCCGTTGTGAATTCCGATTTTACCGAAAATATTTTTCTTTGATTTCAGATATCTCTACCTGTCGGCAGTTTCGCTGCATGGCTATACGTGTTCGCGTTTGAGGTAAGGAGGCATTTCCCGTTTCTATTCCGAAATCAATTCTATTTACGCGATTCATTCTCTTTTTGGCGGCAGATGAGGCCTGAATATAAAGAAGGATGCATTTGCCGTGAGTCATTATCGATTTGAAATTTCGGTCCTTGCGTTCATAAAGAAATATTCGCACACTAAATATTCAGCTTGGCAGGGAACTGCAGTTGTGGTAAATCGACGGCTTTTGCTCGTTTTAATGATTTTTTTAATGAAGTAAACATTTACCGCTAATGTTACTATCTACATTTTTAATACGCTTTCGGCTATACGTGTGACTAGGGCACAATATTAGTAGTAAATAGGGTTCAGTTTCAAAACTTACTAATCTTTTGATAACTCGATGTTACAGGACAATATCACGACTGCTCGCCAACTTTAACGCTTATTTAGCAATAAAAGAACCATTTTTTTACGGAGAACGGAAACGATATTACAAAATATTAAAAAATAAACACCACTTTTTTGGTATATTTTCCACAGTTTATAAAATGATAATCAGGACTCGGGACAGGATTGCGGAAATCGTCAACTAATATGATACCAAAAATAAGGTGTTATTGTGAAAATAGTACTAAAAATTGTCATTGCCTTTTTATACTCCGGGGTTATCTATAACACCTTAAAAAATATTCTAAAATCCTTTGTCTATCACATCGAAATTATTGATTGAATTGGCATTTACTTGGTAGACCTCCATTATAATACGAAAAAATTGCAAGGTATTTTAGTTCTACAAAATTTAAAAGATATATACTTGATAGCTATTTTGGCCCACGCTATCGTCAAAACTTATGGTGTTCTGACGATAGCGTGAGCCGAAATAGTTATCAACTATATCTTATAAAAAGTTTTGTAGAACTAAAATACATTGCTCCTTTTTCACATCGAAATTACACTGAATCTATCTAGCATGTTTTTTGAAAAGAATACTAAAAAATGTTAAAAAAGGTATAGAATGAATGTATTGTAAATTAACTTATAAAATTTTGTCAGTTAATGTGTATTTATTATTACGGCTGACTTATATATTTACGTTTAGCATCACTGCGGTATTGCTAAAAGCAGGGCCGTGCTTTGGATTTGTGATAGAAGTTGTTCCTCAGCCACCTGCGACTAACGATTTATTTAGTAGGTTTGCATAAATTTCCACCAAACAGCATCCACTTACTGTTACGAGTGCGAATTTTGTTTTGAGAATGAATGAAACATGTGCCAGATATGTGTGACGGAGATAATTTTATTCCTCGACTCCGGTTTGCAATTCGAGTAAAATTTGAACAAGAAATTGTACTAACATATAATATATTCCTCAAATTTTTTGAAACTGGTACTTAAGGAAAATATCATTTTACATATATGGGATAGAATCTTATAAATGCAGGTGTCAGCTGTGTGCCAATACATAAGAATATTGGATCAGCAAATTTGACATTCGAATTTCGAATATTATATAATAACGTATAATATTCAAAAATAGAATTGATTAAATTCCAAATATTTGAAATCTGAACAATGATTCAGTTCTTTTGAAATTCGAATAGTAAACTATTTTGAATGTATTCTTTTATTAAAATTTTTGTGGCTACAGCAGTATTGTATGTTTACACATATTATTTGTGCAATTTGACCAAAATGTGCATTGTGGTCATTGTAAATTTGACACCAATTATATTTGTTTCTAGTAACTTTAGACTTATTTTGATAATTAATGTAACAAGTGAATAATATATCACATATTCAAGAAAAAAAAAGACCTATTGTGTTGGATTACCAACTTAATACACTAGGTGATCAGTTAACGAACAGTTCTGACCGCGGACAATTTGTTTTGTTCGGACAACGAGCGCATATTCGGATAACGAACTAAAACGATTTTTCTAATCAATTTATTGTATCTGTAAAAGTTTTACATTCGGTAGACTTTTGAAAACAGCGCGCTTTTGGCTCGGTCCGTGATGTCATTTCCAGGTAAAAATCTATGGTAAATCGATGATTAATTCGGACAGCGAATGTAGTCTTGGAACAGGTTATATTCGTATACCGATTAATCACCCTCTGCACTTTGTATCGATGAAGCCTTATTTTATTTTTAAATTAACTAGATCTAGTTAAATCAATACCACTACAAAGAATATACACATATATTGTATGTATAAATTAGCAAAAATTATTCAAGCTTAAGCGCGCCACAAACCAAATTCAATAATCTTAATAGTGCTATTATCGCCTTTTCCCTGATATGTTAACTTTTTCCGAAGATTAATGCCTCCGTGCAAACCGAATAAATTTAATAAGCCAAATTGTTCTCTCTGGCAACGTTGCATTTTTGGACTTTAATGATCTTATCATTTACCGTTGCTCACCATACTTACTGCTCAACCTAATTTATCAGAATGATCAAAAATCCTTACTACGATATCTGATATAAAGCAAAGAAATAGCACTATATCGGCTCGAATGAGAGACAATATAGTAGATAATGAAGCGCCCTAATCCGAGAACACACTGTTGTCAATCCGCATAACACGGCTTATTGGATATACTGGACATAGTTATTTTGTATATGAAAAAATTCAATCTCACAATTACGGACTCGCACGACATGAAATTGCCGCTTATCTACCTGCTTATATTCGTTGTAATATTATTTTTTTAAACCGAATACCAGTGCATATTTCGATTCGATCATATCCCATCCTAGCTTAGAAAATATATGATTATCGCAATTCTTGATCGCGTAATTATTTCATGGGAAAACTATCTATCACTGTATGATTCAACGCATGCGAACCAAAAACCCATTTCAAAGATAAAATCAACATTTTTTGCGGTGTTTATTATTAGTTAATCAAGATTTGGGGCTCCTGAACTCTCTTCCTGTGCCCTTTATCCGACTGATTCTCTCTCACGCGCGCATACCGCCGAGCAATCAATCAAAACGATTCTCAGACTTGAATATTCTCCTTCCTTTGAAAGCTACAATTTCAACTCGTTAACGTTTTTTTACGATTCCTATTTTTATACGGAAAGCTTAAAATATTTCCAATAATATTCGAAAAGCATCTTTTCGGATTCGATAAACGTAATCACCAAATAATGATAACGATAGACTGCGGTGTTTTTGATTATGGAAATACGAGTCCGAAGACTTTTGATTAATTGATACCGTTAGTTGTTTCAATGATGTAATCGTAATTAATCGCATATTAAACGGTTTTATTAATTTATTTTCATTTTCGTTTACTTCTCAAACGTTTTTGGTTGAATAATAATGTATATTTTAACAACTCAAACCGAAAGTAATTTATTTTTAATAATAACATAATACTTAATACTATTTCTAGAATACATGTTTAGATCAAGACCGGTTAATTTAGTACCAGTGTGACAAAAATCACTCAAATTAATAATATAATTGTGAATGTCAAACAAAACATACATTCAACTAAATTTCATCATAATTTATGTAAAATGCCCGCGATGAGCGATCATGGTCCTGAACAGAAGAAATATAATGGAAATATAACAAAAAATGTGTTTTTATTGTTTAAAATATATTTTTTTACCAACTGAAGTGCTTATTGGAATTTCAATAAAAAATCACGCTGATGCAACAGAATTGAGTCAGTTCTGTTGCATTCGTGTGATAAAATGCCTGAAGATCCCGAAAGGCGAAACCAGGGTCGTTAGTCACAAAACGTGTGGAATCGTAAAAATTTGTAACAATTCAAGTTTAAAATATAATGCCTCTACACCGATAAGTGACAATTTTTGAATTGAATAATATTTTATGGTGGTTGAATTATTGAAATTGCACATAACTGATAATAATTAATTTATTTCTTGTTAAATGATATCTCATGTTTCGGTTACTAATAGTCCATCCGGAAAAAATATTGCGTAGTATTTCAACTCTTATTATTTTTTAGATTTTTTGACATTTAAAATAAACCCGAGTCCCGGTTATACGGAATAAACTATTTAACCGTGATCCAGGAATCGGAAACCCTAGTTTGCGATCCATTGATCTCGGTCAACAATACGGAGGCCCGATTATAAAACGTTACCTCGAACACTACCTTATTTAATTCCCATATTTCTTTCATTCTACTGACACAACAAACCTTAACGAAAAGAATTTATAAATAATAACATCGCATCACGAAGTAAAAAAAAAAACAACAACAAAAAACCAACAAAGCTCAAAGATGCGACTCTCACAAAGAGGATGACTTGGCATACGTTTTAGTTTGGGGTGACCTTGCGTTGCCTTTATTGGGTAGCCATTTGGCCAGACGCTCACTATTGAAAAAATCTTCGATGCCTATATTTTTGTTTCAATGTTTTGTAAGTTCATGGTTGTTAAGTTAAGAGTTCAATGATATTATTAAAATTATTGATTGAATTAGCATTTACAAGATGAAGCGTTAATATTATTCAATTATTGTTGTAGGCTTTTTCCATTGTGTAATATGATAATTATTGTGAAACGCCTCTGAATAGCCACTAATAAATTATCATATAGCAATGTTAATGATCTAATCCTTCTGTATTATAGTTTTGAACAAGCTTAGTTTATTATATAGGATTTGAATTATTGTTCACGAGATTTGTTTTATAATGCCAACCCGTTCTAGTATTCAGAAGCTTTCCTGATAATCGCTCACAATTATAGGTGAAATCATTGGCTTACTACAGGGATTCCCAACGTCGTGCCCGCGGAACGATTCGTGTGTGCCCGCCACTATTCTACCATCGCAGATTTTTTTTTCATAAATACTAATTGAAAATGTAAATTATTTTTATTTTTGTGTCAATTTTTTCATTAGTACCTAGGTTTATTATATTCGTTCGTATGTTTGCGATATTGTACTTATGAGTAGCTTTCGTCCTTGTACTGTTGGTGATGTTGATTTTGGCCGCGATTGAATCCCTACCGATATTTTAAAAGGTGTCCTACAAAAAGATTTGGAATCCCTCGGTTACTATATACATTATTAACATAATATTTACAGGCAATCTTAATGAATCGACGTAATTAACGTAATTTTCATTTTTTCTACACGTCACCTGTATAACGCTGTACGGAACATTTTGATGATGTTACAGAAACTGAGGAAATCTGTTTTACTGTGCAGGGGTGTGCAACACATGGACTATTTTAACATGCCTTATGTTATGCCAAGTAGTAGAATTTGAAATTACACACTATAATATTACCCACAAACAGCCCTAAGAATATCGTAAACCGTTGTTCAGGTAACATCTTCAATTAATTTCTTGAAACGTATTTTTACGTATCCTGCAACCAATGTATTAATTCGACATTTTAAATTACGTCATATTTGGCATAGCATTTTTCTACAGATTAATTGTGTAAAGTTGCAAGCTGTAAATATTATAGAATCGTTATTATAAACGAGTAAAACAAAAAAAAAATTCATCGATTTAATTAAATTATATGACATCTTCGTCATCTCATTTTCATGTTGTCATCATTTTTAATTGTATATGTCGTGTTAAAAAACCATCAACGTATATTTTTACGATGTAATTGGATATGTCTTTTTAAAATATTTATATGTTTTATAAAGGTTTATACAGTTGGTCACCCTGGTCGGTGCGAAGATGTTTTTTTGTTGTTGTCCTATAAGACAGTGAACACAGCTGCAGGTGTCTTCCTTTGGCTGTGCGATCACGCAATATTGACGAAGCAAACGAGATGAAATGAGACCATATTCTCTCCTAACGAGATTATTTGTTTGTCGCTTATAGAAAAAAATTCGCACACACAAGTCTGTAATGTAAGCCTCACATAAACAATTTGTGTAATCATTCAAACGGTGAATTTTTATTCAATCTTCTTTATAACATACTATTGACCCTATGACCATACCACGTTGAAAGCACCCGCTCTCGTGCGATCACCGAAGTTAAGCAGCATTGGACGCGGATAGTGCTTGGATGGGTGACCGCTCGGGAACACCGCGTGCCGTGTTCTCTTGGCTATGGGAAGGAAAACCCAGACAGAAAACCGAACACCAACCCGCTTAGGCAGCGTGGTGTTGCTATGTCCAAACAACCCCCCTGGAAAAAAAAGCAGGGGGAGGCCTTCATTCAGCAGTGGATCGACCCCGGCTGATGATGATGATGATGATGATTGACCCTACGAATGCCAAAATCCGATATGTTCCCTAGCGACGGGTATGACAACATTTTTAAAAATCCGATAAATTTTCAACAACAGATAGACGTTTTTTTTTTAAATATTTAAACCATATTGTTTAGCACTATTTCTAAAATTTTATATTTTATGATCAGGACTCGTTTCGATTATCGCGAGCATCAGTGATAATTTCCTCATCGTAAACATATAAATTCGTGAATACGGTATTACAAATTGTGTTTTTTTTAATAAAACATTGCTCTTTCCACGAATATTACAGTTAGTACTATAAGACAAATAACATAACAAAAAACATAATACAAAACCTGCTAGACCTGAATTTTTTTGCATAAGTTTTACAGTTAGCCTTAAATTATATTATTATTAATTCGGTAATGCTCTATTCCATTTGTGTGATAGAATGCCTGAAAAATCCGAAAGACGAAACACTCAACAACTCAAATTTGATATTGAAATTCCATCTTACACCTTCAGTATTTATCGTAAGTTTTGATATTTTTTGATGAAAAAAATAGGCAATATATCGTCATACTTCTAGAATCTTCCAGAAATTCTTTCCAGAAAAACTTCTAGAAATTATAGAATCACAACTTTTACGTTAATTAATTAAATATTTAATACATCAGTAATAATAAAGAGTTAATCAAATATATTTATATCTATTAACAAAAACCAAATACAATGTATTTTTAAATGAATCATTTTTCTTTATCATAAGATCCGATCGGCGCAAAAAAATCACCGCTATAATACCTTCTCTAGAAAGATACAATCCACAATTATTCAAATTCTAATGGATATTATTTTAAGTGGTTATGAAACAGCTAAAATATATCTTAAAAATAATCTAAAGATGTTTGTAATCGGATACGAGTCATATTAAATATTATACAATTTAAATAAAACAAGTGAAAGTCGTTTGAATTGAGTAAGCGTCAAGCTAGATCTCATTCTTCGTACAAACATTAATGCCTCGAGGATTATTAATTTGGGCATTGTAAATATCTTGAATTATTAAAAATGACCTACTGATTTAATTCGATGCTGTTATTGTGACTTAAAATATAATGTAAAAAAAAAAATATTCTATAGTTTTAAGTGACATTGCATTGTAGACATATCGTCAAATGCAATTATATTCTTTCAAGCTGTTCCTACTGTCTATAAAAGTGCCTTTGAGAAATGAAGTGAACTAAGCCAAGTGACAAAACAATGAAACTCGTTTATTGAAGGTTTTATTTAATTATTATGACAAAATAATAAAATATTCTCGCATTTATTTTAAAATCGTCTTACTTTTATTAAATATGAAATGAACATCATCACTCGTAACTGTTTTTTTTAATGGAATCTTAGTTAGCCTATTTCATTCGTTAATTGATAATCACTAAATGTTGTTCTTATATTGATTTAATCAATGAGCAATAATTCTGTTCAAGATATTCAGATTTTATTTTTTCTTCCGATAACCACATCTAATATATGTATTGTATAAAAATAAATGTGCTTAGGCATAACTGATTTGTGTGTTAAATTATCACATTAAAACGTTAGCGATCATAAACTATTTTATCAAAAAAAATTAGAAATAAAAAAAACCAAAATTAAATTCACTGTTCATCTACGAATCATTTGATTTATGATATCAACTAAATGTGCTTGATGGAATTTTAATATCAAATGTTAATTATTTCAAAAAAAATTTACGATACAGCATGTTATATCATTAACGACATAGTCGTCGCTTTCAACATTTGATGAGTCAATTCTGATACATCCGTGTGATATAATGCTTGAAGTTGTTTCAACTATAAAAAATTTATTGATTGAATTGGCATTTACTTGGTATAATTCTAATATAACACGGTGAAAACAACAATATATTTTATGTGGTGGATATGCTATGTTGTTCTGGTGAAGGCGTAAGCCGGAATAGCTACCAATTATAAATCTTATAAATTTTCTAGAACTAAAATACAATACATACCTATTTTTTCATCGTCTTATTCAATTATTTTTAAATGTAACACGTGTATTAAAATACACAACTGCACACGTTTTATTGTTGTGAACAACCCGTCGGAAAATTACTATTTTCAGCTTGCTTCGTTCTTCAAAATTAACTGTTAGATGCTAAGTGATTTTTTTGTGAATTTTTAATTTTCATTCTTACCGATAACATACGCTGTCATATTAACGAACTTCAAAAAAGCTTATCGAGATGGAAACGAAAATTATTATTTTAATTCCTTTGATCCTCCTCTGTTATGATTGGCCCCTATTCATTTTTTTCTTAGGCCCGATTGATACATTACTTCGTAGGTGGATCCATTATTTATCCCCGGGATCTAAGGGTCTTTTTTTATACTTTTCGGACCCTAAAGCGAATTGAGTTGTACCTCACGTTGCGCTGGGCGTGGCAAGTCTATTCTTCCTAGCGCTCTTAAAATGTTATCGCAGAAGAATGTGAAATGAAGTTATTCAGAGGGATGATTATTTTATAGGATTGTGGGGTTGACAACCTTTTTTCGAGATCAAAAATTAAATAAAATGACATCAAATCATAAAACACAAAAATGCTCTTTATTAAAGCAGCCACTTGTGCTTTATATTTGTTACCAGACCTTCGATTTCGGCAAAATCCATATTTATGTTATATAATAATACATGATTTTAGTTTTTAAGAATATACTTGTTATCCGAATTGTTCGTTAACCGATCATTGATTTACCATAGATAAAATATGTGGATTAGAAAGTTCGTTTTAGTTCGTTATCCGGATATTGTTCGTTGTCTGAATACAAAAATCTTTCGCTATGGTCTTTGTTTTGCGATTTGTTCGCAGTCCGAAATTTTGAATACTGATCACCAAGGATTCATAACGTTTTTTTTATTACCTTCCTCGGAAGAATTGATACAAACGCATGCTATTACAAAAGTGTTGTACAAAAAGTACAGACTATTGACCTTTTTATTTAAATAAAAAGAGTTAACTCTTTATTTTATGATTCTATATTGTCCAAGTATTCTAAACTCTTTTATAAAATCTTTCATTTAATTCGTTAACATGTTTAGATAAAGTAAACGAGCAATATTTTTCGGTGTCACTGTTAAAGAATTATTGTGCTTCTTTTTTTATTTATATTTGCCACACTGACAAAAATCCTAGAAACACCAACAGATGAAACTCACCATTAATAAAACAAATCCCACCGGAGTCATCCCATACTTTGTATCACACATATGCGTCCCAGGGCAAATGCAATCTTTTAAAAACGGTTGTCGATGGCACCCTTGGGGGTACACTTAATAATATGAGGGTTGCTCTGGAACCCTTCACGCAATCCTGCCAAAGGTGCCTTTGAAAACTTAATTAACCCAAAAACACCTGCTGTTCTTATTCCTTTACCTGGTGAAGGAAAGCACTCCGGTTGGGACAGGTTTCTTCCCACCTTTGTGGGCTTGTATCGAATGATTTTCTTTCATTCTTGTACAATTTATTTATTCAAATTCCGTGAACATATGTAAAGCAATTTTTTCTGTGTAGATTGTACCCATTTCAATTTTAATTCAGAAACTTTCGCTATTATTTGAAGTACAGTGAATTTAATTATACCGTTTAATATAAAGAGAACACGTATCAGTTTATAATATTCATTGTAACATTTTTTATATTCATCCAAATCATAAGTTTTTTATTTTTGAAACGTTAAAAATATTAAAAAAAAAATATTGTTGAAAATTAAAGGAACAAGCAACAAGTGAAAAAATAGCAAGGAAGTCAACCAAGTAAGCTCATGTAAAAAACTTTAAAACTTAAAAAAATATTATACTCCTGAACTCACTCTCGTCTACATATATTATTAGTAAGATTTATTACTGCTTATTTAGTATTAAAACATTTTGCTTTCACCATAATAATGATATAATTCATTATAGTACCCAATTCGTTGATACAATGAATATTATGAAGAATTTGTGACTTTTTTTAAAACTTGAAAATTTTTTGCTCGTTTTGTCCTACGTACTTTTAAAGAATGTATTAATTTCATCAAGAGTTTTTTGTGTTAAATATTTGATGTAGTAACGAAAACAGAGTTTTTCTCTGAAATCTCGGAAACGTCTATGTCTACAAAGTGTCGCAAGATCGTCAGTGAAAAATTGTAGACCAGTGGTTGTTCTCTCAGCGCCAACTAAGTTCGTGGAGGACCCTCATTCTGCACACAATGTTTTTTTTTTTTGATGAATCATTTATAAAATTTGAATAGTTAAAAGTTTGTGTACGTTTTCCCACGTTTTGTCATTTTATTCATCCGCATTGAGTTAGTATTTATTATACAGCTTAAATTTAAAATTATCGGTGATATTTTGACTTATTTTGTCATCTTTATGATCATTGGAAATTATACCCCGTGGAGTTTTGGAGACACTGCTTTCATAAGCCTAAAGGCAGGTATTTACTGAAGTAAATAATATGTCGAAATAACGTTACTTCCGTGTGTAATTTATCTAAATATCTTGTTTCATAGATAAAACATACAGTATGTCATTGTTTCTAATAGGGCTTCCAGCAAGCGGTACACTCGACCGTCGTTTTGTTTGTCAGGATAATGTGTCATTGCTTAGAACTACGATCGTTTTTACAAATGCACATGTATTTACGAGCTAAGTTTAAGAAGAAATGTTTTTAAATCCATTTTTGTTTAAATATCAAATACAATCTTTCAATATATAAACTATATCAAATTGGAATTGTGCTTACTCCAACTGAGTCAGTTTCAGTACATGTGAAGACATCACACTTTAAAATTCGTGTCGTGAATAATATATATATATATAATTTTTGACAAATTTGAGACAAATTTGATTTTGAAGTTTCATTAAGCACGTTCAGTCGATATCTTAAATCAACATTTCTCTGCGTAACACCCTAAAAAAATGAAAATTAATTCAAATCTATGAAAAATATCACAAAAGAATTACGTATAATTCAATACAAAAATTTGCACTCACTCGTGTCTTCGATCAACACACTACAATAGTCCATCTCAACAGTTGAGACGTCAGCAGACAGATAGTTAAAAGCTGTCAGTAATTTTTTGTACGTATAACGGACATGTCATAAAATTTTTATAGCTTTGAATTAAGTTTTCAATTTACTGCCCGATCTTTAGTATGATAATTAATCTATAATAATAAATCTCACCTGCAATTCCCAACGTCCAAAGGAAACTTTATTGTAACTCCAAAATTTAAATCCAACTATCCAGCGATGTCATACCATTTTATAATCGGCCATAAAGCGATTCTTCGATACCACTCAAGTAGAGACAACACCTATAAAGGGAGATAAATTCGAAATAAACACATCATCCTTGCGGCGGATAGTTTTTTCTTCTTTGCGTTATTTTACTTTTTGTGTTTTGATAGCGAGTTTCAAAAGGATTCCCCCCCATAGCGAAGGTGAACTTGGGACGGCGAGATCCTATCTCAGGTAGGTAAAATTTTTTTGAAGATTCAGCGCTGTTGTGGGCCGCAGTATAGTATAAATGAGATATCTAAATTTATACTCGCCTTTGTGTAATAAAACAGGCGGGTATCTTACATGATGGTACATGTAAATCTTCAGAATTCAGAACTTTTTATGAATAATTTAGAGATACCATAACATTCAACGATTTATTGCGACCGTATGGAACAATTTTACATCGGTATGCTGGCCTTTAAAACATTTACTGATACGAAAATCACTGTGCATATTTTGCGATGTCGACTAAAGGCTTTTTAATGGAATTTCAATATGAATTTTGAATTGATCAATTAAGCATTCTATCACAAACATTCAATTGAACTCACTGGCATTAAGTTTACGTCGCTTTTATACAAAAAAGGAAAAAGTTACACTGAAATAATTACAACTCCTGATTTTATTAAAAAGGCATTCAATTTTGGGGATGACAATATTATTAAAAATATAGCCTAACCACTGCGAAAAATGATTTTTACAATTATCAATTATCATTACATATAATGTTATTGGATAATTTATAATGCTTATTTATTTTAAATGTGTGTTATGTTGGAGATTTGATTTAAGAGATATTTTTTCTATTCTCACGTCCAAACATTTTTTTTAGTATTTTATATATATTATATATACGCTCTCAATGTGAAACATATTGCCCTCTAATAGTGGTATATCAACAAAGGCTTTTCTATAAAAAACTACTTGTTGTTCAATACCTTTTTTCTTAACGAAAGGGGATATTAAGTATAGCGCTTCAAGCATAGGATCCGTTCGAAGGGTTAGATATGCCTTCGAAAGTAAATTTTTAAATCAATTTAAAAAATGACGGAAATCGAACCAGTAAAATTAGAAAGGAAAGCAGACGACGCAACGGACCAACTGATCCTAACTGTTCCTAGTCATATATATTTAATTTATAAATAATCACTTTTAAGATTGTGACTGTCTCTTCTTAACAGAAAGTCATTTTATTATAAAAAATACATTTTTCATGCTTAATATATTTTTGATTAGGACCAACATACATTGATAATATTTAATTTTAAGGTGTTAACTGTCACTTCTTGATGGAAAGGCATGATATTTTAAATAATAAAAACACATTTTTTAGTACTTATTTCCACAATATATTTTTTGACCAGGACCGGTTTCGCTCATCGCGAGCATTATCAACTGATAGAATACAATTTCCAAACAAGTCTATTTATACAAAACAAAAAAATAATTTGAGTTAAAGGTAGCAGGTGTAATATTGATGATAAAAAACGCTTTTGATGCAATCGTTTTATGAATAATTAGTATTATTGATCATTGTAATAATGTTTTCTCAAGCCGAGTGTTTTTCAGTTGTCAACTGTATTTTCTCCTGCCGAATTCAATTACTTTCATTTTTTTTTTTGAAAACATACCTTGTCTTCTAAACTTTTTTACTCGATTTTGTACAGCGTGTGGAGTGATTCTACCATTATTCAAGGCACATCAATGTAATGCAATAAACGTTAATAGGTACTCCTTCAGTTCTCTCTGAACCTTCCCTTTGTTTCGTCACAAAAGGGTAGTCCTAATATACCCTTAGGCGGACAGCGAATCCTATCTTAGACTGTTATCAGTGGCGGATGTCTCGTACATTGGGGCAAAGTCGTTCCCTCAAAGCTTATCGGGTATGTAATTTTCTTCCTGTAGTAGAATATTATCGTCATTTATGTCCATCTTCTGGATTATAAAGGTACCATAGTATTTTATTTCCTTAATTCAATTTAGTTTCGTTTAATTTATAAATGAATTATATTTAGTAACAGGAAAATTTATCTTTCAATAGATTATCTACTTTATTCGAACGTATGATTTTTACTGTTAAATGGTTTATCCTCACGTATTCCAACAATTTTCCTTGCTAACTGCTTATTGATTTATCGTAGAAGTAACTTACAATATGGATTAACTTAAATAGTAAAAAATAGCCAATATATCTACATCGACAGGCAAATTTGTTATGTTATAAAATTATAGCAGTTATATCGATCTCAAGATTATTTTACCAGAATGACAAAATCCCATCTACAATTTGATATAATGTATGGCACGAAAATCAAAACAAATGGTTCTTACTCAAGAAGAACAATTAATTTGATATTCATCAACTTCTACCTGTACAGGTACTATATATTATATCGAACAAGTATTATTATTTTCAAGTACACAATAACCAAATTTAATGATTATACGAAGATTTTCAATATCTTCAACATGTCCAACCAATTAAATAAAATTATTTAAAGGGCTAGAAACTATTTATTTAGTTAATGAATACGATATTTAAATTAAGCAACTGTTTATATAATATTATACTAAAGAGCAAGCAAGTTAAAACTAACGCATCAAATACATTTAACTGTTTAAAACAAATTAATTATATTGTTAAAGTGGCATACTTTTCCGCTTTTCTATCTCAATCCACCACCGTTCCACGTATTTTGTCTCTAAAGATCCGGGCGTAGTCTTTCGGCATCTTTAGGAGGCATTTTGTCACACAAGTCAATATGCTGTCAATTATCAGCGCAATCATGATATTGGCCTCCGGTCGTATACTAACATATATATTTAAAAAGTTTCAGTATTAATAGACGTTATTTATTGATCAACAAAATAACAATATATGGTTACTTTACGTCATGCCTATGAACTTCCTGTATTCGTACAATTTGAATCATATAGATACAATAACTCAGCACCACTGTTCCACCTGAATCCCATTTCTCTCACTATTCGGCTATTGTATTACGCACGGACGCTCACCCTGCATAAACTTACAACAAATTACACGACAGACGGAGGCTTTCGAGGACGTCGCGATGCGAGGAGGGTCTACAAATACGCGGGCGTCTCGACGGCGATCTACAACAAAGCAGAGCTTTATCGCGCGTACCTAGGAGATAATTTGATAATATATAATGTACGTGGGGGAACCCGACATGTTTATATTTCACAAACCAAATAAATGCTAGAAAGTGTATTCTGTACGATTTACCTGAGTCAAATTTGGGTTAACATTGCCGCAGTATAGATACCGTAATATTCAACGAAATCAAAATGTGCGGTAAATCTTTAAATTATTTTAGAAAACGTTCTCAAACTTCTAATTATATAAATAAAAAGTTCTTAATAATGAACACCATTATTAATGAGTTCTTTAGCATTCTACATCGTGCTACACAATGCTATGCCTCGAGGCTGTTTTTGTTAGTAATTTCAATTCCGACTGTGTCTGCTTAGCGTCTTATAATATATGTAATGTATTTGGATTCCTAATGAATTATTCCATAAATCAATTTATTACAAATTTTCCTTCGGATTATCAGATTCTTGCTTACCGCAATTACCGAATGCTTTATTAAAGCATTCGGTAATTGCATATATAATATAATTAAAGAAAACATGATATTATCTTACAATAGTAAATAAATTGACGATTATTTTAAATATATTATTTTACTCTTCATTTTTTCGAAAATTACCCCATTGACCTAGCGTGCTATTTTTAAATATATTAGATAAATTTAACAAACTGCACACAAATATACTTTTTGTTCACTTGTCAATCTGAGAATAATATTACTTATTATTTAGAGAGTAAGTAGAGAATATTTTAAACTTTGTATTTTTCCTCATGTTTTGTTACTCACAAATCGGTTTCGCCTTTCAGCATCTTCAAGCATTTTGGCCCACGGATGTCAGTTGATTTCCAAAATTCGATATTAATTTCCGTCAAGTACCCGCAGTCGCCATCGTAAATTAATGAATGCTTAAAAATTATACAGAACTGATCATAGCATTCATACACGAACTGGAATAATTCATTATTATTTTCTAATACTTCCCATTCTATAGCATTTGTCGTTTCAATCTGTTGTTTTCTCTTGGTGTTGATTCCAGAGTAGAGATCGAACCGAAATGTTCAATATTATACGTCCACAGATTCGTTTCCATTGATTGAACTGTTTCTATACTCTGACATTCTTGTTCAAATTAGATTAGTGTCGATTATGTTCAGTATCTATACCTGAAGAAATAATAATAAATCATTCAAATATAAGTAAGGCGATTTATAGTATTATATATGTCTCAATTTTTGGGCTTACGTGTTCGCCCATATTACTGAAACGTTTACCCGTGAGACTTGAACATTGAATTTTCAATTATTATTTTAAGAGTTTCTATGAATATGTATGTCTATATTCGTATGGCACACAATTATTTATTTTTTACTTCCTACACGCCATATGTGTGCTTGTTAAAAATAAATTTAACCAACTGTGTCTGGCGATGTAGTAACTACCAAAACGAGAAACTCATCAATCGGAACGTCTTTTCACACACATAGTAAGACTATTTCAGTAAATATTTTCTCTAGCTTGCATTGTCATCCGGAGACTCCCACGATCTCGTTGTTACAGTCGTTAATAATAGGTTAACTGCAGTGACGTGCACGAAAATTTGTAAAAGAAAACAATTTCACTGTTATACATTTTTTTAATATATGCAGTTTGTTTGCAGTAGATATTTTAATTATTCATCGGCATCATTAGTTACAAATAATTTTTTGATATTGTGCATTTAAAAGCATATCGATTCAAATAAATTTAACTGCCTGAAAGTTGCGTCCATATGATATACATATGATCTTTTCTCAAATATAAATATGTACATATAACATGTCCTTTGGAATTTTCAACTCTTAAAACTAATTCATGTAATTAGTGGTCCTATGATAATTAGTTCTTTTGTACTTTTATAGTTTGCATTTAACTTTCACTCCCCACGTCTAGAAAAAAAAACAGTTTGTAATTGTCAGTAAATAAGTTTCGAAATTGATTTATTGTTGACCTTAACTGATGTTTCTGGAAGAACAGAACTCGTATAACCTGACGAAACAGAATAAAGATGGCAAATTTCAATTTACTTACTAAAATTTTAGTTTCTTGTATAATATAATTATAAATGGGCTCAAGTATAATCTCAATGTGTCCTTAACACAGAAATTACTTTTAAGCTGTCCCAGCTTGAATGCTTAAAATAGTTAACCCTTTCCAAATTATGAGAGCTTTTCAGTGCTCCTTAAAACAACACTAGCATAATATTTTTTAGTATTATATAACCCGAACGTAACAAAATCACTATACTTATTTTATTTCATTTTGACAAACACGTTTCGTATAATAATTCAATGTTTTATGTGTAAAAAAATATTGAATGGGAATTAATTTTCGACAACTAATATGGTCAAAAATAACAATGCTCATACTTTTTCTAAAATACAGCGAAAATGATGAATAGACCTATCCAATTGTTAGAATATTTTGGGATTTAATATATATAAAATTTTAATTGTACAGTTAAATTTTCTATCATACAACTCGCCTTATTAAACTATATTTATCACTTTTCATGTGTTACGCTATATTTAAAATAACAAAACACGTTTATAGTATTATTTTATCAATTTAATAATTTTGCAATCAGTACCGGATTCCCTTATCGCGAGAATTATCTTTGTGGTTAAATTTAGAGTAATAAATTTGAAATATTTTTAAAGATTTCTATGAATTCCAAATTTCAAAACATATTTTGTTAAAAAAATCACATTTATATTATTCACGCTGCCTGATTTATCCCCAACGGTTTAAATCCGAAGCACGGAACTGGCAATGTGCAGCGAATGCGCGTAGGAAGTCAGCCGACACTTTTTAACAAAATAAAATGCTTGCGCCATGTTCTATAAAGTATTTTAATCTACCCCATCGACTTAACCCGCTCGCTTCGAACTATCCTGGGTGGTCGCCCATATAGTGACTGGCCCACCCAGAAACTGAATTTTATCATGTATTACCTTCATGCCACAACACTAAATAATTAGTTTATAATAAAACGCTCGAGCATTTTAGTTTGTACGTATGTTACCTTACACCCTTCGTGTACCTTCGTTCTCATTTGTTTTATTTTAAGGCTATTTATATAATTGGAGGCACACTGATATATGATGAAGCTCGTCAAGGGGATTTCAATTGAAACACCTTGGGGGTTCTCGTTTCAGTAAAAAAGCCATCAAATTAATTTTTTTTATACACTCTACCAAAGCACATAAAAATTATCAATTGTTGTTTATATTAAAGAGTTTGAATTTAAAACCTTTTTTTTCAATAACTTATTTTTTACTAGGGCTGTAGAGTCGTTAAAAAAACAGGACTAATTTTTTCGGGTTTTTTCCTAGCTTTAATTTTATCAATTAAATTAATGGTCAAACAACCAATCCGGCTGATTGTTCATTGAGATATTTTATTATAAAAAAATCGTCTAACGGAAAAGGTATTCGGAATCGCTCGTTTTTTTACGACGCCAACTCCAAATCCACAACCCTGCATTAAAAACTGCAGTGAAAAAATAACTGCAAAATTATTAACTAATTAATTAATTAATTAACACAGCAAAGTTGAGATATTATCGCAATCCGTAAAACAAACGATTGAAAATGAATGTTTTAGCTGTAAATGACATCGTGTTCTTTCAGCTGAACGCTGATCAGGCATTTAATTTCCGTCTGTATTATGGATCTGTGGACGCATTGTTAGCTTTGAACCGATTTTCGATTTCAATTTCTATTGTGTGTAACTTAACCAACCGTCGTCTCACTGTAATTCCTGCGTCATATGCTAACATGTCATAGCAGACTTGAATAAAATGTCTTATTTTGCGATTTTTATCTAGAAAGTGATAAATATTCTAGTTATTTTATGTAATTTATTGATTGAATCGGGATTTACTTGGTAGAACTATATTATAACACGGCGTGAGCCGAAATAGCTACCAAATATATCTTATAAAAAAAATTGTGTAAAAGTATAAAAAACCAAAGTACTTTGCTATCTTTTCATCGTGTTATTTTATGTAATATTTAAAAATTATTTTCGATAACTCTTATAATCAGTGTACAAATAAACATAAATTCTGACGTATTTTCAAAAACTGACTTTCTCGGCGAGCCAACACAAAAACAATTCTTATTACATTATTGAATGAACTATGTAAACGCCGCGGGCGAATGTTTTTAATTAATACCATTAGTGCATTTTTGATTAAGTGCGATTCGTCATTGATAATTAATAGTTGGTGGTTTGCGTTTCTCTGAAAAAAGCTATCAAATACTCTTCTTAAACGACAAAAGAAACACAAAAAACATATACACGGAACAGTCTTATTTCGAGTGCATTTGCAAATTTATTCTCATCAAGTTCATCTTTTTTTGTCATCCATTATCAAGAAATGGCCACCTACGCTGCCACACAACCGACTATATTATTCTATGAATTGCATTATCTATTTCTGCCGCTGTTTCCAAATGTGCTTTGGCAATAATACTGTTTGTGGTAAAAGTTTATTTTTCCAAACTGTAGATCTGTAAATGTCATCCGCATGACACTAAAAACTGAATACAGAAGCACCCCCTTATACGTCCCTTTTACTGTAATACGCACGAGCTCACACAGATGATATTTAACCCGCTCCACGTTAGAGTTGTAGATCCGAGATCCCGGTTAATTAGTCGGTCCTGTAAATCCGGGATTGTTTTCATGTCAATCCAAAAGCGCGGATTTCAATGTAAACGAAAACAAAAATAGATTTAATTTCTTCCTGATTAGGTACTACATGCACCTCCATTTTTTTTAATGCATATAATTTATTATAATATCTACCTTCGTTAACCCTTTGCTAAGTGCAATTGATCAATTTTTTTCACGTATCTTGAATACCACAACTCTGGCGCCAAGTCAACGAAATTTTATTTATGACGTATGCTTAATCAATATCAATTATATTAGGTTAATATTTGTTTAATATAAGTTATTTTTTAATCTTTTGCATTTGAGGATGACACTTTATAATATGTACATCATCATTATTGAAGTGATTACTTTTACTGTCCGACATCGTTTGTGGAGTGATAAATGTTAATAATATAGTACAAACTAATTTTTTTTGTTGTATCTGTGGGATCCAACGTGTTAGTAATAATGCATGTGGAATCGTACAAAGCTTCAACAATTAAAATTTGATATTGAAATCTATCAAGTACCTTTAATCGATGTCATAAACTAATAATGTATATTGTTGTCTTTATGTTTATATTTCGCCATGACAGCAAACAGTTTCAGCATCAATTTCAACAAAAAATACTCTTTCAAATTTGATGTTGAAATTCCATCAAGCACACTCCGTCGATATCGTATATTATAAAAATTAATACTCGTTTTATTATCAACAAAAAAAAACTGTATATTATTATTACGATTGACACTACAATGAACAAAATTTAAATATATAATTGAAATCATAAAATACCACGCTACGTAAAAGTGTCCGGGATTAAAAGCCCTAGTTTGTACAGCAATAAAATAAATTGTATGAAAAACTGTACGGTGGAGAACGTTGCGGCTGAAATTCACATGAAATAAAAAACGAATATAATTGTAAAAAAGATTTATCAATATTTCATTGAGCACTTCTAGTAATTAAGATTAGAATTTTATGACACCATTAATTAATCAGATATCAACTTAATAACTAGTTAAAGTGGGTGATTGTTCAATTTAATCAGTAGGTTACTATTGATTTCCTTATCTCAATTGCATTATGAAATCATGTGATGTTATCGGAAACGATTATGATTAAATTGATTTGTCGTAGGTATATTTTTTGCTGCTTTATTCAATGAACTCATTAATTATTTCTTGAGAATCCTCACGATTACACATTTTTTTAAAATAATACATATATAACTGTAGTTCTTAATCACTTTCGGGATGTGGATTGATTCAATAATAGCTGAAAATAATTATATTTGAAAAACTTACCGGTATTGCTCAATATGATGTAATAAATGAAAGCCCTGACAAACAGCACTATGCTGGAAGAGTTACAATAAATGAAACTGTTTACTTTCGTGTTTTTTACCTTGTAATATTTAATTCAATTGAAACTTAACGTAAAGTTGATATTTTTTTATTCAGTTTGGTGTGCTACTATTGATGTGACACGTTTCATTTCTTTGAGAAGCATAAATGTGTCGTAATGTTATTCATTAATAAGTTAAATAAATATGCATCTAATTCTAAGCATAAAAATTAGGAATCTGGTTGGACCGTTTCCTTTTTAATTGGCGTGGGGAAGGGGCTAGTATCAATATGAATAGTAATAACTTTTAAGGTGTTAACTGTCACTTCTTGATGGAAAGGCATTATATTTTAAATAATAAAAACACATTTTTTAGTACTTATTTCCACAATATATTTTTTGATCAGGACCGGTTTCGCTCATCGCGAGCATCAGTTGATAATGCTCATGATGAGCGAAACCGGTCCTGGTCAAAAAATATATTGTGGAAATAAGTACTAAAAAATGTGTATTTATTATTTAAAAAAAAAAAAAAAAAAAAATGAATAGTAATAATTATCGTAATACTCACCACAAATTTTTGCTAGGAGGTTCCAAAAACGTCCTAATTTTATTTTGGTGTACTACACATTTCTGTTGATAGTTTCATTAATTTCTTAAGACAATCTATATGCAATGCATTTATGATAATTTTCAAATAATTAATATATTACAAGGTATATAAATTTGTTTGTTCTTTAGCTTTGTTACTTTAGTTTTGATGAAGATGAGCCGAAATAGCTAACTACAATATATATCTATATATAAAAAAAATGAATGTCTGTCTGTCTGTCTGTCCTTTATAAACTCCTACACCATTAATCCAATTGCGATAAAACTGTGTCTAATTATTGCTTATACTACCGGGCAAAAGATAGGATACTCAGAATTTGATTTGATTACAAAAATTAATTGAATATTTACGAAAAACATGTTTTCATACAAGTCTAATGGCCATTTATGACACATTGTATCCACAGTAACGCCGAAAACTAGAACGACGCAAATCTGTCACGTTCACTCACCTGTAGGGACTGAATATTTTGAAACAAAGTTCGATTTTCGAAAAAAGTATTTCAATGTTCTATTTTTTACCGATTTTTTTGTTTTGGTTTTATGTCGCATGATAGAACGAATTGAAATAAATATGACGTATAAATCGTGTGTGATATAGAAAGAATTTATTCAATATATCAATTATTATTTTTTTTATTTTTCAAAAGTGAATTTCAAAACGTAACATTCACTGTGAAATCAATTATGCCACCCAAACGAAAAGGAATAGGTCAGTCTACAACTCAAGCACGAAAGAAAAGGGTGAAACAATGAGGTTGAAGTTGATAATCGTTGGATTGTACCGTATTCACAGTTTCTCTCGAAAACGTACAAAGCACACATCAACGTCGAGTAATGTAATTTAGTGAAATCCATCAAATACATTTGTAAATATGTTAACAAAGGAAGCGATATGGCAGTTTTTGGAGTGAGAAATTTAATTGCATCTATCGATGAAATCAACCAATATCAACTGGGACACGACACAACAACAGAAAATGCACGTGTAAGAGCATTGTCACCACAGCCAACAACTTTAATTGCATTTTTCTTATTGTGTAGGGATGATATATTTGCAAAGACGCTACCTTACTCTGAAGTGCCAACATTCTACAGGTGGAATGCATCAGAAAAAAATTCAACCTCGCAAACAAGGTAAAGCAGTTGAAGAACATTACAATGTATATTCAACAGACGCATTAGGCCGTCTGTACACTGTTCAACCAAATAATGCAGAATGCGTTTACTAGCGATTACTGTTAATCAACATACGTGGACCGACATCCTTCCAAGAATTGAGAACAGTAAACGGTCGAATATGTTTCATATATCGTGAAGCTTGCGTCAAATTAAATCTTCTAGAAAACGATGCACATTCAATTTCAGCATACTAAATGAAATACCAGGAGAAGCGATAGCGTATAAGTCCATCGATACTATAACGGATCAAGACGAAGCCGTCAAATATCCAACAGAATTCTTGAATTCACTTGATTTGTCAGGCATGCCGCCGCATGTTTTAGCATTGAAAATTGGTGTCCCTATCATTCTTCTCCGAAACATAAATTCCTTACAACTTTGCAACGGTACCAGGCTTTCAGTAAGAAAAATGATGAATTATTGAAGATACAATTTCAAATGGAAAATTCAAAGGAGAAGATGTAATGTTGCCACGCATCCCAATGATTCCGACAGATATGCCATTTGAATTTAAACGTCTGTAGTTTCCAGTGCGAGTCGCCTTTGCAATGACCATCAATAAGGCACAAGAACGACCCGACGAGGCGATTCCATGAAGTCGCGGTTTCTTTTTTTTTTTTGAGTGGCATTGCAACGCATGCAGGGTACACGCTAGTATCTTATAAATTTTGTAGAACTAAAATACATTAATATTTTTCACCGCGTTAAATGTTTACCAATTTTACCAAAATTTTATAAAATATGGTCTGTAGTAATATTCACTTGATACAAAATTTGTGTATAGCTAGTGTTACGCGTGGGCGTAAGTGGAACAATAAGGAACGTTTTATTACTTCTGATATTCTTCCAATTTAGGCTTTCGAACGCGCAACAGATGACTGTGATAGCTATTAAGTGGAAAATTGACCTTTGGGTGTGATAAAATCTTTGACAATTAAGGTGTTGCCACACAAATGTAATCATGCTTTCGAAATATACTCGCATTCTACAAACGAGAGCTACGAAAGCTTATACATTTTATAAAGTAATATTCCATACGGATAATATTGTATTTATAGAAATTTAACAACATTAATGATATCGACTAAGATAACTTACTGAATTTCTCATTCAGTCATTGGAATATGCAAATGACGCTTACATTAAAAAACTTGAAAACAGACAATTCCCGAGTAGGTCAATGGTAAAATAATTCTTAATAGTCAGTTTTGTTGCATTCGTGTGATAGAATGTCTGAAGATGTCGAAAGCCAATACCCTGGTTGTTAATGACAAAACATGTGGAATCCTTCAAAGTTTTAACAATTCGAATTTGATTTTGAAGTCCATCAAGCTCTTTCAGTTAATATCATAAATTTTTAAATAATTTTCAGAATTTCTTTAACGTAAACAGTTTGTTACTTAGGTGCTCAACCTCCCTCTTTGTCTTAAAAGGGAGCGTATAGCTCTCTTTTTCGCCCCTTTTTTATGATGTGATTTCGAAAGAGCATTTGTGACATCGCAACGATTTATACCATAGGCTCCCAACAGTTTTTGGGTTGTGACCCCTTTTCATATAATCCATGTGACCCGCGACCCCCCATACAATCTAAAAGCGTACAAAAAAATTTTTCTCGACCCCTAGGTTGGGAACCTATGATTTATAAATTGGAAAAAACTCGTAAATCAATTTACGAAACTGTACGTTTTCAATTAATATTATAAAGAATTATTCTTATCACAGTAACGAGACCGAAGTATTTATTAAAATTATGATGCTAGAATAAGTTTTTTCTCGTTATTTTTGCTAATATTTATTTTAGAATCATTTGATAATTCTAGATAATGGAAATGAAGTGCTAAAAATTCAGTTTACTTATGTAAACCGTCAACGTTAACACCTTATTAGTGAAAATGATAATCCTTGTAAAAACATATTTCTTATAATGTATTGTGTTATGTTGTTTCTAGTGTTAAAAAACATCTTTTTATTTATTGATTGAATTGGCTTTCACTTGGTAGAACTCCATTATAACACGGTGAAAAAATAGCAATGTATTTTAGTTCTACAAAATTCTTAGAACTAAATAAACTTAACTAAAAAGAAAAATTTCTAGAACTAAAATACATTGCTATTTTTTCATCTTTTTATTTATTGTTTTAAAAAGGTGTGTGTCGCTCAAGTTTGCCAACGATCACTATAAATTCTTCCATTATTTCGGATGTAATTTTGTCACGTGTACTTTTGAGAGTTAATTATTTTTAAATACGTACTTGTGTAGATTTATCTTATCGCTGCTTCTTCAATATATTTTACTCAAATATTTCACCAAACCTGGTATGTCCTCGATAAACAGTTTCAAATACAGTATGAAGATTTTTCATAACAAACTCCATGTGAATATAAAATTTGCTTAAATATGATCAATAATTTTTCATTTTGATGAATATGTATATATTGTAACTTTTTTGAAAATATATATAATATAATATTAAAAAAATGTATTTTAAAAATGACTTAAAAATTGGTTTGTCACTATCTCTTCAGTTTTCTGTCGACTTCAGCTCGCATTAATGCTTTAACCCACAAACGTTTTCTACATACTAATGATTCGTGGTTTATTCAAGATACTGAATGCGGCACCGCGTCTCAAACCCAAGAGGCTAGCTTGCTGTTCGAAACTTAACTAAATAATGGTTGTAATCTAGATACATTACACTTTTAGTATGTCTATGCAAGAACAAACACTGGCATATATGGCATTGTGTAATGCCAAAATAATTATCTCACCGTTCGAACTTTGTACAATTCCACATTTTGTCAGAGAGGTGTATTTGTTCATTCAAAATTGGTTCGGAATCAAATTGTTCCTCTTCATTGTGGAGCATTGCGGCATACAAAAGTGTAAGGAGAACTATTCAAAAAAATCATCATTCGATTTCTCCATTAATGATTGCCATTAAAAGCCAGTGATTTATATTTTTACCGCTGTTCTATTACAATATTTTAAATGCAATCTAGAAGTCCATTTATTCTAGTACAAGATAATGCACGCGGTTAGTACAAAAAGAAGAATAGTATTCGACATTTGAACTGTAGAATTTCCCGCTATATTGTGTGGTATTATGTATTTTGCAGTTGTTATTGCGGCAACACTGAATGAATGAATGATGTCAACGAACGTAAACGGAATCAGAGAAAAGTCGTTATATTTCAAAACTAGCCATGGAAGCTTCGACCGAGGGTAAATTTATATCGTTGGATGTATTAGAGCGCGAAATCATAAAGATTGGTGTACGGCTTGTTCAGTGGTTGATATTTTCAAACGTATTCAAATGTAAAATATCACTTTTAAGGTCTTAACTGTCACTTCTCGATGAAAAGGCATGGTATTTTAAATAATAAAAACACATTTTTAGTACTTATTTCGACAATAAAGTTTTTGATCAGGACCGGTTTCGCTCATAGACGAAAGTTTACTCACAGATGTTATAAAAACTAAATGTAAAATCATCATTTTAAGATTTTCTCCGGAAAGACGTGTTTTTTATGTATTCTGATAATATTCATTGCAATAAAATCTTAATTATACGTCTTCGAAATATGTTTATGCGAGAAAATTGATTTATATAGTGAACAAAAAGCATCGAATGAATGATAATTAAGTTTAAAAAAACTTGTAAGAATAACAAACGGTGAAAGAAGTTTAAACCTTTAAAACCGTTATACAGTGGTTACAGCTTATAAAAAACTGCCGTGAAACGGTTAACAAGAGTTATTTAATCTTTGCGAATTATTTTCAATTGCCAGTTTCGACGCTAAACGAAAATCGTGTCTTACATAAAGCTGCGGGTTGCGTGAAATATCGTGATTCATGTTTCGGCGCGAATACCTGCAGATCCGATGGCATCAGACAAGGTTGGCGAATGTATAGATAGTGAGTATGCAAACCACGTATACTGGCAATGTGATTCGCTCATAAAAAAGAACCATCTGCGAGGGAATAAAATTCGGTATCGGTTACCCGACGCGACGGACAGAAATCATAAAACATCGAAATAATATTATGGTGGCGTTTGTAATAAACTGCTTTTCTCGGCGGGGTACGTTTTTTAATCTTGGGGATCGAACGGCACGCATGCTGGCAACATTCTACGAAGAAAATATATCGTTTTTTTATCGCCAAGAATAAAAGTCACCAAGGCATAAAAATCTAACATATCATCACAATTTGATATGGTAATGTTATGAACACATTATTTATTGTTTTTAATTATACAGTGCGGTGAAAGATGTTTCTAACAAAAATTTCATCGGAACATCCGTTATTTTTTCATCCGGCCACATGTAGTTATTTCGGTAGCAGTACAATTGCGTTGACAGTTTTAAATAATGAAATAACACGACGGAACGCTGTGATATATTTTTCAATTTCAATATAAATGCAGTTGGATATAATGACCAGATTGTGTGGTTAAGTAAATTTAAAAATACGTCGGAAAACATTTCATACTAAAGGTTTTGGGGTACTATGTAAGTATTACACAATCAATTGTAACGATTTAGAATTAGTGGATTGTGAAATTGGTTGGTATAGTTTGCTAAATAATAAAAACTAAAAAGTTTTTAATGGGAATTTTAACGAACTCAAATCTTTTAATTTATTAAACAAATTTCTTGTTGTCGCCATTGCTGTATGCATAAGATTAATCTATCCTTTTTTTAATAATAAAAACACATTTTTTGGACTATTTCCACAGCATATTTTATGATCAGGACCTATTTCGCCCATAAAATATGCTGTGGAAATCGTTATAAAAATGTATTTTTATTATTTCAGATATCATTATCATTTCCATTAAGAAATGGCAGTCAACACAGTAAAAGTGAACAATCTATCCCAGGGGCTTCCAAACTTTTTCGGTTTCCGGCACCCTTAAAGTATCAAATTTTTTCACGGCACCCCCAAATCAAAATATTGGTTATCTCATGGCTAACCTTATGTTACCTTACATTTTATAAAGTAATAATAATCGCACAGCTTGGGTAACTCTGATTTATTTGTTAATTTGATTATACATATGTTCTGAAAATATTTCCAAAAAAAATTGTTTTATTTTTCTATTTAAAATATATATTAACCACTTACCGCCAAGAAATGACACGAAACATCGTACAAGATGATATTTTGTTTGAAATAACACAGCGTTTTGCTTGCGTCATAATTGTCTGTTAGTATTTTTAATGAAAGTCACTGAAGAAATGATTCATTTCGGTCGTCTTTGTTAACAGCTCTCAGTTGACTGTGACAAAAGTGAAGCAAGATCATTCAATTACGTGTTAATCATTTTTTGTGACATACTGTCGTCATACTGTAACTGTTTAATTATACCTCATTATATTTTTTAGTCCATACAAACTAGCTCTTGCCACAATCTCATGACCCTGCATCGTAACGTGAATTTGACTGAGTAATACAATTATTACCTCTAGCAAAAAAGTAACGAGTAATATAGTTTTTTTTAACTCCCTTGATCCCGTGAAGTGGACTACATTGCATAGACTTTGTGGCAACCGCAAAAATGTGCACTCAATATTGAAATGCCATAATATAATATACGTATACACAACCTGGTATGCGAGACTCCTTGCAACGTAAGATTCCTACAACTGAATACAAATTGCGAATCGGAATAAATATGGTGGGGATTTGAATACACTTTAACATATTTCGTATTATCGATTGTGAAAACATCGAACAAGATTATCAAATATATGTGCGATAACATTTACATCTTAAATTTGGTTAAAACAACGGCTTCCAAACTGGGGACGCCATTTTTTGTAAGGAAATAATATTTTCACTACCAATAAATAATTTAAAAAAAAAATCGTTTTGTTACAGTGAAAATTACGTTTGTTTTTCTATGCAGTTTTTCATATTTGAAACGTGTCTATTCTATTGTATTTTGAAAAATATGAAGGTAGGGAGGGGCGTATTTATTTTACGGGGAGGCGTAGTAGCGTTTTAATGCTCGTTTTCTGTAAGTTCGTAGCTCTTCATTTAAAAGTGATATTTATATTGATTGAATTCACTGCTGTATTAAGCAACTGGCAACGGGTAATAATTAATAATAATTTAAAGTTTTTCTCATCGTCTGACAACAGCAATGACATATAATGATTTAAGTATTGAAAATGACGTGTAAAAATCATACCGCTCTATCTAAAGGAATCAAGTATTAATTAGGGTAGGTTATTTTAGTATTTAGTCACTTTAGTATGTAACAGCGCTTTCAAAAAATACATATTTCGTCGCTATGCTTAATCAGAAAGCCTGAATAATATAATATTTGAAAAAATGATAAATGAAATCTACTGATTTAATTAAGTTCAAACTTCATACTTCTTAAGTATATAGTGATAGGGATTATAAAAATATACAAAATAATTAAAAAAAAATGATTTCATAATGATCCTAAATATAATGATGTAATCCAAGGACCGACGTCTGACTTAGAACAATGCGTTATTTTAGAAAATGAATTTTGTCAATACGGTTCCCTTCAAGGACACCTTATGACCGCTAAAACTAGACATGGTGCCCCATAAATACTTCGCTCGCTTACAGTATGTATTAAAAATACGTTGACCATCGATTCAAGAACACTTTAGTGATTCTACATCATATAAACTACTAAAATAGTTACCCAATGTTTATTCAACTTGAACTAAACTGCGTAAGGGTATTTAATTTTACTATAGATGTCTTTAGAATAATCAAACACCTTACATTTCCACGTGGAGGGTTCCTAAACAAATTTGAAATATGCCTACGGAAGGAACAAATAATACTATATTTCACAGCTGTTGAAAATCCCGCTTTGACTCCTTATGTTACGTGACATTCCTGGAGTAACCCTCTATTGACACTCAGGATTGTTTGCAGTGGCGTTCGTGCCTACCTTTCTCTGGAAGAGATTACACTTCAATTGAAATATTTCAGCATTGTCCCCTGTTTACAATGTAAGGGATTTCGCATTCGGTTGTAAAGAACAAGAGATACGACTGCACTTACGTTTCTGTTATTTTACCGCAGGGAAGCGCTGTCGCTGCAGTTCTCCGAGGGTTTACCCCTGAAGGCTTATTATATCAACACCAGCTGCGCTACTTTTTAATAATTATTGCATTCAGGGAAAAATAAGTGCAAACTTTTTTTTCTATTTATAATTTAAAAATCAATATTCAATACCGTTTCTACTGGATGTCGAATAAATGAAACATATACAATCAAATCTTCTGTTTATTTACAATTTACAGCTGCTTACTAGATTTTGGTTGCTGTAAAAACCAACTTCACTTGGTAATCAATACGATTCACCCATATGTTAATGCTAATGTAGATTTACAACTCTATGATTCGTCACGTCTCAATTGATATGATAGTCAGCAGATTGCAATGTAATACTATTGTAGTTGATTCTCAAAAATACAAGTGTGTTTGAGATTTTTTCTATAAAAATGCAGGCTGAATTATCATGATGTCTTCATATGTTTGCTTAGCACCATTACTACTGAATAATTTTTTGACATTATCAGTGCTGGAATATCCTTAAAGGGGCCCATCAAGGTTGATATTTCAAGTGTACATGTCAACGCATGTAAGTTTTTCGATGAATTTTAATAGAAAATTTCAACGGTAGTTATTTTTATTAAATTGTTTTTTTTTTGTGATAGTATTTGAATCACACAACTAGACGTCTCCTGGTTAATTCGTTGACATACATTTAGCCGAGCCATCTAAACATCTTCAATTTCGTTCTTCCGTACGTATATATATCACAGTTAGAAAAAAACACGAAGTATGATATTTTTGTGCGTATTTAGCGTCCATAATAATATTGACATTTACTTAAAAAGCGTAAGAAAAATATCGTGTTCCAAATGTCGACAG
This sequence comes from Himalopsyche japonica, assembly GCA_028555115.1. NCBI lineage: Eukaryota > Metazoa > Arthropoda > Insecta > Trichoptera > Rhyacophilidae > Himalopsyche > Himalopsyche japonica. Next base: position 517,186 of record JAHFWJ010000450.1, on the reverse strand, counting down.
ACCGTAAATAAAAATATGAAAAGAAGCTTTCAGCGATTTATTTTTAGACAACAAAGCTTACTGTTTATCGTCTTATCTTCTAACAATTGCTATTCATTCGGGTTTACATTTAGACATCACGCGCCGCCCCTGCCTCGTAAAAGCGTTATCTAAATGCGAGCACATTTTAACTTTTCGCATTTTTAAACAAAGCCAAGGATTTGGAAATTAGACGAATTGTTACGGAAACGGCCGAACGTGCTTATAACAGCACGTTTGGGGATAATTTTATTAGTTTGCTCCTTCGCGGTATTAGCTCAAAAGATTTTTGCTAGTTTATTGTCTTCCATGTGAGAGTTTTGCTCATCCGGATGTCGAAGAGAGTTAATTGCTTTATGGCTATCTCTACTTGTAAAAGAATATGTTATTTATTAGTCGTTTTCGTCATAATGAATGAATTTCTCCGAATTTAGCTTGCAACAATAATGTGTAATAACCATATGTTCGAAAATAAAGATTTATTTCTTATGACATTCTCCCTCTTTTGTTCGCAAAAATTTTAATGCATAAGAACAAGTTTTTTTTATTATTTTTTTGTTATTTTACTCTTCAAAATTATGTACACGGCTTGACCAATATTTTTTGGCTTCTTGGCGGGACGATAAGATGTAAATGACTTTATTTTAGCGTTGTCACCATGAAATCACTGATGAGCTTGTAATTAGTAAATAAAAAATAATATGTTTATAGCATGTAATTAGCAAATAAAAAATAATAATAATTTATTTACAGATATAGACCTCTGCTTTAACATGTTAAAATATACCTTGAAATATAATTTCCAGTGATATTACATTTATAATTTTTAAGTTGTGAGCTTTCATAAATATATTGGTGGGGATGCATTTTATTTAAATAATAAAACAATGTTACGTGTACTGTTCCCGAAAGTTTATTTTAATAGGATCATAACCAGTTAGTTCATCGCGATCAGTATCAACTGAGGTTCCTCGCTTTGAAATAATTTGCAGGCACTAAATCACTTGAAATATTGACTTAAAACCAAATTCGAAAACAACAGCAAGACGAACCTTTTAAAATGAAGAATCTTCCTTTTGTAAATAATAGCGTCTTTTGTTTTCTATATGCTTCAGTCTCTTCTAAGTGAGTGAATAGCGAAAATTCCACTCAATTTTGTGGCGTAAGTAATTACGTTTTGCAAACAAAAAAATAATATTCTTGATTTCCGGGGAAATTCAATAAACCGGTTTTGCAATACAGAGTCTTTCAAACTGTTACAGTCTCTATCGATTTATAATTTTATTAAAATTAATAATTGTTTCGTTCACATTCGATACAAGGAAAATAGCCTGAGATAACATACCAATTGAACTCTGTTTAAATATAACGCGCTATTGAAACGTAATGTTTTGCCTTGACATTTCAGTTGTCTATTTATTGTAAAATGATGCGAAGTTATATCGCTGCTTGCATAATACATGAACGAATTCTAGATAATTGTTCGCCAAGAATATCTAAGTCGATTTCTTTTGTTTCAATGAAATATTCGAATGATCAAATATTTTTCTATCAATCATGCTTTTAAAAATAAAGCGTTTTGGAATCCTTTTTAGGCGTTGCTGAAATCTAAAACAAGCATTATTACAGTGACGAAATCAGCCATATGTATTGTGTCAATCTTTATTAGAAAAAAGTGTACGTTTCTTTGCCCTACTTTAACCGAGTTGTTCTGCATTCAAGTCAATTTATTAATATTGTGTGTTTATCAAGAAGTGAAAGGTAACACTTAAAAAATGACAGCTGGTTTAAAAAAACAAGGTTATAAATTAAATTTTTTATTAGTTAATTATTTTTCCATTGTTTCTAAAAGTCCACTATGTGACGCGTGTACAATTGTATTATATGGATATTATTTTAATGTCGTGATGAAGGTTTCACTTAAATTGGGAAACACTGCTTTGATGAGTAAACGTCGATGATTTGTATAAAATTTGCAATTCATATCTCGTGAATCGACCAAGACGAGACATGCTCAAACGCAAACTGCACTTCTGACATCCGTCTGAGACATTCTAGAAGTTTTGTTTTATTAAGATTTTTCTTTGTTTACGAATGTAAACACGCCTTCCTCTTATCTGTTAATTTTCTTTACAAGCTGATTCATATAGAGAAAACATTCAAATTCTTAATTATTTATTCACTGTGACGTAAAATTCCAACACCAATTAGCGTACTTTCTAACAATGAAATCGTGTAATACAGTTTTTTCTCTGCTTAAATTAATAACTCAACCAAAATATAAACAAGTAATAACATAATTATACAAAAATATAAACAAGTAATAACATAATACGCGAAATCGTATAGACTAAATTCTAAAATGTACCTACAATAAAATAATTAATTTGTTTAGGATTCTGATGGTATTTGAAACCAATTGAGTTCACTGAATATTTATATATTTGACTGCAGACTTAGTATATATTCTTTTGTGTTCTAGTCCCTAATAACTTGATTAAATGATTTGAGCATTATGTGATCTAATAATAATAATGCAGCGTACTTCGCGCTAAATAGTCTGTTTAGGTCCAAAATGCTGTCCATCAAAACCAAGTGCCGGGTGTACAACGTGATCATTAAACCGATAGTCATGTATGGATGTGAAACCTGGGGTTTAACAGAAAAACAAGAAAAGGCCCTCCAAGTATTTGAAAACAAAATCCTCCGGAGAATACTTGGACCCGTTAATGAGAACCACCGGTGGCGCATTCGTACGAACGCTGAGCTCTTCGACCGATACAAACCAAGAATCATTAATGTCTTGAGATCGAGAAGGCTCAGATGGGCGGGTCACGTTGTACGATCTGAGAAGTCTAGAGCTCTCCATAAGACTTATGAAGGAACACCAGCTGGCACCCGACCTCTCGGTCGCCCTCGGCGGAGATGGGCGGATAACATTCAAAAGGATGTTGAGAGGCTGGGGATAGTCAACTGGAGAGAAAGAGCGCTCGACAGAGATGCCTGGAGAGAGGTTGTGCAGTCGGCCATGGACCTGAACGGCCCCTAGCGCCATTTTATAATAATTTATAATAATAATAATTATGTTCATCTATAATACAGTTGTCAACACTGTTGGGGTCTGTGATACCATCAAAATTAAGTAAACGTGCATCTAAGCGAGTAATTTATATCATGGCCAGTTTCCTATCTAAATTAATTATCTTCTTATACACATCTAAGAATGCTTTTAAAATGTTGCATATATCACTTTTAATGCGTTAACCGCCACACTTGCATTAAGTTTAAATGAATAACACACAGTTTTTAGTATTTTTTCCAAAATTTTATAATATATTACATATTCACACATCGCGAAAATAATCAACTGATCGTAGTTACTTTATTGTTTTAGTTTTATAATAGTTTTATTTAGTATTATTTGATTATTTGTATTTATAATTGATAAATATCTTTCTATTTGAGGCATGTAGAATATTTTTATTGGAATGTTAAAACACTTTCAATATAATAAATATAAACATAGTTCTAAATATTTAGATGCAACATAAATCGCGTATAATACATAACATCGTACAATCGACACTCCTATAGCGTACTCTATAACGGCGAATTTTTATAATGGGAATGCAACATTTTTTTGCATAGTCCCACCCTATAGCAATCTTTCTAGAAAATGCAAAATTTTCAAGGTCAAAAATTCCTAAATATTTTACATTAAAATGGGTCAAATCTCTTCACACATGTGTTTGTTTAAATAAATTAGTGAAAAAATCTAACCTCAATTTTTCTATTATTGCTTTACGTAATATATGTAGAACTATGGATCATAGCGTGGTGCTTATTTCTAGCTTTTAATAATTGACTGTAATCAAATAGTACATTATGTTTTTACCACTTTTTTAAGATAAAAACTCGTTGTTAATTATTTTAACTGCTACAACATACATACGGTGTAAATATCACACCTTTTTTTCTAACACTGCTCCAATGTCTTATGGACGAATGAAAGATTAAATGTGTATAATTAGTAACCGTATTGTAGTGCACGAATACCCACAAGGAATCTGCAATATATCCTCAATTACTTCACCGAATCGCTTGCATTTGTAATTCAATCCAGCGTTACATGGCAAACGTGGTGGCGCTTTTGGCACACAGCAGTACAGGTCTGACAGGCAGCGGACCAAAGTCGATGATTTGTATTCAATCAGCGTCTGCCTTTGTTAGCTATTCCTTTCCGTCTATTTTATCTCTAGCAGTACTGCGCGCCATTTTCCCTGGCGATTTATCTGCAACCCTCGATTTATTCCGATCGACCGATTCAACCCTGTGTAAGTAATGCACTTTGCAATAAAAAATATCACGAGAGCAAGTAGATACTCTGTGTAAATGTTCTCCATTATCACGGGTAGCTTCAAATAAATGAATTTTATTAAAATACATTCAAAGACTAAAAGTAAGTCCTTCGTACTACAATCTGAATCCATCGTCTTGGTACATTTCTTGCCTCTCGCTATCATCAGAAATTCTATGTTACGGATGCAATTATGAAATAGATTATTGAAACATATTTTGGTTAACGGTTTGCAGCGACGCAAAAAGCGGAATTACACAAGAAAAAATAAAGACCCGAAGACTAGGATCCAAATATACATCTTAAATAACATTAAAAACTATTGATTTGACTAAAATGTTCAATTCAATTTTGTATTTGATAATTTTACAAAAACATATGATAGAATCAATGAGTTTTTTTATCAAAAGTTTTTACAACAAAAGTCATCAATTACCATTGAAATGCGATTGGGAAATTTCATTATAAATTTTAGAGATATTTCTTTATTTTAAATAGATATGCTTAAAATATTAGGTGAGATAATATTTAGGAACGTAATATAATATTTTTTTCCATACATCCGATACACTTTAACGCATTGTCATCAAATTAACTTTGCCTTTAAATGCTTTGAAACTTAAAACTTTGATATGTTTATTACTCTCACTTTTTGTTTCACGTTTTGGCATCTTCGAGAATTTAAGCATGCAGATGCACTCAAACTTAGAGTTATTGAATAGTTACATATATTAGAAATACTTCATAAAATATTATATAAACCCTATTATTAAGTGTCAGAGCATAATTGATCTGAATTATTTATTACCAACACAAGCTAATGCTTTTTTTATGTGGGTCATTCACTAGAATCAATTAAACGTAATTAGTTATAATATTACTTATAATACCTACTGATTTAAAGTGTTTTGGTAGGATAACGTGTAAGAATAAAAAAAATCATATAGTTGACTGATAACTGATTCAATTTTAAGTAAATACCAAAAAGATAATGTACGTTTGATTGTTCATTGAAAATTGGTTGAGAATTTAATTGTGCATTGTATATTGTTGAATATGTCAAAATGAATATATAGTGTGTAGTTTAGACAGCTCAAATGAGTAATTGAAATTCCTATAAGGGCTGTAAGTTGATTTATTAACCTATAACGTAAGAAGTATAAAGTGTATGAAAGGCTTTATTTAATTTTTTTGTATTTGACTGTTTTATTCCACAAAACTATAAACTAGTTCACAATTTGTCGCTTTCATCGCTTGCTTCGGTCAGTTAATTAAAGTTTCGTAGAGCCAGCTGGTGTTGCCCCTGTCTACCCCTCTGGCCTATCTACGCTGTATTATTTAGACGACTCACCCTCTCATTATCTCATCCCCAGTATTAATTGGCGAGAACAATAAGGCAATAAGAATTCCAGGCATGTTCGTCTAATTATTAGCAAATTGAATTCCCTTGACGCTCTTAAGACACGGCGTGCTATGAAGAACGAATGCTAATTGTTATACGAGGCTTGGTGCGTAGAATTTAAACTCCAATTGGATAGAATTCAATTAGTCAAATTCAACATTTGAGTTGTGGGCGGGGACTACCACCAGAAGACTAGAAGTGCAACTTGCAACATGCAATAACACTAATCATTTAAAATTTTCATACGATTACAAAAGTCACTCTTACGACAAATTTCGATATTAAAATTGCAAACAGTCATTTCTTACTTAATCTCAATACTACTACAAACTAGCTCACAAAATCTAAAGATTTTCTTTATACACTATATTTTAATACATAACAGCGACATTTTCTCGATCGTTGTACAAATTTTATATACAAACGCAACCGTTAGAACTGAGGTCGAAGAGAGAAAACAATGTATAGAGCGAACGATGCCAGTTGCCATGTAAAGCTAGTAAGGCGGTAAGATAATATACTTCCAATTTACTAGATAACTAGCTTACCCTCTACACCAGCTGTCACCAAACGAAGACTTGCGGGCTGTACCGAACGTATTTATTTGATAAAATTTCATGATTTAGTTATATGTATGTTCAAGTCAATGAGTTATTTTAATTATCTATTGGAATTTGGGATAGGATTAAGTCTGTAGTGAAGCAAATGATGTCCTTTTTTAGTTGAAGCAACTGAATGAAATCATTCATTGAAATTCTATTTGCTTTTAAGCTGTATAGCCAGAATACAATTTTCAAGAATTAAAAATAAACCGTTTCGCTTTCGAAAAGTTTTTTGACCACTGCTTTACAAAATCATCTCTATTATCGACTGTATTTTCTTATATAAAAGCGTTATTTTTAAATCTATACAGATTCAAATAAGAAGGAGGAATATACGACGTTTGCTAGTATTTTTATATTTTAATTATCAAAATTTTATTATCTTATCGAAAATTTAAAAAAAATCTAAATATTAAATATACTCTCACAAGCCTCTTAAAATGTCACTGATCGATATCTATTTAATTATCTCTCACTTTAAGAAATACATAAAATCAATTTGTCACTTTTTGAATTTATTGTCAAAATATAAAACTAGGATTTTAGAACAGAAGAGAATATGTATTTTGTACCTTTTCTCCACCGCTTATAGATAAGCAAATATATGTGTAAACATAGTTCCGATGAGGGCGTAAGCCGAAATAGCAATCAACTTCACACTTTATAATTTGTTTTAAACTAAAATAAAATGCATTTTTTTACCGTGTTATCCATTGAATCCATTGATAATGATTGATATTGAGAAGATATGATCCTCATTAGTATTAGGAATGGCTTATACAAGCATTCATTTTTACAGTTTTTTACACGTTCCACTTACCTAAATATTGTCCAATATGCTTCCCAAAGTAGTTTCTATTAAATAATAATGAAGTATTATTCTAACACAAAAAATCAACAAAACATAACTCGTTTTCCCAGGTATTTATAACGTTTTGTCAACTCTCGCTGAACGACTTTCTTTCGTTTTCGCGGATAATGCATTTATAAGTAAGCAAATTCATCTACGTCAACAACAATAGAGAACTTCTCAAACATTTTACGACTCTTCGTAAATTTTTTTTTGTTTTTTATTAATATTTTTTTTCTAAGCTCTATTAACACTAAAAGCCCTGTGGTGTGACTTGGATAACTTTAAGCGATACATTCATTGAATATAGAAGACGGCTGAACTCATTTTTATGTACATTTTAAAACTATTTACAGAGAGTTAATAATTGTTAGTATCTAATTTATATTTAAATAAACGCAATGCTTAATGCCATTTTCACAATTTTATAACATATATCAGAACGGGTTTTGCTCAAAGCGAGCATTATCAACTATATCTAAGTAACACGTAAGCAGGTGACACTTTAAAAGTATCAACATTATATAATATAACAGAGAAAACTGTTATGTCTGTTTAAATAATTATTTCTTAACAGTGAACATTGTTAATGTAAAATTTTTACGTCATTATTCCCCCCATTTCTTGATCGACTGTGAAATCAACCATTCAATATAATTCTTTATTCGCTATACTATTTCATAACAAATGTACTTTCAGTTTTATAATATTATATACACCCAGTCCCCAGTTTTGTTTTATGGCGTGAGCCGAAACAGCTATCAACTATACCATAAAAAAATGTAGAACTAAAATACATTGCTATTTTTTCACTGTGTTATAATGGAATTCTACCAAGTAAATGCCAACTAAATCAATAAATTTGAATTGTCAATTTGTTATTCCGCTTGATGTATTACACTTTGAGAAACGTTTTGGCATTTCAAAATGGCCAGATTCGCATTAAATGTTATAGTAGCGCGACATTGTTCGCGGTCACAAAACGACAGTAATTAGATACCGTTAGGCAGTTGTACTTACTAAACCAGTATCTGAACAAAAGGAACAGTTAAATTTCTTTGAATTTGTGGCATAAAGTTAGTTTTAGAAACTGCTCCCGTGTAATGCCATTTTAGGCCAGCTATATCATCACAAAGGTCAGAAGTGGAAATTCGTAGTTAGTAATAGGTAATGTACGTAGAAAGAGTTTTCTTCGAAAAATATTCCAACACTATGCGATCATTTTTAATTTTTTGAAAACTGAATTCGTTATTGTTTTTCATGAGTTATATAAAAAACAATCTTGATAATAAAAAACTTCTGATACGCTTTTTTCTTAAATAATATGAAGAAAATTCTTTGTGGAGTTTTTAAACTAATAATTTTTCTTTTACTCTCTATTACTTACCTAAACGTGTTTCGTCTCTTTTAATCAAAAAAATAAAAACGGTATCGTATTTAAAAAAGATGCACTCTTCATTTTTAAGTTAAGAATTATAATCATCGTTCACCTTCATAATAAAAGGCCTTGCAGTGCAGTTGGTCTGAAGATGCCTCTCAAAGAGATGAAACCCGTGTTACTTTAAGTTATTCACCAAATATTACAATTTAATATTAAATTTTTACAACTCTGTACGATTCCAGATGTTTTGTCACTAACTGCCCGGGTTTCGCCTTTCGGCATCTTCAGGTATTCTGTCACACGGATCCAACAGACTATAAATAATTAGCATCGTCTATATACCAACTGAAAGTTCTGTGGCATCCGTGTAAAAGAATGCCAATCAGATAATAATTTAATATTCCTTAAAAATCAAATAAAAAAAAACAGTCACCAGTTAAAATAATGCAATATTTGTCATTTCACCTGAAATCACTTGATTATTAAAAAATATAATTTCTTTAAATTTAACGCCTAATCCGTCGAAATTATAGCTAATTATTCCTTTAAGTGAATTAATACAAAGCTATATTTCGTCGGCGACACGACAACTGACATTCTACATGTATTTGTGAATTTAATTACTCATTTACCATTAAAATTACGTTTGAAAGTAGGCTTACATCCCGATTTATTTGCATGGGCGGGAAAACCTTAATATGCTTCCACATTAATTGTCAGATCAAAATACATCAAATTTATTCCAGGAATTAATACACCCGGTCTATAATAATACGTGTTGAGTGTTCTACATTTCCTAGACGTTTGCGTTAATTGCCTAGTTTTCGATTAGTACGTTAAGTTATTTCATTTAAGCAGCTTAAGGGCTGAAGTAACTCGATGCGTTAACCAAATTGATTCGGTGCGATACCCTATAAATGTAACAAAAATTTGAGCCTCGAATTAAATTTAATGGATCTTTCTTAGAAAAAATTTTGCCGTGCGTAAATGATAAGGGTTGTTGTGATATTATTTTATTGTCTTTCCAAAAATTTAACAATATTTCAAGAGAACTTCAAACCGTAAATTTAAATTTTCATTTTCATTGCTATTAAAAAAATTACAGTAATATAAAATAAACATCGCCATATTTTTACTAATTAATATATATGGACGAGCGTTTCTCAAGGACAGTATGTAGCTAAACCTAGATTAATAATAATAATGTATTTGTTTCATGTCCGTGGTCCAGTAAGGAAACGTTGGCTCTTGCGATTTTCACGGATTCGATTCCCCGGATGGAAAGCTCTATTTGGTTATTTATAACGTCTGCTTAACGACAGAGCTTACATTGCATTATATAAAATTCCCTCCCACTCATTCGATTTCAAAAAAGGTGCCTAACGAGAGTAATAAGCCGACTTCTACTCATTTTCTAACATTATAATCTTTGTCTGCTCACATCTGCTCACACTGCTCAATAGAGCAATCGAAAACAAAGCGATTTTCGTATAAAAATCACTTACGTGTAGTAACACGATGAAAAAATAGCTATGTATATTAGTTCTACAATTTTTTTTGTGAGGCCTAAATAAGATTTCTTCGAGACTCGTTTGTTGCTAAGTTGCTCAACCTAAAGCAAAAAAAGGAAGATATCATTTATAGTATGTAATGACACGACTGTTGTTAAATGTGGGTTGAATTGGCATTCACTTGGTAGAACTCCATTATAACACGGTGAAAAAAATATCAATGTATTTTAGTTCTACAATTTTTTTTTTTTTTAAATATAGTTGATAGCTATTTCGGCTCACGCCATCGTCAGAACTTTAGTATAAATAGCTATCAACTATATCTTAAAAAAATTTAGAACTAAAATACATTGCTATTTTTTCAACGTGTTATAATGGAGTTCTAACAAGTAAATGCAAATTCAATAGAATGTGGAGTAGTTAAAAAAAACACGACTCCGACTGAAAATAGTTTAATTTTGTCAGTTTTTTCCTACCTATTCTATTTATGTGCATTAAAGTAATGATCAAACAAGCAATCCGACAAATAATCAAATTTTACTATATTGGCACTCTAAAGTTGGCTATTTATTATTTCTTGCTAATGGATATATTTTTCAAAATGGTCTAATTGAAAAAATAATTGGACGCACTCGTTTTCAGATTATCTCCCGTAGAAAGAGCATACACGCCTCAAAAGTTTATCATGCTTAGTATTGTGCTGTAAAATTTATGGTTCCATTAAATATTTGAACTATTATAATACCGGGTGCAAACTCCTTCATCACTTAAATATAATACTACATACCGGCAATACTAAGAACCCACGGTCTGCCAGTGGGAAAGTTCAGATTACTAAAACAATACATAATGTCTTTATCAAGCTGTAGGTTTGATATCCATATTATTAAATAATTTATGATTGGATACACTGATTGGATGACTGATCGCCTATCAAATAATGACTTCTTTCGTTCTAATGTAATCTCAACTCTGATTAATGTATCAACTACACATCGTGGTATCCTTTTTGCAAGATATAATCAATTGGATTCGAGCAATGTTAATGACCGTTGATAACTGTATTGCGACTCAAGACCAGTGGTTCTCATGTGGGAACACCAACAGGTTCATAGTAAATATTGATGCTTTTTTTTATTATTATCAATTTTTACCGGTGCGGCTACAGTATTTCCATCTGTTTTTATTCACTTTTTAGGTGTTAACTGTTACTGTTTGATGGAAAGGCATGATATTGAAAATAATAAAAACACATTTTGTTAGTACTAATTTCCACAATATATAATTTTGATCAGAACCAGTTTCGCTCATCGCGAGCATCATTTTATAACCGGTCCTGATCAAAAAAATATATTGAAGAAATAGGTGCTGACAAAATGTGTTCGTATTGTTTTTTTGTAAGCATTGAGTAGAGTTACTTTTAATGTATAAACTGTCACTTCTTGATGAGACTGAGATCAGGACCGGTTTCGCTCATCGCGAATATTATCAACAAAGCAATGAAAGTAAGTGGATTGTTTTTGTAGTAGTCGCTCGATTGATTTAAATCATGCAATATATCGTTTCTTGAATCATCATTATATTTTGTTGCAGATCTAAAATCATACAAATGAACAATCATACAAAACGTATACAAATAAACATAAATAGTTTTATATAAATCTTAAAAAACCTCTTAAAATTAATAGTACAAGTGTCGTTCATTGCATTGATAATGCTCTCGATGAGCGAAACCGGTACAGAAAATGATGGAAATATTACTAAATATAGCATGTTTTATCACAGATATACTAACTGATAAAATTATATAATCGCATTACTAATTAAACGAAACAAACAGCAATAAAATAAATAAAAACCCTATACCTTTTCTACACAGCTATATATAGATAAGAAAATGTTCGTTTAAACATAGTTCTGACGATGGCGAACCGAAATAGCTTTTAACTATATCTTATAAAAATTTTGTAGAACCAAAATATTATACATTGCTATTATTTCATCGTGTTAAATAAAAACCTCCTGTATAATAAGGAAGGTGCCCTACAAATTCTGGGTGGTTTAATAGTTTTTATTGTATTTTAATATCGCATTTTATTTTACGAAAAATTAAAACTTTTTCCTCGAGCATATATTTATTTGTACTACTGTGTTACGCGTGCTACCCCAAAGTGAAATCGCGGATAAGGCACCATTATTTATTATGCTGCATAGCTTAGGCCTGAGGTTTCAATTATTAATGTATCAAGTATTTCCTTTTTTGCGTTTTATTAATGATTTTTCCTGCGAATATTATGTCGCTCGTATGACTTCGTTTCGGCACGTAATACAGTATTATCTTGCTGCTATGAATATTTTTTTAAAGCAAATATGGCACTCGTCATTTTTGACAATGTTTGCACGGCCGCTCGCGTGACGCAGATAGCGGGGTATTTAATTCACATCGTAACACTATTATTTATTATACGTATAATCTTTTGAGGCTCAAATTTTCGCAGCTAAGCCATGGAGATTTAAATTGTATTTTTTTTTGCCTTCACTGAACTAAATGCGTATGCCATATTATATAAATTTGCTGTTTATTTTTTTTTGTTTCGTGTAATAAGAGCGGACCAAATTAGAGTACATACATAATACTTTTTGAATCGTTCAAACTCTGTACACGTCTGTAAAGCTGTGAAGGCTTGGTTGTTCATGTAACATAGCAAAGAAAATAATTGTGCTTTATATGTATGGAAAGTGCATATTGATTTTTATCAAAAAGATACTCTTTTTAATCTATACACTTAGAGAAAGTCATGGAGATTTTGTTGTTCATTCAACATTAGCATAGAAAACAATTGATTTATATATATGGAAACTGTTAATTTTTTATCACATTTGATATTGATCATGCATTGAATCATGTATTTCAGTAATATCCTCAAGACGTTCACGTTTCTTTTCAAATTTATATTAATTTGTCTTCTTTTTTTTCTCTGATACTTTTTTGTGTTTTGAAATTATATTTGTATAGAGTTTATAACGTTCACGATGGCTTTGAACTTGATATGATAAATGATAATTTTGTAATCCCAAAAATTGAATATATTCTTAAAAAACAATACAACCCCTCGTCATCACCATAGTATGGCATAATGTCAACTATTAAATAAATTTCTTTACACTTGTCTAAAACAACAGTTTTTAAAATTGAATTGAAGCTCTTTTTTCCATAGTATAATATATATTTCGGTTAGTCTAACTATATTGTTCGATATGAATCTGAAACAGAATAATTAATTATAAATCTATTAATAATGACGTAAATATAAGACTTATAAAATTCATTCAAAAAAGTTATAACGCGTGATCAACAGCAATTTTCTCCGCGCACGTGAAATATGAAATTGTATTTAATATGAATATTTTAAAACGTGTATAGGATTCCATTTTTGGGTTTGTTATCAATTCTGTGATAAGAATCGGGAATGTATTTTTACGCCTAAAAGTTAAGCCACTAAAGATTTCACCCATCGCGATATGATTTCCCTCGCATTTATTGCTTTAATTATTGCACCATACTGTACGTATGTGTGAGTTGGGTGAAAGTGACCGAGATTCTCAAAATAGTATTTTATGCTTCAAATTCTAGATTAGCGTAAATATGTTGGCCTCATTGTTAGTTGCCCTTTATTGCTCACTACGGAATACACCGGATTCAAATAGCATTTTTGTACACGGAGAAAAAAATAGCAATGTATTTTAGTTCTACAAAGTGCTGAAATTTCTAATCAAATATTGTAGTAATACAATACATTGCTGTTTTTTCGCCGTGTTATAATGGATTTCTTCCAAGTAAATGCCAATTCGATCAATAGCATTTTTGCAGTTATATAATAGTGACACGACTCGAGAGACTGAGTCAAAAATAACCATGCATTGTAAAGTAAAATTATACAAAGCGGTCAGTTTTTTTATCGCAAAAAATAAGAAAAAACATGCGTGATGTCATAGATATGATATATCGCTTGCAATTTATATTGTGTGATTATATGGATTTGAACATTTTTAAATAATTAAAACAGTAGTTAAAACGACGCAAAGAATTTGGTAAAAAAAATGTGAACATAATAAACCTTTGAATACGAATCTGTAAACTGATTTAAAATTGATTTCATCCTATCATTTGAACCTTTGGCACCTGCAATAATAAAAAAAAATTGGTCACTTAAAGCGCGACCTTATTTTCATAACATTAAAAAACTTTCAACTAAATGCTAATTGAATTTAAAAGTAGGTCTGATTTACGATACTTCTGGTTTTCAAGCTTAACTTAACTGCTACTCAATGTAATCTCTACCGCCTGCTGCAGTATACCATTATTAGAAAGCCCTTAGGTGTCAATTTATCATTGATCACGAGAGTGACAAGTAAGGAATCCAATGTGCCTATTAATGAGCGGCGCGTTATCGATATACAGGTTGAGTAACCCTTAGATCAACTTTCTTATTATTTCGGAGATAAAGTAGAAAATAAACATTCCTGTTTTTGAATAAACGTGCAGCGTTGATTGTCACCGTCTGATAACGGTTCAAGCCTTTTGCGTAGGTTAGTAAAATATATTATATGTACGTTAAGTTTTTAATGAACCGTTTTGATTGTATTTTGTAGAAGATTGTAAAGCGATCTACCTTGTTGATATTTATTTAAAAGTGACACAATCTTGTCAGTGATTATAACCATTCCATAAATCTTCATTTTTCTAAGTAATAAACAACGCCTGGAATTTTAATTGACACAAGAAAAAAACATTAAATTGACAATATTAAATAAAAATCTTTATCATTAAATGTAAGTAATTGGTGATATCGACTGAAGGTACTTGATGGAATTTCAATATCAAAATTGAATTGTTAAAACTTTGTACGATTCCACATGCTTCGTCACTAACGACCCGCCACCATCGATAATCTTATGGAGTAAATATTACATTGCTAGATATTTAATCGTTACTTGCCAAATTGAAATAAGTAGGCATTTCCTAAAAAAAATCTAATTATATTTTTATGATTATTGATTATTATTTGCTGTAAAACCCCTCAAGAATGACTCACTAACAACAATAATTGTTAACGAAACTTTTCACAGGCTATTGTGTTAATTATTTTTAGATCAATATTATTTTTTTTTTTGATGCCATTTAGTTCTTGCCTTAGGGCCTGTGTTTTCTTTAATTAATACCATTAGATAGATATATACATGATGCTAAATGTTTATTGTGTATCAGTTCTGTTGCATCCGTGTGATTTAAAGCCTGAAGATGCCGAAAGGTGAAACCCGGGCCGTTAGTGACAACATGTGGGGATCGTACAAAGTTTTAACAATTTAAATGTAAGTAATTTTTTTGTGCCGTCCTCGCTCCTAATACGAAGTAAATCGATTCATAAAATACTTTTAAAGCATTTTGAAAAATCGCTTTCCAGATAATACTCGTAATCCAGAATTGTCTAATGAACATCGATTAAAAATGGGACATGTATCACATACACTGTATATTATACAGACAACTATGAGTCAGATAGTAAATGTATAGGAAAATTTATATAATTTGTCTTTGGATACATGTGAAAAAGCGACTTGAAATTCGCAACCAAATATTATTTGATGATTTGAAGCATGTAATAAATAAGAAGCCATAAATATCAATGGGTGCACTTTTTTGTGATTTATATTCGTTCAGAATAATTTACGAATTCCGTTTAAGTGATATGGTTTTTATTTTTTAAATTGTTTATTGTATTGCTCGAGGAAAACGAAGGATTGACCACTAGATGGCGATTGAATAACCTTGATATTCGTGCATATTATTAAAGAACATGCAACGCATGCGGAAGTAAAATTAAATTTATAAATAAATAAATATTTTTTTTTTAGTTTAATGATAATTTTGTAGAAATATTATTTAGTGGTGAGAGGGGATCTATAGTAAAACAGATAGTGAATGTAAATTGAGTGATACTATTATCGAACGGTTCAGTAAAATATATTATTCAAAAGAATAGCTATCCTATAAAACAGAAAAACATAAGTGTCTATCTGACGGTATGCTTGCCTGTCACAAGAAACTTCATCGAACAGTAGTGCCGTTACTTTTTCGAAAGTTCATTCTGACTTTCATTTCTTTTGATTAACTGTGATAGTTTAAAGTCGATTCGAAGTTATCCACGGCGATATTTAAAATTTTAACATTGGAGTAGATGTTTATGAGAATGTGTTTCACGTAGAATGAGTTTTAATCTTAATCACCTGGGGTAATGAATATTAATTGATTGATATTTTTCTAACTAAATAACAATGGTAATGAACCAAATATGTGTTACAAGTCAACACAGATAATTATCATTTAAAGAAATATGGAATAAAAATGCTGAGGTAACAAAAAATACACACGTGATATAATTTAAAAGGGATATTTTTTATAGAATTTTGAAAGCTCCAGCTGTTTTTAATAATCTTTTCGATGATAATTTTTATATGTTGTTACAACACAGTGTTGTAGAGCTACTCGAAGCGAATCTTAAATTTTACAAGTATTATATTTCTCGTGCTACATGCTGCGGTCATTCGCAGTTTGCTCAGCCAAGCCTGACTTCCAAGTATGTCCCTGTGAATAAATTACTATAACTGCTAAATCTGGAAGACTACAGGTTGAACAAACTGCCCTATCCAGCAACAGATGTGCTTTGTTTGGAACCGGAGTAGTATAAATAATACTTATTATTTTATAATATAAACCTCGCAGTCTGCGCCTTAGACTTAGAACGAAAAATTACAGGGCTATTAAATAATGCCGTTCACGCTCTTTTAGATTAAGGGAAAAAATCATGTCATATCTGGCGCGTTTGGGTAAAATGACCTCATTGGATTTAAGTTAAATAACATAATATTATTTTGCCACTTATTAAATTTTTGCATTACAGTGCGATGTAAATTTAAAAAAAAACTTTTAATTTTATATATTTTTTTTACATCGGGACCGGTTTCGCTCATTCCGAACATTATCGATTGATCAATACTATCAGTTGATAATACTTACGGTGAGTAACAACGGCTCTGATCATAAAATGTTATTCAAAAATAGTATAAAAATCAGCAATAACTGATTTGTTTGATAATGCTCACAATAAAAAAAACCGGTCCTTACCAAAAATTATTAAAAAAAAGTGTATATATATTTTTAAATATAATTAATTTCTATCAAGAATTGACAGCTGTCACATTAAAAGTTGCTTTTGATAATTGAATTTTTAAATAATCACTTTCACAAATTCGTTAAATAATTACTTTGGTTGGCATCATTTTAATATCATAATCAGCGTTAGAATCTACTGGTTCCCAGTACCACGAAACACGAGCTGAAAAGATAGGGCGCGAAAAATAAAATCCCTTATTCGTGCGGTATTCGTTTTACGACTGCAATAAGAAACGTAGTCACTTTCTCGGAATTCAATGAGTCTTTTTACTGCCTGACATATTGAATTTGACTTTTTGCCTGGCGAAGGGTACACATAAACGCGTTTTCTTCCTTATATTTACATTTGCATACATCATCAGCATACGTCCAAAGCCTTATCATCCAGCCGTGGATTTATTGCACAGTAAATAAAGACGCCTCTTATCTATGTATTAATCAATAGTTATCAATTCAATTCCCATAGCAGCGATGTCGTAATAAATTTATATTTGACTATAATATTTGTCATATGATGTCATTTCAACATTTAAAATAGGTATTATATTATCTATTTGATAGCATAAAAAAAATCTGAGGTAAATATATATATATATATTTATATATATATATATATATATATAATTAGTATTTATTCAGACCTATCACGAAAATGATAATATATTGTAAATATTTATGCGAAAGGAAAAGGGTGCCAAGTATTAAAACATTGAAAATGGAATTCATATGCCAAAATAACTTCAGCGCAAGTGCATAATAAAGAAAGGTAGGAGATTGAATTTGTGCTGATGCATTTCTTATTGAAATATCACGTTATTTGGTTCTATGGAATTTAAAAGATATATAGTTGATGGCTATTTCGGCTTACGCCCTCATCATTACTATTTTATAGAAACCATTATTTTTCGCTTGATTTGGTTCTTCTTTAAAATAGAAATTTTAAACGAAAATATATTCATATAATTTTGGATGAAGTACTGGATGTAATTTTAATGTCAAATTTAAAATTTTGAAACTTTGTACAATTCCTCATGACTTGTCACCAAAGTCCGGGTTTCGCTTTTCAGTATCCGTATGGTAGAATGCCTTAGCACATAGTTCCTTAAACTTTTTACATCCACAGGCCACCAAAAAATCCAAAAAGGTTTTACCGATCATTAACATTGTAATAAAATAATAAATATTTATATAATTGATTTTTTATTCAAAACCATTAATTTGGTTACACCGTATGATGACATACCAATATTTAAGCATATTAAAATATATAATATCTAAGTATATTAAAATATATATTTCAGACATTAACAAAAAAAATAATATTTAAAAATCCATAAAATTCAATTGCTTCGGCTCACCCATATCTTCGCGGGCCGCCAGTGGTCGATGTACCTTTGGGAATTGCTGGACATTGAGAATATATGCCAGTATATTTAAAGCCGAAACCTTGTCGTTATCAACAAAACATATGGAATCGTACAACGTTTCAGCAGGTATATTAATTGATATAATGAACTTTATGTATGATATAAAATACAAATACAATGAGTGAACGAAAAAAAAAGAATTACTGGCACCTATGCCTAAGCGTGTCCAATCGGCCAAGATATAAAATACATATACAATCAGCTTTCGCTAGCGTAGATATTTTGGCAAATTGTTTAACAAACACTGTTCTCGCTTGTTTGATAGCTTCATTGCTTTGAATAATATACAATTAAATAGTGAAATGAGAGTACTTTTAATCAAAAGAATTTGCGTGTATGCGTGCAACCGAAGAAAATGAAAAAAAAATATTCTCAGCCTATTGTGTGCTTAGGTTATTCTAGGTAATAAACAATGACATTTTTTTAATCATTGACAATACTTAAGTATTAATAATTATTAAGTCTTCCCACAAGATCGTAGCTTGAACAAAGACGAAAAAATGTGAACAAGATTTTCTTATTTCTTCTTGCTTATTTCACACGTTTTATAATATATTTTTTTGCTGTATAAGTAGGCAGATCTAGAGATAAATAAATTAATTCTGTCACATGCTCTCTCGGATATCATTAATTTCATAATGGACCAGAAATTATCTGCGAGTATTTTTTTGACAGCTTGACTAATAGTCTTTTTAATTTCTGAAAATGAAAAATATTTTACATTATTCTTGATAAAATATGAGAATATTTTTAATTCATCTTCATAATGAAGTTAGCCAAATATAAATTCTTAGTATAATATTAGTTTTGGATTCTAGCGTTTCTTTTTTCTTAAGCCATCGACATATTTTTTTAACGCAACACTTTTTCCATTTCTGTTGTAATTACCTTGTAGCAGTACATAAAAATCTACGAAAATCCAACAAGAAATTGTAATTAATAAATTCTTAATGATAGACAAACGCCTAAAGCCATTCAATATGTATTAATAATCAGCATATAAATAAATTCCATAAGCCTTTTGAATTTTAAATATTTTTTTTTTCATCGTCTTTGTACAAGATCAAGGGAATAAATCGGAGTAAAAAAGCTTTTTTTGGCGTTAAAAGATACATAAAAAAGCTCCACGACCCCTGTTTTAGAAAATCCAGTAATATCATGAAAATACCTCCATTCTTTTTTGCGTTTGCTGTCACAGGTCACTCACCCCTCGTATATTGGGTTATTTTATTTACTACAGGCAGATTTATGGGGTCATAAAAGATCGGTAAATACTAAGAAGATACAAAATCTGCCAATAGGCGAGCGATGGGAAACATTTACTTGCAAAAGTAATATCAAGGACATTTTAAATGACATTATCTGTAGATTTTCATCAATACATACCTTTCCATTACTAAATCAAAAACATATTCAGTGTCATGTAATTTTTATGATTGAAAAATTATCATGCGCACATACATTTGTTTTTTTAGGAAAATAAGTGAAATAAATTAAAAAGAATTTGCGGAAAATGGTTTTATGTAGATTTTATTAATTTTATCTCAAGATAGTACCTACAAAATTTTATAAACAGACTTTTTTGTTGTTTAATAACCAATATCTCCAGATATGTAAAATAGTCCATAATGCATGATAATAGTTAGAATTTATACAAATTTACACACATTGATATCGAGCTAGTTAATTTTATTTCCACAATGTATTTTTCTATTTTGTTGTGTGAATTACAAATAATATCAAGAAAAGGTTGTCTATTTCTGTTGATGGGGAGTTTCGCACTACGAAATAACAAATGGAAAATATATGGTGATGGAGGTGCTGGATTTTGTCTCGTGTTCGTTAATTCTTTAACAATTTATAGAGGGCAACGATACAGGTGGGAAAACGACGAGATAATTAAGAATTGTTTTCTCGGGAAAGGTAGAAAAACACAAAAGAATTTCGTCTAAGATCTGCTGAAGCAAAAACAGCCTTAATTATTTAAAGCTATCGGATACACCGTTTATTTCCCCTAAAAATGTTTATTTTTCAACAATGT
Source organism: Himalopsyche japonica (assembly GCA_028555115.1). Lineage (NCBI taxonomy): Eukaryota > Metazoa > Arthropoda > Insecta > Trichoptera > Rhyacophilidae > Himalopsyche > Himalopsyche japonica. The sequence goes on along the minus strand of JAHFWJ010000450.1, from coordinate 496,363 downwards.
TTTAGATAATAATTCTAGGTTTTGTTTTACAATGAGATAAATGAACGTTTTTTCTGCGTAAGATGGTTTTTATCATTTCGATATACATATAATAATATACTAACTGTGAAGACAAACTGACGTTTATTATAATACTGCTATTTACCCTCTAAAAAACAGGGATGTTTTGCGATAATGCTCAATCGAGAGTTTATGAGAGAGAATGTTTCATATTTTGAATTAACTTGTTTCAAACACAACCCAACGACCCTCTATGCTGCCGTTCAGTCTTTCTTACTAAATTAATGATCATCGACCATTCCGACAAATTGTTCATTGGTATATTTTTAAAAATTATCTAATCGGGTAGTCGTCGGATTCGCACGTTTTTCGCGACTCTACGATTCCTACTTCATAGCTTTGCTTTTTAAATATATTATACAATAAGCTGTGCCTTATTGTATTATTCAGTATTTAGAAATAATTCTTAATGGATAGAAATCGATCTTATTTATATGTATCTATTTTTTATAGATTTGACAGTAATGTGTATAACTGTTCTTAAATGGAACATTGTAATTAATGTTTGTTTTATTGAATCTCGACTCTTCGCACTAATTTCGCATAACATAATCTCGACAAATATTTCATATTTATTCTTATTTCAACACAAAAAATAGTCATTAGTTTTTGACGTATGAATTATAAATAATGTGAACAGAATCCATACAAAAGTTCCGCAAAAGGCTTGTACGGCCCGTAGCGTGTAGCAAAAAAATAAACAAACATTACACCACCTTTTCTCTGGCTGACAGTTTTCCTATTTCTCTCTTAAACAGAAGACAAAGTAATTATGAATGAATGAAAGTGGAATTAGCTTTCAACTTTTTCTAAATATTTATTTTGTATTTCGTAATATTTTATTTCATAAATAAATAACAAAGAAAAACGTGACGAAATTGCCAGCGTTTAATTTTTGTGATTTTCTCATAAGGTATAAATTTTCTTCGTATATTTTAGTTGAATTTTATTCAAATAACTATTCATGAATTTCAAGGATTTACCTTTATTTTCATATGCTATTTACGTGCCTTGTTTAAATGTGGTTTTCCCTTTGATTATTTGTATACCTGATAAATGCCGTATAAATGACCGAACAATTATTAAAGTAAATATCAATAATTAAAAATCATTCTTTATTAATGCTATTACTAAGTGTGTACTTAAAAATATTACTTAGGTAAAGCCGGGTTAAATTGTTTTCCTCATGTGGACAGAGACAATTAACCTTGCAAATTGTTTTTTTTTGTTTCTTAGATGTAATAAAAATAAACAAAGATAAGTATGACGTTTACCGAGATGACGCTTTTTCAAACGTATTTGTTTTGCTGCTAGCTATTCCATTTTTTAATTACAAAATAGTCTAGCCTGCTAAAAAGGAGGAAGTGTACTTTTTAATCAGGACCGGTTTCGCTCATCGCGAGCATTATCAACTGATAGAATACGGAAATAACCTTCTTCTTCTTCAAACTTTTGAACCCATGGTTTTGTATTCCTGCTACCTTTGACTCAAATATTTTTTATAAATAGACTTGCTTGTAAATTTTATTTTATCAGTTTCATCTATACTCAACAGTATAAATGATTCATTATATCAAATATTTAAAACTTAAAACGAAATAGGGATGCCTGCAAAAAAGCTTAAATTATTCCGCGCATTTGTTAGTTTCGCGTATTTTGCCTTTACGTTTTCTACATCTTGAACCTTTTGTCTTACAAGGATAGAGTTGAATTATTGATTAAATTTACCTGTCGAAATTTTCCCTTCTTCTTTTATATATATATCTGAGACATTCAATGAATATTGATAACAACTACGGTGATGCTTTATCTGTGTAGTCCCTCTTCAGATCGATTATATTATCATGTTGAAAGTCGACATGTCAATTTCTTAATGAATACACAATTATATACATTTCACAAACATTCAAGCTTGCTGGCAATGTTAAAAGAAGACCTAATATTATCAAAAGAATCACTTCTCTGATATGAAACCTATGGGGTTAGAACTTTTATCACCGTTTCATATAATATTAAAACAACATAGGTATTACCTCACATAGAGTAAAACTGCAATGTTTCTCAGTAGCGGTCGAACGACTCAGTTTTGACAAAAATATTTGATGTTAATTTTAATAGATTATTCCTTTCTTATATATTTTTAAATGCCCTATAATCAAATAATGATAAAAAATACTAACACGGTGAAAAATAGTATGCATTTTTTAATTTATAGTAATTTATGCTATAAAATTTACGCATAATTGATTGCTATTTCGGCTTACTCTCATCAGGACTTTATTTAAACGCTGTTTATAGCTTTGTAGAAAAGGTTAGTACAATACTTAACACGTTTATTTCCAAGAAAAGAACAGATTTACCCTCACATCAAGAAATGGATAAAGTCAATTTGCCATATTTAGGAAATTTATTATCACAATATAAAACTAGGATGCTAGAAAAAAGGAGAAGAGGTATTTTGTACCTTTTCTATACATGTATATTTAGATAGGAAAATTTACATTGAAACATAGTTCTGAAATAGTGCGAAATAGCTACCGACAAATTACCTTATAAATTTAGTAGAACTAAAATACATTTTATTATATATACTTATTATACATATACTTATTATATATATACAGATATTTTTCACTAATGTATAGTGGTGTACTCACTACCAAGTAAATGCCACTTGAAATCAATGAAATAATTTCTTTTTTACTTTATGGTTTTTCTTCGAGGATATATTGAGGTTTTTTAACCCAATTATTTTTTCTAATAAAAAACACCACTGGTGTTCCGGCTACCACACTCAACATTTGTAATACTTATAAAATAAAAGCTTTCACGATATTAAACGTGCTTTATCAATTTTCAGCGAAGGCAGTGTTTTGCGGAGGCACTTACGCGAGCAACTACTCATCGTCTATCGACAGGGCGCCGCTTCATTCGTTCAGGGTATGTAATAATGCTATTCATCCATGTAATAAAGTTACTTAAAGTATATTATTATGTAATCTAATTCGCCGATATTGTCGAAGAAAGTTCTTCGTTTAACGAGCACAACCGAACATATTGAATTTACTCCGAAGGCACCATTTGACTACACGTGGCATACGACAGAGGCAGGAGACTGAATCTGGTCGTTTCTGATTTGCTTCTAATACAATTATATGACGCGTGCAACGATCACGCAACCGCTCGCAGACCAGTAGCATCGCGCGACAAGTATGTTTTGTTTCTTTTAACTGATAAGAAAAACTACAATTTGGTGGAATCAGTTTTGAAAATAATATACATTCTTTATTTGTTTCGAAATAAATACAGCAATATATTGTTTTCTCATTTTTGTAACCACGTTGAAACACATTTCTTTATCGTGTTTCACATAATAATCAACTGAGTCTTTTTTCTATAAGTTCTTGTGTTGTTTCAGCGTGTCACCATATTATTATTTATGAAACGGAATGTATAAAGAGATCCTCGGTCACTTGGCTGTTGTGTACACTCAAAAGGTACATCAACTCAGTGCTCCTCAATTGGTGTGCCGCCACACAATGCTTGGTGTGCTGCAGCGTATTTTTCTAACAGAAGAAAAGTCATATAATTCGTTTTTGCTATAAAATATTTTGTGAAAATGTAATCACATAGAAGAAGAAATAATTATTTTTCGTCAGAATTATATGTCATATGCACATAAATATTATACAAACGATATGCAATGTAAAACGTTAATTTATAAAAAAACAAAATTGTACGTAAATAAAATAATCAATGCAGAAAGAATGAGTTTTAACCCTTTATAGGACGGAGAATAGTGACCTGTATTGAAAGTGGTATGTATATTTATCACTTTCCTATAAAGGGTTAAGAAATGTTTCGTTTTTTTTTATAAATATTGACTTGTGGTGTGCCGTGGAAGATAAAAGGTTGCGGAGGACTACCTAAACGCGCATATCGGCAGTAATAGATATTTGCTGTCATTTTTCTTATTTTATTATTGATTGGTCAGTCACTTTTGTTACATCCGTGTGATATAATCCTTGAAGATACTGAAAGGGTAAAACCGAACGATCACAACGCGTGCAATCATTCCAATTCCAATAATTCAAATTTGATTTTTAAATTCCACCAAACATCGTCGAAATCGTATTTTTTATATTATCCGTTTATACTGTAATATATATAATATTATATTACATCATACGCTTTACTGATACACTAAACGAGCTTATCGTCTCGTCACTTCGCCTATTTTCTTTATGGTTATATCGAACAGAAAAATGATCATGAATATTTATTTCTCTTGTTTTGACATCATGCATATTCCATTAAAAAAAGGTTTTTTTATTGGATTAAATAATTATTGCGTATATATTATACATATAACTTGGTGAAAATTTCAAAAGCATTTTGACTATAATAAAAACAATCAAGACGTGTTCATGTCGTCTAATTTTGTGTAACAAGCATTTATTTGCATAGCCAATGCTCTAACAACATTTATTCCATTATGGCCTTGCTAAATTCGATATATGCAAAGAATAGAGGGGTAGAGTTTCGAAAAAATGTTTCAGACTTTTCCTAGCCTCTTTGGGCAGCGGGGGTGAAATAAAAAGCAGAGCTAAGGAAACAGGGTGAAGTTCAGTCGTGCGAAGCCTTATCGCGTTGCCTCTCTTATTTTTGACCAGAGTTTTCCAATACAAAGAAGCTTTAAGCTTTTTATAAAATTCTTTCTGTTTTACGAAAACCGGAATGGCAATTCTTTCCTTTATTTTCAATATATAAAACATTATATTTTTCTATAGTTTTCTATACTCTCGAAACTCTCAACTACATAATTAAATATTTCGCACGAATATTTAAGTCTTTGTATGTATATTCATTCACCGAGCTGTAATGTAATAATGTAACAAATATATATTTTATAGAAACAGTTTCATTAATAGTCGCTGATCTTGCCATATTAAAATAATATTTTAAATAGTTCACCACAACCATTAATTTTCTTAGAATTGTCACTTCCGGGTACTAGTAATTATTAGTGTTTGATTGTTACCCCGTCTTCGCGTTCATAACAAAGGAATAGTCATACCTACTATTCATTTTTGAGTTTAGAAATATAATCATTTTTTACTTTTGTTATAAAAAAAACCTCACTATATTGGTAGTCCAAAAATGCTTGTCAAACAAAGAAGCGAAACACTTATTACAACAAGTAGGACATCAAGTGGTACACCAAGGTTATCCACTTAACAATTAACAAAAAAAAACCAATTTTATAAAATAATAAAAACGTATTTTTAGTAGTATTTACACAATATATTTCATGATCAGGAATAGTTTCGTTCCGCCTCGATGATTATCACTTGATAAGCTCTCTCGCATGCTCGGCGAAATCGGTGCTGATTATTAAATGCATTGTGAGAATTTTACTGAAAATGTCTTTTTATTATTTAAAAAAAATTAATTGTGAAATAACAAACGTTGAATCCATTGCATTATAGTGCATGTATAAATGACAGAAAAATAGTGTTTATCTCTCATATAAAAAGTTATGTTTCTTGACAGATCAATTTGTGCCTATGTCATTTAAGTTGTGTGTAATTTACTATTTTTAATGTAAATCATTGACTAATTTTAATATGTTGTTGACTGTCACTTATTGGTGGAAAGGCATTATATTTTTAACACGGTGAAAAAATAGCAATGTATTTTAGTTCTACAAAATTATTTTTAACAATTATAGTTGATAGCTATTTCGGCTCACCCATCGTGAGAACTATAGGATATTAATAATAATACGATAGTTCTGACGATGGCGTGAGCCGAAATAGCTATCAATTATATTTGTTAAAAACAATTTTGTAGAACTAAAATACATTGCTATTTTTTCACCGTGTTATCATGGAGTTCTACCAAGTGAATGCCAATTCAATGCAAAGATGCATTTTAGTACTATTTTATTAACATATTTATGATCAGGAACAGTTTTTCTCATCGCGAACTTTATCAACTGTAACAATTTACAGATTTTAAACATGTGTAAATTTATTTAAGTTGTTTTTATCATAAATCTATTTGACTGCATTTTCCTGACTTAAAAAAAGTTTTCTTCAGTAAGTCACGTATTTTTCGGTGCACTTCATTATAAGGGGCAAACTCGGTTATATTTTAAATCTTATAGACTGTTGGGAGTTACTTTTAACTTAGTTGCGATAAAGAGTGCACTGAGAATGATTTACCGCGAGCAATCGTTCACCGGAGCAGACGCCGCTAATGCAATGGGGGTGTAGGGGTGCCCAACTTATTCAGACGCGGGAAGGCTTCGGCGCTTTTGATGTAGCGGTGATGAAAAATGAAAAAGTTTGGCGTGATACGTCCCTCCCCCCACCACAACACTAAATACCGGCACTTCCTCTTCGGTAAATTCGCCCCACCCCATCGGCGAGGTTCGGTCGACAAGTTATTTGAGATTCGCTCATTTTTATGTATATCTATTCTCATGTTATATATATCGTCAGATAGTTCTGACGATGGCGTGAGCCGAAATAGCTATCAACTATATTTGTTAAAAATAATTTTGTAGAACTAAAATACATTGCTATTTTTTCACCGTGTTATAATGGAGTTCTACCAAGTGAATGCCAATTCAATCAATTTATGTATAATGCTGGTGAGATATTCTTCTGAATACGGCGAAAAAAATAGCAATGTATTTTAGTCCTACAAAACTATTTTTTAAGATATAGTTGATTTGAGCTATTTCTGCTCACCCATCGTCAGAACTATGCTTAAACGAACATTTGCTTATCTATATATAGCTGTGTAGAAAAGGTGCACAATACATATTCTCTCCTGTTTTAACAGCCTAGTTTGTTACTTTCTCACAATAAAACTAAATTTTCAAAAATTATAAATGAAACAAACGGCTGCTATGACAATAAGTTTACATGTGGGACGGAAGTTGTCATTACGGAAGCAAATCAGACCACCCCCCGGGGGTAGGCTGAACTAATGGGGACGATAATATATTAGTTTGTTCGTTAAAAACCCTTTGTGGTAGTTGATATCTATTGATTTCCAGCTGTTCTAAAGCAGTCATCTTGCGACCTTGATTACAAAGATGCAAACTTTTTTGCAAGCAATTTTTTTCACCGTGTTATAATGGGTTTCTACCAAATGAACGCCTATTGAATAAATAAAGCTATTAATGTAAGGAAATATCTATTTACAATAATAGGATTTGATGGAAATATTTCGTTATCATTACACTTGCAAATTATAGTGACTGTACACAAATAAATACATCCTGTAATTTTCGATATCGAATTGATTGAATACCCATATCAATTTGAATTGTTAAGCAATTGTTCATTTCAGTGGGTAACATAATAAATAAATAATAAAAGAAAACACATTTTAGTACTCGTTTCAACACTATATTATATGATTGGAACTGTTCCGCCAATAGCGAGCATTTTCAACTAAGCATCATGTGCATTGTCATCAGTTGATAATGCAGGCTATGAGCGAAACCTTTCCTGATCATAAAATATATTGTGGAATCAATAACTAAAAAATGTCGGGTCTTTCCATCAAAAGTGACAGCTTAACTTCTCAGTAACAAATAAATGTTTATAAACTTTTCAGTTCTATGGCATCCTTGTAATAGAAAGCTAGAAGATGCCGAAAGGTGAAAGCCGGTCGTGAATGATAAACATATAGTTATGTACAAAGTTTCAATAATTCAAATTTGGAATACTAGGTTTAGCTTTGGTTGGCATATCAATAAACTACTGCATTACTAGACTGCATTTATCCAACTTAAAAGTCAAGTAAATAAAATAAAATTTCTTTTGTTTTCTTCAGTATGCCATTGCTATTTGGTTTCCAGAATAGTGTTCCAGATACAGCCATTATAAAAAATACGATGTTATTAGTGTACAGTTTAACAAATTCTACAGCTATACTTTTCAAATATGAACAATAAAAGATCGGTGAAGCTTGAATCTCGTGATCTAAATTACAGGCTCTATTTCCGGTAACAACGTATTGTAGTGCTGCGAAGCTCGATAATGGATTTTTGCCAACTGGTTCTCGATTCCTCGTATTGGGAATGGGCTTTTGCCGCGTTAATATTAATTATTTTTATCGATTTTATCGTGCTGCCTATTGTCAAAAATAATTATTTGATTTATTATTGTTCCAGATAAGCGCTTGTAATTCGATTTTTTTTTCAATTTTTTATAATGTTAATATTATACATAATATATACAAACATATTTCTGAAATATTAATTATAATAGACCTTAAATTGTTGAAACTTTGTCGATTACTTATGTTTAATATATTAATTTTTATTTTGTTTTGCAAGACGATATTTAATTTCAGAGATCCTTAAATTTATTGATTGAATTGGCATTCACTTGGTATATTTATTTAAAAGTAATTTTGTATAACTAAAATACATTGCTAGTTTTTTCATCGTGTTATCCTTAAATTTATTTGAAAACTTTTTCTCTCTTCTTAAATAATTTATTTTTTTATACAGCTTTTAATTATTTACTTATAATAAATAAAGATAACTTTTATAGAGGGATAACTATGCTATTTTTTCAATTCAATGTGTCATTTGGCATTAAAGCAGCGCCAAGCAACCCTATTCGATGCTTGCCACCCGGTGGTACGCCTTGTAAATGTAAATTAAAAATAATCAAAAAGTTGAGAATAAACACCGAATTTAATTGAGTTATGTTTATTTTTTAAATCAATCTTAAAATCATATATAATAAACAAAAATCAATATGTCTAGAATCTGACCGGTGTTTTTTTTAACAAGCGGCTCGCGCGAGTTTCAATAACATTTTAAGCTAGGGACATCTCTATCGTTGTTTCTTCAACCGTTTCAAATTTGCCAGATAGGTACCTGCCTTACGACAGTCGACACTTATTTTGAATGTTTGTAAACACTGATATTATAAGCAGTTGTGAAAAGATATTTTTTACAATGATCGGTAATAGTATGCAATCTCGTTAATATTTACGAGACCACTCATTTGATTACTCAGTAAAAGCGGATATTAGTTTAATTCTTCTGTTGTATTTTGAAAACCCACAGGTACAGTGCCTTTTTGAGTATTGAATGCAGTTGAATTCTGTTTTCTTTTTCCTTCCATTTTATGTAAAAACTGCAGTTTTACCAAATTTATTTTTTAATATTCTAAAATACATACGTAAATTATGCATTTGTGTTAATCGTGTGAAATTTTATGTTTATTTCGAAAAACAAAACTTATTCACCGAGAATCATTCTAGTTTATTATGTAAATTTTTCTTGTTTGTATTGTTTTCGTTTTTTATATTAATTAGTATTATATTGCTTCTGTTAACCATTTCGACGCCAAGTTTATATGGAAGTTCAACGGTTTTTCCTTACAATGTATTGATTGAAATCGCTTGTCGCCAACGCTACGTGCTGTTGACATGACCAACATGACGTGACCTTATCACACGGAAAGGAACTTTGGATCTGTATTTCTATAAAAATCTGTAATCGAGTGGTGATAGCTTCACACGGTTCTTCAAGTCCTGTTAAAATCAATATCACATTAAGATAATTTCAATCCTATTTGTAATATATTAGACAGGCGTATGTACGATTCTGCCTAAAAATGTCTAGATACGAATATTGATTGCCTGGTCAGTACTGCCCACATAAGTTTTTTTGATCTATCCATGTTTATTAGTTTGGTAGAACTTTGTTTAAAAATATTTCAACTGATTTTACATAACGATATCGGTCATTCTTATACCGCACTTATTTACAAATATAGCTCAAATAAAAAAAATCATCATGTTTCTTCTATATTGCGCATTACTACCTGGTCTTTATTTGTGTCAAGTTGCTTAAAATCAAATCTTGATCAATTCATTTTTTTGTTACAATACTTATAAAAAAATATATATATTTCCCACCGTATCATATATCTAATTCAGAAAAGTAAGCATTTCTAGTAGCAGTTCTTTTACATGTTAATTATAAGCAAACATAAAACGGATACATCGCCATTTGATTGCATAAATTGAATAATTTATCTGATTCTGCAAGTCGTCTCAATTTCAACATTTTATTTTATAAGCTTTAGTCGGGTTTTGCAAGTTATTATCATTACATGTTGTGTGGAATGATAAATAGTTAACGGAAGTTTTTTTGCTTTTCAACGCTTCATTTCTCTCTAGAGACATAAAAAGTTCGACGTAAAATATCAGTCTTATGTATTACATCCTGAAATGCCAATTTTCAAAATTAATGATTGTTTTCAGTTTTTAAGCTGTGCGTATTTTACTAAAAGTTGACAAGCGAACGCTTCCGGATGACTTATACCCACCGGTACTAGAGCTCTACAAAAGTTTTTATTATTTATATTTTACAAGTTAAGTGATTATAATACCCAAATGTAAAATGCTGTAATACCTTCCCCCTTTCATATATCAAATTTCTTCTACACCGGAAACACCAAAGCACCTAAAAGAAAAGACGGAAACAAAAATGGTTCAGTAAACTTAGCGTTGTTTTGTTTCCTCACAAACTCCGAAGTTGTCCCTTTGGGAATCCCTTATGTTTTTATGAAGTGTTGTCATATGAATGACTCAAGTGACGTAGTTCGAGTGAATTTCGTCGTTTGGCATTATTCTTTGAAGAGCATTTTTTATACTCTCTGTGGTGGCAACATTTCGTGAAAAAGCGTCGCTCGTTTGTTTTATTTTATGTTATGTTTTTTTTCATTATTTTCAGCATTTCGTCTATCAAAATATCTAAAATAATAATAAAAAAAACATATATTATATTTTTATTCAAAATTGAATTGTTGGTATTGCGTACAATTCTACATGGCTTGTCAATAACAACCCAAGTTTCATCTTTCGACACATAAATGCATTTAATCACACTGATACAATAGAACTAACGGATGTTCACTATGAGCGAAACTAGTACTGATTTTAATAATATAAAAAAAGTGTTAAAAATTGTTTTAATACCATAATTCAAAGCTTTAATACCACACTTGATAGTTATTACACCAAAAAGGAAATAAAAAATGAAAAGATCATCATTTTTATATGATTTTAAAAAATATAACATATTTTGTTTTTCAATATTTACAATTGTAATTGAAATAGATCGGCTGGAAATCTTTGCGCTTTAGCGCGTTAGCAAAAGTGATTTCAAATCTTTAACGCGTTAGCAAAAGTGATTTCAAATTGTGAAAGAAAGATAATTTTTTAATTATTTAAAACCTTGAATATCATTTTTTTTATGAAATATAATTGCTACAATAATTTCCCTCAGTATTTATTTCTCTCAGTCTATATTAACTAAACCATTAATTTTCAACAGATGAAAACAATAATTTCATATTCATGTTTACGAAGTGCTATTTTTGTTTACACCAAAGTAATATTAATCATAATTAAATTTCTAATTAGGTTTGCCGTTTACCGGCATACCTTTTCGCTTATCATAATCTCATTAGTTTGAATACATTATAAATTATTAACGCAAAAATTTAAGAATTTGTTTATTTCATAAGTTAATCCGCTTATTTTCAACTTATTGAATTCGGTGTTGTAATTTTTTTTAAATAATCATTTCATACATAAATACATTATTCTATTATTATAAATTTCTCCTTACTGTTAACGATTAATCATTAGTCATGATTATCGAGTGGGAAGCATTTTTCAACCGAAACGCTGCTTATATAACCTGAGCTAATTCTAAATTTGAATATTATTTGATAAATTTTCGCAATATTAATTTCGTATTTAAAATTCTAGGTTATCTAAAATATGTAGTTAATACCAATTCAATAATTAACGTTGCTTTGTAGGTTATTTAATATTCGTTTTTTTCCACAAATCGGCGAGACATTTTTTGGTTCACATAGCCGACCTCAGATAAGGAATGTCAAAAATACGTTGCGGACAGTGATGTCCCCAGCACTAAAAAAAAAATAACCGCCAATACTACACATGGATACAAGACCGTATGATCCCTGCGTCTCAATTCTCAATACACCTGACTCAGTGTTACATATACCCGGTGTTTTTGACAATTTTCCAATAAAATATATAGCCAATTTGTATCTACGTCTGTGGCCGATTACCAAACAAACGGTCAATATAACTTCGCTGGGAATATTTAATCAGTGTCATAAGAATTATTCGAATTTATTATTATTAAATTAATTACAATTTTCGTTATCCCTTGAGGGATCGTGATGGATTTCAATTACTGAGATTAATTCAATCAAGTCCTATATCACGCCACCTCATATTTAATTCTACGGTACCTCTAAGTTTCGAATGACAATATGTAACGTTATAGTTGTTTATTGTAAAAACTTTTATCAAAAACTCGTTAATTGTAAGTTTTTTGTATAAAATTATTGTATATAAAATTGAATGTCATTTAATATATATAATGTCAGTTCTTCAGTTCTGTTGCATCCGTGTGATAGAATGCATGAAGATGCCGAAAGGCGAAACCCGAGTCGTTAGTGACAAAACATGTGGAATCGTACAGTTTTAACAATCCAAATTTTATATTGAAATTCCATCACGCACCTAAATTCGATGTCGTAACTTAATTATTGCATCTGTGTAATTGATTGACTGAAGATGCCAAAAGGAAAACCCCAGGTCGTGAGTGATAAAACATGTGGAAGTTTACAAAGTTTCAACAATTAAAATCAATTTGATTGCCCATTTACAATATAAATTTTGAGAGTATTTTGTTGTACATTCGCAATTAATTTTACTCTAAGATGTTTTATTCGACGATTTTAGCCAACTCGAATAAAAACTTCTGTAATAGACATCGTGAAAATGCGTCATAATGGCAAATATTTGTCTTGTACAATAAATGTGAAATTTTCCGTTCTTTATGACTATCTATTTCGTACGACACAATAATTAAGGAATTCTAATACGCACGCTATATAATATAAATACAATATAATGAACTACACGTTTCCAAAATATATGTTATATCATTTTGGATATTTTCTAGAAAGAATTCAGAATTTATGTTTCTCCTCGAAACCAAATACTTTTGTTTATTCGGATAAGTGCTGCAAACATGAGGTCGAAATTTCTTTTGTTTGCTTGGCGACAAACAATCCACGCACTATATTTGTATGAAGAATCGACGTAAGTACATATTATATAATATTGAAGTAGGGAGTAAAGATTTGATACAGTATAATATTTGCACTTTGTCATACGCTTTGCGAATACAGGAGCTTTGTTTGAAGATTACACACCAAGGAACATTCGGGAAACTTTTCAGTACCTGCGTAATCTAGCGATGTGACACCATTATAGTAAGAGTGATGAAAAGCTTTTGGTATCATCTTGTTTATATTGAGGTGCTAAATTAAATTATTTTCCATTAATTTGAATTATATACGCAATAAAAATGATCGCAATATTATAATTATTAGAAAGGTATAGAAATCGGTGTAAACATAAATGTTAAAGTACTGCGGGTGAACGGACAAGAACGTGCAGGATTTGACTAGATATTGAATAATGGTATCAAATTTGAATTGTTGAAACTTTGTACGATTTCACATGTTTTTTCATAAACGAATTTCATAAGTTATTCATTGAATTGGCATTTACTTGGTAGAACTCCATTACAGCACGGTGAAAAAATGGCTTTATATTTATGCAAATATTATGCATTTCTCAGAGTGCCGCATTTTAGAATTTATTAGTACAATGTAAAGCTATGGTGTTTAAACATACGAGAAAGTGTATTGTATACCTTTTCTACACAGCTATATATAGATAAGTAAATACACATATTAACATAGTTCTGATGTTGGATTAACCGAAATAACTATCAATTATATATCTTTTCGAATTCTAATTTTGTTGAACTAAAAAAACTTCAAAATCTAAAAGGCTAGATTTTTAATTTTAAACCACCAGGGGAGTTGGTGAAATAGATTTATGTCAATTTATGAATGACTTAATCAAATTAAACTTAGCATATTCTAAATATTATAGCTTGTCGCAAGTATTATTGATAGTTCTTATGACGGCGTAAACCGAAATAGGTATTAACTATATACCTTGTAATTTTTATAGAAGTAAAATACACTGCTATTTTTTTACCGTATTGTATGTAAATGCCAATTCAATCAATAGATCATAAAGACTTTCGTTTATATAATATATACATATTTGCTAGGTTTAAAAATTAGTAGGTGATAAATTTGTTTGTTCTTTTGGGAAAAATATAGGCTTAGAAACTGGGTTTCGATGTCCATTTGCTCCATATTGGGAGTAGACATTGTTAATAAAGTGTATGATTTGGTTGTTTTGTCAGCAATCGACACAGCTACGTAACGCCAGTAACGATTTAACGCGCGTCGACTGTCGCATGCTGTCGAGAGACTGCCGAGACAAACGACCGCCGACCGGAAAAACACTTTTCTTTTTGGAAAAACCATTAGCGTCGTGCAAGTTCCCCGCCGCCCGTCTCTTTCCTCATTACCACTATTCGGCTGTCGCTTGATTCGCGTTTGCCATTTCGAACGTGGAGTTTTTGTAGCAAGGTTTCCTCTAATGCTCTAATGCGAGAGCCGTGCCATATCTATTATACTATCGTTAATTTAATATGGTTTTATATGTACAGCTATATAACCTAAAAACTATTTGATATAATCGTGAAAAAAATAACATGCCGTTTACAGCTCGCTAACGGGACCGTTCATTTTATTTTACTCAATTTAGACAGTCGCAATCAGGTTGCTACATATTTGATGAACAAGCAAAATTATATAAATAACGAATTAATTGAAGCAAAAACGGATTAGTAATTTCTTGTTGAAATGTTTTCTTTTTGCGTTTATTCTTTAATTAACATTTAGTCGGCAGATATCCACAGATTTCTGAGTTAAAATATTTTATTTGAATTATTCAAAAAATAAAAACAAACTTTTAGTACTAATTTCCACAATATATTTTATGATCAGGACCGGTTTCGCTCGTCGCGAGCATTATCACCTCATACAAATACAAATTACAAGCAAGTCTATTTATAATTTTCTTTAATACATATATGATTTACTTAAATTGTTGAAAAATTGTACGATTCCACCCGTTTTGGCACTTCCGATCCGGTTTTCAACTTTCGGCATCTTCAGGCATTCTGTCACACGTATGCAACAGAAATGCCGGGTCGTTAGTGACAAAACATGTGGAATCATACAAATAAATCAATCGGAATCATAATTTTAAATATTTTTACATTTTTACTTATTTTAATGAATGCTTAAATTTTTCTATTACTTGTAGCGGTTTTAAAATTCTGTAATAGACATTTGCATTACAAAAATTTTTCTTTCTTTCATTTTTCAAGCGGAATATAATAAATTGTAATGTCATGAACGTAAAAAAAGATTGTAGGATATCGGGTCATGTTAGTTCTTACGGAATAATAGAGAAAACAATAATACAAGCCATTTTAGCAATTTCGAATGTATCCAAAAATCGATATGTTTTTTTTCTCATGCATCCATTCCCAAATATCAGAAAAAAAATAATTCAAAAATTCAAAAATACTTTCCACGGGATGTACATTATGAGCAGATAGTTTTTCTTCTTGCCAGATCCAAATTGAATCGCCAAGCACCAAATATTTTTTTCAGGAATTTCACACAAGTGTGTGAATTTCCAGACGTGTCACCATTATATGATATCCATATACCTGTATAATTTAACAATGTCGTCCGTCAAATATGAGATGGAGCCACTCGACAGCCGGAAACTGTGTCTGTCACATGATTGGTGTGCGACGCTCCGGAAGTGGATTTCGACAAGCGGGATGTAGAACGATCTGCGCGGGAGTTGGGGGTGACGAGGGTTCATGGCGTCGTTAACGCCGTGACGTCACAGCCGGACGTGTCGTGATAGTAGGCAGTTATTATTTGATACCTCCAGACTTACTGCAGGCATGCTCTCTCATACTAATGTATCAAAGAACTGACATCCTTGTGAACCTAACAAGATTAAAAATACATATTTTGACATTACGGTATATAATCATGCCATCACTACAATTGAGAAGCACCGGTTATCAGCATCATAGAGAGAGAAAACAGATTCAGACAGTGATTCAGAAAATTTCATGCTCCTTTAAAGTAATGATCACCCATATTATATTATATGTATTATTTAACTTGTGATACTGACCAAAGCACTGCTTTTTTGACTGATTCTAAATGTAGTTGTTAAAACCGTCGATGCTCAAATTTCACAATGGAACGACTTTCATCAATAAATTTTTAAACATATATACATATATGAAATTTAAATTGTTACAACTTTGTACGATTCCACATGTTTTGTCACTAACAACCCGGTTTTCGCCTTTCGGCATCTTCAGGTGTTCTATCACACGAATGCAAAAAAACTGAAAAGTTCAGGCTGCTCAAAGAACAGGCCAGCATGAATGCAGGTGCCGAAAGGCGAACCCCGGGTCGTTAGTGACAAAAGATGTGAAATCGTACAACGTTGTAAGGAAGTTTTATTTTTGTATTGGTTTGATATATATGCTTCGTTCTCTTAATTACTGCGGTTTTAATGAAGTTACAATACCAACAAAGTCCATATCACACATGTTCTTCATTTGTTCAGTATTTTAGATTTATTGTAACTGATAACACAGCCTCCACTTTACAATAAAAACAGTTTATATATTATTTCATTATAATTAATGATATCGTCTGTAGGTGCTTGAATAAATTTCAATTGATAATTAAAATTTTTGGAACTTTGTAAGATTCCACATATTTTGTCATTGATGACTTTGCGTTTGGCATCTTCAGGCATTCTATCTCACGAATGTAACATATCTGACACAATTAATCAGTTATTTGTTTTAATTGGTAGAACTCCCTTATAAAATGGTGAAAAAATGGTTCTACAAAATTTTTAGTTCACCGTAAAAGTTGGCGACCCCCAAAAAACCCTTCGCGACCCCCGGGTTGGGAACCTAGGGATTAGTCGATTTTGAAAAATAATTTAACGAACAATTTGCGGGATTTGTTGATCTTTATTTAATTTAAAGCACACAAATTGGAAAGGTAGGAAAAACTGTAACTTTTTAAAACGATTCTACAACCCTGCAATAAACAGTTTGCATTAGTAATATACAAGAGGAATTAGTGACAAAACATCTGAAATCATCGTACAATGCTTCATATATTCAAATTTCATATTTCATCGTTTATTAATACAAACAAAATACGACGTTTCATCGTCATAATTTATCAGAAATCTTGCTGTTTACAGCTTATGTGTAGTTTAATTTTAATAACGTGAGTGATTTATTTGTGTCGTAACTAACTTACTGACGAATGCGTGACGTGTATTGTTTTTGTAATAGCAATGTTATTTTGATGCGCATTTAATTATCATTGCATAGGAATAATTTATGTTTCTAATGTTGACAACACTGAAGTTTACTGCGTTATCAATGTTTTGGCTTCGTGACGTAAGCATAATGCTTAATAAGCTACACATCAAATTAGTAATTAAAACGCATTAAAAAGCAATTTTTTATTAATTACGATTTATATAGTGTTACTTATATACTTGTTTTTTGATAGCAGCTCTCTCTTGTGTCGCATTTGTTCTAACGTTTGATAAATAAAAATGGTTTGTATGAAGAATTTAAATCATTTGATTTATTTTGTGTTTTATGAATGCAAATCATTTTTTTGTTGTAAACTGTACATGTTTATACACTGTATTCATACGGAAAAAATGTGTCACAGTTAAATCGTCTACCATTTTTGAACGAACAGTCCTCGTTTATTATATGCTTTACGTCAGATAAGTTCAATCGTTCAACACGATATAAATAATAAGTATGATATCGACTGAAGTTGCTTGGTGGAATTTCAATATAATATTTAAATTGTTGCAACAATGTACGATCCCACATGTTTTGTCCCTACGTCCAGAGTTTCGCCTTTCGGCATGTTCAGGCGTTCTATCACACGGATGCAACAGAATCGACAATTGTTTGTTCTTCCAAGGTGTAGAACCAGTAAATAGAAAATTTGAAAATATTTCAACGAACAATTTTCCGGAGTGGCTGTTAGATCCTTAATTTAATTCAAATAAATAGAAAAGGTAGGAAAAAACCTAACGTATAAAAATTTCTTTAGCCAGAGTCGTGGTTTTTTAATGTTTCTTTAGCCCTGGTGATTACTGATTGCCATCAGAGTTTGAATATTTATGTACCTTTATACTTCCCAACCATTTTTTTTCAATGGTTAAAGGTTCCATACGCATAAAACTTTAGGCCATGTTGGTTACATTAAGATTTGTCTGGCTTCATATTAAACTTTTTAATATAAATAAACAATATTTCATTACACATCATTTTAAAATAAACATAAATATTCGTTAAAATATACTTCGCAAAATACGTGATTGACTTATCATATTTACTAAATGTTGCCTTGGTGTATGTGTTTATTGGCTTGATGATGTGAGAAGGCTTTTCCGATTTCCCTCGCAGATATGCAGGCAAAGCTCTTTTTGATGCAAAAGCTGTGAGATCATAGTGTTTCTGGATGACGATGCATGTGATGGGTCTTTGCAGAGTGCAGTCAGTAATGCACTCAGAATTTGTGCACAACCAAAGTAAACCTTTTCAAACCTGGTGAGCGATGGATTTATTCATATTATACATACGCTTAATATATATATAATGTATATTTTGATTTACTTTTGTATTCAAAAACTACTCGTAAATTAAAATCCGTTGAAGCTTAATTAATGATGATGCACAGGGTTGTGGAACCGTCTTCCTGTCTGTCCTATTCATTTGTCAACAAACCAATCCAGCAAATTATTCATTATGTTATTTTTCAAAACCGTTTAATCGAAAAGTAGTCGGAGTTTGCTCGAGTTATTGACTACAGTTGAAGCAAAAAATGCTAATAACTATACATCAAAAAAACGTAGATATGATTGAGTTCTATTAATGCCAATGAGGTGAAAGTAACTCTAGTTTTCATGTCCAGTTTTTTAAGAACATTTATATATTTTGTTGTTCACCTGTCTGATGTCGGATTGTGAATAGAATCCCATCTGCATTTTCACAAAGTACCCACTTGTCCGTTATGAGGTATGATATGTTGGCTTGCAGGAAGAGTTACGTTCCGCTCACGATGAGAAACCGTATTAAGAATTTTATCACATGATCTATTATCACACAATCGCTTTTAGAAATTTTACCATCTATTTGTTTTTCATACTGACATTCAGTAAATGAGATTTAATTGAAAATATTGAGAAACATATTTGACACTAAATATGATTAAAATTAATGAAACACAGTGTTAATTACGATTGATATTTTTTTCCATTGGTGAGATAGTAGATGTGACACTTGTTTCGTTCCTTTGAGAAGCATCTTCAGACAAACAATCGTGAACCTATTCATTTCTGGTTAAGGTTATTCAGTAATGAATTTTAATCTAACTTTACGACAAACTTTGTTCGAATATTCTTCTTAAATAAACGAAACACGTAACAATTCTATGATAGTATCTCACTAAATGAATTAGCAAAGATATGAATTTTTATTTTATGCTAGCGAGTATCCGACATGTGTTGCGAAGCCACTCAAACGAAGTGATCTGCTAAAACTGTACTACTCGCTACAATTGATGGTTTGCAAAATGTCATTAGAAATTCATAGGCACCTGTTTAATATACCAATAGTTCTTGATTAGATTCAAAGTAATCGAATCGGATAAGCATTAAGCGTTAAAATGTTATCAGTAAACAAGAAAATACTTGCAAAACACCACATAGAAAATATGTACGTCATCCATTCCACGTTTTCCTAATATAATACATATGTTTTTGATTAGTCCAAAATGCGGGCTATCAAAATGGGCGAAACGTTTTCAACTCCTGTACTAATTATGTATGTACATTCCACTTAAAAATTCTTGGTATTATTTACCCCAAATAATTTCGTAAGCCAGTTGAATTTTTATCCCTTGTACACGAGTTATTGACATAGTAGATCAACAAGAAAGTTGGTGCTATTGTAGGCCGGTCCTACGCGCCCTTCGAAGATTCCCAAATTTCAGGAGTTAGTTTTAGCACAGACTACACATAACATACAAGTCATGAAGCTTTACATCCCCGTAGGCAGATAACTTAATCTTGAAAACATTGTCATTGGAAATGCACTAGGATAAGAGATAGCGGGTACGCTTTGATGGATGAACAAGTAGCTGGCTAATTTTAAAGAGAATTTTTTTTATTGTAGACTTATCTTACAAACAAAATAAATTTTCGTTTTTATTTAATAAATGATTGCTCTACGTTGCTTCTGCAAAAATCATCGACATTTGGTGCGGAAGGTACATAAAATATTTTCACCTATATTCTAGTTTATTTATTTTATGGCTTTTCCTACTAGAATTATAAGAATTTTTATACATTTTCCGTTAATCCCTTAAATGACCATGGCCAAAAAAAAATGCCTGAGAGGACGAGTGGGGTTTCGCCAGACCCCAAATTAAGCTATTTCTCATACATTACAAAAAAATGCTAAAGCTTTTATATATCGCTATGAACCACTTGTATGTATTTCATAATAAAACCTTTATTTTTAAATTTGTTCTTTAGTGATAGTTTTAACAGCAAGCACCATATTGTTAATATGAAAGGGCAAACATTTGTATGTTGTCCAGTGAGCTTTTGCATGTTCAATCCAAACGAGGTTAAGTCGGACATTCCACTCGTTTTTTATATATGTTTTATGTATAAAGGGATGGTATGGCAGCTAAACCCATGTTAGTGATTTTGTTGAAGGTATTTTGAGAATGACTTCATGACGAATAAATAGTGAATTCGAATCTAGAATGAATGAAAACTTGAATAGATGAATCAAATTTGAAGGGTTACATTAAATTCATGGGTAAAGTTTCTTTAGTCGAAAACAGTTTTTAAAACCCTCTAAGTAACAATTTAGCATTAAATTTTGTTATTTTAGTTAACTATGGGTGACAAAACATGTTCTGCCCTTTGTGAAGTATCGATTGACAACATCAACCGTTATAAAATTATAACATAGGCATTAAATTTAATTATCAAATTATTGTACACTAACTACTAACTAAGTCTGGGCTTATGTTCAGGGATTTAAGAATCAAAGTATTAACCAGGCTTAATCCTTGTTAGACCGTATCCCGGTATAGTATTACTAAGACACAAGTCCAAGATCAACAATCTTAAAAGCGGGTGTTTACTTCAAAGCTAAATACACAAGATTCTTTTTAATTCCTGTGTACTCTGATGGCAGTTAAGCGTGTTTTATGTGTGATGAGCATAGTCGACCGTACTCGAAGTAAAGGCTTATCCACATTTTATATTTTGAAAATCAGAACCGGTTTCGCTCACTGCGAGCATAATCGATTAATGAATTATAAATAGTTTTACATGTTCTTGAAATTAGGGGATATAAAACGATTGGTCGGTAGATTAAAAAAGTCGATCGCACAAATTATACGAAAATTATCCGTGATGAAAACGCTTTAGAATCTAACAATTCTAACAATTTATCAAAAAATTACGCCACCTTTAGTAAAATATTGTAACTGAAATTGATATATTTTGAAAAGTACTGTATGTGTTCAATCTTTAAATATATTTGATTTCGCCATTATGCAGTACACAAAGAAAACAGATTATGAGCAACACTTAATAATGACTCTTTCATAATGGTAGATCATTCTATTTCCTATTCCCAGTTATTGTTAGATTATATTTTTATCATATTTAATTAACGCAGAATCATTACCAATAGCATATAAAAACCCCATTTGTACATTGTTGGGAATTTTTTACGCGCTAATGAAATTCTCTTGTCTCTCAATACATTTAACCTTAAAAGGACGATGATCGATTGGTTTGTAAGACGTTGAGGGGGTTTGCCGGACAGCTAGAAAAATACCATTTTTTTCTCTCATATTACAATTTAAAAATATTGCAAGGGTCGATATATATTCCACACTTCAATGACATCGATACCTCCAACCATGGCGAGCGCATAATTACGTCGTTCTAGGTTGCCAGATATTAAATATAAAGCGAACCGTTGTTTCATAGTAATGTTTTCTTATACAGAGACACTGCTAATTGGTACATGACTGGCCACCTTTTTTTATTATCTTTAAGCAATAGATGTTTAAAAAACTCTTAGGTTACCCTAGTAATACATTATATAAATTAATCACAAATATGTGTTAACTCTTCAGGTGTTACGTATCCTTTCTTAGTAGAAATGCATATATTTAGAAATAACAACTCCTTCTTAGTACTCTTTCCACTATATATATATTTAATGACCAGGAGCGGTTTCTCTCATCGCGAGCGTTATTAACTGACACTATTTTGTTTATTCTGTATTCTATCATATATATAATAAAATATTTATTTTATATAAAATTATGTTAAATGCATAATGTTTCCTGAAATATTTAAGTACATGCTATTTTTATTATAAAAAATCCCACGTTCAATATCTTTGGTACTGTGTTTTCATGATTGTTTTTAAACTGCTATTGGATTTATGATTTGAATATATTTTATTTGTAAATTTTTACTAAGAGGTCAGCAACATTTTATTTATACACAAATTCACTTCATTTGGACGTTCATTATATAATTTCTTGTTAATTTTTCTTTGGCTTTGTGTAAATGGGCTTGTTTTTTCATTTGTATTCTACAGTTTATAATGCACGCGATGAGCGAAGTCATTTCTGGTTATAAAATATACAGTGAAAATTGTAGTAAAATATGTTTTCATTATCTATAAAATACATTTTAGATAATCTGATAATTGGGGAGTATGTCTCTACTTGGGTATGGTAAAGTTAAGCTCAATAGATCAATAATCCAATCTATATACAGACCAGTATTTAGTTGTTTATATATTTCGGTCCCGAGCAAGTATTTTATACTCATACAATCTATATTGACCACAACGTTTAGTCTTCCCTACAAGTACGCCAGAGGGTTGTTTGCGGCTGATCGATTTGTTCCTCTTAGTTTCCCTGGCTTCTCCGAGTGACGAACAAACTAACTCCAATAACTGATACCCTAGCCAAGGTTTCAGAACATTTGAATAAAATATTTAGTTTCTGAAACTTAACTTCGTGATATAGATGCATAATATATTAAAAGGCAATTTAGCCCCAGATAGTTCGCTGCTAATGTATTATGTATAATGTATACAAATCGGTTATTTACTCATTTTCTGTATGCCATTACTAAGTCAAGAACACTACAGTTTACTAAACAGTAATATTTATTATTTATCCACTTTTTATTGTAGTTAGTAAGAACTCTGATGTGTTATTTTGAAATTATTTAGTGCTACGATAAAATAAATGAATGTAATATTTCCATCTGAAATCTCTTACTAAATAAAAAAAGATTGAGGTAAATTAACTAACGTCGCTACTGTCCAATGCGAAGGGCAGGGTTGCGATTTTTTATCGTCGAAATAATTTCATTTATTAGAAATTCTTAAATTAGAATTATAGAAAAAAAGAACTTTGATCTTCTAGATCAGTTATACTCAACCTGCGGCCCGATCAGCTTTTATGTGCAGCCCAAAATAATTCAAGATTTTGGATTCATTAGTATTTTTGTGTACTTTTACGTATTTTTTGTTTGATGTTCGTTGTTATTTTTTAGTGAAAAATACTTGTATACATAAATGTATACATATGTATGCAGTATAAAATGTGTTATATTTACTAAAAATATTGTGTGGCCCAATGTGTGGTGTAATGAAGCAAAAATGGGAATGCGCTCTGGAGGAAAAAAGTATGGCTGTTCTAGATGCTGTAAGGAGAATTACTTATTTTAATTTTTAAAATAAAATATATATTTTCCACATTTTTATAATATTTTTATCAGGATAGGCTTCACTTATCGCGAGTATTATAAACTAATACAATATAAATTAAAACAAATCTCATTATCAGTTGGTTATACCTACGGTAAACGAAATTGGTCCTTATCAATTTATAATATAATCGTAGAACATTATAATAAATTGTATGTTTTTGTGTATGGTGTATTTGTAAAGCATTATAACGCTTAATTTATGGTATATCGATAAGTATACTACACAGCATATTACTTATAGATCGGGAGTCAGGTAAAAGATAGAGGAAGACGTCTCAGTTTCGGAAAAAAACTTGTTGCAATAAAACTCATCGCACATCTCACGCAGTCTTGTAATTCTTTTTTCTACTATAGTCATTGACCTGTCTTTCGACTAATATTCTCAATTTTTCCTGGATTTATCATGGCTTTCCGTTCTGGATTCTTAATGGCTTATACCACTGGTCGGCAAACTTACAAGCCAAAGAGCCAGATATGAACATAAAAACAATTTAAAAAAAATGGGAGCCAAATCTGCTTGTGCTTGTACATGGTTTGTGTTTACGTTTACGAAAACTAAAAAAAATAAACTCGATGTTCGTTATCTATTTTTACAACAACATAAAATTTTAATTACCTATCTATCTTTTAACTTCAACAAAAAATTATACATGTTCTCGATTTATAGATAAATTTAAATTTATCAAAATAAGATGTAATTTTTTCCTACCAAGTTTTTTTTAATGAAAATATTATAGCGCCTTCCGTGGATATTTGTGCCAGAGCCGCACTTAAGAAGTCAAAGAGCCACATGCGGCACTGTAGCCACACTTTGCCGACCACTGGCTTATACCATAGTTTCTCAACTGGTGGTCCGCGGAGATTAATATCAATAAAACACAAGCTTTATTTCACAGTAGAGCCTCGATCAATCAATCATTCTGGCATAATACGTTTTCCCGAATGGATCGTTGATTTTATATAGTCCCCTCAAACACCCTAATGAACAGTGTTAAATAATTCCACATTACTAGTTCCCCGATTAATTTTCGATTTCCTCGATCTATCGTCTAAATATTATGGTCCGGTCTCAAATATTACCCCGATTGACAGGTTTTTGTAGATAAATCTTTCAACCCAATAAAATTTGTGAGCTTGAGCACATTAAATCTTATACATTCACCAAAGAAATTTATGATGAAATATGTATAAAATAGTTCCCAAGAATTTCACAAGAAGAAGATAAGATTTAAATAATACAACATTTAGCAATATTTCTAAAACACCATTTTTGGGGAGACATTATGTTATTTGAAGATTTTATTTTTTATTATCATTTTAAGCTTTCCTGCATTTTTTAAGGCCCTTGTTAAACGTGGAATCGAGGTTTCATCGAAAACTTCACTCTCTATTTCTTGAAACAATAGAAGTGTTGCAATGTATTTTAGTTCTACAAAATTTTTGAGGTTTATAGTTGATAGCTATTTCGGCTTATACTATATTAGCTCTAATGAGGGCGTAAGTCGAAATAGCTATCAGCTATATACGTTATAAGTTTTGTAGAATTAAAATACATCTATATTTTTTCACCCCGTTATAATAGAGTTATAAATGGCAATTCAATCAATACACTATAAGCATTTGTAATTGTACATCTCACTTATAATACAAAAAAAAGGAAATCGCTCTACGAAGAAGTTTTATTATATCAGGATATAATGTCATATTTTGATATTTAACTTTATTCTATATTTCACTTTTTTTTTGTTTAACCATACCGCTTGGCACAACCTTGATTTCCAAAGCGTTACATGCGTTACGCTCTGCTAAATATGATCTGCCGTTCAGTGGTCAGTGTTATCCAACTATACGTAACATTTAGTAAGACAATACGATCAAAACCAGCTATCTTCATAGTTCAGTTGAAATTTTTGTTGATATTGATTGTACACGAAACGCAACGAACTGTATAGTCGAGACTACTGTGCTCGTGTTATTTTGTCGGTAAGATTTATGTGTACTAAAGTATTGTTAAGCAAAGTGATTGGTTGTTTCTCTCGTGGACATTAATTGGAAGTAAATTAATCTCTTACAGTCGGACGTCTATTCTGGCAAATACAAAAGGAATTTTGATAGAACTGTAATTTAAGTTTAATGAAATTAATATTTTTTTTAAATATTTTTGATGGATATTAAGGAGTTATTTGTTACTTAAAAGTGGAAAGTAATTATATTTGAATAATGAAAACATAATTAGTACTATTTCCACATTTTAATATTTTTAGACCAGGGACGGTTCCGCTCATCTTGAGCATCATAAACTGATTCAGAATAAAACAATAATACATATAATTAAAAGCTGATCAGTTGATAGTGATCACGATAGGCGAAACCAGTGCCAATCTTATAAAATTAAATTGGAAATAGTATTAAATGTTGTGTTTTAATCATTTAAATATTTTTCGTTTCGATATAAGTATTTTTCTCTTTAGAATGAATATTGACAAGCTGGTGTGTTACTAAACGCGTTTCGCTTTAGCGAATTTTTTGTATTTTTCATCCATTAGCTCGTAATCTAAAAAACTCAGTGAGAACATTCGGTGATCGGTTAACGAATACAGTCTATTTCAAGACTATGTTCTCTATCCGAGTCTTTCGTGTAAGTGGATTATAAAAATCGTTTTAATTCGTTATACGAATATTTGTTCGTTGTTCACAAAAATCTTGTCTAATTTACGGAATATTCTTATTTTTTTAACACGGTGAAAAAAAAAGCAATGTATTTTAGTTCTACAAAATCCTTTTTTTTCTCTCCAGAAAACTGATTTTTATTAGACCTGAAAAAAGGTTAAGCTAAATAAACAATTTATGTACTAATTATCGCACAAACTACCTTTATATTCCGTTCATAAGTATATATTCAATTTTTAAAGTCGTAATAGTTGCAATGGTTTATTTTAAATTCATTTAAATTACATATTTTTTATAAGATTTTTATTATACTATCTGTGAGCTTACACTAACGATGTTTAATTACATTCAGACTACAAAAGCGAATTAAATTTTACGCCTGAAAGAAAAACTAAACATTGAATAATTTTACATTTCTTACAGGGAATATAATCATTATATGCAAATATTCAGCACTTTAAAAGTGTTAGTATTCTACTTATGTTGGAGATTACGAGCTCGCTAGTAGGGTTTAAGTGTGAGTAATACCTTAATCGCATTGTTTACCCATAACGGGATCACTTAGTCTAGACGAGTTCCAAAGAGAGATTTATAACAACTTATAAGTTCACCGTACTTTCTTTCATGTACATATAAAAAAACGAGATATTTTCAATGATAGTGTTTCCAATATATTAGAGACGAGCATACGAACGGGATGGTGTAAATAAATTAACATAGCACACTGTCAACATTATTGATCTTTGACTGTCTGGAACGAGTTTTTTGACTGGGTGTTTGAAGAGTTTGATGAATAAATGTTTAAGAGAAAATTGTGTTTATAAATCACTTAAGATAGTAACTGTTACTTCTTGATGAGAATGCATTACATTTAAAATAATTAAAAACACTTAAGTATTATTCACACAATTTTATATTGATTGATAATAATGTGGGATTCCAAAAAATGTATAAAAGTTTAAAATGTTATCTAAAATTAACTTTAATGATGTTAACTTTCATTTCTTGATGGATAGGCATAATATTAAAATAATAAAAACATAATTTTTTTAGTACTTATTTTCACAACATATTTTGTTACTAAGATTGGTTACGCTCATCGCGAGCATTATCGACTGATAGAATACAATTTACAGGAAAGTATATTTATAAAAAAATGATTTAAAAGTAGCAGGTATATAAACCCATGGGTTCAAGAACTAAGAAAACAATTTACAAGAAATCATGCGATGTAAAAATTGAAGATGTTTAACGTTTAGAGAATTTGAATGGTTGAAATTTGATATTGAATTTCCATTACATTAATATCTTCCTTAAATTAACCCGTTTCGTGCTGAACCAAAAAGGTTATTCCAACACTGAACATTTCGAAAAAAATCAGTAATGGGACTGTCAACCATAACTATGAAGAAGCCAAGAAAAATCTTACTATATTTCCATCGAAAATCACTCTCGCTTGTTATCTTAAATGAAACGAACATTAATCTATTCTAAGGAAAGTTGTACTATATATTAAGAGCGTTTCGTGGTGTATGAGAGATATCAATTATATCTCAATATTTAAAGAAATAAGCTTACTTGAAAATATATTTTCCAGAAAATTAGTTAGTTTTCGTTATTTTATATTTTTGTTACGAAGTATGAAATACGGACGGAAAATACGGAATATACGGACAATAGAAATAACAGTTATTTTTATGCCCTAAATATATATTCAGCTTTCATATTACGCCAGAATTGATAGAAATGTTGCTTAAATAATGTCAAACAGTATCGCTTGCCTAACACGGCACATGATATGTTTTATCACAGCGAAGTCATTCATATCTTTCTTTGATTCAGAAAATATCTATAAATAACTGCCATAAAAAATATATATATATCTGGAATCACGTACAGAATACATCGACGCACGAGCGACCAGCCGATCATGCTATCGACCGTGACCTCCAGACTA
This sequence comes from Himalopsyche japonica, assembly GCA_028555115.1. Classification (NCBI taxonomy): domain Eukaryota; kingdom Metazoa; phylum Arthropoda; class Insecta; order Trichoptera; family Rhyacophilidae; genus Himalopsyche; species Himalopsyche japonica. The sequence goes on along the minus strand of JAHFWJ010000450.1, from coordinate 467,664 downwards.
CTGCGTCAGTTGCTAAATGAAATTGGCAAAAAAAAAATACTTTAATATGATATATTTCAGACACCATACGGCGATACGCATTATACGTTTTTTTAATAAATCAATTCGATGATGCACGCTATTTTCACCATTCTTTGGATTACGAAACAGATCTTTGGATTTCGTTTCATAGATTAATATATTTATTTTGCCTAGCACAGCTTGATATTTCATTATCTATAAATCAATCTTTGTATGATTTTTTATATTAACTTATATATTATATTAACTTATATATTACATATGATCATAGAATGAATTTCGACCGGAATCATTTAACATTGCTACCCTTATAGATGATCTCAGTCATCAATGCCAAAATAAACCAAATCGATTGTTTCAACACTACTTATGACATTAATCGACGAATTTTGCAAGAAACCGAGCTTAATTGTTGGATTTAAATTGATTAGACTATTCACAGTTACATATTTATCCTCAATACAATAATTCTTCAACCTTCGATATGCTTGTATGTATTATGTTAAAAGCATCCCGAAATTTCACAGCCTTATTGAAGTATGCATGCAATACAGTGTAGCATTAAAATTGTGGTGGCTTTGAAGAATCCTTTCAAATTCATAATAAATAAGTAAAATGTATTTTCAAAACGAATTTTCCCTAAAGTTCAACAAGATAAGTTTTAAAACGTCGTAAATATTCAGTCAAAAGTGATGCGAAAATCAGAAAGCTTTCTCGAGCCGCTTAGAATATTAAAAAGGCAGCGAGCTTTTAGTAATGACCTGCCAACTGACCTGTCATCATCCCTCAAAGTAATTACGAATCAAAGGTGATACCGGAGCCTTAAAAGTCTTAATTAACTGATGCGACAGTTAACCCTTTGAGGTAGATTTTCTTGTCTTGCGAGGAACGGGGGGGCCAACCATGCCGCGGGCGAAATTAATATTTTCTAGAGGTTGGTAAAGAAAATATTAATTATTATTATATCTTTTTTGGATCGTTTACTACCCTTTGATGGCGGCTTTTCACCGTCAACGCGCGTCTACTATAGCCTTTAAGGTTATATTATATTTACATAATTTACATCGCGATCGCTATTTTGGAAATCGCAAATGAACGATGAGATGTTTAATATTCCAGAAACGTAAATATAATGCCCCCAGTGATACGATTACTTTTTGCGCCTACGTAGCAAGTGTATTGCCAACCACAAAACTTAATAATTAGATTTAGAAAGCTTTTGAATATACTTTACTTCTCATTTTATTACTTTGTGCGTATTATAAAACCTTATTTATAGAAGCACGTCAAATGTCATGTTTGGGCAAGTCGTATTTTCCTGTACATTAATTAAAATTCAACTTTTTTTTACCAAATCGTCTCGATAAATACCGTACGTTTTTGCCTGTGATAATGTTCATCGACTATATTTAAAAAGGAAAAATGAATTATACTGAACACGATGAAAAAATATGTTACTTATTATTATTATTAGTACGTTAAAAATACGTAAATCGTGAAAAACTACCCAATTGCTTCCTCATCCATCGTATTTTCCAGATTAAGCCACAAGCGCAAATTCGCAAATCTCAAAAAATGCTTACCGGAAAAATATATGGCCCCCACGAGGAGTTGATCGCCGAAACTGACGCGTATGTTGAAGAGTTGGTCAAATCGTTCTATAATAGAGGCTCCCAAACTTTTTCGATTTCTGGTAACCTTAAAATATCAATCAAAGCATTGTTTATATCAGGGGGGAGGGGCAAACTTTTGTGATGAAGGGCCAAATTCAAGAATTCAAAATGAGCGGCGGGCCGCAAATAAAATATCATTTTTAATATGAACGTAAATTACTTATTATTATAATGGTTTGAATAGGACCCGAGATGATGAAATTACGAGACAATCTTTTTTTAAAAAGCGTTAAAAATAAAAATGTGAATCTTTTCATATTTTGACGTTCGCGGCTTGCCAGTGATTGGTTTATATCATGGCAAACCCTATGTTACCTTACATTTTAATCAAGTAATCATAATATATAATAATTCAAGTAATAATATTAAAAACATTTTGTAAATGAAAATTTTCACGGCGTGCCAATTGAACAGCCTCGGCGCACAGTTTGAGTTACTCTGCTCTATAAGAAAGGTATATAAGTATAAGAGAAGAAGAAATTAAAATTTTTCTTAAAGTGGATAACCTGCGTATTTATTGATTGAATTGGCATTAACTTGGTAGAACTCCATTATCTCACAGTAAAAATAGAAATGTACTTAGAAATTGGGTTATTTTCACCGTGTGACCGTCTTTCCACAAAGAAGCGAAATTGTATCGATTTCGTAAAAAAAACTTTGAAAGCCATAATACACTTATTGTTTATGTATTTTATAATGTATTGGTATGTTTTTTTCTGAGTATATATATTATTTACAGTGAAACATCATCTGTAAGGTACAACGAGATTCTTCGAATTTATATCTCCGAGTCTACTTCAAATCGCATTAACTCACTTCTTTTGCCTGTCAGTGTCATTCGCTCTCAGTTTACTCACGAAATCCTACACTCCCGCGAACAGAGCATGATATCTCCGAGGCTAAAGTTTCCATCGTGAGAGTAATAATTTATGCGTGAATGTGGATTCGAACTCGTGTTTTCGCATAGAGAGGGATATTATTTTTACACTGAAGAGGGTTGTCAGGTTGTTAGTCGGCCTCGAGATGCGCCAGCCTTTTTATCTTTTCAGAAACTGGTAAAAGTCAGTTTTGATTTTTGTTTTTATGATTTTTGTTTGAATTCATTCTATTTTTGACACGCTATTATGTGTCTGCAAAATCGTATTGTTGCTTGTCAGTTCTAAGTAAAACGTCTGAATTCTGGAATTGTTAGTCGTTGTAGTCAAAAATAAAACCAAAGATATTTCTAAATCCCAAATATGCGAAATAAAGGCTGTTTGTTCACTCAAATTTATAAATTATCTATAGTAATCGGTGACACAATTATTAATGTATTTAAAATTTTTGATGGTATTTTTTTGGTAGAACTCCATTATAGAAGACGGTGAAAAAATTTCATGTATTTTAGTTCTACAAAAGTTATACCGTTGATTCGGCCTACGTCCTCTTCAGAACTACGTTTAAACGTACATTTACTTTTCTATATATATAGCGGTCTAGAAAAGTTATACAACCCATCTTCGCTTCTGTATATTCTAACACCGTAGTTTTATATTGTGATATTGAATTCTTAAATTTGGCAAATTTATTTTATGTATTTCTGGAAGTGAAAGTTAATATTGATTGTTTTTATTGCGTGGGAATAAACATACAGTCAATAAGTATTGTACTTAGAAGATTTCTTTAAAAACCTTTTTTTACCTTAATGGTCTGAGAAGCGGTGATTGATTTATATTTTTTGTTCATTAACGAATGTCATTGGATTGCTGATATCTATCAATTTCTAATTGTTTCAATGCATTTATTTCAAGAATTATATAATTTTATCCATGCTATGGATTTTATTTCAGCTTGATGTTTTGTAAGATAAGAAGGTAAGGTAAAAAGTAATTAAATATCTCAGTTATTAAAAACGTTATGAAATTCTCGCTGAAATCTATTTTTTTATTTCGAATTTCTACCGAACAAATGCTGACGTCAATCAAAAAAAAAAGTTATTTGTTAAATTGTTATAGAACATGTTCAGTAAATATTTTAGTAAATACTTATTTTTTCTCGTATTAAAAATGTGAGAAAGATAAAGAATGCATAATGCGTTTTTTAAAATGGTTAAAATTACAATGTAATCCATAACATCTTTTTATAAGCTATGGTGGCAAACATATTTTTAAGTTTTTCAATAATTTAAAAATCGGCAAAAATCTGTCTCATATTGGAAATCGGTATATTATCGGTCCAATTAAATATATTACATTTTAAATATTTTACTTTAGTTTTACGGCAATGTCATAAACGCTAGATTCATGCTGGTATTATAAAACACTCTTATTTTATGAAATGTCTTTATGAAGGAAGAATCTTTATGCTGCTTTGATATATTTCAACGCTTTATCGCAAGGGGCGCTGGCTTCTTAATGGCTTCAAAATGTCAAAAAAAAAACTCCTATACCTTAAACATTTTGAAAGACATTTTAAACGGCGCCACGTTTTTGAAATTTCTTACGTTCCACGATAATAAAAGCTCATATCTCGCACGCCAACAATATTTCAAAAGCTCCCATTGCCCAACTCTGGAGCGCTGTGAAAGCTCAGGCGCATAGGTACGCGTTAGGTACGGAGGCTGTAATTTCACCCCCGACGCAAGTGTAATAAAATCCTCCGCTAGGTGTCTCGGCGCGCAATCAAAGCCTGTTTTAAGGCTCCTTTGGGTTGGCGGACCTATTTTATGTTGAATGCCTCACCTGCCTGACGTCCTGCGAAAGTTCGCGGAGGATATTTCCTTACATTCCAGCAAACAGCTGTAAGGTTTCCCTTTGAAAATACAAAATTAAGTTACTAAATAAATCAACTGTTTCTCAAATGAGCTCTGCTTATTATTTCAACAATGGCCTACGATGCATTTGTAAAAACAATTTTTTTAGGACAGTGTGTAGAATTACTATTTTCATGTGTTACTTATTCACCGAGTACAATAGTAAAGCTCTGCCGAGTCTTTTTGTATTTTCTATAGCTTCACAAAATTAGCTATTTTAATTATTTTCTTATTAACACAATCATATTTTAATGTTAATTTTCGTCTTCTTTTTCTCAAAAAAGGCATGTACGTTATGTTCAAAGTATTTTAAAGAAGGCTCAACTTTAATTATATTGTATAAAACGTACCTTCAATGACGTAATTTTACTTTCCTTCTTATGAAATCTTTTATAACACAGTGAAAAAAAAGTAATGTATTTAAGTTCTACAAAAATTACAAAGTATACAGTTAATAGTTTACGCCCTCGTCAGAACAAGCCGAACTATCTACAATATCAATTATAAACCCTATAATTTTAAAATAACTAAAATATACCTTGCTATTTTTCGTAAATGCCAATTCAATAAATGAATCTATTAAAAATATATTATACTAGAGAAATAGATTTGCCGAAATATTGTTTTGTGTAAATTTATGAATGTACATATTTTAAACTGAGGTTTTTATTTAAGGTCAAAGGCAAAGGCTCTGATAATGAATGGTATCTTGTTTTCCGCTCTTTTGAGCAGAGAACCATTTTCTTCTGTTATTAAAATAATTCTCTATTCGAGAGAGAAACTGAGAAAAATATTATAGAACTATGGACGGCAAATACGTTGTACTGTGGCTTGGCATGAAACTTCACGACTACCGCAGCATTTGTAATGAAACACTGTAAACCATTATAATAATTTCTTCTAGGTCTCCTTATCACGTTCGGTGAATACTGTTTCATATCAAATGGAAAAATTCTACGAAAATCTAGATATACCAACCAATTCTAATGTTCGTAAAATATTTACATATGCTTTACGCTTTTATATGTGATCATACAAATATAAATCTTTGTTTTGAACATAGAATAGAAAATTGTTACGACATTGTTTTCGATTGTATTGAAAATTAATTAATCCTCCAATTTAAACATTCATGAACGAATATATACAGTTTTATAAGAATTGTTAGATATACTTCAAACACACCATTCCGGTTTTATGAAATCGATACAATTCTTAACTTCAAACAGCTTTGACGATACCAGAAATGTTTGATCTAAATTTAATTAATAAAACTTTTTATGTAATGTATTTTAACACGGTGAAAAAATAGCAATGTATTTTAGTTCTACAAAATTATTTTTAACAAATATAGTTGATAGCTATTTCGGCTCACGCCATCTATTATTATATATACCATTGCTATTTTTTCACCGTGTTATAATGGAGTTCTACCAAGTGAATGCCAATTCAATCAAGTAATGTATTTTATTAAGAAATATCATTCATACTTTATTCTAAAAACAAAAACCGAGAAACTGAGCATGTTATCGTACAATTTGTTTATAGATATCTTTACAAGGGACCATAAATACCACACTGGAAGTGGAAATAGTTAAAAATATTGTATTATTTGTTAACTATAAATATCCTTCACTAGCGTATATGTTATGAGATCATTTTAAACAAATCATTCTTTGAATATTCTCTGAAAATGATTTAAGTTGATAGATCACGTATGTTGTTAAAGTTATGCAATGTGAATATTAATAAATTTTCTTTGTATTATTTCTTGTATTTTGTAAAAATGGATAAAAATCATTTAGGTTTATTTTACACTCTTGCAATATTGCAATATTTTCTGTATGTTTTTTTTTCCAGAAATAAATCACAAAACCATGAATTTCTTTGTCATATAATTACTATATATTCTATTGTCACGTAGGAGGGGTGCCGCATAGCATTTATTGCCTAGCAATAGAAAGAAAGGCGAAGAAAGTTTATATTCGCTGGGAAATTCGACACCTGTTTACAGCCGCTCTTGTTATATAACAAAGGACGTTTTCTTGAATATTTACGCCGAGGTAATGTGGGATTGCGGTTGTCAAACTTAATTTAACACTCTGCCCTTCTACGTTATAATTAATTATTTCTCTGATTTCGATGGATGCCTGAGATTCTTTTGTACATTTCGAATCCTAAAATGGGGTGGTTATCGAAGTACAAAGCTTTTCCTAGCCAATATTCCTTCTTCCCTAAAAGATAAGATTTCGCAAAAGTGTAATAAAAATTTGTTATATTCTTTTAAATATTTAATAGAGAATTACTTGATAAAATAAATCTAACATTTTTTAAATTGATTTGATCGGTTTTGCCGAAAAAACGTGCGGTTTTTTTGACACTGTCTCCACTTTTGACACTTTGAAACAATAATTAAAATAATTTACGGTTTTAAGTGATGGTTTTTGATCTCATTACAAAATAAAATTAGTATTTAGTAAAAATATTTAATATATTAATAATGTTTAGCTCGTAGCCGTGAGATTTTTAGTTTTTTCTATGTAATTCGTCTTGTATATAATCGATGCAAAGCGTTTAATATTTATCAATTCTATTCCGCCTGTACAATAGAATACCTGAAGATGCATAGAGGCAAAACCTGGATAGTGAATTATGAGACATAGAATTATATGAAGTTTCAACTGTTCAAATTAAATCATTGTCAAGTGTTTTCTTATAAAAGGTCTTGGCGTTTGGCAAAATACTTTCCATCATGAAGTGACAGTAAAGCCTTAAAAGTGAAGTGAATAAAGATTTTATTCAATACTCATTGGTATATTTAATGATGTTTATTACTAATAAAAGTTTTGCGTTGCTTGAGAACCTGTGACCCTCGGCGTTATAAGGAATCATTTGTCAATGTAACAAAGGCTCCCTTAAATGTAGATGATAAATATTATTTTTTAGCAATCGAAAAGACGTTTTGTAGCTGTAAGTAAGAATTAAGTCATTGATAATTTGAATGGTTGAATAATACTTCTAAAGAACGCCACGAAAACGAAATCAGCCTTTTCAATTGCTCTGAGTAAATATTTTTTTTGCTATCCTCACATTCAAGAAATTTCGTGAATATTTTTAAAAACCTACATAACTTCAGTGACTAGACATGCTTCAATCTCTTTGTTTTCTTCAATGAAATTTAGCTTGCTTTTTTATCATACAAATGTTGACTGAACTCTTAAAGCCGCACAGATTCAGCTGGATAATAAAACACTATATATAACTGTTAATAGAATTCAAGGAAAAAATATCAATTTAATATAAAGTTCAATGCAACACAGTCATAAGTTTTTAAAATTCATGTTTAATATATTTTTTTTAACATGAATCAAAATGGCCGTGCCCATCTATTTATTTCATACTGGTTTTAATTGTGCAATTTACCACATTCAATCTTACCAAATCAACCTTTTCTAAGCCGCATACAAATCACGCTGCAGTGCTAACCAGGCCGAAAGTTTTTGATCAAAATAAAACATGTCAAAAAAAATCCTTTTTTTTGTGTAGGAAAGAATTTATAATTTACTTACAAAACATTATATCTCGCACCGATTTGCAGAGTTTATTCTTGAAGTTAACCAATTTCATAATTTCTTTGTCAGACACGACCAAAAGTACTTTCGAAATATCTCGTCTGTGGCAACCGTCGGGTTAAATATGTTATTGATTTGAATTGTTGAAAAGGTGTACATATATTCATGCTTTCTAATTTACAACCTGTTTTCGACATTTTCAGTCATATTGTCAAAAGGTTACAATAGAACTGACAAACAGTAAATAGTAATAGCGCTGGTTATATACAAGATGAAGAAAGGAAAGAAAAGAGAAAGGACTCTATTAATTACTAAAAATCATTTCAGATACACCCAATCCTATTTTTACGCGATTTTTTGGACGGTACCTTTGCTTTTTTTCGTCACAATTCAAATTCGAGAAAAATGTGATATGTTCGTAATATATCAACTATATGCCTTATAAATTTTGTAGAGCTAAAATAATAATATTTTTCTCACCATGTTAAATTAAATTCTATACGTAAAAAAATATTTAAGAAACAAATTTTATATATGAAAGTAAGATTTATACGCGCTACTTTCAGAATCAAATGTATTTGCCTTAGGGTCTGTTTTTTCCGTGTATTTTTCATGATGTTAAAATGATTTTTAAGGTTGAAAAGAAAGAAAAAAGAAATTTTGTAGAACTAAAATACATTGCTATTTTTTCATCGTGTTGAAAAGAACATCTTAAAAAAAACAGAATATTTCAATATAAAATTATAAGTAGCTCAAATCAATTAAGGGAAAAAATCGTACAATATAAAAATCTTTTGCCATTATTAATTATACTAAATTATATTATTAGTTTGATCGTTACAATAATACCTGCGTTTTTCTTTTATAAAAATTGTTTAAATCAAATATTCACATTCAACTTTAAAATTTTGTGTCAAGGATAATTACTCAATAGCTATTTTGCCGGCAAAATGTTAAATTAACATTTTCAATACAGCGTTTAATAAGCGCCGTTCGTACATTTCAAACTGACACATTGAGAATCCAATGATTCCCGATAATTTTAATTCCTCAATGTCTGCGTAGAACCCGCAAAGCTGTCCATAAGAGATTTGTGAAGCAATACCTCAGGGTTGTTTGTTCAAGGATCTATCGTCGGGAGATGGATGAACCTTCGCCGTCATATGACAAGGGTTTAGTGAGACTGCGACGGATTAGACTGCCAGGAAGATGGGCCACTCTGTACATACCCCTTAATGATGTGCTAGCAAATGGAATGATATTCCTCAAATCAAACTGCGCACTGATATTATAATTAATCATACGAGGTTATTGTGACGATAACAAATTATTGAAATTGCTACCTAAAATTCATTAAATTTAATGATTAGATTAGAAGGAAACGTCAATCCTGAATTCAAGATTCGATACTTATATTATGATCAATTCATTGAGAAGATGCGTGTTTAATATTCAATGTTCTATGTTAATTCAAATGGTTCTTACTTTTTTATATTTTATGATATCGAATGAAGATGCTTGGTGGAATTTCAATATCAAATTTGAATTTTTGAAACTTTGTACACTTTTACATGTTTTGTCACTAACGACCCGGGTTTCGCCTTTCAACATCTTCAATCATTCTGTAACAGTAATAGTAATAGTAATAGTAAGCAGTGAAATATGTAACGAAATAGCTATCAATTATTTTATTGTTAATACCTTATCCTTTATGGCACATGGTTTTTAAGTGAGATTGACATTGTATAATATTACTATGAATCAAAATCTACCATCACACAGAGACAAATATTTAATATTTTAGCAGACAAGCAACAGCAGGTTTCACATTAGTTTGTTAAAAAAAAAATCCCATTGTTTTAGTTAAAATTTAATTGCAAAATATAAGATTAAAAAATAATACATTTCTTTTATCTGAGTATTAGAAGTGCGTGATATTTTTTAATTTTTTTGCCGGACCGCATGTGTAAAAATGTTGTGGAACACTGTATTAAATTGTTAAACTAAAATAAAAAATAAAATCAAATTAAAATTCTAAAACTATGACATTTTAAATGATTCTAAAATACTCATTAATAAGAATAACATATGAGAAAATTATGAACACTAGAATAAATTTAGGAACCAAATTAAATTTAATAATTATTTTTATTGTAAATAGGCAGTACGAAAGTAATAGTATGACAATGTGTTTTATTATTTAAATATAATGCCTTTCAACCACAAGTTGACGGTCAACACTTTTGAATTGATTGTGTTATTAAATGTCAAAATAAATTAAACAGTTTTGCATTACAATATACATAATATTAAACAGGTTTGATTACAGTTAAACGGTTGCAGCGTGGGAAGCAAAGAATATTTTAAGTTCATTTTTCATTGTAATCATAGTATATTATAAATGTAAAATGGGATCAGTTGCAGTTATTACTGTATTGCACGAATGATGTAGTCCGTATTTAAATTGCAAAACCATAGTTTTGCACATATTATTTACAGTGAGAATCCGAGTAATGTGAAAGCGAATTATCTGACATTCCATTGAAAATAATCTGCATGCAGGAATTTACGTTTTACATTATCGTAAGTCACAAAATTACCGTTTCGAATCAGAAATGGAATAGCGACAAAACGACATCATATAACGAACGCAAATGAACAAACAGGGTTTTTGTAAATATTTTACAATTAGATAATGTACGTTGAAAATAATATTTAATTAATCTCGTTTTACCTACCAGACATACATACAATACAATATTATACAAACTCATCAACGTATCAATCCGTCGAATTTAAAAAAATCCTGATGTATTTATAACTACCGTTTTGCTGCTAGCTTGATGTCTTTTCTATCTTTTTTTTGTAACTGCAAGTCCTCCCTCCCCTTTTTCGAGCGATCGAGCATATTCTATTGAAAACATTACTACAAAAAATCATAAAAATGCTTTACTTTTTCGATATAATATTAAAATACCGTCGTGCATGATAATTATTGGATGTATTGGTGCGCTCACCCGCTTAAATTATATTTATAATTTCATATGATATACATACATCTATGAATATTATAATATTATATTTTTTTGTTTACAATTTCCTTGCAGTTCCGCAGTTCGTATGGACGAGCCTCCACTGGTTAAGCCAATATATTTTGAATACAATGGCTTATTTGAAATTTCAGTAATGCTTTATAATACCGACCGTAAAATGCTTTCCACATAATCATCGATAAAAAATTCATATCAAAAGTCGGAATTTTAAATCGTGTAGCGTAACACAATCATTCGCCATTTCTCCATGCAATCAATTAACTAACAGGATACAAGCCAAAAAGCTCACGAAATTATGCATAAATATGTGCACTTGCATTCCGATCAATAATTCAGAGGCTTTTCATGGCGTTAATGCATTTGTAACCAACAATAACAACGCCATACACGTGTGAAAATTCCTCTGGGACTTCGTGGGGTTTTTGGAATTACAAAATTGTTAGTGTATTGGCAGTTGTGCATTTTTGAGCTAAGGATAGGTGTATAATTGAGGATGTATGCTATTCGTTTTCAAACACGCTATCGCCACAATTTTGAACATTAGTTTTATTGTTGTATTATTTAATACATATTTGAAATGCTTTATATGTTTTAATCAGGGCTTTGGAGTTGAGCATGAAAATATGACTCCGTCTCCGAAATTGACCAAATTCGACCCCGACAATTTTTTTTTTAATTATCAGGATTTTTACTACTTTTCCTATGTATGTACATTTAATTAAATATTAAACAAATTATACGTTAAATTTTTTATTGTGATATCTTTAAAAACTGTCTAATCCCTGGTTTCTCAACCGGCGGTCCGCGATATATTATTTCAATAAACAATCGTATATTATGGATATTTATGTTATATATTTTTTTATTACTTTCTGTTTCAATATGCTTAAATATTATCAGCATATAGTGTTGCAAAATTGTTTTTGATAAAAAATCAATTATATAAATATTTATTATTTTATTCCAATTTTGACGGTCCGCAAAAAAAATTTGGATTTTTTGGTGGTCCGCGGATGTAAAAATGTTGAGAAACTATGGTCTAATCGACAATATAGCCGCTCATTTCCACGACTCCGATTCCACAGCCCTGGTTTTAAGGAAAAGTACTTTCAGTCAACTTTTGTTGGTAAGTCACTTTTACGAATAACTTTCTTTTTTCAACTTAGTAACGCAGTTTACCCTGTACGTATTTTGAAACCATAACGAATCACAAATTCAGCGTTTACTAGGAGTCATACATATTATATAACCGTACAATGCGTAATCAAAAGCGATAAGAAATAAATGCTTTCAATTATTTTGCATATAAATGGCAATATTACTAGTTCGTTCCGCTATGGCATATAAATTATCCACACAGAGGTGCGCTCTATTGACAGTGTATGCATCTCTCCTATCTATGGCAGACCGGCTTTTTAATCTGTGTTCATAAATATTATACGAAGCACCATCCGTTGGGATAGTGGCTTTAGTGTGATAGCTTTTGCGAACGCGGTCAATGTTCTCAATTTTGAGATCATATTTTGCAACGCGTTTCTGAGACAAAGGCTTAAGAAGACGGATATTAATAAATCCTTGCCTTATAAAAGTTTATTCACAAACAACAAGAGTCTTTGTGATATTTTTGCAACGAAAAATATAGTGCCTCAACATTTTACAGTTTCTAGAGGTCACTTATATTAGTTGACATATTTTGCAAATATATCTTCCCGTACTAGATAATGCATTTATGATTTAACCGGTTAACCGGATTCGTTCACAAAAGGTTACTAGATTTGACCCACATGAGAAAACAGTTCGAACTTTCATGTTTCAAAAAAACAATATTTATTACGTTTGAAGAAGTATAAACCTCTCGAAAATAGTCGTTCAATTTTTTTTAAGCTAAGTAAAGTACGCTATTTTTACTTCAATAAGATGGAATTGGAATTATTGACGCCTTTCACACATCCACGTTTTTTTGAAGTGTACAAAAACCATTTCTTTCTATATCTTTCCACAAATAATATAGTCATATATGTCAAAAAGCGATTTCTGGGATGTGATTGAAAAAATATCTAGAATTTTACAAAGATTCAGCAATTTAAATGTGATATTGATTCCATCAAGCACCCTAATTCGATATCTTTGATTGTATTTTAATGAAGTTATACCAAGTGATTTAATAAATACACGAATAGAATATCTTTCCCAAGACTTGAGAACAAACACCTTGATAGAGAAAAAAGTTATTGTACCAAAAGGCAAACTCAACACATTTTTAAGTACTCTTTTTAAAATACATCTTTAATCAGGATCAGTTTCGCTCATCGTGAGCAATATTATAAACTGATTAGGTACAAATTACAAAGAAACTAATTTATTCAAAAATTTTAGTTAAAAATTAGCAGGTATAATATAAACCTTCTTCAACATTTAGCTTGATTTTTTGAATCTTTGGCTTCAAATATAATGCCTTTCTACTAAGTATTGACATTTAACATAGTGTTACCTGAAAGTCTTTCATTCCTCGAATATTATATTGAATAATTCCGTGATAGTAGATTGTTAATATTTGATTGATACACGTATGATTTAGATCATTTTTAATTGAAGAGTTGTAAAAATTATATTAATTTCCTAAACATATTTAGTACATAATTTTACTCGCTTAGCGTTACAGTCACTTACAAACTGCCTAGGGACTGGACTACCAAACACGTTTATACGTTATGCTAGAGACAATAGCAGCAAGGCAAAACGTTCTCCGCATGCATCTAAAGAGGGTAAAATATGCTTTGGTCTACTGAGACTTAACTGACGGTCGGTCAGAAAAATTAGACTACAGCGTAGGGAAAACGATAATGATGATAAACGATATCTTTAAGTTTCGCCATGCCCATTTTCCCTTTCTTAGAATACTCAATTTCCTCCCTTGAAGCGAGGGATGTTTTAACGCTTGTAAATTCAGACAACAGAGCAGAAATATCTCATCGGTGACGCGAGAAACAATGAATATTCATGTCTGCTATAATGCCTTGTTTCACCGCGGGCGTTTTATTCCGTCGCTCCGCCCCTCGTCATTTCGCAGAATCCAATTTCTGTGTAATTGCTTTTAAAATTAAATGATAGAAAAGGCCTGTTCGTATTATTGCAGTTCTTACAGAGGGTTTGTATGTTTGGTCATGTCAACCCTTATATCCGTGTCTCTTCAATAATCTTATTTTTTGCAATATTTTATTTCAGTTCTACAAAAGATATATAGTTGATAGCTGTTTCGGATTACGCCGTTACCAGAGTTATGTTACATCTATATAACATTTTGTAGAAAAGCTACACTCTTCTGTTCCAAAATTCATAGTTTTATACGATTTAAAATCATAGTCATTTTATACCTTAACCCGGGTCACGTGACGGATATATGCGAATTCACGAAGTTTCAACAATTAAAGTTTTGTATTGAAATTCCATCAAGCACCCTCAGTTGATATCGGCAATAAAAAGTAATTACTAAAATTTCTGGCCACAAACGCCGATTCGTGAATTCATGGGAAAATAACGCGCCGATTGGCAAGTCAAGCGTGCCGATTGTTTGCATTCAATCGGAATGAATGCAGTAATATCTTGTAGATACAGGGTATACCAAAAGTCTTTTTTTATTTGTATTATGCTAGAATTAATGACATTCGACTGACGTTGACTATTAAATCTCGATGGAAAAAATAATCCCGCCAAATCTAGTTTTTTAAATGAATTGTGTGACGTATGCTCGAAATTTTAAATATTTTATTTAATAAATATCCATATTATCATCACGACGAATTATGAAGAGTGTTTATATAACTATCTCCTATGATAAATCAATTCCTATGACTTTTGACATCTCCTGTATATTTGCTCCGGGTCAGCGTTATCGCATGGTAATTGATGACACGAGGAAGCGAGGAAATGCGATTGTAGGCGGAAATAGCCGAAACGGATCAAAGCGATCTCTGCAGCAGAGGGTTAATTATCGCCATTCGCTGCTAACTTGGCGTGATATCAAATCACTGAGATATAATATGACAAATATTAAATCGTGCCAAAACCACAGAATATGCCTTATATTTCGTGTACACCTCATATAAAAAAGCTTTCGGGAAATTAATAAGAGATTCCAAGAGTGTAAGCTTTTTAGTTAAACGATAGTAACGAAAAACCATTTCAAAACGTGAAAGTTTTGTTATTAATAAAATTCGCTGTGAGCTAAATCAGTCCCGATCGTTACTAAAAAAATGAGCTCAATAAATTATATTCCTCTCTTATGGATTTTGTTTGTTTTTATCTTTTTCATAAGAGTGTGAAAATAACTCAAAATTTCATCTTGAAAAGCATCTAATTTGTATCAAAACTTCTCAAATATTTTTTTTTGTCTGAAGATCTTCTTCTTTCTCTTCTAAAAATCTTTTCAAAGTAGCTAAATACGCTCACATCTATTAACACAATGAGTGAAATAACAATAGCTTTTTTTTTTTTTTTTAATAAAAACTATATTAACCATTTTTGGGGAAATGCCTTTTGCTGATTTTGTGCTGGACGCTATATATAAATATACAACTTTTCAAAATAGTTTACAGCGGTTCGTTTTCATATATCTTAGGCAAAAACAGAAAATTCGTGTCTGATCGTTGGAAAATATCCAAACGTTTGTAGGATGCAATTAATTTTTTTTATTAACATTTCAGCGAAGCAAATTGTAGGCGATCGTCCCTCAAAGCTGGCGGGAAAATCAATCCGGGCTTCAGTTTTTCGTTCAGTTTTTTTCGCCGGGAACGAAACAGATGCCAGGCAGACGGACGGGGATTGCGGCGATCCCCGAAGAGGTCGCGTCGCCGTGAACCCGTCGGGGATTCACCGACGGCGATCCGACGCCTCGATCGGATTTGAATCCGCATTTAATTTGACGCCAGGGTGGAGGAATATTTTCAATTATCGCTGCCAGATCGAAATGCACCCGGGTGGAATATGCCCACACGTTGGAAGACATACGTTTTGTTTTTATCGCAAGATGATGTGAACTCTAAACTTAATCGATGGATTTACGACAGCGCGCCAAATATTTCTCGGAAATATTGCATTATCTTTTCCGCCGCGAGTTTTTAACATATCACCGTAACATCACGTATTTTCGATGAATTCAGAGATAACTTTGCGGAAAATAATTTCGATGTTAATGAATTTTAATTTTTCATTTCGATCAACCTGGTGGATTGAATTGGAATTTAATTGGTAGATCATCGTTATAACACAGTGATAATATCAATTTATATTACTTCAATAATAATTATAAGGTATATAGTTTTTTCGGCTTATGTCCTCGTCACAACTACCTTTGTCATGACGCTCTGTTTCTGTTCTACTAGTTCTCCCCTATTGAGCTTTTTTTTGACACGTTCAGTTTCATTATGAAGAATATGGTTTCCTTAAATATTTGCCTAAGTAGAAACTTCTCTAATAGAGCTGTTACTGTTGTAATTCAGATGCTAAACAATGGTTTTTATAAGAGAGAAATTTGTCATTTCACTTTGCCTCAACTACGTACAGGATGAGATAAAGACTTCGACTTGTTCAAAACAACAACTTCGTGTCATTTTACAAATAGGTGATAGTGATGTCGTATATCTTTAACCTTATTAAAATAAGTTTCGTTCGCCGATCCTGACCGTCGTTCAAAATTTTATAAATTTTTACATAATGAAATGAAATTCAATGAATTGCTTATTTCTCTCTTACATTCTTGTATTTCTTGTAATATATTAACAGAAACAAAGAATATTTGACGTATAACAATAGCAAAAATGCATTATTTTAAATACGAAATTATAACAAAACAAAAGAAAACTCGAATGTTTCTGTCGGTTACGTCACACAGATTTTCACTTTTTTCGATAGTGTTATTAATTGCTTTTTGTTTTGTTTTAATTTCAGCGCTGAGCAGGCGGCGTAAACTAAATCCGAAACACGTTGTTTTGATTGTACAATTCGTGTGTACAAAGCCATTTTTATTTTTTTTGTTACAATTTTGTACAATGTGAGAAATAGATTTGTTTGTCAGAAACCATTTTGTTTTATTGTGTTCTGTGGGATTAAGAATGGATCACATGCGAAAAATGATTTGTTATTCAAAATCGTTGATGGTTATTACCAACGCTTACACGATAAATGCTTTTTGTTTTTCAGTATTATTTGCACAACGTTTTACTTTTCAGATCAGGCCTGGCTTCGCTCTTTGCAACCACTATCAACTGATATAATTTTAGTAATATTTGTTAATCTCTGCTAAGAAACATGTGTGATTATCCAACCATGAAAATTTCAAAATTCAACTTAAATATTAAGTCTAACATGAAAGTTAGACCACAGTTATCTATGTTATTCGCTGGCTTAGTATTTACTTAGTAGAACTCCATTATAACACGGTGTAAAAATTAGCAATGTCTTTTAGTTCTAAAAATTTATACAAGTATTTTTCCACCGTGTAAAATAATCCTCCTATTTTGTGTATCAATTTTCAACACGCCGTTAACAGCTGTCTCAACAGTTGTGACATTAACAGCTAGAGGGTTAACGTTGTAAAGGTTTTTTGTATTAAAGGTTCATATATATATATTTCTTAAACTTTTATCAGACTTAACCTCATTGATATATTACAAAGACCTCTTCCTTAACACATCCTTGTTAACTTTTTTTCTTCAATTAGGTATATTTGTTTTTCATAACTAGAAATTTTTTATAAATAGTCATGTTTTAATGTGTTTTCTATCAGAAGATAATACCCGTTATACGAATAACTGATCCTAACTTGAAGAATATAAAGTTATGGATATAGCAGAAAACATTATTAATTTGATATTGAAATTCTATTAAGCACCTTCAGTTGATATCATAAGTTAAAACATTATGTTTGATTATTTAAATATAAATAATCATTTCCACCAAGATGATTCGATACCTTTAAACTTGTTTAGTTATAAAAACATGATAATATTTATTTTTTAATGCGTTCTTCAAATAAGTAAAGCGGATTCTTGACCATTTACAATCGTTGGACATTAGTCGTCCCTTTCGTATATTTTCTTATACATTCCTTATTTTTTTACATATCCTTATTCACAGTCACGCTTTTGTACCAATCGAAGTATCGGCTTTGAAATTGGAAGGTTAAATAGTCAATAAAATCGAGTTTTCCTTAATTTTTACCGTCTCGTGTGCAGGGGCTCTACGCCGGACGTGTTCCCTGTTAAAGTTTACAGCCTATAAAAGCTCAGCGTAAACTTTTAATATTTCCAAGTCAAACAGATTTTAGTACCCACTTTGAATTACATTCGGCTGAAATACATTCTCCTAAAAATACCTCCAGACCAGTCGACATGTTATCGAAGCTAATAAAAATACGACTTATAAATTTTCCGCCGTAAATTAATATCCCTTAAGCCTTATTATATAAATAAAATTATTTTAGCCCTCCATTGTTCTTCTTTGTAGGCCGTTACTCATATAGCACGCATTTCTCTGCTGAGCACAATAACATACTGGCGATGTTAGAATCGTGAAATTCTCCATCATACAAATTTATGAAATATGTATCATTACTTGTTCGCCGATTCCTTTATATTGGTAACAATATTTAAAAAAATAGTGATTGAATTGGTATTTACTTGGAAAAACTCCATTATAGCACGGTGAAAAAATAGCACATATATTTTCGTTCTACAAAATTTATAAGGATATATAGTTGACAGCTATTTTGGCTTACCTTTATCAGAATTTTCTTTTTGTCGATTTAATATTTAAACTGTGGAAGATGAAATTGAGTGTATATTTTCTCATTTATACACACATCACAATTGTTTTAATGTTTGCTATCGAATTTTATGGTATTTTCATAATAAATGTGAATTGTTGAAACTGTATATAGCCTAGGGGAAGCAAAATGACTGGCAGATAGTATAAGTCACCATGTTGAGGTCATATTACTCATAGGAATTATATACTTAATAAACAAAACACAGTTTAGGTTGCGATTTTTACAATTTGTTAATGTGATATTCAAGACTAGTATCCGATTTGTAGAGTTATGAAAAATGTATTGAATCGTTCTTTATTTAAAGATATAATTCCTTTACCCCGTTAACAGACAGTAAACACATTAAACTGAATTACATCAAATTTGAATTATAAAAGCTTTGTACGGTTCTATGTGTTACGCCTATTGATGTATTCATGTATTTTATCACAAGGATGAAATATAACTTACAGGTGTGTAACATCGATCATGTGTCAAATAATTTTAATAACTACTAATTTAGTTATAACGAGATTCGATTTTGGAAAAAAATATCTTATAACCAATACAGCTTAATGACTTTGGAATGTAAGATTACCCGATAATTTTTTTAATGATAGTTGTTTATTTTCGGGTCCTTCGAAACCCGAGTGACATATCATATGAAACTGTTTATAGTTTCACGGATTTAAATCATTACTTTTGCTTATTGATAATATAATGAAATAATTAAATGTTTTATTAAAGACTATAAAAAAATCGTATACTTAATTACTTTTTAAGAAAGATTTATTGTCTATCAATTACAGTAGGATAAATATGTTTATGCTTAAGAGTAGTCCGTTCGTTGTTTTTTTTCATGACTTGGGTAAATTGAATATACATGTTCGAAAATAACTTTAATTGAGACGTCTCCAATTACTATATGTAAGAGGTAGCTTTTATACGCTCCAGGGGTTACATTAATGTAACTTTGGATAGGTAAGTGGTTTTTGGGGTACATACCAGGTAAAGTAAGGTAAGAAATATCGCGTGACGCAAGATTTATCGGGCGGCGATAGAAAACGATTGTCAGGCGGCTAAAAGAAAAAAGGAAAAAACCGCCTGCCCTCACAGCCGACCAGCAGTCGTATTAACATTTAATACAGATAAATCCTTATGATTTATTAATCCTAACAAAAATTTCCACGTGGAAAACCGACGCCGCGTAGAGCTGTTTAGCCAGTCGCAATGCGAAATGATAATTACGGGAGGGTCTACGTTAATTTTTCTTCGTGGATATATTTTGATATGGGTAAAGTGAAATGTTTTTTATGTTAAATTAATTTATTATATTTTAATTCAGTACTAAATGATACATATGCACTGGTGTAACCTGTCAATTGTTGGCGGAAATATGTTATATTTATGAACGTTTCAAACATGATTTGTAGTAGTGTAGTATGATGTGTAGTAGACTGAATTGGCATTGACTTGGTAGAACACCATCATAACACGGTGAAAATATAACAATGTATTTTTTGTAGTTCTACAAAATTTTATAAGATATGGTAATACCTGACGAAGGCATGAGCCGAAATAGCTATCAGCTATGTCTTATAAAAATTTTTAGAACTAAAATACATTGCTTTTTTTTACACCTTGTAATTTGCAGTCAACCTATCCAATATTTTAAGATAATTTTTAAACTGATAATATAATATTTCGGGTCATTGTTAAATTGCTTAAATCTACGTTGTTAGTTATGATCGCACAATATAACAGAGGGTGCTTACTATTGAAAGCGCAATAAAGCTTTTTAAATTGGATTTCTTCTATTGGAAGTGCAATTTTGTAATTTTCATAATTTTAAACTGCTTAACTTCTGTATTGAAAATTTCTAATGTTTTGTCTTTCTATTGTTACAGATTAATACTTCCGTTCAAACAGTGAGACGTAAGTAATTTTTTCATATTTTAAGATAGCTTTTTTCAGGCCAATTCACAGGAGAAGCTTTTAGAAAAAGCTTCAGTTTTCGCTTCGGTTATTTTCAAAGGTCACTTAACCATTGTCGGTCGAAGTTTTCCGCTTTTCTCTTCCGCACATTTGACATTTGTGTTCGTAATGTTTCCACAATGGACGGTCCGACCTTTATTATATGCCGCCATATTTAGGAGTATACGCGAACCGTTCTAAGATGCCCGCCACAACCCGCCAAATGATGTAATTGGATATGAAAAGTTTATTTAGTACGTATTTCATTTAATATGCCATTTTACGAAACAATATATGTGTTCACAAACACTTTTAACAAGGTTAATTAGCTCCCATTTTATACTGCTTACTGCGTTCTCTGCTTCAAACTCAACAAATACAATTAGCCCGTGCCTTCTAATTTCTTGATTGAACTGGCATTCACTTGGTATAACTCCATTATAACACGGTGAAAAACACAGCAATGTATTTTAGTTCTACAAAATTATTTTTAAAATATAGTTGATAGCTATTTAGGCTCACGCCACCGTCAGAACTATGCTTAAACTAACATTTGCTTATCTATATATAGCTGTGTAGGAAAGGTACACAATACATCTTCTCTCTTGTTTTAACGCCTAGCTTGTTACTTTCTCACAATAAAACTAAATTTTCAAAAATTGTAAATGAAACAAAAGGCGGCTATGACAATAAGTTTACATGTGGGACGGAAGTGGTCATTACGGAAGCAAATCAGACCACCCCACAGGAATAGGATGGACTAATGGGGACGCTATTATATTAGTTTGTTCTTTAAGAATCCTTTGTGATAATTGATGTTTATTGCTGTCTATTGATGTCTATTGCTGTTCGAAAGCCGTCATTCTGCAACCCTTACTACAAAGATGCAAACATTTAGGCGCTGAGTTCTAATTTCAATTTAAAAGTAATATATCTTCTATATTATACTTGAAATCTTGAACATTAATATTGGTTGTTTTTTTTTTCCTCGAATTGATTTTGAGTGATCAAAATATTTAACCCCTAATTTCACGAATTCAATTTTTCTTCAGCTCTTCCATTAATTTTGCTACGAGACGACAAATGCATATTCATCTAAAGTGAGCAAGTCGTTCAAGTGCATAATTCATTCAATGATAATGAATGAATTATGCACTTGAATTGTTGAACCTTTGTACGATTCCACAAGTTTTCGCCCTAACAGAACTGACGGTCAGTTCTGTTGCATTCGTGTGATGTAATGCCTGAAGATGCCGAAAGGTAAAACCCGAGTCGTTAATGACAAAACATATGGAATCATACAAAGCTTCAGCGATTCAAATTTAAATATATTGTAATATATTGAAATTCCATCAACACCTCCATTCGATATCATATATGCATCCTGAATTATTACAAGCCCTAATATAAGTTCCATCGCTCAAATAATATTCATATATACATAAAATCTATTAATTTTGAAGAAAGTATGCAAAGCAATAGATGTTAGACCCCCATCACGTTCTTCTAACATACATTTCGATGTACATATAAATCGTATTTATTTACATATTATATGAGCTTTGCTATATTGTATTGCGTATCCCACCTAAAATTGTTAGTAATAGATATTTTATTAAGTGAAAAAGTGTACAAAAATATCCAATAATTGTTTTATTTCTTCAACCTTGTAGTAAAATTGTGAAACTAAAATTTAAATCTTCGATATTTAGTACAGGGGACAGTTTTTTTTAACACATTCAAATCCCACCAAAAAGAAGTCGCAGTTTCATCCAATATTAGTCTCAGTGGGCAGGATAGACCCCAGAACATTTGCAAAAGGTTCTACGGCTGCTTTATTATTTACGTCCACTGGCGGTTTCAAAAAGCTCGAGTACTGACATTCTTAAGCCGGGCCTACAACGTGCGGTCGCGTGCTGTTACCCACAAAGGTAATGCACCAGCGATTTCGAATTCGGAACTCTAGAACTGTACATTATTATACAACATAGCTAGATGTATGTTTTATTTTAAAAAATATAGTACGTATATTTGAGAAATGGTTTTGTCCAAACTATGCCCGGTTGATTCCAGGTAAAAAACATTCACCTTGATTTAATGTAAATATCTATTTTATATTGATTGAATTGGCATTCACTTGGTAGAACTCCAGTATAACATCTTTGCAGTAAGGGTCGTAGGATGACCGCTTTGGAACAGCTGGAAAGCAATAGACATCAACTATCACAAAGGATTCTTAACGAAAAAACTAATATATTGTTTAGCCCATTGATTAAAGCGCTCTATGGGGGGAAGGGGTCTGATTTGCTTCCGTTATGGACCATTTCCGTGCCACATGTAAACTTATTGCCATCCGCATTTTTTTTTCATTTACAATTTTTGTTTTTTAAATTTAATATTTTTTCAATTGTATTCAGGTCGTTTTTTATATGAAAACAATCTGCTCGAATCAATAGATAAACTACAGTACAATATATAGTGAAATAAACCCAAAAGCTATTGGCTGGCATCTTCGACGCAGAAATTCCAGTGTTACGTCCACGACTGCGAGCTTTCGACATTCCCGATCCAATAACGTCAACCCGTCGGCAGAGTTTCATTTGACAGGATCGCAAATCGAATTGTGAATGTGTCGCGGGATGTAACAGATCTGAGATTAATCTCTCCCGGGACTCGATCCCGGGTCTTTTCCGACTTCATTAACAAAGGCGTCGGGCGCTGTCGGTAATCACTGTCATTCTACCCTCTAAGCCAGCAACGCCGTTGATGGCTTGATCTCATTGGCTGATCGGTTAGCTCAGATTTACTAGGGCAATTTTCTTTGTTTGCTGTTATTAACATTGCATTGAGTTAAGGCCAGCGTAAAGCATAATCCAGAAAGATGAAAAGACGTACTATATTTATAGAAAATTTTACAAGGAAAACAAGACTATCAATAAAACTACCACATTATTTATTTTTAAATTTGAATTTAAAAAATTTGGATTCCACATCTTTTATCAATAACGGAAAAATACGTGTGATTATTTCAATGAGCCTACAATCTCATAAATATAATTCCTTTATTACGTCACTTATATTTTACCCTACCATTATCCACCAAATTCAAATATGTTGATATATATATGCTTAAAATTACCCAATTGCATTGTTATAAAATATTCTCATCAAAGACTGATTGATTTTATTTATAGTGTATAAAACTTATATCCAATTGAGTATCATTATAATCAAATCAAGTTTTTGAAAGTTTTTTCAAATTTATATTTTAACATCCTACGCATACAGTCGGTGTTTCTTCTCTGTAATAAATTTCTCTTGTAACCGATGCAAACTGATTGTTGTACGTCTGTTCTTTTACATCTGTGGGATACAACGTTAGTGATAAAACATCAAATCTTACAAAAATTCAGCAATTCAAATTTGATATTTTAATTCCATCAAGCAAATCCAGTTGATATCATAAATTTAATGTTTTATATTAGAACAAGTTTTGCTCATAATAAGCATTATTTAGTGACGGAATACAAATTAACACAAGGCTGTTTACACAAAACGAATTATTCAAAAAATAATTAACATGTAAATTGTTATAATTTCTGTTTTTTACGGTGTCGCAGTTTTATATAATACTTGCGATTTAAGCAAATATCAAATTTATTTTTCAATAATACGTGTCCAATTTCTAGCGATATAATGAACTTTAATGATGAACTGAGCACTTTTTTGCTTTCGAATGATCTTCATTAACGGATAATTGAGCTTTTTCACTCTCAGCAATAATTGTTTGACCTTTCCAAGTCCTAAGCAAACTCGGATAAATGGTAAGTACTTGGGAAAGCAAATTCCCAAGTTTTTCAAAAACGTATTCCGATTTTATTATTAAAAGAAAATCTGAATTATTATATTTACTTATGTACGTACTTCTCTGCGGTTCAAATAATTTTTATTATATATGTATTTTATTCCAAAAGTACTTTACTTTTGAACCAGCATCACCTGTTACATTCATATCTCCTTCTCGTAAAACAGTTTTATGAAGTTTTTTGAAATAATAATTTATGATATCAATTGAAGATGCTTGATGGAATCTTAATATCAAATTTGAATTTCTACATCATCACACGGGTGCAACAGAACTGACATACAATAAACAGTTAGCATCGTCTATATACCAAAAGTATTAATTGCAGGAATAAACTAAATGGCAGCTAAAACAAATTTAATAATATTGATCTAATAATATATATATATATTACAATTAATTTTAATATTTTAATATTGAAAGATGTATCTTTCAAATATCAAGAATTGAATACTTTTTTTTTGTTGTATGCTTTGAATTTGTGTGTTTATTGAACATGCAAAAGTTGATGGTTAAAAAGGTTTATATCATTTGATCACGTTTGCCCACTAGTATATATTAACCCCGCGACACCCTCATAATTTTGTGTCACCTGCCAATTGCAATGCAGACGACTACTTCAATCGCTGACATTTCTCCGGAAGACAATACTCTCACTAGTTAGAAAATGAAGCATTATACTGAAACACTAAACCACATTGTTTCGTATTATTTTAACAATATTATATTATCAATTCAATTATCATGGTCCAAATCCTTATAATGTAAAATTGTGGAAATACTAGTAATCATTGTGTTTTATTAAATACAATACAAACATGTGTTTTGTTCCTTAATTATTAAATTTCAAAGATGTGAAATTTCTCAATTGTTAATCGAAATTTCTTCAGTCTCCGAAACGTTGTAGGTAACTTTTTAATTTACTGCCGAAACTTCAGTCACAAAATCGACATTTCGATACCATAGGCATCCTATGGATAGAGACCATTTATGGGTACCGGTACCGGCCTTGTGTAAGTGTCGGATAGGTACCCACTGGATACTTAACCGTTCACGATAATATTAACGACATCCGAATCGGTTAACCGATTTGTAAGGCGCTTGCTCGGGAGTTATACAAACAGGGCCGCCTCGAGGATTACTAATTTACATTATTGCCAGGGGCGGCTTTAATGGTGGAGCTAATTTATGTTGACTTAGGTTTTCTGCCTAAGTATCTACGCAATCTAAAGTCTATCATATAGATGGTTTTAGTGTGCTCAACATTTTGATCTAAAGTGGATTTGAGGTAAACAGCTGTCGTGATTTAAGGTCTTTTGCCTGCTTAAGTAAAGTAGGATTTTTATGACAAACTAAAACAACTTAACTAAAATAGCATATTTCATCGGGAATACAATTCTTCCCATACACTAAAATATATGGTTAAAAAACCGGAAAGGATGTAGTTTCAAAATAAATATGTAATATATAAAAAAGCTATTTCGGCATCACGGCATTATCTTATCAAATGAAACTTACATGCAGTAACTTTAATACATTTTTCTTTATACTTCATTCCACCATTCAACACATACTCCTTACTACGTTTGTATCTTTTTCTATTCAATGTTTCACAATTTTTAAATTTTTTTGATCATTTACTCAACATTTACTCAACATTTTGTCAAATTTGATTAAGGATCAATACTAAAAGAACAATTTTAGTATAAAAACCAGTACAGAATCAAAAAAATATTTGTATTTAATTACAGATGAGACAAATATGTTAACTTAATTTACTAATGAAATGTAAATGAATGATCAATTTTTAACCAAATCGAGTTTAAAATAATCATATCTTTAAATATCATCAATTTCAACTGACTAACGTATATGCTTGCTTTATTCCTGAGATAAATCCAGATTCGCGCTTGGTAAAAATTGGAATTCGGAATGTTTGATTAATTATTTCTTGGCGAATGCAGCCTCGCGTTATTGCTCGACTACGCGGGCGAAAGCCTTCCTGATCTGCCCGCAGAGTATTTTATTAAACGAGGTCTGCGCATTCATCGGTAAAAAGTCCTTAATTCGCGCCTGAAATTAAACCCTCCGCCAATATTGACCGTCGTAATGAAACGACAACAAGATGTACCAGCCGCGAATTAATATTCACAAAGCCTGCCAGGATGATTTGCATTCATCCCCCATTCCAAGCGTCTAGTCTAACCGAGAGTCAATACATTAGGCTGATTAGAATGTTAGCGTTTGATAAATGCAGACGTGTGCTAGTTACAGAATCGCTATTCGAAGACGTCGAATTTACTGCTCCGTGCTTTAATTGAGGCAGTGATGATAGCTCAAAGGAAATCGTGTCAGTCAATATCAAACATGACAAAACTCCGCGGCTGTCATTATAAACTTTCGGCATTGTCAAATTGGTATGCAGAAGAAATAATACGTTTTCTTGGAAAAAGTATTTCTTCTCTATGCCCTTGTGCATACGTTCATAAATTACTTGGCACTTAGGTTTTACTTAGATACAAATAATACGAGGCCAAAATGAGAATTTTTACATTCGTGATAATATCAATTGTTTCGGTTTTTTTTTAACAAGTCGTGTAAATTAATTGTTGGTTCTTCTAAAATTTAACCGGGGTGCCAATAAGGACACCAACGGCAAGAGCATTAATAATATTCACGTATTGCTTCGATTATTGAGTCAAACGAATATTTTTTTTATGTTAAAAAATAGAACACGGTGAAAATATAGCAATCTATTTTAGTTCTACAAAATTTTATGAGATATTGTTGATGGCTATTTCGGTTCATCCATCGTCAGAACGAAAACTTGTTCTGTAATGTAATGGAGTTCTACCAAGTATATGCCAATTCAATCAATATATTATATTAAAATAGAGCTTGCCTGAGATTGTTTGGTCAATTGATCATAAAAAAAATCATGGGTTAATTGTTACGAGTTCACATTGAAAATTTTCCTATCTAAATCTATTATTTGATAAAAGTAAAATAATGCGTTAAGATCTTACAGACGCAGAAAAAATCAAGACGAAAAGATACAAAACTCTTCAACGAATTCATATTTTGTTCAGTAATTATTATCTAATATACGTTGTATATAATCAGTGAGCGAATTTAATTTTAATTTATTTCATTTGAATGGTTTTCCAATATCCTGAAATGGTATTAGCGTTTGAAATTATAAAATTCGCGATGACAAATGAACCAAAGAATGATTTCGTCTAATATTATCGAGTTTATATAGCTCGATTCCAAAGAGCTGAGATATTATATTCGACGTTGCAATAAGTATAAAATATATTTATTTCCTTACGAATTTGTTTGCTGCTTATAATTATTATATATGACAATTACTAAACGCATTATTCTGTGGCCTGTAGAATACTGTAGAAAGAAGGGGGAAAAAAACGGAAAATATTGGTCTTACACAATCAAAATACGACTTTGACAAAGGTAATGAAAACATTTTATTTCTTAATATTTTACATTAAATGAAATAGATTTGATTTCAAAGATTTTTTGCCAGCAAAGCGTTTCGTAATGTGATACAGTGCTGCAGGGATTCTTTTTGACAATTTAAAGGGGTTCTGTGGAACATTATTATCGGGAATTATATCTGCTTCTAATTGTGTTGCCGTGGCAACACGTCTTGTGTAGATAAAAAATAATAGCGTGGTCACATTTTTTATATTTTAATGAAACTTTTCACTGTAGTATTATATCTGCCGAAATTGACCGTACGCCACCGAATTTGGAACCTTAATTGATAGATAGTCTAGATAAAATTGACGATTGCCATTTTATGTAAAACAAATATCATTAGAGGATTTTCTTGATTTATAAACAGTTTTAAGAACGTTTGTACGATTACACATGTTTTGTCACTAACGACCCGGGCTTCGCCTTTCAGCATCTTCAGATATTCTGTCTCGTCTATATACCAAATGTATTAATTACAGGAAAATATAAGCCTCAACGCAAGCGGCTAAAATAAATTTAATCATATATCAATCTAATAATTATTAGAATTTTACAACTAATAATTAACTATCATTAAAATATAAATTGTTTTTTTTACATTAGAAATGCCTGCTTATTTCAATCTGGTAAGTTGCGATCAAACATTTAGATTATTATATATATAATACATGTGCTATCTCAATTCAATATATAACAGTTTTTGGTAATCGTTCGCTATTACAAAGTTTTCTTTGTATATATTTTTAGATATATCATCGCTCACCTTTCGGTTGGAAGGTAAATTATTTATTTTCAGGGTTATACAGTTCAAATGAAATGATAGAATTTATTCAACCTTATTTAATGTAATTTTTGAACATGTAAATCTGGTGGATATCTATAAATGGCGAGCATGTATCAAGTGAAGTGTGGAATAAACTTTTCGGATGACTAGCGATTGACGGGCTTCTGACGCAATGGCCGACCTTTATGATAATAAAACAAAATTATATTTAACTTAGTAATGAAATGGCCCTGAATGAAACTAAAATTAGTATTTTCACCCTTGACGCTTTGAGCTGGGCAAGTTTGGTTGAAAGTCCGGATCGTTGGACTGCCGCAAGACGAATGCCGAACGAGCGGAGCTGTGTATCCTATGGTCCGATGGACATATGTATCTACACATGTCCATCTTTGAAGCATTCCATAAATTTTAAATATCTCTCATATATTCACGATTCCTATTTGTACTCTACGGATGAATTTTCAATAAATACTTACACAGAATACACAAAGAAGTGGCTGAACAAATCAAATTTTCTTTTTTTTTTCTACTCTTGTAAGAACTTCTAAAGTTCGATCCGTGCAGCCTTGTATCGTGAGAGGAAATAAGGAGTAGAATTCTGACGGGTGCATAAACCGGGAATAGCTATCAACTATATTCCTAATTAGCTGTTTACTGTTATTATAGGTGGAAAGATATGATATTTTAAGGAATTCATGCCTTCAGTTAATAATGCTCGCCATGAGCGAAACCGATCCTTATCATAAAATATATTGTGAAAATAAGTACTAATAAATGTGTTTTGTATATAATTTTTGTAGAACTAAATGCAGTGCTATTTTTTCATTGCAATGCGAATTCAATCAATGGAATCGATTATTTTTATCATTTTTGCGTTATGGATGGCGACTGCTTACACAACGGGTGGAGGTGGGATAACCTACTTGTCGCCCTTGATTTACCATCGCGTCATTACAATGATTAAAATAATTATGTTCCATACCGTAAAAGCAAAGCGACATTCATGATACGGGCACATGACTTCATAAACATCGCGATGTTGTTTTTTGCACTTTGTGTTTACATGATCATCACAGAACAATAATTTGGACATAAAAAAAACTTTATTATTATATGTAATTATTTTTATATGTATACAATTTTATATTTTTCAGATAAGAACACGTTTTACTCATTGTAAGCGATATCACCCAATTAACGAAAAAAATATGATACCAATAATAAATCATCATTTTTTTTATTATTAACACTATCAGCCCCAGCCGAAATTTGACAAACCAAGTCTCTGTGCCCGGCCCAATTTTTGAAGTAATTTATAGAGTGTACTATAGTAATATTAGATAAAATTAAATGAAGTTTTCTCAAACGGCTGAAATCATTATTAAAATTAGCTCTCGAGTGATAAAATTAACCACACTAAAACTAAAAAGGCGGCTATATCAGTAAGTTTACACATGGCACGGAAATGGTCCATAACCGAAACAAAAATACATCAGATACATTAGCAGCGGAGTCAATAATGGTGACAAACATTGACCCCTTCCCCCCATAGAGCGCTTTAATCAATGGGCTAAATAATATATTAGTTTGTTCGTTAAGAATGCTTTGTGATAGTTGATGTCTATTGATTTCCAGCTGTTCCAAAGCCGTCATTTTGCTACCCTTACTACAAAGATGCAAACACTTAGGCGCTGAGTTTGAATTTATATTATGTAATTCATTTATTATATAACGTGATTAGCGAATTGTGAATCTGTTTTGGTAATGGACCATTTCCATTGTGAATCTGTTTCGATAATGGACCATTTCCGTACCATATGTAAACTTATTGATATAGCCGCCTTTAATTTCATTTACAATTGTTAATTTTATTGCGAACAGGAAACAAGCTAGGTCGTAAAAACAGGAGAGAAGATGCATTGTGTACCTTTTCTACACAGCTATATGTAGATAAGCAAATGTTAGTTTAAGCGTAGTTCTGATGATGGTGTGAGCCGAAATAGCTATCAACTATATTTAAAAAAATATAATTTTGTATAACTAAAATACATTGCTATTTTTTTCACCGTGTCATTTCAGATATATACAAATTTTACTCCTAGTTTCGGGTCTTTATTTTTTTCCTGTGTAATTCCGCTTGTAAATAACCGATGCAAACTGCTTACAGTATGCCAGTTTTACTGCGTCCATTTGGTAGATTTCATAAAAATGCTGAAAAGTGAAATCCGAGCCGTGCGAGACAAAAAAATGTGAAATTATGCAATGTCGTAAGAATTTAAATTTCACCAAGGACTCTCAGTTAATATCGTAAATTTACCAAAAATATGTATGAAAATAAATTAAGATTTTAAACATTTATTTTGTCGACTTGATTAATAATTAATTTTTACAAGAAAATAACTTTTGACAAAACAAAAGCAATTCATTGATATGCTCGACAATCTGCTTTTTTTTTTAAACCAAATTTCGGGGGGTCGAAAAGTTTCTCTCATTTTGTGTCGACGTTCTTAATTGCTTGAAAACTTTTTGAAGGGTTATAATAAAATTTAATGCATTCAAATCACTCGAGCCTTGCAAGAGATAATTTTTAAATGGGACATCGGAAAAACTAATTTGGACTTAAATGCCTTTGCGGAGCTCAACATTATTTTTCCTTCCTTTCAAGTTTAATATTTAAACTTTTTCAATTGATTATCTTTGAAAAGGGCAAGGTCTGTCCGCCAATCATTTTTTTTAACTGTTGAAAGTTTTGATTTTTCGATTAACAAAACTGGAATTAAATTTATTGTTATTTTGTTTGCATTTTCTATGATGTTAAGAGTAAATAGTGAAAAGTGGCAACACTGCTGAGCATTCCACACCAAGGGGATTATACAACGAATTGTCATTGTATAATCCCCTTGAACAAATTTAAATTTATTAATGATATTTCCCAAATTAGTATTGTCCTAATCAATATTTATACTTTTAATCTTTTTCTTACCAATTCATCTTACCATCATACGAATTAAAATACAGCGAAACCTCGATTCCATGTGCCATTTTCAGGAATCATAGATTTGGTCATCATGGTTTTTTTTAGTTAGTATAAAACCTAATATGCTTAAACTCACAAATTGTATTGGATAGAATGATTTATGTATTAAAACCTGTCAGCCGGTAAAATATTTGAGGCGGGACCACGATATTTAAACGATACATCGAGAAAATCGGGGAACGGTTTATGTGGGTTAAATTTAATATTGTTCTTATGTGTGTAATCCGGGAAAAAAACGTTATTATGAGAGAACGAGAAGAAGATCTGGTTTCCACTTTATTTTAAACATCAAATTAGCAAATAAATAAATAAAATAACATCGCGAGTATATTGTTAAATGATGATTGGCCACGCTGAATAAATGAATATATAAGTCAATAGTTATACATTTAAAGTATAGGTTCAATAATATAATATTAAATACTCAAACGATTTTATATGTAGAGATGTGAATGTGACATCACCCCTAATAAAAAGTTTGTTTAACCGTAATTTTATTTTCAAAATTAAAAACACACGAGATCAAAGTACAAAATACAGTTGACATTTTTAATAATAACGAGTTTTTGTTGTTGTTTAGTTCAAAGAGCGTATCTCTGCCTATTTTTTCCGCTCCATCAAATTCGCAAACACCGATCTGCGGCTGTCACAAATCAACCGCCATTTGCATTTTTCATTCGCTCTTCAAAATGTCGCTGGCGTTAAATATTTTAGATACGCGCCGAAAATAAACAAAATGTCTGCGCGCGGCAAAAAGCGATAACGTCATTTGGACAAAATAAATAATATGCATGGGGAACGGGGAGTGTCAACCGTTATAATCGAATTTTTATGTTGCACACGTTATACCTACTCTGCACAACGGTTTTAAATTTGTTTTGAATTTGATTTTTTTAAATGGCTACGGGAAATTCTTATAGACTATTTTCTATTAGGTTTTTATATGTTTGAAAAATCTCAAAGCTATATTAAACCATTGTGTTAAAAAAATGTCATTCAACGTCGTATTATTATTCAAATAAACTTTCAATTGTAGTATAATATATATTCCTTTTGGTGTGTTGCTAGACGTAACACGTGTTTCGCTCGTTTGACCAGCATATTCAGATTGTATCTTAGATACAGATCAGATACTTGAACTGATCTTAAGGTAAACAATTGTCAAAATTTAAAAACCAAAATAAAGTAAACATTGATTCTTATTATTATCTTTGAAGTGAACGCGTGTTTGTTTTTATAGCTTTTAGTTTTTTAGGCAGTTAGAGATATACAAAATAAAAATACTATATTTAAAATATACTTACATAAATCAGTTCTAAGTGCTACTGTCTTACCCTCGAACTGGAGTTAAGAGAAAATAATTCTAAATCATTTTTTTAAGTGATTGAAACATATTACGATTCTAAATATTTTGTAACTTACATGCGGGTTTCACCTTTCGATATCTTCAAGCATTCAGTTATTCTGTTCTGTTGCATCTGTGTGGTAGAATTTCTGAAGATACCGAATGGCAAAATCCAGGTCGTTAGTGACGAAACATGTGGAGTTGTATAAAATTTCAACTATTTATAATTGAATTTGAATTGTTGCAATTTTGTATGATTCCACATTTTTTGTCACCAACGACCCGGGTTTCGCCCTTCGGCATCTTCAGGTATTCCATCACACGGATGCAATAAAACTGACATAATGGAATACCTGAAGATGCCGAAGGGCGAAACCCGGATCGTTTGTGACAAAACATGTGGAATCGTACAAAATTGCAACAATTCAAATTTGATATTGAAATTCCATCAAACACCTTCTGTCGACCATTTCTTTTCAGTTCGAAATCGTTCGTTATTAGCGGCTTATCGGTTGTAATTTTTTATATTGTTTCTTTTTAAAATAGTAGTAAATAATATTATTGTTCTATTCACTCTTATCAATTTTAACTTTAAGCGATTGCGGAATAGACCTAATCGATAAAGAGGAGTTTGTTTTCTTTCATATATCATATATACTCTTCCGCCGTCAACTTTTCAACTTCGTATTACGAAAGGTAACTATTGAAATGAATTTCGGGTTGGTTCTATATTCATACTACATTGCACAATTGCATTATTCAATTTAAATGTTATTGTTTCTCATCTGTTCATATTGTATCAATTTTTTCCGTTATCAAAATCGGCTTGTCAAGTCCGAAGTAAGGGCGTTAGGGGTGGTCCTTTAGGAATGGGCCAGGCGGGTAGGGGCGATCATATCGAACTGAATTATTGGCGACCGCTCCGCTTTGTTTGCTCGCCGATATTAGCCCGATATGAGTGTTTGCACTTTCCGCCACCCCACCCCTTTGCGGCGCCTCTGTAATATAAATAGCTACACGCCGCCCTATGATCCTCAAGCTTTTGGTATAATGTTTATTAATTGCCTTAATATACCGCAAAACTGAAAGCCAGTAATTATTGTTTTTGTTTTATCAGTCGTAGCGTTCGGCTTCATTTTAATGTCCGTGAATTAGCCAGCCATTATTTATTTTGTTGTATTCATCCGTTTCCATTTTTTGGCACTTTTATTTAAAAAGAATTATACATTTTTACAAGTTAAACGCTGCGTGTCGTTATATGAACTACGCTTAGTCTCATCACGTGTAATTTAGCTTGTACGATATCTCCATTATGAATATCTGTATAACTTTTTATTGATTAAATTGGCATTCACTTGGTAGAACTCCATTATAACACGGTGAAAAAAATAGCAATGTATTTTATAGAACTAAAATACATTTTTTCACCGTGTTATCTGTATAGCGTCTACGTGAATTCACTATGTAATAAATTGCTCAGCTCTGCAGCGATTACATCCTTCTCTCGGTAGAAACGGAAAAAACTTGAGGAACTCTGACGCTAGTACGGTTTACTTCTTACATTCTATCAAATTGAGGTAGCCTAGCCGACTCCATTTTCCATTATTTAGGGTTTATTTCATTCTTCTTTTCTGACTCTTTAGTCTGGAATAGGACCTCAACCGCCTCTACTATTCTCTTCCACTCTCTTCAGCCCTACTTTCTTGACCAATTACTGATCTTTGACACCTCGCCTCGTCAATCAAAACGCAGTCTACTAATGTTACGTCTTCCTTTACAATTTGCACCTTGGAGGCATCTTGTGGCCACTTCTATACACGATATATATTCAGATGAACACCCATTTTACTCGTCAATAATTATTTACAGTGTGTATACAGTTGAGAGGATTATTAAAATGTTAAATAACTATTAAAAAGGGCTTGCATTAAATATTATTCATAAAAAACGCGAGTTCATTTACTCGATTCTAATAATAAAATTCAAGCTATTAATTTCTTAAAAACACATTATTTTAATATCCTTATCGGAAAGTAAAGTTTACTGGTTATTTACATACATGTTTTGTATTATAATCTGCGGTTACTTAGCAGTGGTTTGACGGCCATCTTGTTTTGTTATCAAATTTACTTTGACAATCGTACTCAAAATTAAGGACATTTATTATTCACAAAATAGATAATAACATTACGATTTCAAATAAACGTATAAAATGTGATTA
The DNA here is from genome assembly GCA_028555115.1 of Himalopsyche japonica. Lineage (NCBI taxonomy): Eukaryota > Metazoa > Arthropoda > Insecta > Trichoptera > Rhyacophilidae > Himalopsyche > Himalopsyche japonica. The sequence goes on along the minus strand of JAHFWJ010000450.1, from coordinate 432,026 downwards.
TTACTGAACGCTTAAGGAAAAATTATCTATATTATTTTTATGTAAGGAATGTTCATAGTTCATGTTTCCGTTTTTTTTCAATAGTTTATACCAAAAATCTAATATGAACTCAATCCCTCAATTGACACTTAACTTGAAATGTGTCTATCTTTCCCGGAAACACCGTTAAATGACATCGATTGGAATATATTTGAAAGCTATAGCAATAACAGTATCCTGAACAGCTATCAAATAACAAAAAATAGCAATGTATTTTTGTTCTACAAAAATTGTAAGGTATTTAGTTGATAGCTATTTCGGTTTACACCCTCGTCAGACTTATGTTTAAATGTACATTTACTTATCTATATATAGTGTTGCAGAAAGGCTACAATACATCTCTTCCGTTCGTAAATCCTAGTTTTATATTGTAATAGTATATACATAATTACTCTGGGTTTTTCTAAAATATTTTTTTATGTTTACCTTACTTAAATGGACTCTTTGAATGTTGGCAATAAATGATTGCATCCCAAAGACTAGCATGAAAACCCTGTGTGCTATATGACATGTTAATGTAGCACACTACTAAGAAAATATTTTAATACAAACAAATTATCCACAAAAAATCAACTCAGGTGATGAACGCAGCTTCAAAGAGATGACATATTGTTTTGATTATTGTGAAACTTTTACAATTTTTAAATCATGATTCATTATAAAATACAAAATTAAATAACCCCTACGATTTCAATATTCATATTTAGTGTTATAGTTCACAAAGTAAATTTAAATGATCCTACAGCTGTGTCCGTGATGCAGTGGTCAACGTCTTTATTTCCGTGAAAGATCTCAGGTTACATACTACACATTGGGAGCATAGGGAGTTAAATAATCTCACATATTAATCGATTGAGAACTACTGTTGTTCAGGGGATACCAATTAGTATCTGGTAGCCATTAGACAGTTCAACGGATAATATTATCAATCGAATTCCATCGCTAGGGTCTTCTTCGACAGCAATACGTAAGTACCAATATGTTTTTGGGTGTACCCGAAATTTCAATTAAAACTTTGCACTTTTACGAAATGTTTACTTACCCGCTTGCTTTCCCAAGTCGTAATTAGAAATTTTGTTTGTTTTAATCAACACTCGTCCTTTACGCGAAACTTCACTGAAAATTCAAAATGACTGGAGACATTGTTTTTGCACTGTCAACAAGCATTGAAATTTCCGACATTAATACTGCCTGATGGAAAAAGTAATTCATATGGCTATTTAGGTATCAATTTGTTAAATTAAAATATTGCTATTTCACCAACCGCTTTGAAAACTTCGTACTTTCTACCAATTATTTTCAAATATAATGGTTTTCATTTTTCACAAATTTTAGGTCTGCGTGGGCACTTATCCGACCCAGTCCGTGAGTTTGGATATGGAATATTATTTTGAAAAAAATATTTTTGTCTTCAAATAAAATTAATTTCAGTACTTTTTTAACAACCGGTATCAACTAATCAAGAAAATGGCCCCTTTCGAGCTGGTATGGCAAACGCCTGTAAACGTCGAACTCGCACAGAGTAATTTTATAAAATTTCAGCCCATATGCACTTCTATTTTTTTTTATAATTTACAATATCAACTAAGAGTGCTTGTTGGAATTCAAAATCCAAATTTGAACCTTCAATCTGTGTACACTTCTAAATGTTTAGTCATCCACTTCTTGGTTTCAAATTTCGGCATCTACATGCATTTTATCACATCACAAGGAAGCAATAAAACTGTCAGATAGTAAACATTTGCGAAATTACACAGTTCAAATATAGACCGTAATGCTATGATCTGAATATATAATATATATGAAATATTTTTTATAGCAAATAAATTTTAGTTTGATGATTATTGTTCCCGAAATTGAGTGTCGAACCCCGGGTCGTGAGTCATGAGTGATAACACATGTGTACATAGTTTCAATGATTCATATTTGTCTCAGAAAACAATTCAAAATGCGATTTATCTTTCATATTTATTTTCGATTTTGTAATATATTGTATCGATTAAATGAAATGCAAGAATACATATATCATTTGAAAAGAATATTATTGGATAAATTTACGAATTATGAATATTTGATACCTTCAGAAAATTTAAAACAGGCATGAAATGAAACAAAGATGATTTGGATCCATACCTTATTTGTTGACAGCAATACACATATTCTAGCATCATAAGAGATAAGACATCTTTTTGAAATAGGTCGCGAAATTAAGTGCTACCAAGACTTTATTTTGAGTAATTACAATATAAAAATTGATACAGTTTTTGTTTATTTACCGCGAAAACATTCGTTTTTCAAAAACATGTTTTTTTTTTGTGTTGGGACCAATGATATGCTGCATTTTTATAACTGAAAAATGATATTTAGAATTAAAAAAACAAACTTAATTCAACTAAGTGTGTATATTTACAATAATATTTTTACGTATTAATTGTTCAATTCTTGATAGAAATTTATAATATTTTAAAAATTTTAACAAAATGCTTTGTACTATTACCAAAATATTTTTAATACTAGGATCAAGAATCTATTTCGCTTTATAAATTTGCGAAAATAGAAGTTAATATCGTGTTTAATAGAATAGATATCTTTACATTGATTGAATTGGCGTTTACTTGGTAGAACTCCATTATAACACGGTAAAAAAATAGCAATGTGTTTCAGTTCTACATTTTTTTTATAAAATATAGTTGATAGCTATTTCGTCTCACCATCTTCATAGTTGAAGGCATTATTTTAGTTAAATTTTAAGACACTGTATGTAAATTTATATATAATCAACGATGTTTGAAATATTTGCAATATTTTTTTACGGTTTTTGTGTGTCATAGCCTTTTCTTCTATATAGATTTGTTAAAATCTTTTATTTCTATGTTAGAAAATCTTTACAGTGTAAAATTTATGGTATCAAAAAAAGGTGCTCGATGGATTTTCTATTTAGAATTTGAATTATTGAAAAATTTTACGATTCTACATAATTTGTCATTGGCGACCCGGGTTTCGCATTTTGTCAGTTATGTTGCATCCGTGTGATATAATGACCTAATGGTCGCTAGCGACAATCCATGCGAAATCGTACAGATTCAACGATTCAACTTTTTTATATTGAATAATTTCTCTAAAAATGTATTCTTCTCATTTCATTCAGAAAAAAATGCTTTGAAAAATAGTGTTTAGTTTCTACAGTATGCTTTATACCAAATGATATTTGGTCAGAGAAACTTTACTCATAGTTAGTTGTCCAACTCGAAATACGCGCCCTCCACGAGAAGATGAACGACGAGACGCGACCCATAAATAGCAAACTTCTGGAGCGGTGGGTCACGCCGTCCCCGCGACGGGTGTTGTTTGCAGCAGGGGTCAGTTTCGGCAGGAAATATAATTCACGCCAACTACAAGGGAAGGGGGCGCTCGGCAGCCCCTGTCAGCGTCCAGCGATGAGTGTTATTAGCACCCCCTCTTGCCAATGAGCCAGATTCCAGCAAACATTGCACTGATGATGGAAACTTTTCTTTAATTAAAAGTCCACCTTGTTGCTTTGATGACAGTAACCACTTTTTGCTTCGTTGATTGATGCATTTTGTACCCTCTTTGTAGCATACCTCTATTATTACACACTTAAATATTAACCCTCACTCAGTGGAAAGCCACTGTATTTAAATAATAAAATACAATAAGGATACTTTTATCAACTGATCATTTGATGATCAGTTGATAAAAGTATCATGTAGTAGTATCATGATTTATACTCGCGATGGGTGAAACAATATCTGATCTTAATAATATTAAATTCTGGAAGTAATAATGAGGTGTTTATCATTCAAACACATCGGTTCGGTGATAGCAAACGGCTATAACTGTTTTTTTTCACTTCGTATTTTAAAAACATATTTCAATTTGTAAATTATTTAATTTGGCAAAATAAAATATTAGAACTGCTGCGTTATGCGTCATAAAAGTTATGTTCAAGATGTCACCTAATCTGTCTGACTGATTTCAAAATATTTCTTTTATTCTCCTGAACAATAGATATTTTAACACAGTGTATTAAAAGGTAGAACTCTATTATATCTTCTCTTCTGTTATAACATCCTAGTTTCATATTGTACTAATAAATTCTTATATCTGGCAAATCGAAGTTAATTAAGAATTTATTTCACAACGTAAAACTAGTATGTTAAAACAGAAGATAATATGTATCGTGTATTTTTTCTACACAGCTATATACAGATATGTAAATGTGCATCTAAACAAAGGTCTGATGAGGGCGTAAGCCGAAATAGCTATAAAATGTATAGCTTATAAATTTTGTAGGACTAAAATATATTGCTATTTTTTCCACTGTGCTATAAATATATTTATATAATTCTACTAAGTAAATGCCAATTCAATCAATAAAATTATATTTTACATTCATATTTCGAGAATCATAACTATAAATCACTTGTTAGACTAATAGTGACCCCGGGCATTGAACGATGCAAAATACGCGTTTGTGTATGAAGTCTCTGGCTGCAAAAAGGTTGAATTATGGTATAGGTCTGCATTATAATGCTTTTTTTTTGTTCGTATGTATTTTTTTTCTTCATAATCAGTAACGTACTTGCTTATCTCATGTTGCGTAGTCCAGCAGTCGTTCAATTAATAAACACGAGAGCATATACTCGCATAAATCTCTTTATTGTACGCTGGTAATAATATGCGTGCAATAACAAATGCGCGGCGGCTGATAGATAAGTCCCATTCATTGGTCCGTTTGTTCAGGACCATGCGTCCTTTACAGCCTGGATACATGTTTGCTGAAGATAGTACTCGCTCCGTAATCCTTAGTATGATGAAGGAGGTATAATGTAATGCCGGAATTTGTCACATCGCCATTTTAACGAGGATTTACACTGCATATCAAGTGCGTAGCTTGTCTAGAATGACTTGTGATTTTAATCGCTTGCGATCATATTTTTAATATTCTCTTCGAATTCATCAAAACTATCATTATTAAAACTTCCTGAAAACTAGGTCTAATTAAGGCGTGAGCCGAAATAGCTATCAACTATATATGTTATAATTTTTTTAGACATAAAATACATTGCTTTTTTTCCACCGTGCAAAAATGCAGTTCTACCAAGTAAATGCCAATTCAAGCGATTAATAAATAAAATTGATGTTATAATTATTAAATCAATATTGCTGAAAGTTATTTTTGTTGAATGCCTGGATCCTAGCACTAGAGTCTGTATTTTTCTTTTGTTGTTGATTCCTGATGTATATAACCGATGGAAACTGTTGTACTAGTGTGTCAATTATGTTGCATCTGTGTAGTACAAAGAACAAAGACACCGAAAGGCGAAACCTGCGTTATTATCGACAAAATGTGGAATCGTACAAAATTTCAACAAATCTATTAAGAAATTCAAAATTCTATTAAACACCTTCGATATCACTTTTAAGTTGCTAACTGTCAGTTCTTGATGAACAGGCATGATATTTTAAATAATAAAAAGACATTTTTAGTATTTATCTCCACAATATATTTCTTGATCAGGACCAGTTTCACTCATTGGTTTAGATGTCAAAAATTCATACATAGTTAGGAAATACTATTTTTACTAAATATGTATCCGTTGTATATTACAGATTCTCCGTTGCTATATATAAAAATGGTATAATTAAAATATCTTTTCGATATACATAAGAATTGATAAAATCAGAACGTATGGCATTTTATAAACTGAATGGTCATGTTTCAAAATCGTTTCAATTAAGGCAACCATCGCTACTTTTCCATTAATAGTAAATACATCGTGTTTCAAATCGCCGCGGAGTAGTAAATGCGCTATCAAAAATCACATCCAAGCAATTTAAATCGAATTAACTATATTGTACTATCCCACGCTTAGAGTAACGTACATTCCACATGCCCACGTGAAAAATTGAATGCGCCACTTGAGAAAAAATCATCCGAAGCATTTTTGTTATCGTACACATGTTCAACACTAATCCAGCACTAAAAGCGATTCATCTATCAACATTTGAGTGGCAGTGACCAACGATAATGAATCTATACGGAGCTTTTGAATTGCAATCCATTATGCAGCAAAGATTTCGATGACATCCTTTTTAGTTAGTCGCGACATGTTTATTTTCATTAACATAGTAATACAATATATACCATAGTCGAGCAAATATTGACATGAATATTGTTTTATTGAAATATTTTCTTTAAAAAATATTTATGTTAAACAATCAATGTCTTTGAATCGACTAATATTATTGTTTTTTTTTATATTCATTTATATTGGCGTATATTTTTTTTAAACTATAAAATTTTATCTTATTTTTAGTAGTGCATATGCATTATCATAATAAAATAACCATTTTTCTGAAATTGATAGTGTTATATTATATTTTTACAATTGTGTTTTATCACAATATACTCGGGTTTCATTTTTTAATCTTTACAAATGCTCGACAGGATTGGTGTAGAACTGTAGAACCTTTATTGGAAAAATTACGTAAAATATAATACAATTAAAAATTACTACCTGATTTTTTTTCCTTGAAGTATATTCGAACAACTGAATGCACGAATGGACTGGAACTGAATATAAGAAAATATTTTTGTACAAAAATCGTTCAAATAGATCGCTATCTTTTTCGTTCGAAATCAGTGCACTTTTTTGTTATTATTATTATTATTATCTTATTTCTAAAGTTTCTTCAAATTTTAAATAAAATTATCATATACGAATTTTATGTAATTGCAATCAAATCAATATTTATTAAAGTTAATTCATACATATATATGTTATTTAGATCCCAGCCTTAGAGTTTGCATTCTTCTTCTTTCAGTTCTATTGCATCCGAGGGTAGAATTCACCAATAAGCAAAACCTGGTGATAAAACATGTGGAATTAACTGTACAAACTTTCAAAAAGTAATTATGTATACTATATCTTCTCGTACGTTCTAGTATTGAATCAGGCCTAATTAAAATTTATTCTTTTAATAATTAAGAATAAACGAACCATTTTCATTAAAATCCAACCCCAAGTTAAAAACGAATGCATTAACAATTCTTGCAAGGGTCAGGAGTCGCATTTTTATGATGCTAATTAAATTTTTTACCACCCATTTTATAAATTAAGATTCTTGAATATTTTTATTATACCATCAAAACCTTTCAGGCATGCATTTTTCATCCCCGCATTCTAAAAAATACACCTTGAAATGCGTTCAAATATAGTTTATTATCTTTTCAGATAAACGGCGGCTGTTTCCCTTGTGTTGAAACATTTTACATTAATTGACTATTGTTTTTATCACTTCAGTTTGTCGCTTTAAATATTTCTTTTTACTATCAACTCAATTATCTCCCCTGTGAACTCATTTCATTGAACCACCTTGCCACTGGTTTTTACACAATAAATAAAGAAATTTACATGTACTAAAAATGTGTTGTTGAAGACAGAGGCCGTCATTATTCACAATGTAAATTCCTCGTATGTGAGTAAATTATTTTAATTTGTAAATTATATTCAAGCTAATTATTGTAAAAATCTCTCATTATTAATTAATTAGGCTATAATGTTTCTTTAGTTATATACATAAATAAAATCCAATTAAGTTCTACGCCTTTATTAAACGAGCAGTTAATCCATTATTTTTTTTAAATACGCGTCGTACGAAGAACAGTTATGTATTCTTAGCTGCGGTATTCAAGCAGATAATTTTCGATATCCACTTTTCGGAACCATTATTTTTAACTTGATAGTGTTAATATAATATCTACATATGTAGATACAAAACTATTGTGTTGATTCCTCATATAAAGTTAACTACTAAAATGAAATCATTAATATAATACTTGAACAATAAAATTCGCAATAAAGTCATATTGTGAAAACATAACATTCTATTTTGTACGCATTGTTGCCACTTATCAATTATTTACAGTAAGCAATTAAAACTGCGACATTGATTGAAATAATTGCTCGCAATCATTAATTAAAATGACAAATTTATTGTAGTTGCGTTGTAATGATTGTGTTTTGATAGCATTTTGATAGACTGTAATGCATTGAACACTCGCTAATGAATTTCATTGTACTCTAATGACTGTTTTCGTCATGTAATTATAATAAATCAAATATTTTACTGGAATTCCATGCATTATATAATGCTTATTTGGTTGCTGAGTGACTAACATAGTTAGATATATTCATAAATTCGAATTCCCGTTTGTTTATTTTCATTGTTATACTAGGCCATGAATCTTCTATTTGCAGTTCAACCTCCGATAGGACTGATCGGCCAATTTGCATCGATGTCAAATTAGGCGACTTACCACCTGATAGTAAAAAAATTAAGACGTCGTGCAAAAAGTAATTCGTACTATTCACCCTTATTCTCAGGAAATTGCTCCTAAGAAACTGCCGACTAAAGAAAAAAAACTATAGGAAAGTTTTAATAACCATATAATTTTTAGGTAAAGCAGGATATTAGGCAAAAAAAGGATAAATTAGGTTTTATTCGCCCCATCTACAATTAAACAACTTTTATCGGATCCTCTACTTAATGAGTGGATACTGTTCAAAAAAATAATACGTTCCATCCGCACGGTCCATCGTGTTGATAAATCTAGCATTAATTATAATTTAATGAATACGAATTCATTATTATTTATATATTTTTTAATTTAAATTGTCAACAGCATCCAAGTAAAATAAATTCACACCTTTAGTCTCCATTTTAAATTTTAATAACAATGTAGATAAAACACCCTTATTTTTAAAAGACATTCTGTTGTGCAAGCGCCACAAAATGTCATCTTTTTTAATGGACTTACCTTTAAAATGTGGCATTTCATTCGGTTCATTAGTGGCATTAGGTAAGCAGGTAGGGAACATAAGGACATCATGAAGTGAGTTTTAATTTGGTTCAATTATGTACCACGTTTTTAAACTTATTGAAAAATGTATTTTACGTTCTAACAGCTTAAGACTAAGCACACTAAATAAAATAAGCACAGAAATATTAAACAACTGTTAAGAAAGCGTTAGTTAAACTTTACAAAATAAACAAAAAGCTACCCTTTACAAATTTTCGATTTTGCTTACATTGATCATTCAAAATGGATTAACAAATATAATATTATTTACATATTCCAATCGCGAATATTAAAAACTTAGCAAATTTTCTATGTTTTATTTTGAATAATATGTCGTTTAGTTTTGAATAGCGGATCACTTCTCACGTCACAATTTTTTTTCCTCTAACATAAAAAAGATCTTAAAGATTACAGTTTTAGAATGAGAATGTTATATGGTCCGATTTAATATTAAAAATAAATTGTGTAATATTTGCTGCTATACGTTATAAGTTATTGTTCAAAAAATACAAATATAGTTCGTGTAAGTTTCTCAGATAAGCGAAACCTGCGTCACAGTTCTTATCTCAAATAAAATGTTATTTCATATAAATTCTAGCTCTCTTAATAGATCATAATAAACATAATATATTATACAAATATTTGAAAATGTACTTAATTATTATTCAAAATTCTCAGGAATTCCAACTTACATATTTGTATCTTTGAGCAATATTTCGAGTCCTTATAACGATTCCTGACTTGTTCACTGCTACTAAAATAATGTGCAACATTTAACATGTCAAAAACAGACTTCAAAAATTCTCTGACAGAAAAAGAAATGTTGTACTCTTTCAAACTATATCCACTCGCAATTTTGACCATGTAAAATGAAAGAATGTATAAATTGCGTTAATAAAAATCAATTTAAAAGTTTTCGTTCGGTGATACGCACTCGTGGCCGCCAAACTTTAGTGTAAAAATGTCTGTCAATCTGTCTCTTATAGGATACGTCAACAAATTAAATGATTAAAATCATAAAATATCACTTTTGATGCGTTATAAATTATGTGTCTTACGACTCAAATACGAATCAAACTATTTGTGCATATAACTGACGATTTGTAAAAACATGTTTCATTTACGCTATTACAAAAGCTATTAAATTAAATTAGCTGTTAAAGGTGTGGGTCGATTTTATTAGTAATTTAACATACATATGCTGTTCCTTATTGCAATCTAATTGGGTGAGTTAAAACCAGATTAAGTTAGTAATCGATCCTCAATACGACGTTTCAAGCAGGGACTTTAAACTCGTGCTACAAAGTTTACAACGTGGATGTCATTCGCTAACTATTATCGGTCGAAATGTCTGCAGAAACTCAGTAATGTAACACTAAGAATCACTTCCCATTCAGCTTGTACAAAAAATACACAAATCGTTTTATTATACATTAAAATTGATAGTTTTCTAATGGCTATCATGCCATAGCCAGTCGGTGTTTCATATGCGTGACACGCGTGTTTCGCTTCTCCGAGACTACATTTCCACGTCCATCCAGTAAAAAGGGAAAATTCCCTCCTGACACTTCAATATTAAGCTAAGATTTAGATTTACTGCTTACTTTAGTGAAGAATAACTTTATAATACAGTTAGTTTAAAGATGTCATAATACAAGATGGAATAACAGCTATTTTAAATTACATTAAAAATCAACTTCCAAAAAGCTATAAAAAGCTTATTTCATTTTTCCCTTTTAATAATAATGCTGTTTAATATATTTTCCATGTTTTCCCTTTGATTACATACGTACATTTTTCTTCAACTGTTTCACTTAGTACGATTGCTTGCAACCCGATGGTCTAGTGAAATCGATCTTCCGTGTTTGAAGAGGGACTGTTATATAATGTTAGGATATTAAGACTAAACTTTATTAACCAGCTTTCAGCCGTCGGAAATGAAGTACCTTATTTGACAGCTTCACTCGACTGTGCAATTCATCATATTATATATATCGACGAAATTTTCTCGTGCCTGAACGAAACTTCCGCAGGAACTTCATTCAATAATTATAATATTATACAGTTCTATCTTCCGAATAGATCTTGCATGTATATATAATATTTTTATTCACAATGACGTTAAGAATCTCTATAGATATCGCCTTAGCAAAAGAAACTTAGTAAACTGGCCATAGTAACTTTTATTATAAGCTCATATCGGAAAAGAAGTTTATTTTAAGTATAAACATTTTCCGCGTACGGCAATTGAAAATGATTTCATTAGTTTAAATACTTCCACATTTTTTGTGACCCACGGTACCCAAGATTGTCCTTTTGACATCTTTGAGCATTTTAATACGTGAATCCACTAGATCTGGCATGATAAATTAAAACATTAGCGGTGGCATTATTGTATCAATAAATGTATTACTTGAGTCCGAATAATAGACCCCAAATACGTGCGCTTGTTATGACCAAAATCCGCTCGTAGTTGGGAAGTTTTTTGGTAAAATCAAACCGAAATATGATTGTTTGATTCAAAATAAATTGTATGGCAGTAATAAAAACAATTCTTACCTAACTATGTTAAAAACGTAAATTCTTACACGAAAACAATCTAAGGTGTCACTTTGAATAACGTAAAAGCGACTTGCTTTGTTGTTATATTGTTAAGCTCTATATTAGTCAGTACAATTCTCACACAAAACATTTACGTCTTCCGAGACTTCTCAAGCTAAGCTTGTCATAACTTATATGGAATCATTATACACAAACCGCGTAACGTGAAAAATTGCTTAAAAATAATACACTTGACAAATTAATTGATGCGGTAACGTAATTCCATTTGTTTATTATCATCCAACCAAACACCAAAAGATTTCGCTTTTTTTCCCTTTTCATAACAATATGAATGAACATATTTCAAAGTTTTATGAAATATAATATCACATACTCAATGGTTTTTGCATTCATCGTCAAGACGAATAAATATTTCGCTCTCTATTAATTTATAAAACCCCCACGATTTCCAATCTATATTCTTTGTAATATTTTTACTATATAATGAAATCACGAAAATTTACTTCGATGTTGATTATTATTGACATTCTATACATCGAATTACATTATACGGGCCTTTACTGCAATATCCCTGGGGAGTGAGCCGGTTTCCTTAGAGATAGAAGGAATGGCTTATTAGTCGTATTACTCCTTGCGGGAAGTCCTGGATTACATAAAGCACTCGAGAATTAAAGGATTAAGCCGTGAAAAGAGTAATTCTAAGCTTTCAGTTTTTCCAGCTACGTTTTGATAGCGAAGCTATTGAAGGCATGTGCAATTTTAGCTTTTTAGAAAATGCAACACTTATTGACAATGAATATTACAACTTTACAACAGTAAAAAAATAGATTCACAATTCGCTAATCACGTTATTAAGGAATCACAGAATATAACTCAGCGCCTAAGTGTTTGCATCTTTGTAGTAAGGGTCGCAGGATGACGGCTTTGGAACAGCTGGAGATCAATAGATATCAACTATCAAAAAGGATTCTTAACGAACAAACTAATATATTGTCTTCCCCATTAATTAAACCTCCACTTTCTGATTTGCTTCCGTAATAGCACTTCAGTGCCACATGTAAAGTTATTGTCATAGCCGCCTTTTTAGTTTGATTTACATATTTTGAAAAATTTAGTTTTATTGCGAGAAAGCAACAAGCTAGGCCGTTAACAACGGAGGGAAGACGTATTGTGTACTTTTTCGACACAGCTATATATAGATAAGCAAATGTTAGTTTAAGCATAGTTCTCACGATGGCGTGAGCCGAAATAGCTATCAACTATTTTTAAAAAATAGTTTTGTGGTATTCAAATACATTGCTGTTTTTTTTCGCCGTATTATTATTAGTACATTTTCCATTCCTAATTTGCATTGCGTCAGTTGATAATCTTCGCGATGATCGTAACTGGTCTCGATTTTCGCTCGTTTTTAACGACTCCGACTCTACAGCTCTGGTGTCAAGTTAAAGCTAAATTTATAATTCTCATTTTGTTTTCTAAGCTTTTATTTTGAAAAATACCCCATGGTTATTAGTAAATTATTCCATTAACCTACAATAAAAGCCTCCATCGAGAATCCAGATAAAATTAATTCGCGTTAAGTTTGTTTATTTCAGTGCAAATATCGAAATTAATTAAATCTTAAATTAGTTTATATCAAGTGTGTGCTTATCTGAGTCAAATATTTACTTATATAATAATATACTGTTAATTCAAGTCGCGAGGCTTTATCAGATGTTTAAACAAGCAGCTTCCTTTGTAGGCGTAATATGTGAAGTATCATTTGAGAAGCAATGATTTGTTTTATTCAAATCGTTCGTAAACTAATGAATTATTCAGGTAAGACGACAAACTTCACTCAAGTTTGTTCTTTGAAATGCTATCTCTCGGTATAAATATCCCACATGGGACTTACACTGCAATGTACTTCTAACCACTAGTCAATACTATTCCAAACGTAAAGTTATATGGCATAATATAATACTCCACTTACTAGCATTTTAGATACGATCAAAGTTATATTATACATCATAACATAGCTACTCAAGATTGATCGTTATATTCACAAAACATAACGAGAATTGGAAAACTTAAAAAGGTTTTTAACGAGTCAAAAATGTCAATCGAGCTTTGTTTGTTCTTTTAAGTTATACCTCTTTACTAATATTATTATTTACTTAATTTATGTGATGTATTTTGTTAAGGCTATTCTTTATTAAATGACCAAATAAATATAATAATTCGCCTGAAAGTGCTCACGTAATTACACAAAATCGTAAAAATTTCAACGAATTTAGTTTTTATATTTTTCTAGAAGTAACGAACGAACCCTTGTGAAAATAGTTATCTATTATTAACTGTTTTAACTGTCACTTTTTTGTGGAAATGCGTGATATTTAAAATAATAAAAACACATTCTTTAGTATTAATTCCACAATATATTTTCAAGACGGGGTTTGCTCATCGAGAACATTATTAAACGGAAGGTATTCGTAACATAGTGAAAAAAAATATAATTGATAGCTATTTCGTCTTATGCCCTCATCGGAATTAGTTTTCACCGCGTTATTATGGAGTTCTACCATGTAAATGCCAATTCAATAAATTATGTTATGCATTACATACTATAAGCAATGAATCAAATTCTATTCATTTAAATTAAAAGGGGGATGCGACTTTTTACATTTTCAACATTTCCATAAAACCTTACGATACAGTTTGTCTGAAGATGCCTCTCAAATAAACGAAGCACGTGTTACATTTAGTAACCGAATAACACACGCAGTGAATTAAAAGAAATATCTTTATATTTGAAATAAACTTCCACAAAGTTAGTTTTAAATCAGCGAAAATGTGTGCTTTATTCTTTTGAATGTATTATACCTGTCCACGAAAAAGTTTTCAATTCCTTTTTTTTAGTTCTACAAAATTATTTTTAATAAATATAGTTGATACTGATAAAGGTGATCAACTATATTTGTTAAAAATAATTTTGTAGAACTAAAATACATTGCTATTTTTTCACCGTGTTATAATGGAGTTGTACCAAGTGAATGCCAATTCAATCAATAAAATGTTCAATTCCTATTAACATTTGTTTAAATATAAAATATTGACGTAAGAATCACGCACTGTGCGCTCTACACATTGGCATTAATCTTTACTTAACGATTGACTTTTATCAATATCCTTTTACTACTCTACCGTAATATTGCAACAAATAACCGCAGACTCGCTTTTGTGTTATTAATTGTATTTTAAGTGATTATTTCCGCCGGAAAGTGAGATGAAAAAGGCAGTGAGTGAACAAAAAGAGATAAAGCCTCGTTAATAGCATCGTCTATTACGATACTCGGAAGGTTTATAATGGTCATTGCTGCACTGGATACGTAAAATTTCCTACCTATAACAAATTGTGATTCAAAAAGTGAAACGCCGAAGCGTGCCCATATTTTTAGTTAATGTCAAAGTGTTTCACGGCGCAACCCTTATTTGTTTATGGCTCTCACATTTTTTTGTCATTTGTTTTACTTACAAATTTCGCCACTAAATATATAAACATAACATGTACTTTTTAAACAGTTACTGTCTTCAAATTAACATTTTAAGCTTATTTATTGCATTGATTGAATTCACATTTATTTGGTAAAATTCCATTATAACACAGTAGAAAAATAGCAATGTAGTATTACTAAGATTATCATTATATTACTAAGATTACAGAACTCGTTCTGATGATGGGTGGTATGCCGAATATTGTAGCTATCAACTATATATCTTAAAAAAAAATTAAACTAAAATACAATACTGCTCTTTCATCATGTTATTTATTGCACTTCGCCAACATACAATAAACATTGTTACAATATTACGTTATTTTTTAAGTATGTCTTCAAAATTTTTACCAAAAGAAAATAACTTTTTCATATATCAACAAACAGATGTTTATCCTTTAGTTAGTCTTTGTTAATCCATTCAGATAATATTTAAATATAAACATAAATTTGAATCGTTATAACCGTACAATTCGTGTTTGTTACTAACGATCCTGGTCTTTCTTTCCACTAATTCTCCCTTACTTTAAAAAAATATTCATTCAATTATAGGTCATCTTCATTTGATCCAACTATAAACATCATTAACTGGTATTTAAATTAGTATGTATCTCTACATAATTGCATTTTTATCATAAAGCTGGCTGTATTGGTTATAGAATTAGGAAATTCAAAATAGAATGTCATTACAATTAGATCAGCAGTAATTAAAATTACTTCAGACATATCTTTAACTCTTAGTCTAAGGGTCTTTTTTGAATTATTTTTAATTCATGGAAGCGATGCAAACTGTTGGTTATATTGAATCTGTGAACCCGAGTTTTGTGCGTACATAGAATTAAAAATTTAAAATAAGATATTAAAGCTCTACGAAGCACCCTCATCTGATATCTTAAATTATAATATAAATCGGATTAAATAATGAGCTAAAACTACCGTGGATTTCTTAAATATTTTTAAAAATTACTCTCGTGTATTTTCTTCGTCAGTTTTCAAATCGCACACTTTTAGATGCACTGTTTTACAGCAATGTTGTGCAATCTTTCCTTTTTCAATTATGCCAAACCGGTTGTGCGAATCGCGGATTTATATGGAATGTCCGGATCAACGTAATACTCTATCTACATGCTGTAACTTAATAGTTTTGCCCGTATATTAAAACAAAACAAATATGTTTCATTCTGTTTGGCGTTTTTCGCAACCCGCTCATTTTTACGTGCGATTTAAAAAAAAACCCCGTATTTTGAATATCGTCGATGCCATTGTTATATTGGTGTCGTGAAAAATGCATTTTCAACGTAAAATTTTAATTTTCAAATAACACAATATTTTTTCCTAGCGATTTTGAAAATCAAATATTTTTATATCTTAATTTAACCTTTTAATTTACTTAACCTTTACAATGAAAATACTGGTCTTAAAATAATTAAAATTTTACCAAAATACTATTCATAATTGGAGCATAAATCGCCCAACGAACTCACATTGAAATACATAAAATATTTACAGAAAAATATAATACGTCCATACTTCTTTAAATGTTGTTAATAAAACATATTTTTTTACTATGTTCACAATTTTATTTAATTACAATCAGTTTCCTTCATAGCGAGCATTATCAACTAACACATTTCAAATTAAACGGGGCTATCCATACACAAATTTTAGTTTATAATGTTATTTTATAAAAAAACAAAAGCGATAAGAACTAAAAATTTCGAATTCAAAATATTTCCAAATCAAGTAAAATATTCAAAAATAGAATTTTACTGACTTCTTACAACTGTGCTACTTATTTACACATTTTTAACAAAAAATATAGGTAATTTTAAAAGGCATTAAAATATTATTAACAAGAATAACGAATGAAAAAAATTAACTTCATCCCTGCGTTTTAATTTCTTACTGTCCATTGAAAATACCGATCATTTAATGTAATTATGTTTCTTGAAGTTTAAAATAACAAAAAAAAAATATTAATCTTCTGAATAATATCTGATGATTTTGATAATATATATTTATTATTAACGCTTTTCCCTCATTCCGCATGCAGGTATGATTAATCTTGGGTATCTGAAAATATATGGCAACAAATTTGCATTGTTTAAATAAATTATTCATAGTTGATATACAACGTATTAAAATTCTCATTATACAAAGACTTGGTAATTTATGCGATCACATAAATGCATAATGCACCAGCATAGCGCATTCTACTGCATACTGCGTTGTGTTGGCTTTTATCTATTATTTATTAGAACCGATATTTTGTAAATATTACATTACAGTGTTAAATTTATTCACTGCGAATTTTACTAAAAATTTCCACATCTAAAAATATCTGGGAATACAAACGGTTGTCCCAGAGAAGTTCCTATATTACTTAACATTATGATATCCTTGATATATTTTTCGCATTCAATGTTAATGTGATTTTCCCGGTTTAAATTACTATACTAATCCCGAAAGAGTTCAAAGGAAGCTGTTAACGAACAAGTAACATTTGTTGATTAAATAAGCATTTATTTGGTAGACCTTTATAATAACACGGTTCGGTTTTAGCTCTACAAAGATATATAGTTGATAGCTATTTCGGCTTACGCTTTCATCAGGAATATGTTTAAACGTACATTTATCTATCTATATACAGCTGTGTAGAAAAGGTACACAATATATCTCCTATTCTGTTGTAACATCCTAGCTTCATATTGTGCTAATAGATTCTAAAATTTGGCTCATTGATTTTATGCATTTCTCGACGTGCGAGTAAATCTGAAGTTTGTTGGAAGGAAATAATGGTAAATATTTAGTACTTTACTGAGATGATTTGAGTAAGATTTGTACGGACGAAAATGCTTAACTAGACATTTCGCTTCACATAGAAAGATTTTTCACCTCAAACAAACAAAATATATACTCGGAGATTTTTGAGGAGATGTCGTCTTTGATATATCACTCACAAACCTCTAACCCAAATTTGAATTGTTACAACTTTGTACGACTCCACATGTTTTGTCACTAACTAACCAGGTATCGCCTTTCGACATCTTCAGGCATTCTATCACACGGATGCAACAGCACTGACAGTTTTCATCAGTTAGCATCGTCTATATACCAATGGTATTAATTACAGGAAAATACAAACCTTAAGGAAAGCACTAAATGGCAGCTAAAACAAATCTAATAATATTTATCTAATGATAATTAACACATTTGCCTGTGATAAGTTTCTTTAACGATCTTATTAATGAGTTTATTTTGAAATGGTTTTGTAATAAATATTTATTTTCTGATCATTAGTGACAAAACATGTGGAATCGTACAAAGTTGTAACAATTCAAATTTTATATTGGAATTCCATCAAGCACGCTCAGTCGATATCATTCATTATGTCCTATATCTAATATTAATTGTTATATTACTACGAGCTCTTATACTACAGTTTTTTTAGTATCAACAAACAATTTAATATTTTATCGAGTTTCACCACGATATGCATCGTGTTAAATAATCCACAATTGTCACTTCCTTTTCGAAAGATTACCGGATATGAAACAAGTTGTAGTTTTTCTACAGAGCGTTAAGAACACCGTAAAACAACTTCGTTTCCTGTGCATCCTATTCTGGAGCATGGCATACATTCATCCTGCAAGTTGATAGCTTTCGATCAGTCCAGAATGCGGCGATAGCGACGAAGCACATTTACGACACTCATATCTGTGCCTTTTATGTCGTTTTTTATTACTGACACATATTTGTGCTTTTTATCATTACGTGTTATTATAATGAACATAAGTCAGTCAGGCTGTATTTTTTATGGACTTTTGAATAGGAATAAACCTAGATTTAGAATTGCTTATATTTTATCAGTTCATTTGCAAACTAGCATATACTGAGGAATTATAACTGCCACGCATAAAGCGTTGATTAATCAATCGATTAATGAAGTTGTGTTCTAAAAATAAGACAACTCTTAGAACACGGTGAACAAAATAGCAATGTATTTTAGTTCAACAAAATTATTTTTAAAAAATATAGTTGATAGCTATATCGGCTCACACCATCGTCAGAACTATGCTTAAACTAACATTCGCTTCTTCACATTCACATCTTAAAATGTTACCCCGTGATATTATTTCTTTTGATTGAAAAACTCATATAGCGATAAGAATTCGATTTTTTAAAAATAAATCTAACTTTACCATACCCAAGGGCAGCGGGGGGGAATCTTTTCTTTTCGAAAAGCCACATTCACTATTCACATACAATACATCTATCTAAGAAAACGTTGATAACCTAACCTAACCCCCCCCCCCCCTTTAAACTAAATATTTTAATTCACAAAAGTCAAAACGCAATTTAAAATACACATTTAGGTCGTTAAAACGGGAGAGAAGATGTATTGTGTATCTTTTCTACACAGCTATATATAGATAAGTAAATGTTAGTTTAAGCATAGTTCTGACGATGGCGTGAGCCGAAATAGCTATCAACTATATTTTAAAAATAATTTTGTAGAACTAAAATACATTTCTATTTTTTAAACGTGTAATAATTACACATTTTTAGTAATATTTCCGCAATATATTTCATGATCAGGACTGGTTACGCTCATCGCAATCATTGTATTCTCAACCGATGAGATACTTATTACAAACAAGCTTATCTTAAAAAAACGAGTTAATGTGAATTGTGTTTGAGAATATCGAGAAGAGATATCATTGTTGAATATTATAGTTATTTTGCACCAAAATCAATATACGTAGAATTGAAGCTTTCAACTTCTTGATGTTTGTTTGGTGGAGCTAAATACAATAAAAATTTAAAAAAATTAAAATAAAAAAAAATGTGGAACTAAAATACATTGCTATATTTTTCACCGTGTTATAATGGAGTCCTACCAAGTGAATGCCGATTCAATCAATACATATGTATGTAGTTACAGGAATCATACTTTTTTATATATTATTTTTTTGTTTAGATCTATAACGATTGCCGTCTCAATTTAGTTTACTGATTATCAATCACCAAGCTAAAAAATATTTTTTACTGTTACAATTATCAACCTTTAATGGCTTATTTGCTTCTGCTTTTTGTTAGAAGCCATTTGAGTTTGTAATTTTGACTTTATTTGCATTTTATCAGTCAAAAGGCCGCACTAGAATAGCCAAAAGGCTGCATGCCGCCTTAAGGCCTTTGGTTCCCCACGCCTGCCCAAGGGTAAACACAGCATCCTCCTACTGTCACATTATCTTAAATGTCTATATTTACGGTAATATGAAAAGAAAGTTTTGTTTACACATATTGCTAAATGAAAAACGGTGGTTTTTTTGCAAATCAATATTTTCCCTTAATATAAACACATCATAAACCAATGTTTAATTATGTATAATATCTGGCTATAAAGAATGACTTAAATATGCGCTCGCATACGGAATAGCGCTCACGATGATTATTAGCATTAGCAATCTTTTTTAATTATACTATGATATAATGAAGTCTGGCACATATTCCCATAATCTACTGACTGTTTTTCTACTTTTGTCCTTAACGAGTAACTCATGTTTGATGCATTATTGGTGTTCATTGATTTTAATACGAATTTCTTTTTGTTTCAGGTACACATACATATACATCCCTGAAAGACATCATCCAACGAAAATTATCGGTAAGTTTCATTGAATCTAAGCACTAATTCAAACAAAAAGTATTTCAAATACTACTTGTCATCTGACACCAGATTGGTTTTTCTGGAAACGCGCTATAAAGCAAAAAAATATCCAAAAAAAATTATGCTCACGTTGTTTTTTATCTGATTGAAATTACTCCAACGCTCTTACTCTCTATGGTATTCAACAAGTTAATGTATCTGCATTTAAAAATGCTGAACACTTCTACCAGTAACAATTCATTTTCGTGATTATTTGCGTTTCTCGTATTGTCTTCTTTAAAATTCATACGCGTATTTTAAAAAACACGGCGTTTCAGTGAACAAAGGCACCCCTCAACGTTTATTTGCATTGTGAAAGAAGTAATTAAGCTCTCTACTGACCGTATAATAAATACTCAATCCTTACTCACATTTTACAAATATTCCAACCGTAGGTTAATTTAATACTTTGATTGTTTTTTTTATGGAAAAAGAGAATCTAAAATCTGTATTATTATCTACATTTTTAAAAAAATTTGTATGCATTAAATATAATTTATCTTTGAAGTATTGAAACGTTGTACGGTTCCACATGTTTGTCACGACCCGAGTTTCGTCCTTTGGCATCTTCAGGCATTCTATCACACGGATGCAACATAACTGACACACAAAAGAAGTTAGCATCGGTTATATACCAAAGTAGTTAATTACAAAGGAAAATCACAGACAACGTTTTTTTTATTTAAGTAGTATGGATGTATTATTATTAAAACAAACAGAAAATATTTTACAAACTAATTATTTGATGATTAAATATATAATAAAACTTATTTATGATTTTATTTCCTAGCTCAGTCTTGGTTTATTATTTTTGACATTCCTATAAAGAAACATATCGAAAAATCTTGGGATTTTCATGAAAAAATTCTCAGGTTGTCTCGACAGTGTCACCCAAAATTGATTATGCTTTTAAGAATTATTATTATAACACGGTGAAAAAATAGCAATGTGTTTTGTAGAACTAAAATACATTGCTATTTTTTTCACCGTGTTATAATGGAGTACTACCAAGTGAATGCCAATTCAATCAATTATTATTATAGAAACATAAAAAGTATATCTTTAACAGCCATAATTATTTTTATACACTTCACTATTTGATAAGATTTAGCTAAAGCTCTCGGAAAACTTTATTCGTAACACTTAATTTTCATGAGTTTTTCTTAAGAAAAGTTTTCATGAACGTTTGGCGTTAATTGTCATTATTGTTTATAAATTATTTATGCATAGATCTTTAGTAAAATAGTTTGTACAGTACATTCGTTCGCCGCTTATTCTAGACAATAAATCTAGTGTTATTATGCAAACGAAGGATTAACTCAAGTTTAGTATCTAGTGTTCAATATACCTACTTAGTAAATGGTGTGTATATAGACTATGCTACTGCATTGCGGGAATTTGCACATAAACCCGCAGATTCCTTCAAAAGTTTGGTCTCCCTATATGTATTATATGCGTTGTAGCTTAAATTATTTAACACGTTCACGGTTGTAGTACATTACATACAACCAGTAATGTGCGAATTAAATAGGGGTCTTGTCCTATTCTATAGGGTTACCATCACTTATCATTTCTATAATGGAAATGTTTCAGAATATTTATTTCTATAAACTATCATTTGTGGATAGGTGCACTTAGTACAATTTATTAATTGAATTATTAATTAATTGATTCACAAGTTAAGCTTAAATTTAGTTTCATCATATTCCTGACGATTGAGAGAAAGCTAAAAATATCGATATTTTTATCTATCAAAAATAAAATCAAACCAATTGAATACAATTTTGAATATCTTTTAAGATGCTAACTGTAGCTTCATGATGAAAAGACGTGATATTTTAAATAATGAAAACACAAAGTTCAATAGGCGAAACCGGTACTGATCGTGAAATATATTACTGTTTTGAACTGTTGAAACTGGACTCCACATAATTTGTCAGACACGACCCTGGTTTCGCTTTTCGGCATCTTCAGGCATTCCTTCACACGGATACAACAGAACTGACACAATAAACGGTTAGCATCGATTATATACAGGGAGAATTAATTCCAAAGGAAAATCACTGACCCTAAGGCTAGGATCCAGTCATACAACTGAAATAACTTTCAAAACTTTTGATTTAATAATAATGACATTCGATTGGCTGTGATAAGCTTTATTTACACTAAATACTGTTAATGAGTCTTTGGTGAAAGGATTTGACAGCCAATAATAATCAAATATTAAAATGCAATTGGGTAATTTTAAACTTAGAAATACCTACTCATTTCAAATACAAAATTGATTACGTCAGTATTTTCATCTTGTCATAATCCAATAAAGTATTTCGTTACTTTTTTTTAACAATTTCTTTAAAAAATAATTTTCATTTAAAGAACTGTTTTAAACGTTTTAATGAAAACTACTCGACCGCCTTCCTCGACAGGCTTCTTATATTATATATAAATTATAACGAATCGCAAACTGAATGAGAAGATTCTGTACCGAAAAGTAAATTGAATTAAACTTAGCAAGTTTGGCGAAAGTTTGCGTGAGTCGGCTGGGGTAGCCGGAAGGAGGCTTCGCGGCAAGTGTTTGGGCAAAGTTCAAAAGAGTGAGGCGACTGCGAGCTTTGTCCCGCCGCTGCCTCCTTAATTAAGAGGGTTCGTTTTTTTCTGTTTTTCGCATCGCGCAGAAAAACAGCGGCCACGATTACTTAATTTGCATGCATTATGTATGCGACTCAGAGGAGCGTGTCTTGCTCCACGACGGAGTGGGAGGCATTTACTTCTGAAACTTTTGAAAAGTTTTATTTTTTAACTCTGAAAGCTTCTCGTATGAAAAAAGATACAATGAACTTTTATGGATAAATAATTTCGACGTCGATAAATATTTTTGACCTTTCCGATTCCAAGGGAATTTTTGAAAATTATTTATTATTGAACAGCTAATCAGTCGTGAGCAGTTTTATACTCATTGGAATCCCCCTCTTTTTCAAAATTAGGTAGCCGCGACAAGCAACAATCATCACAATCGTACATATGGAGTATAAGTGGTATTAAGGGTTTTTTAACAGCATTTACACCCCATCTGTAGTGAATACCCCATCCGCTATAGCTATTCCGTAATATAATTATTATTATCCACATTTCATTCTTATCAGAAGAACGTTTGTCTTGATTAAAAATGAGCATTCAGATTTATTGTTTTTTTTAAACTTTTTAGGGAGATTACATAATTATTGTTAGATCATCGCCATTTTGAAATTTTAAATCATTACATTTTTTCAATATAATTTATTTACGCCCATTTAAATTAACTCTGTTCATAATTTTCGCGATGAGACCGGTCCTGATCATAAATACAATTTGTTCTTATTATTTTAAATAGTCTACAAAGACGTGAAAATTACCACCTAAAACTGATTTAAATTATACGTTCGACTTTTACATATGTTTGAGACAATGAATCATTATAAAAAAACAGAATTTGTTTGGAAGATGTTAATTGAAACAAAAATAGCAAAATTTACCAGAATTTGCTTAAATCTCCTAACTTCGACCACAGATAAAGTGTCAATTTCTTTTATATCATTTCCATAACTGCCGAAGAAAGGATTTACACCCAAGTATCGTAAGGATGCTCAAAGATTCTTCAGCGAATACATTTTAATCATAATTGATCGTACCAACTTAAAAAAGTAATTCTAGTGATATTTTTATGACTTTTATGATATTTTTTTTTCAATCACTTTCATTATTTTTCAGAATTCGAATTGCGAAGTAAGTCACATTAATCTTATTAAAAAATAATATTGTAAAATCGTTCATTTGAAATGCTATAAAGCCCTTGTATAGAAAATGAAAATTCTTTAATTGATTTCCAATAAACTTAAGCATTCTCAAAAAACTCAGTGACATATTTTAAAAACGTATTTTATTTTGATCAGTATTAACAGTATCAAACTATTTCTAAAGCAATTTCTTTCCAAAACAATTCTCAAGTTTGTTTTGAGTGAATATGATAGATAAATAAATAAGAATACTTATCAAAAAAGATTTCAGTTAAAAAAACTCAAGCAATATTCCTATAAAAGGTCTCACATTTTTTTTTTGTACGTAAATACGTCATCCAAAATATTAAACGGTAAAAATCTTTTCTTTTTTAATTCTCAATCTGCAACATTTCTTCATTGAGACAGAGTAAGTAAAACAAAACTAGCATACATTAGTTTGTACGAAACTTTTAAACAGTTATTTCGATATGGCGTCCAATTAGCGCTTCCTTCAAAATGTATCATGAATACAAGTGCAGCGTTGTTCAACTGCCGGGTCGCGCACTTTCGCTACACGGTATTTTTTAATTATGAATAATTGTAACATCTTTATGAGTTTTACCTAATTGGGAAATGTAGGCGGCTTACATAATTGCGAAAATTAACATTGTTTATTGCGTGTTTGTTTTACGGTCCGGTACTCGTGTTCACCTGTCATATGTTCAAGTATGACAGCTGAATACAAATTAGTATTTCGTAAAATTTTAATTGTATTCTCATTTTAGCATTGTTCAAAAAATGTGATTGTTCATCATATCAATGAAAAATATTACATTAAAAAAAACGCTGTTGGTAACATATTGGGAGCGTTACTGAAAAAAATGTAGGAAAAAACTATCACGTAATAATGGCTGTGTGCTTCAAGTCTTAAGTCTTACCAAGTCTTATTATTTTGTAAAGTAAATAAATCAAAATATTAAATACGAATCAATTTATATAGTTTTCGATATTGACCGAAGATCCTTGATGGAATTTAAAATTTCGATTGTTGCAAATTTGTACATTTTCACTTGTAAAAGTTCTGTCATTCATGACCAGGCCAATTTTATATATTCTATGTCAGGACCGGTTTCGCTTATCGCGAACTATATTTAAAAAAAATTAAAAACGAATACTTTTATAAACAAAGCATATGGTTAAAGAATTAAGAAAATAATTTACAAATAATCTCACAAAAATGCATATGAGAAGTTAAATATAATTTTCGGTATCGAATGAGGGTGCTTAATGGATTTCAATGTCAAATAAAAATTATTGAAACTGTAAAAACTGTTCTATTGCATCTGTGTGATTGAATGCATGAAAATGCCGAAAGGTCAAACCCTGATCGTTCGGAAATGTACAAAGTTTCAACAATGCCAATTTATTGTATTATTTGTTATTCAGTACAACATGAATAATATTAATTTTATACTATGAACTCCTTGTGTATCGCAGTGCCGTTGGATGTAAAAGTTCAGTACTTAACAATCAGGTAGGTGATTATTTTTAATACAAACCGAATTTCGAATCGCTGATTATGAATCCAAGATTACAATCAATAAATAGATAGAAAGCGAGAAAGAATACGAAAACGGCAATAAAATATCATATGATTTAACCGAAATACTAATGTAATATTAGTATGACGCAGCCACATAGTATATGACAAAGGTCGTCGTTACTGCAAACAAAAATAAAGAATTTTTTGAGCGAATTCACGTCAATTTTTTTTTGAAATTCGTATGAATAATTGAATAAATTTTCGGTATTATAATATTATTATTTTAGTTGGTTCGTTCTATAGTAAATTTCGTACAGTTCGACAGCACTAAATATTTTGTTATCCAGTAAAAGGATATGTCGAAAATAATATTAAACCAATTTGTTTCCTGTCATTTCTTTTGGGATTGAATTCAATTGACATTAAAGCAACTCAGTAATTTATATTATTTAATTACATTTATAAATAAATATAATATTATATACACAAATCAGTCTAATAAGATATGTTCATTCCGAGGTTTGCATCTACTGTATACTGCCACGGTTGATGGAGCGCTGAATTGTTGATATTAAAGTCAACATAAATATATCGAAGGTGTGTATCTTTCAGTAAATATATTTTGTGTATTTTATATGATAAATTAAATTTATTACTCTCCTTTCCGATATTTTGTGAGCAGTGCCGTTAGCCCAAGGCAAAAGTTACGTCAAGAAGTACCCGTGTTTATTGAATGGGATATAATTCAGAAGTCTTATTTTAGTAGGTGTGCGGCACACTCTCGCTTTTGCCTGAAAGTGTTTGAGCATAAAATATCGGATTAAGCTTAAATAAGCACAAAGTTGGCTCGCAAAATTCGCGAAATAATAATATATAAAGTTTCATATTTAAATGCAAATAATGTTCCGCCTCTAGGTGGGTTCTGCGTGTATTGGTTAATTTTATTTCCGCGTCAAAATAAATTTCCTTTCCCTAACTTCTACTTGGAGAGGTGTGTTTAATATTTTGACTCACAAAGCATTTTCCGGGCGTCGAAAATGTATTTGAAAAAATGCGCAATCAAATATTGAAGTAGATTCTTTATTGGCTGTATTATGTGAAGCGATTCAATAAGCCTTGACGACCTGATTCTGCTTCGTTTTGTATTCACGGAAATAGTAGTACAAACACGGTCATCTGAATCGTGAAAATTCAATTAAGCATTATGACCTTTTCTAAATATTATCTCTTGGCTCAGTAGCTTGTTTTTACAATGGCCCTAAGCTAAAATAATATTCGTATCAAATTCATACTACCAAAGAAACAATTTAAAAATGCAAACTATTTTTTTCTTTTCACTACGTTTCGCAAATAAATTTAGAAATCAAAAAAGTTTTACGTAAAGTACACCCGGAAAATTTATAAATGTATTAAATGTTTATGCGGTAAAAAAATTGATTTCGAATTTGAATTGCTTAAACTTTGTACAATTCCACATTTTTTATTACTTACGACTGACATTCAGTCCTGTTGCATACGTGTCATAGAATACCTGATGATGCCGAAATGCGAAACCCGGGTCATAACAAAGTGACAAGGTATTTGAAATCGTACAAAGTTTCAACAATTCAAATTTTATATCAAAATTCTGTTACACAACTTCAGTCGATATCATAAATTAAAAAAATGATTTATTTACGGACGCTACTATAAAAATCCGTTGTTTTATATGCCAAAGATAAATTGCAAGTCAGAAGTGCATCATTAATTACTGATTACTAACATCTCAACTGCTGATGTAGACGATATTCAAAAATATTAATTTTCAATATTGTCAAGGTATTGACACTATTTTCAAATAATAGAAACACTTTAAATCCTATTTCTACAAAATATTGTATCAAGTCCAGTTTCGTTAATTGCAATCATTATCAACTGAGAATGAAAGTGTAAAAACTATCGCGTGTAAAATAATTTTTGTGTATATATTGCATAATTTGCTCTGATAATCTCTATAAAGTTGGCTTTCACCAACATGAATTAATTTTTGAAATATTGGTGTTGGAATATTCTTTAGCATGAAGACTGGCAGGGAATAGGTTAATAAATAGATATTGACTTATTTTTAGTTTGCTAGCATTTCTAATAATTTTACATAAATAGTCTTACTAACATAAAAATAGCATACACTATTTACTAAAAGTGTTTATATATACGCGTGATGTAATATATATTATAAAAAAAACTATGATAAAGTATTTCAGGGTATGTTGGTAATATTATAATAAAGTATATGTAAATCTTTGAGTGTGCAAGTGTCACGTGATTTATCATTTTAGACGCATACAAATTTCTTGAAAAATTTATCCAGCTTTTATATTATCAAGTCCTTTTTTTGCGAGCATCATTAAACGCCTTTCAAGAAAGCTCTCTCACTTTCACGCTTCAGTACTAACGTTTATCAGATCTATGTTCCTTAATTAATTTTTTGCTTAAATATTTACACGGTTAATAAAAATGTTTCTTGCTAAATTTTAATGCTAAATAAGTATCAAATTGCTAACTTAAAATTTTACGTATTCCGTTACACAGAAAACATGTTCTGTTTTTGCATTTATATTGTAATAATAGGAATTCACAACTCCTTTCTATTACAAAATCGGACTATTCGTCTCCTTTTACTATCGGCACAACTACGATTTGACGGCAACTGTGCAACTTGATATTTCAAGGAATGATTTTAGAAAATGTAAATATTCTGAGAAATAAGAGCGGAACATAAAAACAAATTTCAAACATATTTCATTCGCTTTTACAATGTTAACTGTAAATTTTTGTTAACACGGTACTGAAAAATGTATTTTTATTATTAAAAATATTTCATTCCGATACGATCAGAATTATTGAGCTCATCAAAAACAAGTTTTTTTTTTATATATCAATTAGATCTTTAATTACCTTTTTGAGAAAAAACAGTATATTAAATATTTGAAATAATAAAAAATCATTTTTGGTGAGCGAAACCAGCCTTCATCATAAAAAAATATTTTGAAAATAGTACTAATTTTTTTTATTTTTAATATAATACTTTTCCGTCAAGAAGTGACAATTAACATCTTTATAGTTATATTTTATCAGAAATCAAGATAGGTTATGTGTGAAAGTCATCTTAATGTGTATAAAAATTTGATATTTGAAAAATAGAATGTGATTTTGCAAAAACAGCTGAAGGCTTTTTTAGAAAGCTGAAGCTTTAATGCTTGCTTAAAAGTTCTGGAAATATTATACGAATTTATTAATTTAAAAATTTACACTGGAATCATATTCTTAAACTTTGATTAACACTACACGGTTAATTAAGAGCTTGTTTGATTTATACATGTGTTGTATTTTCCATTGTTTATCATGTTCAAAATATTTAATTTAAAATTATACTACACATGAATATATCGGAATTTTGCCGCGATTTTTGTGGTTGCCTGTTACGGTGAAAAGCATCGCAGATACCTTGAAGGAAGTGCGTTCCTACAGTTGAAAAGCTTCACAATGATTTCCTTCTTATATTGGAGATGCTATTGTAAGAAGCGGAACAGCTTAAATCTCGCAAATTGTTTCAAATGTCCGGTAAAGTCCCCGAGTAAAGAAAAGTTCTCGTTCTGAGACGGGAAATGCGAAGGCTTTTATTTGTTGGATGTTAGATGTGTAGATTTGCAATTTAATATCACAGGACTCCTGTCCGAAGTCTGTCGTAGATGTAGATGACTTCGTAGAATCGTTGCAGTTTTTCTCAACGTAACAAATTCTAACAATTTTTATCGATTTTTCTTGAATATCCCTTATTAAAATGTATATTAATTCGTTCAACAGAGAATGACGTAATTATCAATTTGATTAAATAATCTTTATTATACAATTTATGACACTTACAAGTCTTGTTTGTTTATAATTTGCACAACTACTATATACCTTTTGAGACGAGCATTTCGATGAATCTCGATGATTGAATCATAAATATTTTCCATAGAGGCAAGAGTAATACTGAATATTTTCTACTACATAGTAAATGCATAAAGATACCCCGTAAAGATCGTACTGAAACTCTCTTTGAGTGAGAATCTAAAATTTTATAGTGCATTGACAGTAAACCTGTTTAACAGCGTTAGGGTAATGATCGTCCTCGGACGAACTAACAAAGGACTGTAGTGAGAGTCTGAAGTTACGATTTTTGCGACGCAAAATTGTTCTGCACTGAGTAGAAGTTATGACCTTTTTCTAATCTCTCTTGTCATCTCGAAACATCGGAATTATGCAATTCTTTGTACCCTTTTTTTTAAAACGTCACCTTAAGTGTATAAATTTCAAAGATCACATACGACCATATTCTGATATCGAATTACTTTTCTTTTTAAATAATTAGTAAAAATTATGTAAAAAAATTCACGTTTGAATTTATAACTGTAGTAAAAATATTAAATAAACCAATCCGCTTATCAAAATGTAGTAAATGTGTGCAGGCAACAGTTCGAAAAACAAACCAAATAAATGTATGCTATTACTTTTATCATAAAGAGCTTTGACCGCCCAACACTTTCGAGCTCTTATAACGAAACCTAAAGCTTTCCAATTCCGTGAAAAGCTATGTTACTGTGTATAAAACGATGGATTATTTGACCTTTACTACAAATAAAAAATCAACTAAGACGCCGAGTTATACTTTGTTTTCATTTGTACGCACATTGTATCATTGATTCCTTTGCATTACATCATAACATTATACCAGGGCTTGGAGTTGACGACGTGAAAAAAGAGCGACTTCGACTAATTTTTCGATCAGGCGATTTTGAAAATAAACAATTTGACATATTGGTTGATAGATATTGTATTGAATGCATATGAATAGGAAAGCTAGGGTAAAAAACCTGACACTTTTTTGAAATTGTGTGTTGGTCAATGGTCGGAGTTGTGTGCTTGTAAATTGTATTCTATCAATTGATAATGCTTGCGATGAGCGAAACCGGTTCTGATCAATTGTTTTTTTGAGAAATATGAACAAAATATGTGTTTTTATTATTTAAAGTATCATGTCTTTCCATCAAAAAGTGACAACGCCTTAAAAATGATCACATTACTTAATTTAATGCAATAAGCCAGTATAAGTCTCTCTTCTGAGAAAAAATATCCAATTGTCAACAAACGGGGTTAAATAAAATCTAGGAACTTCGGTTTTTGATAGGATCGTACAGAAAAAGCATGACAGATTTCTATAACACGATCTTTGATCACCGCAATCAAATGACCGAGGCTTAATCACCACCAATCATCCCTAATACCAAAAATTCATAATCGATTTAATATATAATTAAACTTGTTTATTGAAACATTTTTCATTATGGTCACCTTTAATACGATTCAAAGAAATATCCTTTTTTTAACACGGTGAAAAAAAAAGGAAAGTATTTTATTTAGTTCTACAAAATTATTTTTTAAAATACAGTGGCTCACGCCATCGTCAGAACTATGCTTAAACCAACATTTGCTTATCTATATATAGCTGTGTAGAAAAGGTACACAATTCATCTTCTCTCCTGTTTTAACGACCTAGCTTGTTTCCTGCTCGCAATAAAACTAACAATTGTAAATGGAACTAAAAAGGCGGCTATATCAATAAATTCACATATGACACGGAAATGGTCTATTAGAGAAACAAAGAAACATCCTCAGAGGATTCAATAATGGTAACTGACATTAGTTTGTTCTTCGAAATATTCTTCATTATATTCACCTTTAATACGATTCTAAGAAATATCCTGTTTTTTAAGTTATAAATAATCATTCAATGTATATCCCAATCCTTGTCCTCCGAAACAAATACATGTCTTAAAATAACGCGGCTGTTCATTCAGCATATACAAATCTAAGATGACAAAAAATATAGGTATATTTTCTCAAATATTTTCAAGAAGAAATCTTGTTGACTGCTTTTTATTATTCGGTCAAACTCAAGCGGCTCGAGCGATGATGAAACACTTCATATCGTACTTATAAATCATATTTTTTTGTTTCTTTGACCTTTTTGAATCGGAACCCCTTCAAATATCATTATGTTTTGCTACATAAAGCGTTTTCCAAACAATATTGACCTGTGAATCGACGTTCACAATTACGCAACTCGCCGGAGGGTTAGAGACAATTGGTCCAATCGAAATAATACGAAAGGTCTTCTTATATTCCGAACGTTTTCGCTTTTATATTTCTTCCTTTTATCATTTGTGTGTGTAAAAATATCGTTTTATTGATGTTATCGAGTGATTTGATATCAAAAAACGTGGAAGAAATATAAATTGTAATCGGATTTGTTTTTTTTTTTTTTTTTTTCCCCCTCTCAATGCAATCATCTTTCGAGGGTCTCGATGTTGAGAAATATTTATTTTTATTTCAATTAGTAAACCATTGAAAATACTCTTTGTTGTTATCGATGGGGGAAAAATATAAAAATAAAACCGTACATCTTCATTAACAGAATAAACTCAAGCCGTCATGTTCGTGGTCAAGTGGTGCAATCTTTGATTGCGTAGCTTGTGACTTTGAGTCATGTTTCGGACAGTTTCATAGATTGATTTATTGCATATGATGTCTACATTTCCCTCTGCACTATTTGGTCCTTGATAAACGAATAGGAGAACGATATGGTAACCTCTACATCTGTCCATACCTTATATTTACAAAAATTACTCCCTCAAAAAGAGCTTGAATTACTACGTTCGTAAAAATATGTCGATAAACTTCCATTAGAAGTTGAAATAATCCGTTTAAGAGAACGCATGACTAGATTTGAGCCTAATCGTCTAGCAGTAAGGACTTGTTCACACGCGTTCTGTTAAATACAGGGAAGTAGTGACGTGTGACTAATCTTTAATTTCCCTTTTCAAAATACCCCTTTTTTAAGACATTAGCAATGTATGTGCAATGTAACTTAATACACATACACACTAGGATTCATCAGTTTATTGTTCTTAATACCAGGGTTGTGGAGTTGTTAAAAACACGACTCTGACTTGACATTGATTAACTCCGACTGAAAAAGTTTTTTTTGTCAGGTTTTTCCTACCTTCCATTTATGTACATTAAATTAAAGATCAACCAATTAATCCAGCAAACTGTTTATTCAGATATTTTTCAAAATCGTATAATCGAAAAAGTAGTCCGATTCACTCGTTTTTCACGACACTGACTTCACGGCGCTGCTTAATACAGATTAATATTTTGTGTTGTTCCGTCTCTAAATCGTTAAAAAACATCATCGCGGCTCATGTATGCTAAATTTTGTTCTGTGTCGGGTAAATTATTTTGCCTTTCTACTCATGTTGCAAACAACGTTGTAGTTATTTCAGTCATGATTATTGTGCGGTTTTAAATCGACCGTGTGAACAATACCTATATTTTCAAGTCTTGGAATTAAATGTAATTTTCCCATAAAATTTCGTTTTTAGCGAATGTATCTTTTTTCAGAAGTTTGTGAGAACTAAATTAAAATTTAATTGTTAGTTATTTCATGCAATTTTCTTACTATTTAAAAAAAATCTTATCAAAAATATAAAAGCAATATAGCTTGAACGAGTTCAGAAATCAATCTACTTTATATATTTGAGTAGGGTCTTACTTAAGTACATTCACACAAACATTTATAAGCGCAGTGCTCCAAAATGAATAGTATATTTCAAACACCCTAATCACCACCCGCTCCGTCGGAAATTTTAGCGAGTGTCGAGAAAATTAAGTTTTCACACACGGGCCGAAAGCTGCGACGCCCGCGCAAGAGCTTCCGTCGTCCTTTTCAGTTCAAGTCATCAAAAATCGTGGCGCGTTTCCGCTCGGAATAATCCATTTCCTTCTTCATTCGCGCATATTAAAACTCAACGCTGTGTGCGGTGAGAATCCGTTTCGCCTTCGTTTCCTCCTCGATTCTCCTTACTTAAGTTTTCCCGTGCAATGAATAGGACGCTAGTTAGCCTGAATGAAAATGTTAGGCTTTGTGAGTTTTCCGCGAGGGCTCGCTTGGCGTCGTGGGTTTTATTTCTTTCTAGCCACCGAGCGCATCCTGTTTTTACGTAAAAATTAATGCATTTCACTGCAGGGAGCTAAAATAAAAGACTGCTTTTAATTGCTGTATCTATTATGATTTTTTAAAAATGTTTCATAATTAAAATATCTTTACAGGCTTGGCAACACGAGAATATTCTGTTGAAAAAACGAAAAACTCTACTACAATTTTTTAATACAAAATATATATTTTCATTGTGGTAAAATATACAAAACATCATTTGTAACATTTATTATATTTGTTACATAACAAGAATGCTTTTGAAAACTGTTTTTCAATCAACCACTGACTCTCAAAAAGTGTATGTACTAAAAGGATGTCGATACTCATACATACGTAACAGATTTACGGTTATTTTATCGCTTATTTCTTGGAAGAGATTGTGAAACTTCCCCTGCAATTTATCGTATTATTTTACGATTTATAAACAAAAATACTTTTTTTTATACATATCTTCTTCTTTAAACGATCGAGCTGTTGAGAGTTGTCTTGTATCACCTGACCAAAGCAATCTATCAGCCTAGTGTATACGAAGTTTTTTTCAAGAAAAAAGCTCACTTAAAAATGATTTTTATAGATTTTAATGATGACACGGCATTATTAATCACATCACACACACAATCCAGTAACAAAACGACATTAATGGAAAATAAACAGGACGCTAAATTTGATCTACTGTCTGATAATTAATTTGTGAAAATATATTTTAAGATACCTAACTTATTTAGTATGTACAGCACACTCTTAACATATTAATTAATTGAATTGGCTTTCACTTGGTAGAACTCCATTAACTTTTTTTTATTATTATTAAAATATAGTCAGAATCACCGATCACGAAGTCACCATCGCCAGAACTATGCTTATCTATATATAGCTGTGTATAAAATCGGAGGAAAAGATGTATTGTGTACCTTTTCTACACAGCTATATATAGATAAGCAAATGTTTGTTTAAGCATAGTTCTGACGTTGGCGTGAGCCGAAATAGCTATCAACTATATTTAAAAAAAAAGTTTTTTTAGAAGTAACTACATTGCTATTTTTTTCACCATGTTAACATTTTTAACCAATACTTTCCTCCATTTCCTTTCTCCCTATGATGTTTACCGCATAGTTTGCCCATAGAGACCAAGATTTTTGGCTTCCCAGCATGGTTTTGGTGAGATTGGCCTCTGTTATTTCGCACTTTAGGGCATTTTTGAGGTCTTCCCTCTGCTCGTTCCAGGCTGGACATTGAAATATGGTGTGGGCTGCGTCGTCGATTTCTGCCTCACAATGGTGACACCTTTGGGTTTGTTCCTTTTTTATTCTGAACAAGTACTTTCCGAAGCAGCCGTGGTCCGTCAAGACTTGTGTGAGATGGTAATTCAGCTGACCATGTTTTTTCTCACACCAAGTCTTTATGTCCGGTATCAGTCTGTGCGTCCATCGGCCCTTCTCGGAAGCATCCCATCTTGCTTGCCATTTTGTAAGAGTTTCGTCTCTGGCCTCGCATCTTTCCTGTCCATTGTACATTGCTCTTCTTTCTTGCGCAAGGAGGTCAATGGGTGGTATTGCACATATCACCATTATTGCGTCTTCAGAAACAGTGCAATACGCAGAGGCAATTCTCAATGCACTTCTTCTTTGTACCCGTGCTAATATGCGTCGCGTTCTGTCAACTTGCATTGAACTGGCACATATTGGTGCTCTGTACAGAAGAATGGAGTGTACCACTTCGCTGTAAAGTCTTCTTCTGTTCGATTTCGGGCCAACGATGTTTGGCATCAGACTTGCTAGTTCCTCAGCTACGGACATGGCCTTTGATGCCGCTTTTTCCGCGTGTTCCGCAAATCGCAACTTCGAGGTCGATTTGCACTACCCAATACTTACTCGGGCTCATTGTTTCCTAGGTAATATTTTCGTTAGGAACAGCACAGTATAGTGTTGTATTTTCAATATGTTAGCTGAATAATGAATATATATATAAAAATACAAATTTGGATTGTTGCAACTTAGTATGATTCCACAAGTTTGGTCGATAACGTTTCAGGTTTCGCTTTTTGGCATCTTCATGCATTCTACCACATAAGGGCAACAGAGCTTACACATAATAAACAGTAAGCATGTGTTTTATACAACATAAATTAATTACAACGAAAAACACATACACAACGGCTAAAGTCTAAACATACAACTGACATATCTTTCAATACTATTTATGACTGTCAATTAATTAACTGTGATAAGGTTTATTAAAACTATCGTAACTTAAAAAATAAAACTTTTGATGGTAATATATATGTATGTAAATAAAACGCATAAAAACTACTCTAATTGTTTGATCATGACCGGTATAGTTCATCATGACAATTAACTACTGATAAAAAATACACACGTTACAACGTCGCTATACTATAATATTAGCTATAATAGCCTATAGGCTCTGAAAGGAATCATCAGATTATGTGAACGCTACTTTTTCTTGTTTAAATATTACATTTAATTGTCTTCTTAGGAGTTTTTGAATTAGTGAGATTTTTTAACATATTTTCCAATATCCCTTATATATTTATTGTAATAATATATATCTCAACAGCTTACACGGCTTAAGAATATTTGAAATTCATTCCTTAATTATTCATCGCGCGTACATCTAACACAAATGTCATCCAAGTACTTGTTATTGTATGTGATTGCTTTGATATTCTAATTATTCTAGCTGGAATTGCGTATATGGTTTTGTTTTATCGAGAGAAAGTTGATTATCGGCCATAAAATGCTACTCCATTGTTTCTATTGAACCTCCTATGAATAAAACATCACCTACATGAGTGATACGGAACCATAAAAAAGGACAAAAAAAAAACAGAGAACTTAATATACTATATTTACGTACTTGTTGGTAAATTGAAAATGGTGCTAAAGAAATTCACGATATGTCACATGAAATGTATTTTATGATATCGACTTAGGATGCTTGATGGAATTCCAATTTCAAATTTGTATTGTTAAAACATTGTACAATTCCAAACATTTCGTCAATCACATATTCCATCACACAAAGCTTACCGTGGAACTGATGCAATAAATTGGAAAACTCCAAATTTGTATATATATTGATTGAATTCGCATTTCCATTATAACACGGTGAAAAAATTTATAAGATATATAGTTGATTGCTATTTCGGCTAGATTCATAAGAAAGAAGAAAAAGGCCTAAGAAATTATACTAAAATAGTAATTTGTTATTATTTTGAATATAACAGTGATCTGTAACGCAGTCCAGTATTTTCCAGTATTTATGTATCTGGTAAGCGATATCGAGTTAGAACTGTTGGAGGTGATATCCCATAATCCTTTATATTAATAGTATAACGACGCCCTAATCCACGTATGAAAACCAACAATTTAATATGACGATATTTAATTTGCATTCAAATATTATTAATTATTCGCTCGAACGTTTATCTTCGCTGGCACGAAGCTTTTCAACGTTTTTTCCTGTCAGCTTCAAAATGATTTATGTTCGCGTAACGATTTTCAATTGAAATTTGTTTTTAAAAGTCCACTGTCATAGGATTGCCTCGAAAATACATTGTTTTAAAACACCACCATTGCCATTTATTATGTGCTTTTTGTGACACTTCTGCCCTGCTTGATGATCGTATTATTCAAAGCCCTTTCGAAACGAATAGCTAACAAAAGTCAAGCGTAATTATAGAATATCATATTTACTGCAGCATTTAAATTGTTAAATATATACACGTTTAAATTTCTTGCCTCTTAAATAAAATTCCGATTCACTCCCCAATTACACTACTTCAAATTGCACGCTCTCGACGGTGTAAATGGAGGTTTTACTGTAGTTCTAGTTCGGAACGTACTCTAAGAAATAGCTTAGAATAACACTCATACAAGTCAAGCTATTTAGCTTAAATGATATCTGATTAAATTAGATGATCACTGATAAGATAATAATAATGTGTATTATTTCGAAAAATAAAAGTCAGTTAAACCTTGCTATTACTATTCACCATTGGAAGTTTAATTAAGAAAAATATGTCTGAAGTATACCCACTGACTTTAAAAGTGGTGAATTTTGTGGACTAAAATATCAAGGGGAACCTACCTCGTGTCGTCTCTACCAATTCTCATTTTTTTTTATTAATTCCATCTTATAAACAAACTACGAGTAAAGGCGTTATACTATTCACTTTTAACTTGTTAACTGTCACTTCTTGATGGAAAGGCATGCTTTTTTTTTGGATATCAAATTCATGGAGCGTTAAGATCTATGATGCGTCAGCATCAGAGCTCTTCAAGTCTCCTCCATCTCTCATATATAGATTTAATTTTGTTATAATTGCTGTATCGTTGATGACAATCTTAGGTCGCTGCTGAGCCGTGGAACCCACAATGAGTGCGGCTCACGCGGACACCACACGCATTATATTCACTCACGCATACCTGTGCATGCAGGCACACACAGCCACACGCATGCACATAAAATACGTAAGGAAATAAAATAGGACAGTCATTTTCAGATGCCGAGGTTGTCCTAGTTGGGATTAAGATCTGTAACAACAAACCTATGGCGGGTCGTCGAGCAGAACCCCTCTCGACGATTACTCGGTACTGTCTCATCATAATTATGTAGATACGAAGTTGTAGGGTTATAATGTTTGCCTATATCGCTGTGAAAGTTTCGAGACATTTCACGAACGAACTCTCGAATTGTAGGCATTTTCAAGTCTCTATGTAACAGCGAATTGCGAACGTACCACGGGGCATTACAAATTTGTCGCAATGATTTATTTTGAACAATTTGAAGTGTCTTCAGATGCTTCTGGTGAGCATAAGCCCACTCTGGAGTAGCGTACACCATAATTGACCGAGTTATAGCTGTATAGAGGAGTAGCTTGCTTTTGAGAGTAAGCTTGCTCTTCGCATTGAGCATAAAGTTTAGTCTAGCTTTTACACCATAAGCTTGACGTTTTTTTAATAGCGGTGTGCTCATTGAATTTTAGTATATTGTCTAGAGTGAGTCCTAGATACTTGACAGTATTGGACCACTTGATTTCTGTATTTTGCATGAGAATGCAATCGAAATTGGGTTTTCTAATGAAACCCTTTGAAAGCATAACTGCAGCGCTTTTTTCGGTATTGATTTTAATTCGCCAGTTTTCACACCAGTCCGCTATGGTATCAGCCAATAGCTGGACTTGTGTGACAGCACTTTGCCGATTACGAGATTTTGATAAAATAGCAGTATCATCGGCGTACTGAGCTATAACTGCTTCGCTTTCCCCACCGCAAGGACTGTCATGCGTGAATATGATATACAGTATTGGTCCCAGGACGGAGCCTTGCGGCACGCCTTCTGGATCGGTCTTAAGGAGGATCCAATTACACCCATTTTGACTTTGAAGTGGGATAGGCATGCTATTTTTAATAATAAATACATTATACCATTGTTTAAGCCTAGCGTCCTCCACGTTCTGGAAGAAAAAAAAATACTCTGCCGAATAATAATATTGTATAATCTCTTTTGAGTATAGCCTTAAAATCTGACCAAGTAACTCAACCGGTGAAATGTAAAAGTAATCCATTTTAAATATTCCTAATATTCGATGTAATATTATGATAAAAACCGTTGTGAAATGTAACAGAATTGATAACGTTTTCATACATCTTTTTTTTTTCTTTTCTTAAATATGGATGATGATCACTGTGTTCTGATAGAGAAAAGCAGTCAGTATGTTTATATCAAGGAATAAATGAAAAAGTGGTGTTATATATAAAGGGAAACTTTCATTTCGAAGCCACCCCATTTTTCATACGTATGATTCGTGCAGAGTGCTGCCCCCATTTCCCTCACCAATGTTGTATTCGCGTAGAATAATAATGCCATAATATCTCTGACAGACGGACAAGGCAGTACAAATAAAAATACAACGATATGAAAAAATATCGTCCTGATTTTGCCAATGGTCACGCCGTTCTCATAAATCATTTATTTTTTAATAAACCAAGTCATACTTTTATCATTTTAATTAAAATTTTTTAGAAACAATCATGCGTGTAAAAAAAGCTGTGATCATAACTATAAAGATACTGTGTATAATATTATTTTTACACTATTCTGTAATTCGGATCAACTGAATTTGCTTTTTTTATTATCCAATTGTTAAGAGAAAAACTTACAAGTAAGTCATCGTCTTTTGTAAGATGTAGTTATTTTTATATATTATAATAAAGATTGCCATCTGTCTATTTTCCCTCGAAACCCATTCATTGAGCTGTATTTTTTTCAAAAACGTATTCATTTATCTCAATTCTTTGTGAAATATTGCCATGCATTTTATCCATCATCCAACGATTCAAAATCTTGATTAGCCGAAACATTTAGCTATAGATAGCCGAAGACGATTACAGAAAAACTGTAAATAAAAAATACAAATTATCATGTTCTTTCATATACCACGAAATATATATCACGAAAATAATAAGGTGTTAACCGAAAGTAAAAAATAGTGCTTTAAATTTCCCGATAAATATCTTAATTTACTTTCTCAACTTTTATTTTTCTTGTGTTTATAATAACCGGATGTCCGAGTACGCAAAAATTATTGTGCGGAGATTATCTAAGAACTAATAATACAATATAACTTTTCACTTTTATTGGCCACAAAAAATTTGCTTTTTTAGGCACGATTACTGTTAGTGAAATGCAAAAAATTGTTGCCAATATTAATATATGTGATGATTGTAATCATTTTAAATTTGCAATTAACAATGATTATAACATTTTAGATTATGTCGACGATATCTTTGTAATATTAAAAGGTATATCAAACAGGTGAACATGACAAATCATAAAACATAACCAGCGGAATATTAAAGTTATCATTTTTTATTTCAAATAATATGCGTACTTCATGCTAGAGCAATTGTAGATACATAAAATATTTATTTATATGATAAATTTTTCATAGTAAAACTTCATTTTTCCGACGACGACGCAATAAATACTTTGATATATGTGTATGTTAATAATACACGCGATGAGCGAAACCGTTCCCGATGATGAAATATATTTTGGAAATAGTACTAAAAATATGTTTTTATTTTTTAAATATAATTTGTATTATTAGATAAGTTTTAAGTACAATATCATATTTTTTTTTCAAATTTGAATTGTTATAAGATTGTACGGGTTTCGCCTTTCGGCATCTTCATGCATTCTATCACACGGATGCAACAGAACTGACGTACAATAAACAGTAAGCGTCGTCTATATACCAAAGTTATTAATTACAGGAAAACACATATAATATTTTAATTACTAGTATATGGGCGTTGCTTTAGCTTTAATATTAGTATTAGTAATCATCTGTAAAATGAGCTTTTTTTCTCGTATGACTTGCACCGTTGTTCTCTTGTGCGAGTGATATGAGACAGAGCCGTGCCTGAGTTGCATCGTGTATGCATTTCTTTGCAAAACCGCAGTAATGTTAAAGAGCATCACTGCTAGTTCAATCCTCCAAGTGCATCATAAAACTTTACAACCTAGATGATGAGACCAGTATACTAGTAAAGCCTCTATGAAAAAGAATAAAAAACACCTGTATAATGTGCTTACCTCAATGATAAAATTCAATCTTATGATACAGGAAAAGCTTTTATACTACAGTGAACCTGTTATGTTAAAAGCACATCGAACAATGAGCTTTTAATTTTATAGAGCTTACAGCGTTAATTTTACATTAATTAAATGTTAAATAACAGATTCAATGCGGACCTACATATCATAAGGGCGTAACTTTAAAAGCATCGAACTGAAATAATATACCTCACAGTTATTATTTTATCTTAAGACATCTTGATTAACATTGAAAGCATATTTAATGTTACTTATTGATGAGAGCGATTTATCACAAATAAATAAAATAAAAAATATTATAATTCTATTTAGAAAATTATTGAATCATAATTCAACGTTTTAAAAAACTGATGTGTAAAGTATTGTAGACTAGCTGATAATGTGATATTTATTCAAATCATCCATTTTAATGTTTTTATATGATAACTTGGGATTCCAGAAAGGTAATAAATGGTACTATAGATTATAAAGATCTTTTAAAAATATTTTAAATGCTGACCTTAATTATTCTATTTCAAAAAGGCATAATTTATTTATCACGTTCAGTTAAATCATGAAGTGGTAATCAAAGTCACAAGCTGTAGCGGCTAAGTTGACTCCCGACTCCCAACCGCCCAAGCCAAATGCTCGCATGGATCATAAATCCATGCTCGAGGAATGGCGTATCATCGTGTCAAAGGGAAATCAATTCCTCGTGAAACTGTCCGCCCAAGAGGCGTCTTGTAATGCCGAAGATGGCCAGTAAAATCCAACCGGCATCATTAAAGATTCTCCATTGGAACAGTGGAGGTACCCTAAGGCACGATAAACTTGAAGTGATTGACGTTTTATCGAGGTATGAAATCGACATCCTTCTTGTGAATGAGACTTTCCTCAAGTCATCGCATCGTCCATCGATACCTAATTATTCCTTATACCGATTTGATCGTACTCGAACTTCGGGAGGAGGAACTGCGATTTATATAAAAAAACATATTGACCACTGTGCGGTGCCATTGCCAGCGCTTACCGGCAAACTAGAAGCAAACGCGATAGTTGTAAATACAAAATATTCGGGACTCATTAGATTCGTTTCAGTTTACAGCCCCCCTGATGGACAAATAATGACTTGCGACCTAGAAGTAGTTATTCCCCGTGGTATACCTACAATAGCAGCAGGTGATTTTAACGCAAAACACCTCGACTGGCATAGTAGACTGACGAACTCACGTGGACGTCTACTGAAATCTTACATCGATGATATCGATGCAGTGGTAGCGGCACCCTATGAGCCAACGACCCTACCGAGAAATGGTGGCATTCCAGATGTCTTAGACATTGCTATACTGAGTGGAGTGAACCTTCAGTACGATACTCATATAGTGCATGAGCTTAACTCTGATCACCAGCCAGTCATTTTATGGTTAGGAGTACCGTCTAACCATAGCTGTAATAATTTTAATCAGACGCGTAATATTATCCAATGGAATGAATTCGAGGATTTTGTTGACGACATGCTTATCCCACACAGTGACTTAACGGATATTCAAAGCATTGATCTTGAGATTCATAGCCTCACAACAAATATCAATTTAGCTGCTGCATATGCCAGTAAAACGGTAAAAAATTCACCGCACAGTAAAGCGCTTCCAGCAGATATTAGACAGCTTATAAATGATAGACGGAGCGCGAGAAAGGAATGGAAAAAGTTCTGCAACCCCTTAGTAAGACAACGCGTCAACCGATTGTCAGCAGAAATCCGACGAGCCATGAAGGCTTATCGCGAAAAAACTACCGACGACTACTTAAATGAACTCGTCAAAGGAAGCGACCCGTACTGGGCTCTCTCCAAAGTTCTCCGCGCAGAAAAATACCCCTTGATGCCACTTCACGGAGCAAAGGGTCCCGTATTCACCATCAGTGAAAAGGTAGAAGAGTTTGCGGATAGCCTCCAGAAACAATTTACACCCAATTCAATTGACACAAGTAATTCACGCTTGAAAAATAGCGTGTTAGATATAGAAGCAACCGCTAAGCTAATCCTAGAACAACCCTTAACTGTAGACTGTCAACCTATTTGTCCTTCTACATTTGCCGAGGTGGAAGGACTGATCAAAGCGCTTTCTGACAGAAAAGCTTTGGGAAATGACAGAATCGGTAATAAGGCTCTAAAACATCTACCGCTTAAAGGTATTAGCTCGTTAGTCACTATTATCAACGCGTGCTTAAGATTACTATATTTTCCATCACGTTGGAAGGAAGCGGATATTATTCTAATTCCAAAGCCTGGGAAAGATCACACTCTTCCGATAAACCATCGA
Organism: Himalopsyche japonica; assembly: GCA_028555115.1. Taxonomy (NCBI): domain Eukaryota; kingdom Metazoa; phylum Arthropoda; class Insecta; order Trichoptera; family Rhyacophilidae; genus Himalopsyche; species Himalopsyche japonica. The sequence goes on along the minus strand of JAHFWJ010000450.1, from coordinate 387,970 downwards.
CCAATAAGCTTGCTACCCGCAATGAGCAAAATTCTAGAGCGTGTGATTAAAGCCAGACTGCAAGAAGTGGTGGAAGAGAAAAAGATAATCCCAGATACACAGCATGGTTTCCGCGCGAATCACTCGACAAACCACCAACTTCTTCGGGTAGTAGAGTTGATCGCAAGTGGATTCATTCATAAAGAGGTCACGGCGGGCCTCTTTTTAGATATTGCTAAAGCCTTCGACAGGGTATGGACCGAAGGGCTCGTATTCAAAATGTCGAAGGCTGGCATAGGATTGCCACTTGTAAAGATTCTCAACTCGTTCGTGACGGATAGACATTTCAAAGTCAAAATGGGTGTAATTCGATCCTCCTTCAGACCGATCCAGGCTGGTGTCCCGCAAGGCTCCGTCTTGGGAACCATACTGTATAATATATTCACGCATGACATTCCTTGCGGTAGGGAAAGCGAAGCAGTTATAGCTCAGTACGCCGATGATACTGCTATTTTATCAAAATCTCGTAATCGGCAAAGTGCTGTCACACAAGTCCAGCTATTGGCTGATACCATAGCGGACTGGTGTGAAAACTGGCGAATTAAAATCAATACCGAAAAAAGCGCTGCAGTTATGTTTTCAAAGGGTTTCATTAGAAAACCCAATTTCGATTGCATTCGTATGCAAAATACAGAAATCAAGTGGTCCAATACTGTCAAGTATCTAGGACTCACTCTAGACAATAGGCTAAAATTCTATGAGCACACCGCGATTAAAAAACGTCAAGCTTATGGTGTAAAAGCTAAACTAAACTTTATGCTCAATGTGAAGAGCAAGCTTACTCTCAAAAGCAAGCTGCTCCTCTATACAGCTATAACTCGACCAATTATGGTGTACGCTACTCCAGTGTGGGCTTATGCACACCAGAAGCATCTGAAGACACTTCAAATTGTCCAAAATAAATCATTGCGACAAATTTGTAATGCCCCGTGGTACGTTCGCAATTCGCTGTTACATAGAGACTTGAAAATGCCTACAATTCGAGAGTTCGTTCGTGAAATGTCTCGAAACTTTCACAGCGATATAGGCAAACATTATAACCCTACAATTTCGTATCTACATAATTATGATGAGACAGTACCGAGTAATCGTCTAAGGCCGAGAGCGGTTCTGCTCGATGACCCGCCATAGGTTTGTTGTTACAGATCTTAATCCCAACATGGACAACCTCGGCATCTGAAAATGACTTTCTAATTTTGTTTCCTTACGTATTGTATATGCATGCGTGTGGCTGTGTGTGTGCCTGTATGCACGCGTATGCATGAGTGAATGTAATGCGTATGGTGTCCGCATGAACTGCACTCATTGTGGGTTCCAAGGCTCAGCTGCGACCTAATGTTGTCAACAATGACACAACAATTACAACAAGTTAAATCTATATATGAGAGATGGAGGAGACCTGAAGAGCTCTGATGCTGACGCGTCATAGATCTTAACGCTCCAAGAATTTGATATCCCAAAAAAAAAAAAAAAGAAGTGGTAATAAATTTTGGTGCAAACTTTCATCCGTTAAAATTTGTATATATAGATGAAATTTGCATTTATGAAGAGTTGTTTATTTCTTACCTTATTTTCGTTGCCATTCCCAAAATAGAAAATTGTCACCAAATTGTCCGTTTTAAGTTAAGAAATAAAATCATTGTTTATCAAATTAATAAATAATCTTGATTTAAAGTGACACGTGTCGCATTTTGTACATCACCTAGTCAACAGACATAGTAGTCAGTTTTAATTTCATGTAAAAAAAATGGTATAACAAAAAATACATTGAAAGTTTGACATAAAATGTTTTTATCTAAAAAACACGATCTTCAGAAAATACACGAATATCTCGTTGCCTCAACGTAAAAGTTCACCAAATAACTGCCTTTATACTTATGAAAGCAATACAATACTAATCTATGTGTATAAACATTTTTACGCATAGAAATCTCAATGTATGATTTCATATTGCTCAGTTATGAAACAAAGCACATTACTGTGGTTTGTGGGCAGCTGCTGATTTTACAAAGCGCCACTTAAAAAATAACTGTATTTTATTATTTTACCACCAAAACATGTAGCGCCATAACGAGATGGATTTTCATAGCGCTGTGGTTTTAATAATGCTATGTTTACTGTCAATAAAGTAAACTAATTTGTTACATGAAATATGCAAACCTCCGAGATTAAAACTCTCTGTAGATTTTTCAAGCCGTACCCGTTCCCTACTCGAGAAATATGGCAACGACATGATACCTCCAAGATTCTTCTTGGATCCTTCTAGGTTTTCTGTAGCTCCTATGATTAAATTTTACGGGCCATTTGCCATTACATAAGTCGACGGAACTATTAGGCTGATAAAAAATACTTTTAAAGTGTTAACTGTCACTTCTTATTGGAAAGGTATGGAATTTTAAGTAATAAAAACACGTTTTTTTGGTACTTATTTCCACAATATGTTTTTTGATCACGATCAAAAATCAAATCACTGTACCCCAAGTATAGTTATCGTAAGTGTCTGTTTTAATAGCAGAGTATACAGTTACCTTGTGCTTTAGTTATGTGCCATAATTCGCAACCGTAAAGCAGCACTTGTTATTAAACGAATACAAATGTGAGTTGCAGAATTTCCGCACCAAGTTGAAAATTTCTTAATCTACGATTATCTTAAAGTAGTTTTTTTTATAATTTATTTTCGAATATGTAATAACGTTTTCAAACTAGCAACATTTTTTTAATGTTACTTTGTCAAATCCATATGGTAGATCAGGAAATTGCCAAAAAATGCAAAAAGCAATTAGTAGAACTATTCCCCTGAATCTACGAGAATCTACGTACACGGAGAGACGTGAAATGAAACAATTAAATTTCCACCAATCGCGCTTGCAACAGACTGCGAATTGGGAATACAATTATTCCAGTGATGTTGAAATTCTCTGAAATCCCTGGAACACTGGAAGCTTCAATTCCATTACAATGCAAATATATACATTTTTATGTCAAAATATATCAATTGTATGTTCATTTCGAATACTGCTGGAATTCATGACGACGCGTCTCAATGTATAAATGTCAGAATGATTAAGTCGCAGTGCTATGACCGGTATGAAGTCATGAAACACGAGCGATATGTAGTAAAATTTTACAATTTGCTGGATTGGTTGGTTGATCTTTATTTTAATTCACACAAATAGGCAGGAAAATTTTTTACAAACATTTTTCCTATCGTTGTTATATTTTTGGTCAATTTTGGAGCCAAAACTCTGTAGAGAGTAGCTGGTTGTAAATTCAACAAATATGTATCGACACTTATCATCCATGAATTATCGAAGAATCACTCATTCGACGTGGGTGAATGTGCACCAAAACATTTGATCGTTGAGTATGTTTTCATAAATTAAAAAAAAAAAAACAGTCAACTAGATTCTCGACATTTTTTTAATGAACAATTTAACCTACATTACTTGAGTTTCTGTTTAAACAATCTGAATTATTTAATTCTTACGTCGTCTCATATTTTACCCTTCCAAAACCCCATTTAACATTCATGGTATTTACGTTCACCTCTTATTAAAAAGTCGTTAAGTTGTAATAGTTACAAGACTTTTCCAAATTCAAATATCATTATCGATTAATTAGTTATTAAAATTTTTTTAGAAATCAATTTCTTAGGGGAACATTTTTTCAGTGTAATAATGTACACTGTTCAGTAACTGTCAGTTCGAGTGTAGCCGTGTTCTAAATCTGAAGATATATATCTGAAGATGTCGAAAGGCAAAACTCTGGTTGTGAATATTAAATCAAGTGGAAATTAACAATTTGAAAGATTTAAAATTGATATTGAAATCCCGATAATATCTGACAGTCGAAATCTTAAAATATATATTTCGTCCCCACAATATATTATAATATAATCGTTTTTAACTCGTAGACAAAACAAGCTGTTCTTTTTTTTAATCATTTCCACCGCTGTGGTATATTTCCACTACATTATGAATATTTTATACGAAAATTTTCCTCTTCAAATCTAGATGCTCAAAGATCGTCTGGCTACATTAGAAAGCTCAGTGGTTTCATTAAAAAAAATACATTTAAACTTATATGAGCAATTTGTATTTAATTACATTTTTGGATTTCTATTTGGTTTCACGAAGTATTCGCTCGTGAATTTAAAACAATTCGATTTTCGATACAGATTTACTCAAAAAAATTGTATGTATTATAAATACAGATTTCCACAAATTTACTGTAGAATCTATAATTTTTTTACAATTTTTTGCCGTAGTTTATATGAAAGTGCTTTTATATCAACAAGCATACATTAGTGTACATTGTATCGATTTTTTTAATAGCCTTTTAACAATATGTATATTTCGCCGAATTTGAGATTTTTTGCCACTGTATGTACATACATACGTATGTTTGTTTATAAAACGTATGTAAAAATAAACAGTATACCAAATAAACATATTAATTAATTTTATAGTATGTCTTAATAAACATTCATGGCACCAAAGAGTCATTATATTTCCGTATAATCCTCAAATATACATTTCCATTTGATTCGAATATACTTTTTTTGTTAGTAATTTACTTAGTGGCAGTAACGTGCAAATAATTGCTCTAGTAAAATGCCAAAACATATTTTTATAGCGGTCGCAGAAGCCTTGTTTAGTATTTATCTCAGTACTAACTAGAATTTTATGCTAATGTCCGAATTAACATACGCCACCCCTGGGATTTCTTCCAAATAACTCCGTAATTATCGTATCTTGCTCATTTTGATCCCATTTGAATAAATTAATTTATTTAAAAGGACTACTTTTCGACGAAACAATTTGAATAATAACCAGGAATGCAAAGGGATTTTTGTATTAAGCACGCGTTATAGATAACCGTAATTAAGTGGCTGGGAAAAAGAATTAAAAATACATTACTTGAACTCGATAATTCATATTGTTAAGGCAACTTGATGAAGAACGAAGTGAATACATTAAAAAAAGATATTTTACTAAAGCTTTACAGACATTTTCAGTTTAGAATTTTAGATAGGCACAATAATAATCACTCAATAATGATAAAATCGAAAAACAAAATGTTTTTATTGACAGAGTCTTCTATATTAATCATACATTATGTTTTTCACTAGGTGCCTTGGGTCATATTAATTAATTATAAACATAGTTTATTTTGCTTATATATTTTTAAATAAAGTTACCATTTTAATATCAGCTAATTACGGCAAAACAGATCACCGTTTATATTAAAATAAATACTTTAAAATAATTAAATAATTTTATATATATATATTATTTATTATATATTATTTAAAATAATTTAAAATAATAATAAATACTTTTAAAAGCCTTTACTCTGCTTTCAATAAACAAACATTCCTTTATTTTTTCCTTTAGTAAAAGTAAGTGATTTGAGAAATTTCGTCAAATTAATTAATTTACGAATAATTTATAATAAGGTTTTATTATATTCTTCGTCATTTGTATTTAACTAAGCTTTTTTGTACTACAAATATTAATGTAACTTTACTTTTCACTTCTTGGTGGAAAGAATAAATACAATATATTTCCAGTAATATTTCCTCAACATTATTATTGTATATAAAGATCACGGCCTTGATCTTTATATTATATATAATAGAAAACATACAAGTAAAAAAAGTTGTTTGAAAATGATTTTTACATTCAGTGAAATGTTGATTTGGATGAATATGAATTACTTTGAGAGTAGATTTCTCGACAGCCTGTATATTGCGGAATAAATACGACTATCAAAAAAATATCATTTTATTTTAATTCTAAAGTTACACTTTTCGTAAATGGAACACTATTTTTTCCAAACCGTTATAAGATAGTGTATAGCTTTATTTTGTCATTCCATGCATATAAACTACATACGAACATCGATAACAGGCCCCGTAACAAGGGTTGTTACGAGAAAAAAAACATTTTATTAATCTACTACTTAAAATCTCGGTCATGCTGATTAATGAATGCAACCTATGGAAATTAATAAATAAATTTATTTTTGCTGGATAAAGCTTATTTTAGAACACAAATGGACGATTTTCACTCATTATCATCTATCATAGGCTTAAAATTATTGTTTAATTGTATCTTAACAAACACTATGAATCTATGTTTTGACTTTTTTCTTTATTGTAAAAAACTAGAAAAAACATGGACAAATAATATTTCTGTATTCTGTACGTTGAAATAAAATATATATGTATTTATATAATATTTAAAATTCACTTTCACAAATTTATTGATTGAAATGGCATTTACTTGGTAGGACTCCATTATAACACGGTGAAAAAATATCAATGTATTTCAGTTCTACAAAATTAAGATATTTATATAGTCATTCATCAGAACTATATCTATCGAAAATATCAAATTTTAATTGATACTTGAAAAATGCTTTTCGTTCAATCCTAAGTTTTTCTTTTCGTGATTGTCAATAGATAATCTCTCTTGATTCTTATTTTCATTTATGTTTGTTAAATTTGCACACAATGTCGACATAATATTTTCCAACCGTGTTCGCCGAGACTTTAAGTGAGTTAGTTGAATTTACTGGACACACATGCAAATGGCCACAGCGGTGTGGCGCCGTAAAACGTTTGAAGCATAAGTCGCCCCTCCGCAATAATAGTACATAACTCAATATTTCCCATTTCCATGGCACCTAATAGGACACAAAATGCATTATTTGCTCCATACAGTTCGCGTGGCGGCAAAACTAGAACACAATTGAACAGTTAAGTTCACGTAGTATGGTGCTGTACGGCCGTGACCGCCATGGTACTAACGTAGATTCGCAGTCGAGTTGCGGTAATAAGTTTTGCTGCTATTCACGTAGTTTCAACATTTTTTACGTGACTCGAACGGCGTGGTAATAAATTGAGATATATCGACTACATATTAATAATAATTGGACGTTTACTGCCGCCTTAATGATTTGTAAGCAACACTTATTCGCTGGCTCGTAGCCAGGAATAATTCAAGATGAACTAGGGGTCCGGATGACTAAAAATAGTATGACAATAATATGTATATGGGTAGGCAACCTTTTTTAGTCTGGAATATACTTTTAATTTGAATTTTCGACTTCTAATCAAAATCGTATCAGAAATCTTGTTAGTTTTTGTAAAATATTTTTTTTATACGGTGAAAAAATAGCAATGTATTTTAGTTCTACAAAATTATTTTTTTAAAGATATAGTTGATTGCTATGTCGGCTCACGCCACCGTCAGAACTATGCTTAAAAGAACATTTGCTTATCTATATATAGCTGTGTAGAAAACAATATATCTTCTCTCATATTTTAACGACCTAGCTTGTTTCTTGCTCGCAATAAGACTAAAAATTGTAAATGAAACTTAAAAGGCGGCTATATCAATAAGTTAACATATGGTACGGAAATGGTATATAACAGAGACAAAACGGCCCCCGTAGAGGGTTTAGCAATGGCGATCGACATATATTAGTTTGTTAGTTAAGAATCCTTTGTGATATCTATTATTTTTTTTTAATTCGAAATATTATATGTTTTACATTTATTAGTATTTTTGATTGTAATTGTAAATTTTAAATATGAAAAATATTTAAAAAAAAAAACAAAAACAATATTCCTAATTATTATAGAGAAAGATTATATTTTTTTCGTGATTGACCTGTTATGAACCCTTGGATCTATTGGATATAATTCCGGAGCTAAGGACTCGAAGAAAGAAACTTACAGTTTTTAAGACAATGTGACGAAACAGATAACTAATACATACCTTGTTTAATCCTCATATTTCATTTATTATTTATTCCATTTTTATTGTGCGTTATGGTGACAAAAAAAGATTTTATTTTAATACATATTACACGCGTTTCACATATTTTAAAAGCATCTTCGGACTGACTATCGCAAGGATATAATAAATTAAAAGGGGTAAAACACATCAAATCAGTATATAATGCACCACTCTTAATGTATTAACTGTCATTTTTTAGTGGAAAGGCGTGATATTTTTTTTAACCACCATCAGTTGATAATGCTCACGATATGCATCCAATCGTGATCGTAAATATATTGTGGAAATAATGTGTTTAAATTGTTAATGTCATATTTGAAACGCCTGATGCATGCCTTCTTAGTCCGTTTATTAGCTATGGGATCTTTTTATTGATAATGCACATTGCCAACGAGATACAGACGCCCGTTGATTTTCTTAGTTATGCGTCATCGCCCAGAACAAGTTTTCTGCCATTAGATTATTTGTATGTATGTACTATGGGTGTAAAGAGTTCCTATATGGAAACTCGTTGCAACTGGCGGGTTAAGTAAAGGCCGGGCGCTAGAGGCTGCGGTCGGTTAAAATATGATGTGTATGAGTGTATATGAGTGCATACATTGACCCTCTTATGACCACTTGATTATTCTTATTTTATAAATGCCTTTTAATTTAATTAATTAGTTAATATTTACCACGTGAGTTTTACGTATATTTGTATTTCTTATATCGTGGGCTTAGTATCACAAGAATGTGAAAATTTATATAATCACGAAAGTTAATTTCATTATAAAATTCATGATATTGGCTTAAGGTGCTTGATGAAATTTACATTGTTCAAATTATGCATAATACAAACCTAAAATTGTGTCCCGGTCCTGAGAGACAAAATTTGGGGAATCGTACTGAGTTGTCGAAATGTTTTTGTTCCCTTTTGAATTGTTGAAACTCTTGCAAATAAGTATATTTGAGAGGCATTATATTTCAAATAATAAAAACGCATTTTAAATACTATTAACACGATGTATTTTATGATCAGGACCGGTTTATATATCCTTGCGAGCATTATCAACTGTGTATCAAACAACTTACAAACTAGGCAATACAATAATAATACAATAATAATAATACAATAATTTGAGCTAAAATTAACTGGTTTATAAATCCGAAGTCTTAAAAAAATAAGTGAAGATAATTTAGAGGTCATAATAAGTGTTTCTAAATGAAATAAAATTGATTAAATGTTAAGGACCTTTTCCTGTTCCTGTTCCAATCGCATAATAAATTATACATATCAAAGCTGACAGTACTTATCGTTTTGCTGATGGTTAAAAAAATCTTGGAAAGTATCCGTTAAGGAGTAAAGTTTAATTCATGCTAGGAAATTGCTCCAAAGTTCACATAAAACTGCTTTTTATTTTCAATCAAGTACTGGTTTATGAACTATTTCCATTATTTTTATCAGTTGGTAATTTAATGCTTAAGCTCTTCACAGGTTAAATTGCTACCTACGCTGAAATTTATTCGTGAAAGTCTACGATGTGTGATGCTACGGTAACTTTCAATAGACATTTCGGCTGTGGCTGAAGCCAGCGGAAATGCATTATGCTGTTCAATTTATACAATGAGATCGCTTGGAAATGTAATGTTTAATATAAATTATGTTTTATCCCAAAAAAATTATCCCGCTTTTGTATCAGATATATATATATATATATTTACTAAGAATGTATTTTACTTATTCATTCATGTTGTAACATAAAATACATTTTCTGATTTGCGATACCTGAGATATTTTTAATTTACTTACGAAAATTACCAATTGTAAGTTTATTGCTTTTATATATAAAGTTTTCAGTATTTTTTATTCAATAGTGTTTAAATGGATATCTCGCGATTTAAATCTATTACTGTCATCGAATTGGTTATTTGGTTAATTACACGATACATATTAACTTTCTTACTTAGGCATATTTAAATATTTCACGTTTTAGCTTCAGTCGAAATTGCTCCAAATGTGAGACGAGTTCTGTAATGAGACGAAAGTATAGAGTAAAATAACTTACCGCTCAAATTAATTATTGTTATGGGATGATCTTCGTTATTTATTTAAAATAAAATTGGCTGAAATAACATTCGGGGTGCATCCGGTTAAATGGAAAATATTGTTTCCTTCGTTTAAAGCCTCACCTCTCGTAATAGTCAGCGGAAATGCATTTCAGTAATGCAGTGTGTCGAAAGCCATGCCAAAAGATAAGCCTGCCTCGCCATACATACAAAGCTCTAGTATATGCACCTCAGATAAAATAACTACCTATATCCGTTCCGAACTCGGTCCATTCTGCCTTGGATAGAATAAGCGAATCGTCATCGTAGCGTGGCGTAGAGTGTCGGTCGTCGTAGCGATTTGCTACTACGATAACTTTGCGAAAGAAATTCGTAGACTCCGCTGGCCGAGCTTTCTAAATTATTAGTTGTTTGTTCAACTGTGCAACATTCCCTTTTGTGTGATTGGTAAATACTTGACTTTTATAATAAATCAATCATTCTTCAAAAAGAAAACACGTTAAAACAATTTTTTAGGTTATTTTTTTTCAGATTTTGGCAAAACATATATTTTTTATCACCAAACTTTATTTGCTTTCTTATCAATATCAAAATACGCTCTATCTATATATTGAAGTCTTAAAAATACCATGAAGGAAGGTTCTTTTATATTTAATTTATTTTTCTCCGCGTTATTATTATTATGGTCCCAATACCAAATATCATTCGGTAGATTCACGTTCATAGCTACTTGTAACAAAATAAATAATTGCAGTTAGCTGTCATTGATACTTTAAAAATAAAATTACAATTCGTCGTAGGTATTGAAATCTGTAAGTGTATAGGTATAAATATATATATTTAAATAAAAACAATTTTTTTATACTTATTTCCACAATATATTTTTTGATCAAGACTGGTTTCGCTCATCGCCAGCATTTAAACTGATTGATTGCAATTTACCAACAAGTCTATTTATACAAAATATTTGTTATTATGTAAACAAATAATGTAGTTTAAAAATAAAATGTTCACATAAGTAAGCTAAAATATTGTATAATTTCCTGTTAATTGTTTCTTAGTTCTTGAATCCATGGTTTTGTATACCTGGTACCTTTAACTCAAATATTTTGCATACATATACTCGTTTGTAAATTGTATTCTATCAGTTAGTTGATAATGTTCGCGATGAGCGAACCGGTCCCGAACAAAATATATTGTCTTTTAAGGTGTAACTGTCACTTCTTGATGGAAAGGCATTATATTTTAAATAATAAAAACACTTTTTTTTTCTCAGTTGATAATGCTCGCGATGAGCGAAACCGGTCCTGATCAAAAAATATATTGTGGAAATAAGTACTAAAAAAATGTGTTTTTATTATTTAAAAAATATATTGTGGAAAAAAGTACTAAAAACTGTGTTTTTTTTTAAAATTTAAAATATCATGCCTTTTCATCAAGAAGTGATAGTAACACCTTTTTTTATATCTCAAGTTTATATATCTTTTTATTTGATTGAATTTGTTCAATCTTCAAAAAATAAAACTAATGATAAAGTTATCGCACCCTGTTACCGCTTCCAATAATGATTTTATCATTTACTGTAAAAAAGCGTAAAACAGCAGTTTTTCCAAATTGCCCTAGATTTAAAATACTTACGTTCTTCTAATTCCGTCAGTTTTTCGTTCGAAAACGGAGCGGATTTAAAATTGACGTCACTATTCGCGGATAACTCTCCGCTTGTCCTAGCATTAGCGGAGCTTAATTTCCCCGGAGGCGATAGGGTGGCGTTGTCTCCCTCACCCACACCACAAGCTCAATGTCGCTGAGAGAGACAGGGAGACCGGGTCGTGATGTTTGAGTCTATTAAAGTTTACGTCAGCGAGAAAATTGCAATCGAATTTTATACTTTTTATTTTTGTTTACACAAATATCCAATTTAAGCTTAGCATTCAGATTTTTTAGTATGCACTCTAAACGAAGTGATTCATTTCATTTTGTGTTCAATGAACGATTTATTTATTTCTAGACTTTATTCGTCAAAACTGTAGATCTCTTCTTTAAACTTGCTCCGGTCAAAATATACCGTCAGATCCTTCTTTTTGTCCTTATTTAGACATTCTCTTAGAATTACCGAACGTTCGATCCATAGTATAAGTCCGCCACTGAGCTAGAAAAGCTTGAAGCTAACGTATCGACCTTTATAATGTGGCCGTTTAGGCCTGACGCTGATTGAGAGCGGACAGAGTTCTGTGTCCAATTGACCACTGACCAGTTGTTCAATATGAGCTCGGCACTCATCAAATGTTCTCATACTCGGAACTCATCAAAACCATTGTATAGATTCTTTGAACGTAAAATGTCACTTAAAAGCTCATCAACAGAAAACAGATAAAAATGTTTTCACTGAGACCTTCCTTTTTCATAATTATTTGCTAGTATTTTCAGTAGAGAATAAGTGGTATTTTGCGGTAATTAATCAATTAATTTGCAGAATTTGACTACTATAGACAGTAATTAATGACAGAGATATCGAACGCTAGACGTTGAAAAAATCACAAAAATCATTTCGGTCATTTGCATCCCCTAGTTATCACCTGTTCAGATCTTTAGAGCATTTGTTCAACCGGTTAACTGCCAATAGCGTCAAGACGCATAATTTTCTGTGAACGGAGCGCCGCTCATACAAAAATTACGTCTGTTTTACTTTTATGTATGATTATGGATAAATGACTGCACGACTGGCGCGCTCTTCATTTATTTGGTAAGTTTTATAAATAAACTTTCAATTACACTTTCAATAACGATATGTTTAGAAGGTTTTATTTTTGTCGTAAAATTCACGGCGTGCTGGGTACTGCCATACATGTACCTGCCGGCAGTTAACCGGTTAAAGATAAAAAAATCTTTCGTTGGATAATATTATAAAAAATCATATAATCTTTTTTTTTTTACAAGGGATTGAAAAATTGCCTTATCTTTGGAAAAAGGGCATAGAAAATAATGGCAATTATTTTATAAACTAATGTTGTATATGTATTTTTTGTGTGTAAAAAAATATTTTTACTTTTCGCTTCAACTAGCATCACAAAAGCGAAACGCAGAACGCGCTCTACTTAATCTAAGCCTTAGTAAGGGTGCTACGCCACAGGGGATAACCTCATGCAATGTTTTCATACTACCTTACCTGCCATAGGTGTCAAGCAATCCACAGCTTTATTAGGTTGATAGGCTTTTGTCTTCACAGTAATTTTAAAGTCTAAACCTTAACCTATGCACATTGCCACAAATTATTTTCGATCATTTTCCAATTGTGACACAATTCCCTGTATTTTCCCCATAGCATATGTATTCTAAATATAACCTTAAATAAATTCACGACACGTTTGTTTAAGTTAATTCATGAAAGCTTCTCTCCTTCCCAATTCTAACGTTGGCCACAATATTATGACTCTTCTATACATTCAGCTATAAATTGGCTGTTGTGGAAATGTGATACAATGAGCTTAAATATAAGCGTGGCTTTCAGCCGAGCTGAAGTTAGCGCCGGTGACAGAATGCGGCGATAATCTGCAGACTTTTGCAGCCATAAAACGGAATAGAAATCTCGTTGGATAAATTTCCGCTTTTTACCTGGCCGACATTGCATCGAAACAGATTTAGAAAACTTTTCTCAACTCATAAACAGTGATCTTAAGTATATTTTTCTACTTTGTGAAATAAGTTTATTCGTGGAATGTTTTCTGTACCACTAAGGGAATGAGATAAATTGGTTTTTCAATGAAATCGTTTAAACAATAGGTAATTTTTTCATATTGATGGAAAGAAATCGAAACGGTGTGTCAAACTATGATAGTTTTATAGGGTTTCACATAAAATGTTAATTTTTTCGATATCGATTGTTCTAACTTTTCTATGGCTATTTATTATTTTTTTGTTATTTTTCAATCATATATACTGTTACATTAAAACAATCAAGGCAAATGAAACGACGCCAAATTTAAAAAAAAAATATATTTCATCGTTATGTACGATTAATTAAAAGTTTACCCATAATGTTTCCCATCCAAAATGATATTGCGACCAGGAAAACTATGCATTTAAATAATATAAAAATTTTAACCAATCCGTAGGCTCGCTTTTATCATGATTTTATTTATTTTCTGTCCAATTCTTAAAATAGCTTACTTCTATTTTAAGTTAGCGATTTTCTTCCAGAATTTTAAAACTCAATTTCTTGGCCCGAATTGAAACTCCACTGTCGCAATTTCGACTTGTTAGCAGAAACATAATAGGTATTATAACTGGATTGGAGGAAATTTCTTTTCCCGAAAGCCTCAATCGGGAGGCTGTGGTAGGTTGATTACAATTCCGTCTGATTATTCGATCGCTTCTCTCATGCCTAGTCAATTTTCTCTCATCGCGCACTGCGGGTGTTTCCCTCATTTGGTTCACAGGATAACCTACTAGTCGCGGCTTTTCTTTGAGCTTCTTGAAAGAACAGGAGCTTCCAAGTTGCAGTTTTTTCGAATTTACCAAAATTCTAAAATAATGCATTGAATGTAAATATCTTACAATTCTCAAAAATTGCTTATACAATTAGTAGACGTTAATCAACTCTTATTTAATTACATCAGATTCGGTAACTAACAGGTTGGCAACTAAGTAATTGCGGATTTTTTTTAGAAAATCAAAGAGATTTTTTTCATGGAACTAAATAACTTTATTCTGTAATGTATTGCCCATTTTGATCAATGGGCAATACATTACATCCCATTTTCATGAAACTTCTGGTTTTTATTAGCAAAAAACTGAATCAAGTACGATTTGACATCATCATCATTATTGAACTTTTTACCATTCAAGGAGTTTTGTAAAGATCGAAACAAAAAGTAATCAGATGGTGCAAGGTCAGGACTATATGGTGGATGTGGCAAAACATCCTAACCCATCTCCAATAATTTTTGTCGAGTGGCCAAAGATGTGTGTGGCTTTGCATTGTCATGATGGAATACAACACCTTTTTGATTTGTCAATTCGGGCCGCTTTTGTTCAACTGCATTGCTTAACTGCATTAGTTATTCAATGTAAACATCAGAATTGATCGTTCGGTTGGGTTGGTAAGAGTTCAAAGTAGACAATTCCTTTATAATCCCACCAAACTGATAACAAAACCTTCTTTTGATGAATATCAGCTTTTGATGTTGTTTGAGCTGGTTCACCTGGCCTGCTCCACGATCTTTTCCGCATGATATTGTTGTAAACAACCCATTTTCGTCACCATAAACAGCACATAACTTTTTGTGAGCTTGCGATGCGTTTTTCCCTTTGCGGAAATAAAAAAGCAAAATATGACGAAAATGTTCCTTTTGATTTTCCATTTTTCAACGAACACCAAACGAAAACTACGCAACCGATCAAAAAACTTTTATTACTAATTGACAGCTGAATTGTCAACTATGCAATATCAAAATGTGTTTACATTTGGACTACGTCGCAAACCTAAAGATTCAACTGGAGCCATCTATTAAAATCCGCAATTACTTAGTTGCGAAAAAATAGCAATGTATTTTAGTTAATAAATAGTAGAACTAAAATACATTGCTATTTTTTTCACCGTGTTATAATGAAGTTCTACCAAATGAATGCCAATTCAATCAATAAATTCTACCAAGTAAATACCAATTCAATCAATATCTAAATAATCTAAAAATCATTGAAATTGTCACTCAGTTAAACTTATTGAGTGATATGTTTCATACTAGGAAAATTTTCAATAACCAATAGAAATTTAAAACACTTCATTTTCTTGGAAAGTTTAAAACAAAATTGTTTGTATAATACAACAATACAGAAGAAGTCTTCAGAACTTCCACCGTAAATTGACGGGTGAAAAGCTATATTATTTTACGAATTCGAAAAGCTACGCTATCTGAAACTGGAAAGCTAATTATATCCACGCCATTATAATTTCATGTGTCTGCATATGCAGGGAATGTGTCGTACTTAACAATCCAATATATTTGAATTAGAAGTTTTTAGTATTTATCTGACGTCTGACAGTTTGTTTTATGTATGTAGGATTCCTAAAATTTATCGCGACGCTAATTTGTTTCCACAAATAAATTCGTAGCATATCACACATTCTTGGCGTAAAATTATTATTTGATAATAAATGAAATCTTTTTTTTAAACTTTGCTATTAGAAAACGATACATTTAATGTATTTTAATTCTATAAAATTTATAAGGCTGATAGATATTTCGGCTTACGCATGAGAATATGTAATGTGTATCTCTCAATTCACAGAACGCCAGTAGTTGCCGAAAGGCGAAACACAGATCGTTAGTATCAAAAAATGTAGATCGTACATAGTAACAACGATTCAAATTTAATTGAATTTAGTTGAAATATAATGCGGCACACTTCTTTGCATGTGTTCAAAAACTAAAAATCAAAATTTAAACATAGTAAAAATTATGTAAATTTTACAATTCAACCCGCTTTTCTATACAAATATAAAATCATCATCTCAATTTTGAATTCAGTAAAATTTTCATTATCGCAGTCACAAAACATGTGTGTATAATCGTACTAAATTTCATAAATACATTGTTACCATAAGATTATCTTAAACATTTTACCCAAAACTTATTATACAATATTTTTTTTTGAATATCTCCTTTCGTGTACTCTGTATTGCGACACATGTTCATCCGCGACTATGTTGTTCCTGGTATATCGAAAATCAAAACTTGATTCAATCTAATTTGAATGTATAACATTCACACACATCTAAAAGCTCGCCGTGACCTTCCTGTATTGTTTGTAACCTCGAATTCCCTTCATTTATTTAATCCAACCTTTTCGGCTATTTCACGTTACGCCTATTTATTCCGGCCTAATCATTTATTAAAGATAGATATTTACATGATGTTGCTAATGAGCACAATTCCATGTTTGATTAAAGTTTCATCGTTGCCAATTGAGTCAGTGCGGCATCACATACGTTATTCTCTTTACCGCGTTAATCGCAATTCGCGATTCTGAACTCTGCGCTAATTGAATAATTCAACACGCGAGTCTGAAATCTGTCAAGGAATATGAATCACTCCACTCTCTTGTTGCGCAGTGGTTGGAAGTTGGGATGACTCGGCTCGTGAGAAATATACATGTGTTCATATCCACTGTCATATACCGCACTATAAAACCTCTTGTATAGTGCCCGTTAAGCGTATCCGCACCGCAATATCAGGGGTAACCAATTTTCTAATTCGGTGAAAAATGCAGAATAGAAGATTTGTTTTGTACCCTTTCCACACAGCTTTAAATATAAAGGTAAATGTACATTTAAACATAGTTCAGATGAAGGATCAGCTATATATCTTATAATTTTTTTGCTACTTTTTATCTGCTACATTGCTACTTGTCTTCATCTTATAATGGAGTTCTACATAGTAGAAGCCAATTCAATCAGTAAGTTTTCTAATATTTTTCTTGATCTCTGAGTAGCACAAATATAACAAAATCTCAGTATATTTAAGGATAAAAATTGCATAGACCTCTCAATGGAAAGCCATTATATGTATTTTATTTAGGATGTCGACTGAATGTGCTTAATGGAATTTCAACAACAAATTTGTAATGTTGAAACTTAATACGATTCTACATATTTAGTCACAGTGACTCTGGGTTTCGTCTTTTGACATATTCAGGCATTCTAACACTCGGATGCAAAACCTGGGTCGTTATTGACAAAACATTTAGAATAGTACGAGATTTCGACAGTTCATTTTTTTTATTATACTTAAATAACAAAAAATAACATTTCTTATTATTCTCGAGATTAGAACTGGTTTCAACATTGTCATTCCAGTTGAAAATTGCAGATAAAGTACAGTATTTAAATGTGTAATATCACTGAACTTAATTGGTTGAAGTCACATTCTTTTCTACCCCTTGTCATACACAACAGTGCGCTTGTTTGAACAATGGTAAATATTATGCAATGCAAAGCAAAGTTATAGTATGGAGTTTAAGGAAAAGTAAATTCTCCCTAATCTATGCAAAAAGCACTCCAACCAAGCATCACATGCTTTTGGGTAAAAAGTTCAAATCAATATATCGAATTTTCTAATGGGCGAATCGAATAATTGACAGCATAGGATAACCAACCGACAATGCAGAAATTAAAAAAATTTACAAGTTTTTTCTTAAATATAGTGTCTCAAGACAAGGACAAATTGGGGACAATTTATGCTAATTATTTTACTTTACTTTTGGAGTAGAATTAAATGACCTGCCTAGTCTACGAAAATACATCAATTCAAAAAAAAATATAAATTTTAATCCTAAGGAATGAGCGAAATCTAAAGTTTTATTTATTACACACCTGCGTCAAAACCGGTTTCTCATTGTGCAGATCTTCTGCCACAAATTTTAATAAAGAAGCCTTACATTTCCGCTCGAAAATTTTCCAGCCATAGGTTTACCGCTCACGAAATGGTTCGTCGACACTACCACATTTTCGCGCCTAATTAAGATCGAAAGGATTTGTCATTTCCAAGCTACGACTAACATATAATATTTATATATTTATGATACACACACTCTCGTGTCTTTTCCTATTGAAATACTACAATAGAATAAACCTAAGCGAGATATAATAGATGGAAATTATATTTCCATATCTAGTAAAGTTAGATTTTATACATTAAACCACCTTTCAATAACCTGTCGCAGACTTTAAATAAATTTTGAGCGTATTATTAAATTAATATATTAGTAATTGTAGTATATATATTTCGTAAGTCTTAAATTTTTTCTTATGCTTTGAGAATGCTTGTGAAAATAGATTATTTTGTTTATTACTTATAATCTTTCGCTTCTTTAAGAAGCATGCTTAGTAAAAGTAAATAAAAAAAACTTTAAATTAATAATTATAATTGAATTTCTGATACAGTGAGTCCATCTGAATCCGATGGTTAGAATTTCAATATAAAATTTAAATCCTTCCACTCTGTATACATCATCACATGTTTCGTCACCTATTTTCGGGCTTTCGGCCCCTTCAGGCATTCATTTTCATCAATTAATTTAAGAAATAAACTAAACACAATTAAACTCCCAGCCATTTTTAATGAACAACTAAATCTTCTGAATTTTTCTTTGCTTCTTATTCTTCACGAGCGATTTATTCAATCGGCAATCAATCTTAATTATTTAAATCTTAAAATAATATTTTTACGCTAATTAAACATACTTACGATAGTCCTGTGAACACTTGTAATCACATAACCACTATGTTTTGTGTTTAGAAGATGTTTTTTTAAAAATGCGAATGCCACTATTATGAATTCTGTTATTACTAAAGTTAGTTCAGAACTCAAAACTCATATAACATTCCATCAATTATGACGTAAGAATCTGTACATTTAGTTTTATTGAATATTACTTGAAATGAATTATTAAAAAATACAGTGTGTGGAATCTCAATTTTCCAATCATTTATTTATAACTAAACCGATACCATCGGGTAATTAGTTATGTTATATTGTCATTCATAGCTTAATTTAGCTAACCTTATCTTCAAAGCAATAGTCACGCTATATATTGTATATATATATATATATTTTTTTTTTTTTCTAACCCACACCTTCGTTTATATTTTGAATTTGATAATAAAATATTTCTTTTTTTTCCAGGTCGCTTGGAAGCTGACGAATGAAGTAGAAATCCATTTTCAAAGGTATGTATCATATTTATAGTATTTCATTCTGTGTTTTCTTAACTTATTAAGTTGATACGTTTTTAGAATCACTGATATAACCTAAACTTAATACTTAAATATTTTTATTCTGTCTTAAGTTGGATTTTTTGTCAAACATTTGTCATTTCGTACATAAACGTTTGTCATTCTAATAAGCCACCAACGTAAAAAAAATGAGTATATGTGACGTGATGTTACTTCCATTCAAGCAATGTTTCCATTAATGACACTCACCTTCAAAGAACTTAATATATATAAAAATAAATCCCACTGCTAAGGAATATTTTCACGATTTTTAAAGATCATGAAGAAGTTTTAGTAATGAAGAAATCACCCCAGATGTTATTTATATATAATTGTTGAATTGGAATGGAATTTCAATAGCAAATTTTCCGTTCCGAATAGTTAATCCGGGTTTCGCCGTTCGGCATCATCATGCATTCTATCATAGGGATGTCTAAAAAAACCTAGGTTGTAATTGATAATACATATGGAAGCGTTAACAGTTTCAATAATTCAATTATAGAAGAATGTATTGGTTGTTTGTCTCGTCGAGCCAGTCAGAGTTATTTTGACTGGTATTTTGCATCGTAAAAGATCCCTATTTGCAACCTGAATGGTTATTCAATACTTTGTTACAGTTGTATGTTTTTTGACGGTACGTCAAAACACGTCATATCATATTTCCACTGTTATAAAGTTCGTTTAATTATTATTGAAAGAAAGCACGCAAGAATTCACCGTAGGGTGTTTTTAAATCAAGATACACCCCTATACCGGAATGACGATAGACGTTGTAAGCGGCAGGTATTATTGTATTACCTTCTTGCAGTATCTGAGAAACTGACATCCTGAGAGATAGCGACAAGCAGGACTTCCTCCTACATTTCAAACATGGCGAGTACACCGTCACGATAAACATTCGTCGTCGAGGTAGTTTTCCAAGTCTGAGAGTAGTTTGTTTTTTGATTCACACGTCTCTCCACCAAATGAGCTCGGCGAGGAACGCTTTGAAATCTGTACAAGCCATTTGTTTATTCATATCGCTTTGCATCATCACGATTTTATAGGGCGAATATTGAATCTAACTTTATCTTAGGTACATGAATACAATATTTGCATTGAATGAAGCATAAGCAAAATTATGTAGGGATAGTTTGTCGCAAGAAAAATGACCGTTTGTCCGATGGTATATAATAAATAAACATTTGTATCAGCACACTAAAATAAATTCAAGGCATGTATTTATATGTTTTTTGATATCTTAAAATTACATTTTATGATATCGACTGTGGGTTCTTGTAGGAATTTCAATATCAAATTTGAATTGTTACAACGTTGTCCGATTCCACATGTTTAGTCACCAACGTCCCGGGTTTCGCCTTTTGGCATCTTTCGTCAGTTATTTTGCATCAGTGTGATAGAATGCTTGAAGATGCCTGAAGGTGAAACCTGGGCCGTTAGGTACAAAACATGTGGAATCGTACAACGTTGTAACAATTCGAATTTTCATTATATATTATATTTATAATCACTGTAAGACGTGTAACGAGTTAACAGCAGCGGTGAGCGTGTTCTTTTACACGGTGAGGAAACAGTTAATATTAATACGATCAATACTATTATCGATCGTTTTTCGCTAGTATTATATATAGTTAACAATTTAGGTTCAACGTTAGATAGGATATAGCATCGCTAAAACAAAAAAATAACTCCATCTCCATACATAATTTATTTGAATTTTCAATTTCATGTTACAATATTTTGTTTCATATCGATAAAATATTGTGTCATAAATGAACAAGTTTTTAACACGGTGAAAAAATAGCAATGTATTTTAGTTCTACAAAATTATTTTTAACAAATATAGTTGATAGCTATTTCGGCTCACGCCATCGTCAGAACTATGCTTAAACTAACATTTGCTTATCTATATATAGCTGTGCAGAAAAGGTACACAAAGGATTCTTAACGATCAAACTAACATAATAATATCGCCACTTGTCAAGCCGTTGCACAAAGGGGTGGTCTAATTTGCTGCCTGAAGGACCACCTCCGTCCCACACATAATCTTATTGTCATAGACACCTATTGTTTCATTTAGAATTTTGAAAATTTAGTGTCATTGTGTTTAAATAACAAGCTAGGCCGTTGGTAAAGGAGAGAGGAGATGTTGTGTATCTTTTCTGCACAGCTATATATAGATAAGCAAATGTTAGTTTAAGCATAGTTCTGACGATGGCGTGAGCCGAAATAGCTATCAACTATATTTGTTAAAAATAATTTTGTAGAACTAAAATACATTGCTATTTTTTCACCGTGTTATAATGGAGTTCTACCAAGTGAATGCCAATTCAATCAATCAATGAACAAGTTTTTGTTGACTTTGTATAGTGTCTATTCTTGCTGTCAAGCATTGTATTTTTAAAACATTAAACACGATTTATTTCGAACTTTTGCCACATTATTGACAAATGATCAACCACCAAAGCCATTTTTCCCGAAGCTATAGCATTATCACCATCAAAATTAAATTAAACTTGTGTAAGAAGTGTAGTGTAAATTGTCACTTCTTTATAGAAAGACATTATATTTTAAATAATAAAAACACATTCTTCATTCATTCATCTCGAGCATAATCAACTGATGATCCTGATCATAAAATATATTATAGAAATAATAAACAAAAATGTGTTTTATTATTTATAATAAAGAAATTAGTATTTAAAGGCTAAGTAGTGTTCTCTTCCATTAAAATTGGAATAAAAAGAAATTCCAATAAAAAAAAAAAAATTTCTCATGTAATTTCAATTGTATCGCTTTTATAAAAGTATTTTTATATTTTACTCAAAGTATAATTCTTCATTATATATACAATATTTGTCATTCACTTAAGTGTTAAAAAATGAAAATTTTTAAAAATGTTTACGCAAGAGCACTCTCGTGTGCAATCGAGTCTACTTCTAGAAAACATTAATTGCATTAAAGCCCTGGAACATTCTGCTCCACGTATGCACGGACGTTGATTGCATTTTTTCCCTAATGGCACTGCAAGGGAACCTAATTAGCAGCGGGCACATAGTTTCCCGGAAAACTCTTGTTTCTTTTTCCTCCAGGGGATAAATCTGCCGTATTTGATTTCAGCTGCAATACACTGAGTGCTGACATTATATTGCCTCATTACGGCTCTTGTTGAGCACTCTTATCTATTATTCCAGACTTTAGAAAAAAACTTGTATAAAAAAATAATTTCTGAGGGTATAATACACCGACATGCCATGGATGTGTATGCATATTTTAAATAATAAAAACAAACTGGAAATCAACAGATATGAATTGTCACACGAAATTTTAAACGAACAGATAAATATAAGTCTTTCGCCGCTCCTCAGACCATTGCGAGAGGCTAATGCATTTCTGTAATAAATCATCTCCAGCCAATACTTAAGCTCATTGAAATTACCACCTGTTTATTTTAATTGAAATTTATATTTTAGTTTTATTGCTAGCACGATATAAGCGATGTTGTTAAAACAGAAGAGAAGATGTATTATTGTATATACCTTTTCTACACAGCTATATATAGATAAGTAAATGTACGTTTAAACATAGTTCATACGATAGAGTCAGCCGAAATAGCTATCAAATATATCTTATAAAATTTTGTAGAACTAAAATACATTGCTATTTTTTCAACGTGTAATAATAACACATTTTTAGTACTATTTCCGCAATATATTTCATGATCAGGACTGGTTACGCTCATCGCAATCATTGTATTCTCAACCGGTGAGATACTTATTACAAACAAGCTTATCTTTAAAAAAATGAGTTAATGTGAATTCTGTTTGAGAATATCGAGAACAGATATCATTGTTGAATACTATAGTTATTTTGCACCAAAATCAATTTACGTAGAATTGAAGCTTTCAACTTCTTGGTGTTTGTTTGGTGGAGCTAAATACAATAAAACTTTTCTTCTCAGTATATGTTTTTTATTAACGACTAGTGTTATCGTTTTGCTATACAGCAATTTGGGTTTCCGGTTACTACAGTAAAAATTTTGGGAAATTTACATTTAAAAAATAAATGAATAATTTTTAATATTTGAAATAGGAATTATCTTAAATAGGAAAGTACACAGTACTCTCTTAACACTATTTTTTATTCAAGGTTTGTTAGCTTGTTGTTAGAGGTTTTTATTTCGGTATTTACTACCGTTCAAGTTCTCGTATAAACACTAGTCTATACTTTAAAACCTTTTTTTAAATTTCATTTTACAAGACGCATTTATTTTCAAACAAACGGAATTTTATCCCTTCTGTGATTTAATTATTTTAGACGAATACTGTGCTGACACTGATGTGTGTTTGCTGTAAGCTAAAGGTGGCATTTTCAAACAAAGGTTTTCTGAATAAGTGAATTGATTGCGAATAACTTCTAACAAGGGTCAAACCAATGTGTTGAAAAAGCTAGAAATTTCGCTCACTCTATATTTGAAGCGGTTTTAATTTAAGATCGCTTTGAGCCCACCAAACTGCCACTCAAAACTGTAAGTTTAAGTATCGTTTAAATACGCGAAAGGTCCAATTTGGTGTGGAAAATTGTTCCCTTTGACCGTTTCCTGCTCTCGAGCGTTTTGGGAATGCCCCAAACAGTGCTTTTGTGGAATCGACTTATTGCTTTGTAAGTTAATTGACCATCGATTGCTACAATTCACTCGTTCTCAGTGCCCTATCCTCGTATTTTCAGTAACTCAAGCAGTGGCGCTAGTGTTACTCTACGTCCGAACCACTAAAACTTTCAGTACTGTATAAGCTTACATTTTTACTGATAGCAACATTGTTGAAGAATATCTGTGAACGGAATATAAATTATGTTGAGAACTTTTGGCGTGGTTCACTCTATTCATAGTTTTTATTTTTTTATTATCTTTCAGAGATTTTTTCATAAAGGATATTAATTATTTTCAATAAATACATATTCAAAGCCACGGAGAAGTGGTGAACGCTGTGAAGCTTTTAACTAATTCAAGGCTTTCACACCGTACACACATGTTAATATACCAACAAATATTTGTAGATATTTAATATTTTGAAAACTCACTTAATAATTCTTTTTCCATAATACAACTAGACTACAAATGGTATGTTTCAACAATATTAAATTAAATAGTGATAAAAGTGAATTATTGTAAACTTTTCAACTCGAATGCATAAGGTTTTCATTATTTTATGTTTTGTATAAATAATTAATGCTTCAAATAATCGACGTATCTCTCTATTAGATAGATTCAATTACCACTAACATTGTTATATAATTAAAGAATAGCTGAAAGCTTGCGTATAGTATCTACTAAATCGTCAGATGTTTTTTTTTAACTTTTTTCTTAAAATATATGTCGTTTCACCCACGCAACCATTATTTAAATGAAAATATTTCACCTACTGGTTGTGTGAAAAGTTATTCTAGAAAAATGAAAATTTCATAAATTGATTGTTTATATAAATCCATTGAAATTTAAATTATATGACTTTGATTAGATATGAGAAATCAACATTTGCTTTGAAACTTCGAAGCTTTTTTGCCTTGATATATTTTTTTATTTCTGATTACTAGAGAGAACTGTTCATATACTTTATTGTTAATACGCCAATATATTGTATAGTTCAATTAACAGGTGATTGGAATCAAGAATCTAATTTTTAAGCTTATCGATCAAATGCTCAAATGGGTCAAGCTTTAATCAAAATTAAATAATGAAATTCATTGTTATTTATAAAATATCGTTACCCATTCTACGATTTGTCATTTTTCTACGTCGCTGGAGCAGCTCCCCTACACAAAAGTTGGAGTGAAATACTCTAAATCACTCGTCCAATCAGAAGGGAAAGACTTCAAAACCGCAACAAATTTTTGCCCGCTCTCGATAACAAAATACTTTGTGCGGATAGCAATTTTCATTAATTTTGTTTTTGTACTTAAATTCTAGGCGGGTCAAAATGATCAAATAAAAATTAATCAATTTTTAACTTTGAAAGGTTTCACTTACAAAGGGATTGTTTCCGTGGTATATTCGTCAGACTTTTAAATCCGTATAAATTCTATTAACTCGTGGTGACTGTTTTCTATTATTATTCCTAAGATAAATTAATTAAATATTTTTAACGGTATTTGCGAGATTAATATTATTTAAGCTCAGCTATGAACAGATTCTAATCGATACTGATGTATTAATTAATACGAATCGCTTTATAGTTTGATGTCTCCGAAGATAACACAGAATATTTAAACTTTTAATTTTATGTTAATTATGTTAACTGTCACTTCTTGATGGAAAGGCATGATATTTTAAATAATAAAAACACATTTTTTTAGTACTTATTTCCACAATATTCAGTTGATAATTCAGTTGATAATGCTCGCGATGAGCGAAACCGGTCCTGATCAAAAAATATATTGTGGAAATAAGTACTAAAAAAAATGTGTTTTTATTATTTAGAATATTTAAACGTTCATTATTATTTAAAATAATCGCCAAATGGTAAAGAAAAATATGTGACAAAATTTCAGTTTTACTCCTTAAAATTACAAATGGTATGACGACTACAAAATCACTGATTTGCATACTGAACAATATTTGTAAAAAAGTTTTTTTTTTACCACAACGACTTGATTGGCAATACTGTAGTATAGGATAAATAAATCAAACAAGTAGATGAGAAAATCGTTGACTCCTTGGCGTCATACAGATATGGCTGTAATTTTTTTCAATCATCTTATTAAAAATGATTATATCAAATATTTTATGATATTTGTTTTTCTTTTAAATAATAAAACACAATGTCTAGTACTTTTCCATTAATTTATATCAATAATATCATGGCCAGTTTCGTTTATAATGTTATCAGTTGATAATATTCGCGATAAATGAAACCGGTCCGGATCTTATTCATATAAATATGTAAATAGAACTAAACATTATGTTATATTTTTTAAATATAATACCTTTCCACGAACATATAACATTGTGATGCGACTCGAGTGTGTTGTCAGGTTAAACAATCAGGGTGTTATAATGGAGTTCTACGAAGTGAATGCCAATTCAATCAATAAACTAATTTTTGTATTGAAATATATCCTGATGTGTCCTGTCAACCTAAATAAGTTTTGTCAACTTCGACAATATTGAATTTATTTTTGAAATAATAATGACATGAAATATCACTTATATGGCTTACTAAGGAACAATTTAAAAGACATGATTTCTACCAAGGCGAACACAAAAATATAAACATAGAATTTCTAGATAGTGAACATGCCAATATGTTATTGTTTACTTCGAATATATTCCGCATGTATCTTCGTTGAACTTTTCCAATTCCGGGAAACGTCTTCCCCCGTGCACTATACTATGACAATAGGGGTAGAAAAGTGTTGTATCGTCTTGCCAGAAGACAAACTAAAATTTTCAATTATCTCCTCGGCGCTTGTTTACGATAGGTTTGTAGCCTTCTTAGATTCACTTGCAGCGCTGTGTCGTTACATTCGATACCGTATTTCACGCGGCACCTGAATGTACTACAGTTCCGCAGGCTTTTGTGTATTGCTGGGACCCGAACGGCCGTTATACGTTTTACGAGACGACGCCGCCGCCGCCATTCTGTGTCGTTATACGACGGTAGAGGAATATGGCAAGTTGTTGAGAATCATTTCCAGAGTCGTCCGATGTTGCATGAATTCGATACGTTGACGAGTATTTTTTAGATTTTTAAGAAATTTTAACCTGGTGAACGTCTATAATCTACATAAAAGTACGCATTGGCTCAAATTTCAGACGAACAGTAAATAAATTGCTAGTTTCTTGTTCTAAAGAAAGATGTCTTTTATTTTTTAAATTCCTTGTGTTCTAAAGATGTGCGTAGCTGAACTTACTAATAGTCGTGCACTTACATATTCTTGTATCCATACGCTCTTCTAGTGTTGAGCAAATTTTCCCCAGAAATCCTTGACAATTTACACCCTGTATAAAGTATTTATATCCGTATCAGTATACAGATCATTTGTAGGTTAAACTTTATAAATATTTTAAAAAATAAATCTTTTCAAATTCGTTTGTATCGGTGCGGTCACAAGAAATTTACATGTGACCACTGATGTATATAATGCGGCCACAGTCAAACTTAACGTGAAAACTACTAGGTAATATATATCGAGTAAAAAGCAGGTCTAATATGATATCTAATGATAATAAATTTTTCGTTACGAATCCTTATATTCCATTTTGAGTTTTGAAACAACAAAAAAAAATACTTTGCAAATTGGGACTAATATATATAGCCAATTGAAAAAAATATATTTTAATTACTACGAATATATTCAAAAATCATAAAGCTTAGAAATGTATGATTTCGTAACTAAGGTTTTTTAAATATTATTCGAAATCTTTTCAGTGAAAAACTTATCCGATAATTTTGCGAAATTATAAAACGTAATATGAAAAAGTATTTACATTGTAATGTTTACTTAATCATAAATATAGCACGGTTAATAATTTTAATATTAACTTAATATGATCCATAGACTAATTTTTAGTTCTTTGTGGAGAAATTATTTTTGCATTATTAAATACTTGTAGTTTTTAACCAAACGTATTTTTTGAAGTGAGGAAAGCGATAAAAAGACGAAGCCAGTGTGACAAATAGTTTAGTTAGAATATTGATCCACAGGTATCTATCTATACATTTGAAAACTTATATGTAATACTTTCAAGAATTCTAGATCAATTGTCAAGACCTCATACATATAGAGAGATACATGCAATATTTTGAAGTCCTTAAGATTTCTATAAAATAATTATAATATAGCGTTTTTTATTTCAAAATTATAATAATCATGCTTATTCTGTTCGAATTAATTGATCAGCTTAGCATAATTGATGGTATATACTTCATATAAGAATAAGGATTATTGGCTCCATTGCCTTAATGATTATCAGTGGTTCATGGTCAGTAGGTGACGGCTGTTATAGGTTACTTATTTTTAAATGAATTATAAATTTCGCAAGTTCATTTAAGATCTTCAGAAATAGTGAAACTTTTTTAATAATTAATGTTCTTATCAACGAACGTTTTAGTTATTTGTTATATTTTAATAGTAAGCATGTTTTTGTAAGCTTTTATTTTACAATCCAGATACTGGAGAATTAATATGAACGAGTAGAGTATACTTTCAATATGATACTCTTAATTAAAAATGATGAAGATAAAGATATAAGATGCTACGTATTTAAAGAAATTCGAAGTCATCAAATTTAAGTTTCCGTTTCATTTTATTAAAGTCCCCCACAGCCCCTGTTTGCGTCGGAGCTTCGACGACTTCCTGTTATGCAATTTTCAGGACGCGACGTCGCGTGGAAAATCAAGGAAAACATTTCCATCGAAAGACGAAGAGCGAGGGGCGTCGTATAATACGTCGATAAAAATGTATTAAAATCGAGATTCGCACATTTATGGGGCAATCTCGTTGCGGAGCCCTAATGAAAGTTATGATGATATTACGCGACCCGTATCACGTAAATATTACTTTGTTTTTCTTTCCTTTCTTTCTGGGCCATTTTTTGTATCTTTAAGCTTATCACAGTTGATGCTCGTTTGTGTTTTGTATGCGTAAAAAATAAAGTCGATGCTATTTAGGCTCGCTTGTATAGAAACACAGTCTGCATGATAACATACAAAATTCATTCAATATATCCATCGGCTTAAATTTAATCCAAGAAACATGTTTAAACGACAAACAAAATTGAACTAAAGTTCTCCTAAAAAATCCCATAAGAACCTAAATTTTTAACCAGTGAAAATGCAGGAAAAATATTTTCATATTTTTATTGAATCAATGTTCTGTGACTTATTCAACCTTCTAAGTTGAATTGAAGAAACAAAATTCGCCAGGTAGAAAGAAACGTTTCACCAATAAATTGACTTGTAATGGTACGATTGTCCAACTTATTTTTTTGAAGTAAAAAATCAAAGAAAACTTATTTTTCCATTATAACATATAATTAATAAAGTAAACATGCCATACAAATTTACCAATTTTAAATCTTAAAGTGTAATGTACTAACAAAGCAGAAGTTTTCTAGTGAAAAGAAATTTCAATTACGAATTCTT
This sequence comes from Himalopsyche japonica, assembly GCA_028555115.1. Taxonomy (NCBI): domain Eukaryota; kingdom Metazoa; phylum Arthropoda; class Insecta; order Trichoptera; family Rhyacophilidae; genus Himalopsyche; species Himalopsyche japonica. The sequence goes on along the minus strand of JAHFWJ010000450.1, from coordinate 358,160 downwards.
CAGATCGTTATTATGGTACCCGAGATAACCGAAATTTCTGAGTCTTTTTTAAATGTTCTTATGGAAACGTGAAGAAGGCAAAACTACATTTTATATCGGTTAACGAATGATACTTTTTCCACAATCTGTCATATTTATTGAAATGGTTATTGCTTAGAAGTATTGACTAGGAGAAGGCTCAAATTAAATTAGACTTTAGGATTAAAAGTAAAGTTAGTTTCAAAAATTTTAGCTTAAAATTATACTTATTTTCAATTTTTAAACGGTACGTAAAAATTTTCATACTAGAATACATCAGACGATGTATTTTCTGTTTCTTCTTGAAATGTTTATATAAAAATAATTTGAATCGTTCATATGATATATTCTACGTGTTTTGTCATTCATAACCCTGAATTTAAGTGTCTGTATCTTTAGGCATTTTATCAGATAGATGCAATATAACTCCCCGATATTTTTTTTTCTAAATTTATTCAAATATTCTATCCTTAGTCGATATCGTAAAATATATAAAGCTAGCCTTAAGTTTATTTTAATGAGGATTCTGACGATGGCGAATGTCGAAATACCTATCAACTGTCGTTAGTAAAATGTCAGATATATTTAAACACTCTTTATCGTATCATTTATACAGTCAAATTTCACATTATTGCATAGTTGGCACACTGAGTTTTTTTACCATTATTAGAAAACGATCATTTAATTCTATGACCTGGATTTAAAAAAATATTTTTCTTCTCTCCGTAGCTTTACAAATCTAAACTCCTTGAGGGGTTTGCAATCTCGTATATAACTTTTTTTTCCAAGCTTTACCGAACTGACCTTTTTCCTTTTCCGCGATACCGCAGTTTTCCGTGTCAAGATTGCCCCACAAAGCCGCGGAATTCGATTTTAAATGGCTCGCTGGGAAACCCTCTTCCTCCTCTTGCGGAATCAGTGGAATGGTAAAAGCTCGTCGCTGCCCTTGTACGGTGGAACTTTTCTCATTTGCACCGCGGGGCGTTTCACTAACATCCCGTTTGCCGCCAAAAGACATGCCCTAACAAGACCTTTGTGGAAGTCAGGGCCGTTCATATTTGACTGCATATTTATGTACACACAATCAATAAGGGAAAAATCATATTGATTAATACATGCCAACGATTTATTTATAATTTATGATATCGACCGAGAAGGTGCTTGATGGAATTTAAATATAAAATTTTAATTGTTACACGTTAGTAACAACACAGAATCGTACAAAGTTGTAACAATTCAAATTTGATTTATTTTATATTCATAAATCATAATGCCCTAAGTTATGATATCAATAGCATTACAATCAAATTTTTTTTTAAATATATATTTATATGACAAATTCGAGTAATTGAAACTTTGTAAGATTTCACATTTTTGGTCACTAACGACCGGGTATCGCCTTTCGGCATCTTCAGGCATTCTATCAAACGAATCAAACAAAACTGACATTATAAAATACCTCATTTCAAAAAGTGATTACCCCCAATTCAATAAAAAGTTCAGTATTATATTATCAGACATTATATCACGCGGATGCAACAGAACTAACGATCTGACAACAGAACAGAACTGACGGTCAGTTCTTTGATACCCGCGTGAAAGAATGCCTGAAGAAGGCGAAAGGCGAAACGTTGGTCGTTAGTAACAAAATAAATGGAGTCGCACAAAGTTTCAGTAATGCAAATTTTATCTTAGTAATAATAATAAGTGATTTAAAAACAAATATTTTAATCAATCAATTCTTATTGTGCGACGAAAATGAAAATGTAACGATTCATTGAAGATATAACCATATTTAAAAATACTAAAATGGAGGTTTATTCTATCCACCCTTGTAAAGATTGAGTTTTCTTTTCCGCTTAAATATTCGTCGCGATAAATCTTGGCTGTAGGGAAACCTCGGTGATAAACTACCCCCAAATCTTTTTAATCAACACGGTCCTTTTTTTGTTCATTGCTTAATTTATAACGCGAGTTTAACATTATTCAAAAGCTTCGCCAAAATTGTATATCTGCAACATTAGTTCCATGAACACCCTCAGTCAGTACCTTAATTCTTATTTATTAACAGGGGTTAGTTTTAAAAGTAAATCGCTGTAATACTGCCGTATGCTAAGGGGGTGTCGTAACTGTATATTTATTATTCTTCATTTATATACATATTAGTTCTATACTTAAAAGCGTTACGGTAGATCAAACTATAGCGGATTCTATTTAATTAGTTTTATAAATATTATCTTTGATTTTTACTAATAAAAAACCTGTATGAAATTGGCGTACTGTTGTATTGTATTAATTTAATTTTAAAATGATTTTTTTATTTGTTTTTAAGCACATGGTTTCCAAATGTAAATAATTCGTCGCATTTTTACCTGGTAATTTTAAACTGATTTTCACTAATAATTGTTGCCTTATTTCTATTGTATAATATTGTACGCTAATTGAAATAATAAAATACATTTTTAGAACTGTTTTTTAAAAAAAATTTTTGACTAGGACCGTTCAGTTTATTATTCATATAATATCAGACAAAATTTAAGGCGTCTACAACATTTTGTGTTCTATTATTATAAATCTGTAAAATATCTACATTTCAAAAACGTTACGAGTCACGTATTTTCCAAAAATATGTTAAGTATGCAAACATTTTCAGAATACGTATATACAAAAAATTTAATTCCTTAATATGTGTACAAAAAAACATTTCGAAGCATTGAAACAAGAAGGTGCTTGATTGAATTTCAATATCAAATTTGAATTATTAACTTTTTATAATTGTATATAATATAACTTTCTACGATTCCATATGTTTTGTCACTAACGGCCTGGATTTCGCCTTTCGGCATCTTCATGCATTATATCACACGGATGCAAGATAACTGTCATTTAGTGACAAAATATGTGGAATTGTTCAGAGCTTTAACAATTCAAATTTGATAATATATTCGATTTTCACTTACGTCACAACTATAAATTATTCAATACTCAGTTTATTTCACGAAGACGAAATATCATATTCTAAAATCGAATAATGCCATACGTATATACGCCATATGAATGATTGATTACTCAAATAATATAATATTTTCACACCTGAATTATTTAGCTCCTTAATCAATGTTCGAAAAATAATGTCTACCGGCCAGACTCGTTCATCACAATTTACAGCTCGGGGGTTTGAACGAACCCTTCAGTGCATAACGGTAACGTAATGATAATTAGACTATTTTTTAAACTAAACCTAAATATATTTTCATAGGATGTGTTTATCAGTCTTTCCTTTTCATAATTGATTTTTGGCCAGCTTACTATTATTCTTTGTTTTGATTACTGAATGCCCGTGAAATAAATTCTTTGACTATCGAATTATAAGTTTATACCTTCGATAGCTCAGTTGGTAGAGCGGTGGACTGTAGAGTTATCGAATTATAAATTCCCTTAATATTAAATATTTTTGTTAATTTTTTGAATAAAAACAATTATAAAGAAGGTAAATTCATGTTTTTTTTTTTGTAGCAAAGCATTACAAATCTTATTTGATATTTTTAAAAATTCTGTAAACGTTTCCATTTGTTTTTCTAAAAATAACGTGGCATTTTATTATACATAAGTACAGTGAAACCTCGATTCCACGTTTTTAAGGGATCCTAAAAAACAACGAAAAATGCGGGAAAGCTTAAAACAATAATGAAAAAAAGTAAAATATTAAAAAAAAAATATGCAGTCCTTTCCCCTTTAACTTCCAAAAATGGGGTACTACAAAAATTGTTAAATGAGTATTATTTGAAATTTAAATCAATTAAATCTTATTTATTGAATGAAATAATCAAATAGTGTTTTAAACATCTTTGTGTTAAAAAGAGTTGTCTACAAAAAATCGTGGAATAGTTATTGAGGGATTTTTAGCGTTGTCCTTATAGGTGTTTGACGGGACTATAAAAACGAACGATTCATCCGGGAAAACGTATGCGAGAATGGTCGATCGGGATTCCATTGTATTATATTGATTCTTAATCCCTTGTCTAATATTTATTCTTAACAATAATAAGCTACCCATAAAAAACAGTACTTGGTTACTGTCAAACCCTCACATCGCAATGCCATTAGGCTGTATTGGCTATAAGGTAATTAATTAAAAAAAAAAAAATAGTAATCAAGTCAGTGTTAACTAAAACTATTTAAGATAAATATTAAGCTTTACTGTTTAGTTTTTATTTTTAGTGTAATTTCTCTCGTAAAAACCGATGCAAACCGTTTATTGTGTGTCATTTCTATTGCATCCGTGATAAAAGCTTGCTAAGATGCCGAAACGTGAAACCCAGTCCGTGAGTGACTAAACTTTGCACATAGTTTTAACAATTTAAACTCGATAAAAAATGTTTTAAAAAATCGTTATATGTCTTCAAACATTACGGAAGTCTAATTTTAGTGTCGCATTAGTTAACGAAAACGTCGAAATTTTCCATCGCACTGTCAATTCAAAGCGTATCTTATGAAACGAATATTGATTTCTAAAAAAATAACGTTATTCTTAGACATTTATGTTAACGAAACATGTCATCGTATATTTTCTTTATCGTCGTGACATGTATTTAAAATTATCGCCTATCATTTTTGCTGTATATTTATATTTAACTAGATTGACACATGGTTAACCCCTTAAATAATAATACACCTGATATTAACACGGCTTCAACCCGCAAACTGACACTATTCAATAATATATCGAGTCTATGGTCATACCACATGTTTACACCTGTTAAATAAACTATTTATGTGTACGTCGGTCAATGAGTTTCAATAAATGCTTCGTGTTCATACTGCATTCAGGTCAAATATTCCCAATGTAAATAATATTAATGACAAGTCGATTCTTTAACTATCAAAAAGCATTTTGTTTGTTTGCTTTTAATCATTGCTTTTTCACATATATTGAATTCAACGTTATTAGAATTAAATATCAAAACCATTTTATTTCAATTAATAAATGTGTGAAATTAATGTTGTATGTTAATTGTTTATTTTTTCATATTTTTGGTCATTCTAGTTGGTTAGCTCCTAGTCTTAATTAAGTAAAATGATTGTTTGATTAGTAACTTCAATCATATCATATATACATAGCTAGTGATGAACAATTCTTCTAATATGAAATAACTGACGAATAGATTGAAATCCATAAAAATCGGTCAACTTTTTTAAATACATTTTGTTTATTTTTTTATTCTTCATATTTATGAATAAACATATATATGTTAATAATGAGTTTTGCAAAAATGATACCTGGTATAATTTACTCGTTCTCACTTAGATGCTTACTGTAACGTCTTGGCGAGAAGGCATTTTATTTTATTTAACACCGCAATAATAAAATAGTTCAAGAACTTAAAAAAAATATTTTCAGATGTTCGTATAAAATATATAATTTAATAACCAAATCAATAGTTATTAAAATTATATAAATGTAGGATTTTTTTCCATTTATAATTAAAGTGTCAGTTATATTGTATTTCATCCGAGTAATATAAAGTCACCCTCGCTGAAGTTAAGTATGTTACATTCGAAGCGATACTGTTAAACATTGTTAAAGCTCTTATCAGTGACATCATCATTGGCAGGCTAGTACTACACTTCATAAAAACAAAGAATTCATGTCCACGAAGAAAATTATCAAGAATATATAATCGATGATGGCAGAATTCTCATTTTGGCCTTGTATATATCGAAAGAAATATACGACCCGTTACATTCCACTTTTGGTTTTCAAAATATTAAAATTGTGCACTTTCTTATAAAAAGGCAGTTGGATAAAGCGGAGACGCCTAAGGCTATAATTTTAATTATTCAAATTTGATATTGAAAATCCATCATCGGTATCTTAAAACTATTGAAGTATTTTAATAGTATTATATATTGTGTATTGAAATATAATATTAAAGGCTCTGTGTTTCGAGCTTAGTAACCCTCCGTGACATACAATTAGATTGTTTACGTATTATTTCCGATATATGCGAACATGTCACGCGAAACCACCGCGGTAAACCCTCCAATGATCATAATACTAATAATCTATAATTTGCCACCGCAACACCTGCAACGGCTCCCACATATATGCGTTTATACTCACACTGCGTGTTGCATATTTGCGCGTGCATTATGATATGCTGCGTTAACAATATTATTGCATTATCCCCATATTACGATAAACAATCTGGTATCAGTTTGCCGGTCAACGCACTAATAAATATACCTGTTTACATAGGTTTTGCTTGGCTAACTCCGTGTTAAAATGACCGCTTTCAGTGTGTGTTTATATTCTAACGATACCCCGCATAAGATATTTCAAGTAAATTCTAAATGCATGTCTTTGACGGGGAATTTTTTTTTTGAGATTCTTTTAGATGTTATATATGGCTTCTTCCGAATGACTTTTTTTAAGCATAGTCCCTACTTATTTTCATATTTCTTTCGACTTATACTAGGCAGAATGAGAATTATGTTTATTATTATGTGTTATTTAATATACGCAAAAAACATCACCTTTTTTATGAACCACGATATACGCGATCCTGACTTTTGACGTGTAGGCGTGAAAATTATGAATTGTCAAAAAACTGACCGCACACTTCGCCTGGCCTTAAAAATACTTGCGAAGACTTATCACATGTTGTTGAGACACGTGTGGTTTGCAGTTTGAAAGTTATTATTTTTCTTAAGTGCGTACGTGATACGGGATAGCGCAAAACGTTCAGTCAAAGTTTGCGTATCACATACGTTCATATGCTTAGAGCTGTTAATAGTATTTTATCTTATCTGCGAGTGAGTGCACACGAATAGTTAATAAGTATATAGTTGGTAGCTATTTCAGCTGACGCCCTCGTAAAAACAAAGTAGTTCATCCTCAGAACTATCTTATGGTTCTGATGAGAACGTCAGCCAAAATAGCTATCAACTACATACCTTATAAATTTTATACAACTAAAGTACATTGCTGTTTTTTCACCGTGTTATAGTGAAGTTCTACTAAATAAAATTGTCAATTCAATCGAACTACAAATTTTGTGACAAATCCATCTTAAAAAAGGATATTTACACTGTCAGCTAGTTATGTACGGAAATTATTCCATGCATTATGAAGTCAAATGCATCATTGCGAAATGTACCAAACTCGAAAAACCTTCAAAGCCCTGCTGCAAACGACGGAAAGTTACTTTCCCGTATCAAAAAGGCGCATCACGTTTCAAAGTGGCTAATATTACATTGACTCGGTTGCATCTTTCTACTTTGACTACACGTCGCGCCGTTGCCTGCGTCTCTATTACACATAACGGTGTTTAATTTCAATTACTTAACGTAAGACCAATTTTCTTCCAGTTGCTAAGTTTTGAGCTGAGTCTGCACTTTTTATTATTCTGTTCTCTAATGGGAACTAAGTACGAACATCGCTGGATTTATAACTCCTGTTGTATGAACACTGCGAGGAGTCAATTTGATAATGGGTTACTTAGAAAGTTTCTCGGAAACTCACTTTGATTAAAAAATTTACGCTGGCTCAAAGTGATTGCTCGCTTTGAGTAAATTTCATTCTGTTTATTTATCACTTAATAACTACGGAAATTACAGTTAATTAACTGTTATTTTTCTTCTATAATATATATTATTAAACATTTACAGTTCGTATATTGATCAAAGAATAATCATGCACCGATGTTTGTGTTTCATGGCACATTATTCAAACCCTGACGTCTTATTTTTATTATTATGTAAATAAATCTCTGAAGGTTCTTGATTAAATTTCAAAATCAACTTTGAATCGTTGAAACTTTGTATAACTCCACATGTTTTGTCACTAACGTCCCGGGCGTTGCCTTTCGTCATCTTCAATAATTCTATCACACGGATTCTAAAATGTGAAACCCGGTTCGTTAGTGACTTCAATTTTTTTTTCGACGAAGTTTCAATGATTCAAATAAAATTATCACTAAATAAATTTATGCTTTGAACTAACCCTTTAATATATTTTTTAAAAATACTATATTTATAAACTATAACTTTTTATTTAAGTTGTTAATTCTTGATTGAAAGGCATATTTTGAATAAACAAAACATATTTAGTATATTATATAACTTCAACCGGTTTCACTCATCGCAAAAATTATTATTAGCTGAAAAAATATACATTTCGTAATTTTTTAAATTTAAATTATAATTTTTGCTAGCATATTTGTTTTGATTTTGGTGACTGAAAAAAAGAATACTTCAATAAATTTGTTTTAATGCAGAACAACATGGATACAATTCCGCAAATAAATAAATGCGCCCTCGTCTTCCAAACATTTACAGTTACGACCGATTGATCCGTCGCAATGATACTCATGCTCACTCAAGTTTCAATAGTGCTCCAACTTTCATTTTGAGCTTAAAGCACACATACGTTTATACTAACTAAATATGCAAGAGTGCGTAAGAGCTTTTTTGGATAAATAGACTTACTTAAATTTATATAAAAGCACGTAAAAGTAAAAACGCTCCTGATCTATAGAAAATAATGCTCTATACATAGTGTTTTAATATTTAAATCGACAAACGTTTCATCATAATCCTAGAAATGATATTATACTTTAATAGCCACGCTCAATATTTATCTTTTTTTTATCCTATTTTTGTTTCGTTCGTTAATTATATTCAAACAAAAAAATATTCGATGCGTGTACGGTATCTGGTTCTAGACCGAAATAAACTTCCCATACCACTTTTACTGGATCGACAATTGACCCGCAAATAAGCAACAATCTCTTTGTATTAATGACATGTGCCAACATTCCGCGTTTATTAAATTAACCTTTTCATGCTCCCACCGAATTATACCATACATAATAATAATAATTGTTAAAACTTTGTTTTGTTACGAAAATAATTTTCATATATCACGGAAATAAAGAAATAAAGCAATAAAGAATCGCCCTCGTGAATAAAAATGTATCAAAGAAATACGAAAATAGGTTCATTGTGTAAAAAAGTTTTTAAATGATTTGAAAAAAAAGTTTGGGCATGCAACCAATAAATTAGATTCTATAGAAAGGTCTGAGTAAATTACGTATATAAAATGTATCTTTTCATTTCGGTAATATAAAAAGTCCAAACGTTCGTGAACAAGTAGCATGGAAAGACAAAAATGTAGCCAAGTATGACTTTTTGTTTACTGTAAATTAAGTTAAGCTATTTTTGACATGTGACTGAATAGTGGAGTTATTTTACTGCTATATACTTTTTGAAACGTATCAAACTCCTCTACGTTCCCAACATGATAGCAACTGGTCTTGTCATTGCGTAGAGATATTAATCAAAAGATTATCAAAAATAAGCAAAAGAATTAAGTAGTATAATGAATGAATTTATTGATTTGGAAATCACTTCTTTAGTCTAGCTCCGTTAAAATGAGATAATTTATAAGATCAGTATTATAGCATCCGTATGATAGAATGACTGATGATGCCGAAAGGCGAAACCCGAGTCGTTCGCAACAAAACATGTGGAATCGTACAATGTTTAAGCAATTCGAATTTGTACTGAAATTCCATCAAGCATCTTCAGTTAATATAACAAATTAATCTATAACGTTAGTTTAAAACGCTTAGTATTTTGTCTACAATGTGCTCACTGTAAGGATAATCAACTGATCAAAATGTTGATAACATTCATGATGAGCGAAAGCGGTCATAATAAAAAAATGTTAAATTATGGAACTATGTTGTTGTTTAATTATACCTCTTCACCAAGAAGTGATAGCTAACACATTAAAAGGAAAATTTTAACACAGCGAAAAATTAGACGGCTTTTTCGGCATGCGCTCTCATCAAAACTATCATCTTATCAGACCCCATCAGAACAGGAAATTTTATTTCCTCATACACCATAACAAAGAAACAAATATTCATTACCATTAAATTCCTCAATACTTTTTCGATGTTAACTGTTACAACTTGATGGAAAATTTCTTTATGTTGTAATAATAAAAGCTTAATGTTTTAGTAATATATTTAAATTTTATATGTTCATAATAACAACCGGTTTCGTTTTTCTCGATAATTTCAAACGATAAAACTAGCAATACATTTCAAAAAAAATATTGTATAATATGTTTGGGCTTATTATATTTGGTACAAACACACATTGCATCTCTACCAAAAAGTTTTCATGGAGGTAGAGCATAACTGTTTGAAATGTAGACATGATAACCTTAAGAAGAAGCGACACTTACTCAAATCTAAATTGTCTTTTTTTTCAATTTATTTCTATAATAGAACAAGGCCACTAAAAATATTATATTTTAGACATTTATGCCCGCTGTATATCGTAGGCACACTACAAAACTCCTGAAACAAAATAGGTAGAAATTTTATGGTCCATATAAAAATCGCATTAAAGAAAAATAAAAAAGCTCCGCGATGAAAAAATGGAAAACACGGTAGCGTTTTCGTATTTCCCAGGTAGGTTTATTATAATGCCTCCTTTCCAACATGCACCGCTTCGTAAAAAGCAAACGCATTTCACACACGAAGAGGCTTTTTGACAAAAGGCTCTGCAGTAAATTTTGTTGAAATCGGCCCCCCGATGTTTGGAACCTTTGCCACCACTGCCTGACACATGAATAACAACGCTCGTTTACAAGGTTAACCGAAACTAACTAGCGTCTTTAAATATCGTGCATAAAAAATTATCCCGTACATCTTTTTCTATTATTCATTATTTTCATTTTCTATCCATGCATCATGTAGACGGGACATAATTTTTCATTAACACCACGAAAAAATATCAATGTAGTTCTAACGAGGGCATAACCCGAAATAACTTTCAACTATATACCTATTAATTTTGTAGAACTAAAATACATTGCTACTTTTTCACCGTGTTATAATGGAGCTCTACCAATATATATATATATATATTATTTCCGAGGTCTTCTACACGAAAATTTCATAACTTAAAATAAGAGTAAAATCTGTCGCTAATATTTATTTTGGAATAAAGCCTGCTATGTTCTGATAATCTCCATAAGTTTGCTTAGCACCAATACTGCTTGATTAATTTTTGATACAGTCAATGTTGACATATCCTTTACAAAGTTTCGCATGAAACGGGTTTATACTTCTCTTGGGTGATAGAAATTTTACGACTGATTGAAATTCAACAAATAATTTTCCGTTATTACCAATCTACATTAAATTAAAAATTTAAAACAATTCCGCTTAAAGGCTTTATTTATTTAACAATTTTATTTTATAATCGAATCCGATCGAGACCAGTAAATAAATTTGAATCATATGCTCAGATTTCAAATGCCGTACGATGAAATTAATAGGTTATTTTGGTTCAATGACATCAATGTATACAATGTAATATTCACACAGGTGCGTAACCGGAAAACCTTCGCTTTACCACCTAACACTTGTTCCTTAACCGCATTTCTGTGTCATTACCCATTCCAAAAAAAAAACATCAAAGGACTTAATCTATCAGTTTTTATTCTAGTACTAGTGTCTTCCTACCAAGGTAGTGATACTCCAAAATATCTATTTTGTAAATCGATATACTTAAAATATCATTATTTAAGCTCGAAAGCATAAAAAAAAATTCCGCCTTATCATAAGACGGATCGAGAATATTTCATTCTCTGTGTGATCTTGCAAATTTATAGAATAATTCAAAATTTAGCTTGGTTGATAGTAAGTGAGTGTGGCCTATTGGGCTCGAATGAGGACGGACCACAGTAACCACCTCTACTCGTTCGGCAGTCTTCTTTAGGCAGTCTCACAGTCTATATCTAGTGTCGTGATGGTTGAATACAATAGTGCGATCCGGCCTTTAGAACTATACGTTTTTCAAATAGTTACTTCAAACTTGATTAATTATATTTTTTCACACTTAAACTTTTTTTATCATGCATGAGCCAGGTTACTTCAGTCGGTATCGTAAATTATTTACTTTTTTATTTGAGATATCGTTTGAGAGTTTTTGTTGTGTCAAAATTAATTTGTGAAAACTTTGCACATTTCTCCATATGTACAGCTGTACATTTTCTATACGATAACAGTTTTCAATATTATAATCTGCAAAAATGATAAAAAGAATCCTCTGAAAGGATTTGAAAACGTAGAAATCATATGTCGCGATTTGAATGTACGTTTAATCAGAGTATTATCTCATATTAGCAGGAAAATAACAAAAGACACATTTATAATTCATATAAAATTAAACCAAATCAAATGGCCTCCCGGGGAAGAGCGATAAAAACTTTTTAATCCATATAATTACGGCGGCAGCTATATTTTACAGCCTCCTGAAAAGTTTGATAATTTTGACGCGGAAGATTAACGAATTAATCCGTCGAATCTCTACACACGTATGTGAGAGTAATGCGTACTAATTTTGCAATCGCCCTGTAGGCAGTGCGACGTTTATTACACCATTCGTTGATAATTTATTATTATTCACAGTAATGGCCGCCTGCCATTTATGGGATGCTGGTGAGTCGCGAATTTGGATGTCGATTACATTATATATTTATTTATTTATTATGGGACTTGTGTGGGTCGAACGCGTGTACTTTCTCGTCGCGGAACTGCCTGATTCGCACTTTTCCCCCGCTCGCGCCGTGTAAAATTGCCTACTTCAAAAAGATTGGTGGGCTACTAACATGTTTTTTTATTGGCACTTAATTTCGTATACAAAATTAATGTTTACGTATAGTCTTTTAAGTAACTGCTTATATTTTGAATAGATATAACAAAATAATATAAAAACACAACATAACATAAGTATAATGTATACATTTTCGCTTCCATTTTTAGCGTATCGTTGGCTTGATCGTTTAAGTGATTTCGGATGTATATAAGTACAACAACGCATATATTCTATGTCAGGGGTTACCAACCCCGTTCCATTCGACCGCGACAATATTTTTAAATTTCAATTTTCACATATTTTATAATGACGTTTATGGTGTGAACTGTCGCTTGTTGATGGAAAGGCATGATATTTTAAATAATAAATACGTATTTTTTAGTACTTATTTCCACAATATGTTTTTTGATCAGCACCGGTTTCGCTCATCGCGAGCATTGTCCAGATTTGTCCAAAGACAAATATAAGTCTTTCGCCGCTCCTCAGAACATTAGGGGGGGCTAATGCATTTTTGTAATAAATCATTTCCGGCTGGTATTAGGGCTTATTGAACATGCGGCATTTTTATTTCAGCTTAGTTTATTTTTGCTAGCACGATATAAGATAGGTTATTAAAACAGAATAGAAGATGTATTGTGTACCTTTTCTACACAGCTATATATAGATAAGCAAATTTACGTTTAAACATTGCGCTGACGATGGCGTGAGCCGAAATAGCTATCAAATATATGTTATATCTATATAAATATATCTATAACTAAAATATATTGTTATTATTTCACTATTAAATAATTATTGTTGATCTCCTTACTGAGATAATAAAAACAGACTTGTGGTTAGTTAGTTAAATCGCTCTTTTAATGACTGTGATAGAGCCCAAATATATTCCAGGGGCTCCGAAACGTTTTCGGTTTCCGGCACCCTTAAAATATCAGAATTTTTTCGCGGCGCCCCAATAATAACATTGGTTATCTCATGGCAAACTTTATGTTACCTTAAATTTTATAAAGTAATAATACTAATAGTATTTTGTGAAAGAAAATTTTCACGGCGCCCTGGGGCGTACAGTTTGAGTAACTCTGCATTAATCGACCCCTTGAAATACTCGTATCAAATTACTTTTTAAGTGATAATGTTTCACCATTCCGAACGAATTGAAATAAGTTTGTATTATAAAATATTACCCTTAAATGTTTTCATTATAAACTACTCTCATAATTTCCAACCTTTTAATATTGAAACGAAAAATTTATTTTGATATTATTTTACTTTTCATTAGTATCAAGTGGACAAAATGTAGGGCGCGTGCGGTGTCCATAGATTTAAATCCTCTCGACAAATTTTGTGAATTGATTTTTCAATTGCTTGAAATATAATTTACGATAACGACTGCGAATACTTGGTAAAATTTCAACATCAAATTTGAATTGTCTGTCCATATGTTAAAGATGCCGTTAGGCGAAACCAAGACTATGAATAACAAAAAACATTTTGTGGAAATATATGTATTTAATAATTTAAATATTTTTTAAAAGATGTAATTCAAATGTCTTCCGAAAAATTTAATCTTGACGAGTTGACTACACCGAAATATTTATGATTTCTTAGAATTTATACACTGAATGAAAATGTTTATCATAAGTCAAATTGCAAAGCTCTCAAAGCTCTTCACTTTAATTAAATATGGCTAGAGCTTTGAATAATATCATTTCCTTTTCAAAATTTATATTTTTTAATTTCTAATGTGATGCAAACTGTTAAACGACAATTCTATTGTAAACGTGTGAATTTAATGCCTAAAGAGGCCAAAACGCAAAGCTCAAGCCGTGAGTGACACAATGTTTTTAAAAGTTATATAATTTTAACGATTCGAATTTGATATCTTGAGATGAATCACTCATAATGTATGAACAAAAGAACATTTTTTTATTTCTAATTACAAAAGTTGAACCGTAGATTCTATATTCAGATAATTTCTCATTTTATCCGTGAAACACTTAAATTTCACGTGCTTTATATGCGAACTTTCCTTTGAAAGGAAAAGTATACTTCTAAACACGGTAGCCACATCCGGCCGAGTCGACCACTCCCGCTCCGTAGCTGTAATTAAAAACGTCACACTGTTCCGCTACGGAGCTACGCCGTAGACTCTACTTGCCGCAGTAAGTGCTCCACTTTCATCGTTACGCTGCCCGTACTGTTTGTACGAAATTGCGCGGTGATTTTACTTGTTTTGAGCCTACTTTTTTCGACCAGAATTCAAGCTTGAGTGGTTTTAGCAATATTAAATTTTATACAACTTATTTTTATACTTCGATATACAAACTTCATAACCTATTTCTTCGCTTCTCAATATTTTTTTTAAATATCTTAAAATTTTCAATTACCCGAGTCACAGAACTCATTTAATCTTTTACATTTTTAATTTATTATACAAAAGATGTAATAAACATCGTAAAACAAAACAATAAAATTCTGTTGTGTTATTAATTTAATATATCGACTGAGGGTGAATTAAGAGTGATTTCAGTTATGTTGCATCCGTGTAATAGAATTTATGAAGATGTCGAAACGAAAAACCAGGATCGTTGGCGATAAAACATGCGAAATCGTACAAAGGTTCCAGAGTTTAAAAAATTGTTATTCATTTCCAAAACAGTTTTGTTTAGCAAAGCGTCGTATGTAAAAGTGTGTCTTATCATAGAATCACATTAAGTTTATTATAAATTAAATTAATGGACACGAAACAATTTATATTTTCAATTCATATTCAGTGTTACCACGAAGCTATTACTAATATTCCCACTTACACAAAAATATTTTATATTATTTAATACTTACTCAATATGAAAAAAAATCGTATTTATTTTTACCTAACATACCATTTTCATTTGTAAATAGTACGATCAATGTATAATGCTTGGTATTTAATGCTTAATTCGGGAATTCGACTCCGTGGTTTTCTGAGAAGGTTTTCCGGCTTCAATTGAACCGTTTTACAAATTTCAACCAAAATAATAATCGGTGAATAATTGTGAGGTTTGTATAATAGAGATGAAAGACTTATACACTTTTCATCTGATCATTTTGTCATATTTGAAAAATGTTCTCGATATTATCATTTTCTATTTGTTTGAACTGAGTATTATATTTTTACATTGACGTCAGCCGTAAGGGATGTTATTTTATTTCATATTCAAATCAATGAATTATTTTATGAAGTTTTTTTTTTCAATTGTGAGTGAAAATCGTCTTACAATTTTTCAATCGTAACTCACATAAAATACTTTTGTATCTAGTCAATAATATTTTAAGCCTCCACAAAATTAAATTTCCTTAATTTACATGTTCCGAAATACCAGGGCGCGGAGTTGCGGTGTTTTTGGCCGGAGTCGAAGTCGTGAAAAACGAGTCCCTCTTCTTTGATTACTCGATTATGAAGAACATATCCGCTACCTTTATACTCTATACTTTTAGGCAATATAATCCAAACGCATTTGTGTTTTTTTTTAAATAATAAAAATATATTTTTAGCACTTATTTTCGCAATATATTTTATTATTGAGAACGATTTTGCTCATTGCGAATACTATCAACTGATTCAGTATATTATGAATATAATTATCTCATATATTTTCAAAAAAAAAATTTTTTTTATCATTTCCATTAAGAAGTGACAGTTAATATTTTAAAGCATTTGTATTTGTGTTCCATAAATATGGCATTTGCCTTTCTAATATTATCAAATGTTCTTTTCTCCTACATACATAATTGGATAAATATAATATTATGCGTTCATTTAAATTT
This sequence comes from Himalopsyche japonica, assembly GCA_028555115.1. Lineage (NCBI taxonomy): Eukaryota > Metazoa > Arthropoda > Insecta > Trichoptera > Rhyacophilidae > Himalopsyche > Himalopsyche japonica. The sequence continues at coordinate 341,654 of JAHFWJ010000450.1, read as the reverse complement.
ATAACGAAAACAATATCAAGTTTTTTCGACTTAAATTTACGCATAAATCTTATTTGATGTGGCAATTTTTCATTCCACGCGCAAATGACGCAATTTAAAACGTGTACAGTACGCAAAACAAATTATACTACATATTTCCGCCCCAAACCGCTGTACAACATTAATGAAACCTCGTAAGTTTTTTGTCACATTTCAATTAAAGTGAACTTTCATAAATCTCCCCCTAAGCCACACCCCGTACTGGCGGTTTCGCCGAGCACACGCTACGCTCAAGTCTCGTGGCAAGTGTTTAATTAGCGACATAGACCGCTACAGTGGCTAGTCGTACCCAGGGACTGTAAAGTGGAGAGTGCATGGCGCTACCGCGTGCGGTTTATGGAATACTGATCACAGTGCGTAATACGTGAGAACGAGAGCTTTTCAAACTTATCATGATAATATGGTGTTTGTTTGACAAAATTAACAAACGATAATTGATTTAAGTTAAACGCAACAACGAGCTTATCTTCACACCTAATATTTCTATGAAATTTATTTTGTTAAAATTTTTTGTACAAGCTGAACGGATTTGGTTTTTTTAAGTAAGCGCACATAGTTTGAATTTTTTATGCTCTCAATTCATGACAGAAAGGCATCATATCTTAATGTTTTGTGTCCTTGATTTGAAATTTCTAAAATTCCATTTACAAATATCAAATTTCGAGTATAATGATACATTTGATATTTGACATAATTTTGTGTACTTTTTATATTTTCTGGAGCAACCATCTTTGGTGTTGTTTCTACAGCCGCGCTTTAAATCAGCAAACCACATCTCTGCCATTTGTCTCGATGGATCAAAGTACAAATGATATGTATTAAAACTTTGCTTCCCTTGAACGATACTTTTTCCCATAAAAATACAAACTTCAACACACGAAATTCAGATTTTACAATTGTTATTTCACTTCACATGAACCACTGAAACTTTAAAATTTATGATATCGACTGAATGAAAACTGATCCAACAAATATTTTTAATATTTCTATTTTAATTTGTAATCTTTCTCTTCTTGATGGAAAGGCATTATATTAAAAATAATACAACTGCTTTTCTTAGTAACATTTAATACTTTTAGACTGAAATAGTCAGTTCTGCTGCATCCGTGTGATAGAATTCCTGAAGATGCCAATAGACAAAACCCGGGTCGTTAGTGACGAAAATGTGGAACCATACAAACATTCAATAAGTTTAATTTGATATTGAAATTCCATCAAGCACCTTCAGTCGATGTCATAAGTAACTAGTTTGTATTTTCTGTCCGTTGGTATACACAAAAGATATAGTCGCGCTTTTTTCACACCGCAATAAAACGATTCTAACGAAAGTTCCACCGATTAAAGTGTGATAATTCTTCGTTAGAATTGAACTTAACGGTCTATTGTTTATTCGCAATATCACACGGTTTTCACACTACTTCGCTTTTGTTACTATCGGAATGAAATAAGTATTACTGTTTCAATGAGAACATCGGTCGTGATAAATTCCGCGTCTTCCGCCTGCCTTATTCTCACAAAGTTCACGGCGTTAAACAAAGCATTATCGCTATCATTTAGGTGGAATTATTCACAGGTGTATTCTCATTTCGTTGCGAACAGAAACTTTAGTAACAATATATCGAATTATTAATATTTTGAGAAATGGTTTCGATTACACGCGTGCGGGCTTGTTTTATGGGCTGTTCACTTTAAGCGATTCATCAAAATTGCTCATTTATATATTTAATGCTTGTCTATTTATTGTCTATTATCATTATGCTACATATACTCTTCCGACTTGTCAGTTATGTTTCATCCGTGTGATAGACTGCCTGATGATTCCGAAAGGCGAAACCAGAGACGTTAGCCACAAAACATGTGTAATCGTACAAACACGTTTCAACAGTTCAAATTTATATTTGAATTGTTACATTTTATTGATTGAATTGACATTTACTTGGAAGAACTCCATTATAACACGATGAAAATAGCAATATATTTTAGTTCTACAAATTTTCACAACTAAAATAGATTGCTATTTTGTCACCGTGTTGCGAATTGTTACAGTTTGAGTATACAACCGATGCTAACTGCTTATTGTGTTTCAGTTATGTTGCATCCGTGTGATAGAATGTCTGAAGATACCGATAGGCGAAACCCGAGTCGTTACGTCCAAAACATGTGGTATCATGATATTTTGATCAGATTCAGTCGATATCATAAATTAATACACAGCCACCCAAGCTTTCTGATACACATTTAAAAAGTCGTAGTGTATAGTAAAATTTATTTTCTTGGCTTAGAACCAGGAAATTTTTTTTGGTATTCTTTTATAAATCAATGTTCTTGAGAGTATATTTCAAATTTAACTACCTTTATTATTATATTATATAACTATTTTAAATACATTCAGCTATTCCTCATGTTGCCAGGGCTTTTTGATAGTTGGATAATGTAACTATCTATCAACCTATATGTCTTAAAATCGTGAGAGCATCGCATCATCTTTATAATTACGTTAGTCTAATTACCAGTCTGCCATTAGTTGTTCGAATAGAATGCATTATCTTTAAGTGTCTACTCTTACTTTAGACGTACGCGAGCAGCAAATGTAGTGATATGATATGAAACAATTGTATCAAAGTGAAACAGCTGGTTCAACTGTGTCACGTCGATGTGCTATCGGTTTTTAACTATTCCAACGGGCATGCTATATTCAGTTTTATATAACTTTACCGAGGTGATATTATCACTTGAATCGATTTAAAGAATATCGAGTCGTAATGGATTATTTTAAATCTTTTGATTATTCAATGAAATACAGGAGAAAGATTAATCAGAAATGCATAGAAACATTATTCATAACACGGTGAAAAAAATAGCATGTATTTTAGTTCTACAAAATTATTTTTGAAAATACAGTTCATAGCTATTTCGGCTCACGCAATCGTCAGAACTATGCTTAAACTAACATTTGCTTATCTTTATATAGCTGTGTTTTTTTACCGTGTTATAATGGAGTTCTACCAAGTGAATGCCAATTCAATCAATAAACAATTCATAGTAATTAAATGATGAAGACTCGATAATTTTCCAAAGTGTAGGTCCTGCTGAAGTTCTTGACTAAATTGATGCAAATAGAACGAAGAGTCAATAAAAATATATTATAGTTCTAATGTCAAAAAGATAAAAGAAAACTACTTCGATATTCATTTTCTAATCAGCTAAACTGCACTGCTTACGGGATACTTATTGACGGTATTTCAATTTAAGACGATACCAAAATAACAGCTTTTGGTGTGGCATTACCTTCTCCATACTGTTCATTACTTGAATTGTAACGCAAATAACTTATTGATATTGTAGACCATTCATAAGCTAGAGGCAGTTTGATATCGGCTTCCAAATATCTACACGAGGTCATAGTCCAAAACCTTTCTCAGAATCGTAATTTATCTTGATCTGAACATGTTCCAAAATACTCAACGAGGCTTAATATACAAAGGTTTAAAACTGAACTGATGGTTGAGAGTGTTTCCAAAAATTTTCACTTCGAACATCTGTTTTTGACTAGCAGCATTTAAGAAAATATCTATAGATCTTAATAATCTTTAAATGGAATAGTGTTATAAATTTTTCCTTTCAAACATACAAATCACAATCCCCTTTTCAAAAGCCTGGCTAGAGCTTTTGACAGTTATAAAAAATTAAACATGTGGGTTCGTCCCAAAAAAAAATTCACCAGCAGCAATAATAAATTATATTTGAGTAAAATTTCTAATATTCGAATAGCCGAATATTCAAATATTCCAACTCAACGCTAAAGCCAATTACAAAGCATAATTTCCTGATGATTGGAGTAACTAAAACAATAGCCATTATTTTTTACATAGTTCAGACACCATGTGGTTCTCGCGATATCTTATTGTCAAAATAGCTATACAGATTGATTTACTTTATTGCTGTGTATTTCTCTTAAGAAAATGTGTAAATTCGTAAATGTATTCCTTCGGTGACTGTGTCAGCACAAAAGGCCGCATTAAAGTCATTCACCTGTTCAATCTACATTCTCGTCGATTTGCGATAATTGGAGCGCAAGTTAGCTCTCTAAGAACTGCTAACAGGCGAGGCTCACCAATGCTCGTCGACACAATCTGTATTCTATTTGTTACTATACACTGGAGCTCTGCGCGGGCCGAAATTTAAAAAATAATATTTACCTGAACCCGACCGAAAACTCAGGATAATCTGTATAAGCCTTAAGAAAGGCTGTTTAATAAAAATATATATTATTAAGTCAAATTATCTACATACTTTTTAGTGTCAGTTATAGAAATATTAATAAACATGTAGTTGGTTGAGATTTTTTCGTGCCTTGTTTCGCTAGTGACCACACAACTTTTAATATGCCTCTTTTCAGGAAAAATATAAAGCTAATGTTGTAAGTTTTCAGTTATATCTTTAAATTGTTGTAACTTATTTATAGTGAATCTTCATGGAATAAAAAAAATGGCAAAATCGTTCAACACCAATGATAATCATATAGTAAATAATGTTTAAATTTTTAATCAAAACAAAAGTATAAAATACTATCGCAGGTCTTTCCCTAATCAAATAAAACTTGTTTCATATCATTTTATAGGTTAAATTACATATCCTGAAATGTTAGAACGCCCACCGTACATGACAAGAAAAGATTTTATCGTTTTCAACAGCAATATATTCATATTTCAAGAAACTAATTATTTGAACTATAATTAATTTATATTATTAATATTGCTGTACGTACGGGCCGAGCCAGGGAGAGTCTCATAAACCAAACTTGGACCCGTGCAGGCCTCTACGGCACTACCATTCCAGGAATATAACAGATCTTATCTCTTTGTTTTGTTCCATTTCACAATTATTTATTTTAACATCTGTGTAGATAAATAATTTATATATTATTCAATGTGTTCGTCACAGTTGTACGCTCAGTTATTTTTTGAATTTTATCACTTGATGCTTTATTTATTCCTTGCTCTATCCCTTAAATGAGATTATTCAATTAGTCGACAGTCCGAGAAATTCAAGCTACAGCTGAGTTAACCAAACTATGTAATAAACATTTTATAATATGTAAGGGTTGCCATGAGATAACCAATGTTTTGACTTGGGGCGCCGCAAAAGGGTGCTGGAAACCGAAAAAGTTTGAGAACCCCCCAGTTACAAGATAGACCAAGGCTGTGGAGGTGTTTTTTTTTATTGCCGGAATCTTCAAAAACGAATGACTACTACTAATTTTTCGATTAGACGATTTCGAATATAATATAAATATGTTGATGAACAATTCGCTGAATTGGTTGATTAATCTTTTTAATGCAGAAAAATAGGAAAACACTTGTAAAATAAAACTTTTTCAGTCGAAGTCTTGTCAACGACTCCATAGCCCTGAGATAGACAGCTCAAAGTTTCATCCCTAATATATAACATAGAAAATAATTACACCCTTAACATTAAAACTACACACAATTACCAATTTGCTGCTTCTATATTCATAATACAATAAATAATCAGGACTGACTTTGCTTACAATCAAAAAAAATCCTAAATTTTGTATACGAGTTCAATTTCAAAAATATCTCATTGTTTCACTTCCTATTACATAATATATTTGCTTACTTTATAATTTATCCAGATAAAATCAGTATGCTGCGGTACGGTGGATTCCTTATCACGGAACATACACATACAATGTTAGGATACCCAAATCATTTATTAACTGTAAGTCGTAAACTAGGGCAGCAGTAAAATCGTCATGTTAATACTGAAACGACCTTGTTAATGTATACAGATACCTTCGTTGCGAATCGGTCTGACGTTGAGTAGGTATTATGGACCATACTCGCATTAATGGGTGGTCATTAACAACGACAATATTACTCTTCGGTCATAAAATAGCATTTATTTACGATCCAATACATAATAGACTCGCTATCCGCTCAAAGAGCTTACTTTGTCCAATCTAAATTCGACAATTTAAAAACACTTTTTTGTTCCGCAAGTATGATTTATATTAGATAATTGCTTTCTCGACATCACACCATCGTCAAAAAAACTGTAGCTCTCAACGACATATTCTCAGTTCAAATCTGATGTTCAACGTAATACGCAGGACAGTTATTTCAAGTGTATGTTTGGATCTCAGCCATAGCATCTGCGTTTTTTCCTTATGATTAATTCCACTCGTTTCTAACCCATACAAACTGTTTAATGTAGGTCAGTTCCGTTGCATCTGTGTGATAGAATTCCTGGATATACCGAAATGCGAAACCCATATGGAATCGAACAAAGTTTCAATAATTCAAAAATTTTGCTTATGAAATTTTATATGTTATACATTTGTACGATTTCACATGTTTTGTCTCTAACGATCCGGGTTTCTTCTTTCAGCATCTTCAGGCATTCTATCACATGGATACAACGGAACTGAGAAGTGACAAAATGTGGAATCGTAAAAAGTTTTAACAATTCAAATTTGATATTGAAATTCCATCAAGCAACTTCTGTCAATATCATGAATTATAGTTTAGCCTTGAAACGAGCAAAAGCGAAAAATTAAAATTGCTTTATTTGATACCGTAAAGAGTGTTATAAAATTCAATACCTCTTAAGAATATTGTTATTGAAAAAAATTCTATTTCGTTGTCGGTGATTGAAAATTGAGCGACATTCAAATCTATAGTATTGTATTAGATTTTATGCCAGTCACAATTTTTTATCGCCTTATTCTCTATACATAAGAAATCGCTTTCGGTGATCCGCAATTTTCGAGGCTTTGTTTAGATCCACGCTTCGCGAAAGCTCACCTTTTTTTGCAAATTGCGAAGCTACGTCTAAAGCCCGCCGGAAAATGATTCAGCTTTTCAAGATTGCAGGCCTAAACTACCTGCTGAAGAGAAAAGGTTTCCACCAGTTTAGCATTTCGGAAGTCTTACTGTACCCGACGAAAGCACGATATTCCTTTTAGACCTTATATGGTATTCATTTCTGTACAGAGCACTTAAAATTTATCACTAAAGATTTTTTCGTTATTTTGGTCGATCTTCATGTATTCTCTTCTGCTGTTTATAACATATTCTTAAAGAACGTTTTTTTCGACCATGTAAACCAGTGCTCCGCAACCGGTGTGCTGCGGTGTATCGATGAGCCGCCAAACGACGCTTGGTATGCCGCAGCCCATACACAATAAATATTAACTTGTTCCTTAGAAATCACTTATAAGATATTTGTCGACATCCAAATCAAAACTGTTGACAATTGCTTATTTTTTTACCATTGGCATCCCTATTGTCACACTGGTTCTTAACTTTAGAAGAACAAACAATTCACATTCACAGCTTGCCTAAAAATTATCCAGAACATACAGTTTGATATCACCAAGGATCATAAAATTCTCATTTTGTCCTCGTATAAGTCGAAAGAAATATGTGGCGAGGTACATTTCTCCTCAAGTTTTCAAACTGATGAAAGCGAGCATTCTTTTCATTGCAACGTGTGACAGCACTTTCCTTCATAAATATTATATCAATCTCTTGGGTTTTTCAAATATGAAGTAGAAGTGGCTTTCGTATTTACATTCATTTATATGTTAACACGTATAATATTTATCGGTCATCAACATTTCAATTAGCCATAAAAATCATATTTGTGTTTTACGTATCGGAATATTTGCATATTTTGAATTCATCGCGTGTGTTTGGCGTTAGGGTATACCATCAAAGTATTGTGCGTCGTGAATATCAAATGCCGATATAATTTATTCCGAGCGTAAAATCTCGGTTTAATTAATTCGACGAATTATTTTTTCTTTGGCATTTTACCGAATAAATCAGGGCTACAGGGCAGGGTACAGTCGTTAAAAAAAACCCGACTCATAATCGGACTTTACCCAAAAACGCGACTCGGTCAAAATAAATGTTTTGTTAGGTTTTTTTCTCTCTTTTTTTATTTTTGCGCATATAAATGAAGATCAATCAACCAAATCGGCAAATAGCCAAATTTTACTCTACCATATTGGGACTCAAACAAGAACGAGTTAATTATTCTTGTTCATTGAAATATTTTTTAATATGGTCTAATCAAAAAATTAGTCAGTTGTCGCTCGTTTTTCACGGCTCCGACCAAAACCCTGGAAAAAATAAAATAATATTAATGCAGTGCTTCCATCTGATCTGACTTAAGTATCAGGCTTACAGAACGGGCTGCGGATATATTGTAGATATGCCTCAGCGAAGCACGTCCGTTCGGAACTGACGAAATTCCTACCCTCCAGAAACGGGATAAAGTTGATTCGAAGAGAGATAGAAGTAATTAGCTACTTCACTAATGACCGTCCAAGATATTTGCAATCACTAATGGGTGGGATTTGGCCATCACGAATAATTATTATCCATATAAACGACTTTGCGTCGTTTGCCGATTTGATCATATGATGCTCAGTGACTCTAAACTATTTCAATGATCGGCACCCACTTTCACTCGCCTCTTTTTTTACATTTTCTAAAAACATTTCATTTCTGAATAATTTGTTGAACGCGTATTTTTTTATTCATTTCGATAATTTCAATATATTGATTTAATTGAAATAAACTTAGTAGAACTCAATTACAACACGGTGAAAAAATAACAATGTATTTGAGTTTTAAATAAATTTGTAGAACAAAAATACATTGATATTTTTTCTTCGTGTAATTTCAATATTCATAGAAAAATACACATTCACATGTACATACAAAATAATTATTTAAAATTTTTAGTGGCTCGATATCTATGGTAAAGTACCATGGGAGTGAGTTCGCCATCATCTTTCCATGCCTACAGTTTTATAAATTACTTTTTCAATCAATATATGGATTCCTATTTGATGTTAGTAATGTTTTATATTCACTACGTTATATCGAGATAACGATAGTGATAAACTAAGCAGTAGTCCTACTGTTCTATCTGCTACTTCTTAGAAAAAGAGTTAAAGTTACAGAATAACAACTAGTTCTCATTGAAAAATTGTGGTGCGTTAGCTCAATTAGAAAGCAACGGGTCGTAAACGTTGTTGACAGTAAAGTAAAGTCGGGGATCCTGATTATTAGAGAAGATTTTCCATTTTACATCATGAAATCTAAGAAAAAAATATTCAAACAATATCTGATATTTTTTTACTACACATAAAAGTGATATAAAATTCTGTCGCGCCATAGATTAAGAAACAGTGATTTAGGTATTTTAACAATGGCTTCCATACGAAACTACGTAATACAGCATTATAACACGCACATTGAATTATGAAATATCTGTATACATATTAATAAATTCAAAATATTTACGTGATATTACATTTTATTCGAATTCTTATATATTACTGACTTATTTTTTTTTACATAGATGCCGTTGCTTGTTTAAAAATAATTTTAATAAACAGAAAAGACCTTTCGCCGTAAAAGTTCCGATAAGATTCATCGATATGCTTTACGTTACCCATTGTAAACTCACTCTCCGCGTTATCCCATTGAATTCCGTTTTAAGTACGATACTATCCCCTTCTTAATCGACACTTTTCAACGAAAGTACCCAAGTACGTGATTATTGTTTATATTATGAAAACGGATTTATAAATTGATCGCGTAATTTTTGTTTACTGTTTCATAAACACAGAGCTTATCAAATGTTTTTATCTGACCCCCCGACTCAGTACGACGGGAAGATTATAAAGTTTAACTGCTAATTAAAAACAGTATATCTGTCGTGAGCGTTTGCAAAAACATCAATTTCACTTTATCGGGAACGCTCTCGGCTAATACCGATTTATCTCGTTAGATTAAAATGGCAATTTTGAGTTTATTACCAAACAGTTTCATACTCGCACTAAATTTCATTAGTTGCGAGTAAGCGCTAATAAATTTAATTTATTCCAAAGATTAGCGAATGAAGTTAAACTACAACTTGTCGTAAAATTTAATTTCGTATTTAGGCGCCATATATTTTGGTTTATTTGCGTTTCAAGCTTATTCTTTTACTGCCGTGTCGAGGTTTTCCTGAAATTAGTGCTCACCGTTATAAAATTTGAGCTTTCTAAAACTTCCAGATCAATCGGAGCTAAAGTTTTTACATCGATACTTTCTTTGAACTTGCGGAAATTGCCTTTCAAATAATCCACATTTTTCATTTTCTTACAACGCAATATAATTGTAACATCTCAACGTTTTCGTGTGTAGGTTTTGCGAAACGTTTTATTTTATTCTACTAACGATTTTCGACCTACTGTAATCCTTAAAAAACTTCGTCCGTATTATTCTAGCAGTATGCAGGATGCATGTTCTATGCCAGTGTTCCCCAACCTTTGATGCTAGGACTCGTGCCGAGTCGCAGACTTTTCACTGGGCCGCAAACAATATGCAAAATTTCAAGAAATTCATAATGCAAAAATATTAATTATAGGACTTATTTCGACTACAAAATATAAATTGCTTGGATGATGCGACAACAAGAAACTTGTTTATAACTCAAAGATAATACTGCAACCAAGAATTTTCTATATATTAGCAAAGATGCAACAGCAGGTTTCGCATTAGTTTGTTGAAAAAACCCATTTTCTCGTTAAATTTTTACTGTACCAGATTATTACATTTTATGTTTATATATCCATATGTCACGAGTGTTTATTTCTTTTTCTTACAGCTCCGTATGTATAAAAAGGTTTTCTTTCAATATAATAATTATATGAGTGATATTGCCGAACAATCTATAAAACTCGGCCTATCATCCATGTAATACGATGTAAATCGATTTAAAGCTTACGTTTCTATTATACAATCATATGATTCATTAATTTGACAAGAGTAGCAAATTTTAGTCGTTCTCGGTCTTACGACGCAGACAATCCAATTTTTCAATTTATTTTTTTCTTTTCTGTAAATAATGGAGTATCTAATCTACTAGCTTTGATTACAGCCTTTTAACGCTAAAAGCTCCACCCCTATTGCGCTGATTCTATGAATCTGTGTACTGCTTTTTAATTTAAACATTTTTTATAAAATAATTCTTGTTGGACCGGCCTTTCATTCTTTCACTGACCTAAAAAGCTCAATTTTATTGTTAACTCATTCTTACATATATACGTAAATAACATCAGTCAATCTCCTATCATAATTGAAGTAAATAAACAACAAACTCTAATTACGTTGTTTTTTTAGTGTTATTATAATTAAAGCTTACCGTATAACACAAACATTCTTGAATAAACCGTTATAGTATTAAAATAAAACTTCCTATTAAACCCTTAATATTTGATAAAATTATATCAATAATGACGTGTGTAAATACAAGTTTACAACTTGTTTTATTTGTGTGAAAATTGGGTCACAAAACTATTCTCTTAATTATTCACATCCATGGGAAAATAAGCGAGTTTCAATATGAAATAAAGAGAAACGTAAATGCTGAAAACAACTCAATTTACGAGTAGTTACTAAAAAGTGGGTCAAAAACATAATGTTTTATTGATTTACTTCTAACTTTGCGTTCAAAACGACTTGAACATCTGCAGTTAAGTTTCCGCGAATGAATTTAGATTGTTTTTAAATGTTCTGTTTTCAATAAAAAAAAATCATTTTAATTCTTCGTCAAGCTTTGTGTATATTTTATATCACTTTACCATGATCTTTATTGACAATTCTTGCCGAATACTTAGTATTTTGCAAAAATAAAACGCAGTTTCAATTAATAAATACGTACAGCTTAACACAGTGGAAAAATAGTATACAAAATTTATAAAATCTATAGTTGATAGCTATTTCGGCTGGCGCCTTCATCAGAACGTCCAGCAAGTATTTGATAAAATTAACAATTATAAATAATTTTAGAATCCTATCCTTAGGGTCTGTGTTTTTCGTTTTAAATTTATTTCTTTTACAAATAACCGATGCCGACTGTCTATTGTGTTTCAGTTGTATTGCATCTGTCTTATAGAATGCCTCAAGGTGGCCAAAAAGCAATACCCGGGTTGTTAGTGGCAAAAGATTGTGGAATCGTACAAAATTTCAACAATTCAAATTCAATTGAATATACTTTAAATCTTATGCAGCACACGTCGCAATCAAATACGACATCAAAACACAGTATCTTTAATTTTACAAGTAGGTTCGTTTTTCTATACGAATATAAAATCAATCATCTTGATTTTGAATTCGCAGCATTTTCATTGCGAGTACTATTTATTAGCTCGTAAATAATTCACAAAAAGTAAACAACGAGATAGGTTTGCGTCTCGACTAACAGACATTATATGCGGCTTTTAAATTAAATTTCCTGCAAGTTTATCACAGCAGCGGCACCACACGAATGACGGAAAACTTGAGTAACTTTAAAAGTGACTGAACCAAAGCTCGGTGTCGTTTTATGAAACTTTCGCTGTCTAAGCTTCAAAATACACAAGCAAAAACAGTTTCAATTAGTTTTTGTTGTCATGGGTGAAAACTTAATATAATTGTCGAGCATCCGTTGATTCGCATTTTTATGACAATGATATATTTTACTAACATGTACTGCTTCTTGTGAGGTCAAAAAACTTCACCTCGAACGACTGTACATATGCTATTGCTAATGAAAGTCAACTGAAAACTATTGGCTTTGGAACTGGACCAAATTATCATTGGATGACGGGAGACTGAAACATCTTGTATCGTTTCCAAATACATACTTATTCAAACTATATCATCGATTTGGTCATACGCTTACTAAGTTTAAGTCGTACTGTCGTCGGCATAATTACCCAATATATTTATTTATGAGTCTTGAACCACAACATATTTTTTTTAAATCGTCTGAATTTGTTTTTATACATTACGTTTTACTTAACCGATTGGCTACCAATAGCATTGTAAGACGCGCACATTTTCCGTGAAGCGGTGTTCCGCTCATACTAAAAAAACTTTAGACATCCCGCTTTAAACAGGATTTTACTTCAGTTAATCAATTATTTCAAACAACAAATATGTTGTACACACGACATCTTTCAGAAATATCTTCACATATTCATAATTAAAAGTTCGTTTTTACCACTTAAAGGTACCGCCATACATACACTTACCGGCAGTCTAAACGGTCAAGGTAGCTATTTTTCTCCTCAAAATTTTCGCTCTTTTACCGTTTATTTTGTTGAGCGTCTTCGAATCTTACTTTTAAAATCATTACGCAAGTGCTAAGAATATTAAATAAAAAAGGTTCTCTTCTACATCACTTTACTTTGTTTTAATAGTTTCTTTTTGATAATTGAGATGTTCTAGATCAAATGTAATCCTATATCTTATATGAAATCGAAAGTATTACCTGTAAAAATCAAGTGCTTTATAGAAAATAATTTTTGTCTGAATATAAAGAAAATCGCTTTCAACAGATTATTAGAATTATTCAAAATGTCGTTTGTCATCTTATTATGAAAGCATTATAATTCTATGTTTTTTAAGGAAATCTTCAATATTTCAAGCAATAAAAAGTTTTAACGTTATTTATAATATGACTAAGCAATCATAACTGACTTTTTATGCTATCCTTGTTTACAACTTAATTATTATCAAAACAGTAATTAACATACAGTGTCGTAAACAATTTTTACGTTCGATAATCCCCCCCTCGTTTGCGTCTGTGTGTTTCCGGTATATTCTTAATACAGACATCGAAAACATTTGATATATGCCCCCTTTTTTATACTGCCGTGTAATGTCAGAGTACTTTCTACCGTAATTCCGGGAAACTAGAAAACATATGGCCTACATTAACCTCTTCAATACAAATTTTCGTGAATATATATTCTTCGATGAAATGAAAACAGACAAACAGGTAGACACATAATCTTTTCAATTATCACCGCACAGATAAATACGGTCGTGTTATCATTCCAAATCGAATATGCCAATAGGTTAATAATTGAAGTATAACGCGACGAAATATAATGCTAATATAAATGTAAAGCAGTCATTCTAAGCCAAAGGTTATTTGAGACTTCATTATTGATTTCGTTGTAAATTAATTCTGAACAAATTTTTCATTCCAAATGGTTTTTTTTTTAGATTTAAGTGCATCAAGTTTACTTAATTCTGAGCTTAAATTTGTCTTTTTAAATACGTTCAATCTTCAATTTCGTAAGTTACAACGAATAAAAATCTACAAATGTGACTATTTTTATATTTTGCCTGTCTTATCGGGATTTACGTGAAAAAGATTCTCAGTTACCAAATCAAATGTGGGTTTTGCTTGTTTCTTACCTTATCTAAGCTGCTCTCAAACTTTCTATTTTTAATATATGTTTTTAATATTGCAAATATATGAATCCTTAACTTGTTGTTCGAAATTAAAAATTCATGTAACATACACACAAAAAATATTTTAATGTACATATATTTATTACACGAAAATTAAAACGATACAACGAATAAAGTAATTAATTACCTTTATTTCCTATCAATTTTGCGTAACAGTGGAAAACTATATCCATACACGTCTTGCTATTAAATATCGGAGTACAGCGCGTCGTAGCGTAGTGTAAACAAAACGTAATTGTTGGCATTTGTGTAAGGGAAACAAACAACATTGATAAGGGAATTTCGCGCCGGAGGCTGGGATGGTCACGACCTGATCCTTTTTAGGCCTTATGTGGTAATAGATGTCGGAGAGATTAGTCCTCACCTTATATCCTTCCACCAAAGTCTCTCAAGTTGCCAGGAGTTACAACATTACGATAAACCTTCTCCAAGTTTATTCTATTTAGACGATTATTTAACAATTTAAATTCTACCTTAGAATAAAATGCCTTCACAGTTTTCAATAATTCAATAAATAACCCTATCGGAATATGGATTTTCGAAATCACATAAATATAAGAAAATAATTAATTAAGCATTTGTTTGACAAGCGTACATAACATTTTTGAATTAGCAAACACTTAACACGTTGATCGCCATGGGGGTCACCGGTGACAGGCATGGATTATTTCATGAGGGCCATTGGAGTCATTGGTGGCCGGCAAAAAAGACCATTAAAAAAACAATGCATTCTGACATATCCTATCAAATACTACTTAGAAACAT
This sequence comes from Himalopsyche japonica, assembly GCA_028555115.1. Lineage (NCBI taxonomy): Eukaryota > Metazoa > Arthropoda > Insecta > Trichoptera > Rhyacophilidae > Himalopsyche > Himalopsyche japonica. The sequence continues at coordinate 326,517 of JAHFWJ010000450.1, read as the reverse complement.
ATTATCATTGTTTTCACTATTTTACGTAAAATCTGTTGGCGACCAATGTGTTAATGCCAATTATTTATTATTATGGAATATAAGTGAACATGGCATATCGCATTTCATACAATAAAAATGCCTCTCCGTTATTAAATTTATTTCTGTTTTTTTTTAATCTACAAACATCCAATCAATATTCTAATACGTTTGATTTTTTGTATATAATTATTTCGGAAACGCGTTTAAACATTGTACGATTCCACATGTTTTGTCACTAACAGCACAGGATTCGCCTTTCGAAATCATTGTCAATTCTGTTGCATACGTAGGATAAAATGCATGAAGATGTCGAAAGGCGAAAACCCAAGTCGTTATCATGGCAACACATTAGTTATTAGCAAAACTAAATAAGCGGAATCGTAATAAGTTTCAACCATTCAAATTCGAGCAATGTACTTTAGTTCTGCAAAACTTATAAGGTATTTTACAGGTGTTGACAGCTATTTCGGCTTACGCCCATATCAGAAATATCCAGTCTTTCTAGAACTGTATAGTTTTTGTGAGATAAATTTCGTATATCTGAAATACATCGCTATTTTTTCCACTGTGTCATAATGAAATTCTACAAAATGAATGCCAATTTAATAAATAAATAAAAATTCGTATTCAATTATAAAAAATGTTATTTTTATCATTGATTATGTATTTATTCCTCGGTTTACGTCTAGTGAATTTTTCCAAAGCCGCAGCATAAATTTTATTTTAATTTCAACACAGACACCAACGAAAACTCACGAACGCTGAGCTTATTCGAAGTCACTAAGTCGAGGTCGCTCTGTATGCAATATGAGTGGGAGATATCGCGGTTTAATTTGCTTATAATTACGGGATTTAAGTGAGCTTTATCCTTCGCATGCGCTCGTAAGGTTTGCAATGCTACCCGGAATCGTACTGAATTAGTAAGGATTACACGTATAACGCCGCCTATATTATTAGCCAAGCAAACTGAATAATGTAATATTTGTGATGCGAACACGGAGAAAATAGAATGTTTTCTTCGTCTGTTTTTAGTTACGATAATCAATGTTTATTATCATTTAACTTAATTCTTGTTACTAGTCACACAGATGCAACAGAACTAACTAATTTGGTATTGAAATTCCATCAACCACCTTGAGTCGATATCATAAAAAAAAATTAAAATGTTTTATTTCTTTTATTTTATTGCTCTTGCAACGCTGAAAAAAATTATAACATATATAATTGTAAATCATATTGTTGCAATTTTGTACGATTCCACATTTTTCGTCACTAATGATCTTTGTTTCGCCTTTTGGCATCTTCAGGCATTATTTCATGTGGATGCATGAGTACTGACGTCACCCTGTCTGCACCCACAGACTATATCTTTAATTCATTTAATACCAAAGGGTATAAAAACCCTTTTCGTTAGCGGCAAAGCATGTAAATTCGTTGTAATTTACATAAAAACGATAGAACCTTTAGTCGATATCATAAATTATATCAATATATTTTATTTATAATAAATATTTCTGGTTATAAATTCTAATCCTTAAAAATTCGATTATTTTGCAACTTACTACCTGAATTTCACGCTTAGTCAATTTTAAACATTTTGGCACACGAACATACTTGAACGGAAAAAATAATATAAACTTATTTGTTATAATTATTAACTGACATATAAGCTTAATTGGAAAAATAAATTTAATGTGATTGTAAAAAAATAAGTATTTTTTTTATTTATTAAAATATCACTTAGATAATTACTTTTGAAAATTTTACCAATTTCAACTAATTTGATACTATCTAGAATTAAACGCATCGATGTGTATGTATCTATTCAGAATAGATTAACCATTTTAATAATGGATGTAAAATACACGTGTATCGATTTCTACGCTCACTTCATTAGGATAATTATAGATAAGTGTTATTGGAAGGTTCATGAAACCGAGGTGAGGCCATTATATGTTTGATGTACCTTAACCTAAGCAATTTTATTGTAAATTTATATTTATTGAGAGAAAAACGTTTAATATTACCCGTCATGTATAATTTACATTGGAATATTTACACAGTAATATCTCAGTGCGAGCTAATCTTAAAGAGGAATTGTAGTCTAAAATGTTGAAAAAGTCGTTTTTTTTTTTTTAATATTTTCAGAACTCAGACTTTTAAACGCACTTTTCTTGAAACTATTTTCATGATATCTCAAGTTTTCATCGAAAGATTTGCTTGATATTTGGTATGAACCTTCTTTATTTATCCTTCTATCATAACCAACTGAAATCATAATAAAGTTTTAATTTTTACTATTTTTCAAAAATTTGGAAACGCAAAAAAACTGGTAAAAATGTCTTTTTATGTCAAATAGACGTTATTTTGCAAAAAAATAAAAACTACTTCTCCGTAGTTTAAACGATAGCGGCATTTTTTTATTATTTCGGATTACAAGGAGGGCTGGAATGTTATCAACAAGGGTGGGCTATTTTTTGAAGACCCTACTTCATCAGTAAAAACTCCGATAAAAAGATATAAACTGAAAATATTCTTTTAGTTTTATTGAATGAACTTAGATAAAAAAATCTATAGTTCATGCCTCTAGACTAGAATACCCCTTAAATCAATTGCATAAATTTAAAATACATTGCTATTTTTTCACCGTGTTATAATGGAGTTCTACCAAGTGAATGCCAATTCAATCAATAAATTTAAAATCATTTTAATAAACTTATTATGTATGTATGTAAAAAAGCTGTCGATAAGATAATTTCTCTTTCAGTTATAATATATGACATGAGATAATAAAAACACTTACATTTTATTATCAGGACCTGTTTCGCTCATCGCGACCATTATCAACCGGTATCATTAAATATATTGTGGAAATAAGTACTACAAAATGTGATTTTTTTATTTAAAATATCATGCCTTTTCATCAAGAAGTGACAGCTAACCGCTCGCTAAACGAGGTAAAGAATTATGCACTGTGACTCGAAACCAAATACAAGTTTTGTATAAAACGTTTATTTATCACATCCCCAAGGCGAATGTGTTAAAGATAAGATACCCATAGTATGCAATCACATTATTTATTCCTCAGTCAATTTACTTGCTTATGTATATATAAAATATATAGTATATGCATATATTATATACAATGTTTACTCATCGTATTATAATAGATTTAAACTCATCCATTATTCTGTCAGTTTGCCAAGATGATCTCTAGAACATATTTGAGCTTTCTGAAAGACTTTCACCATAAATAGTTTAATATTCACCTTGTGATTAAAGCTTTAGACGATCCAATACTAAATTTCCAATTTTCTTCGTCCCACGAGGCACAGTTTTCTTCTACGCGGGTTTTCCCATAGGGTTCATCAATTGCTTATCTTGAAATTATCTTTCAAGATAAGCAATCAAGTTAGTTGATATTATAGTCATATTATATTAACACCACAATATTTTTAATCATATGTTTAAATTTGTATTATTAAAATTTTATCACTCACTACTCTGATTTTTTTCTGTCTTCTGGCATTCTATTACTCGGATGCAATAAAACTAACACATATTAAATAGATTGCATCGGTAAATACAAGAGCAGTTACGCAGGAAAAACTTTGGCCTTAATTAAATGTTTATTTTAAACGATCGATTAAACCTTCTCAATTCCCCTTTGCTATATCACTAACGTGATATTAATTGAATAAGTCGACAATCTGAAAACTTTTGGTCTTACACTACGTCACTTGATATTTTATCCAACTGATAACCCACCAATCAAAAGAAAGATAGATATCGTATTTATTAATTAATTATGTAATTAAATATTACAAGGAAATTTTCTTTTAATATTTTCCAATTGAATAATAACACTACTTCGTTTTGAATAATTGTGGGAAAACTACTACCAAATAAGTAGATTAACTAGAAACTAAACGGCAACTAAAATAAGTTTCAATAATATTGTTATAATTTATGATATCTTCTGAATGCGCTTGATGGAATTTCAATACCAAATTTGATTTGATAAAACTTTGTACGATTTGTATGATAGAATGCCTGAAGATACCCAAAAACGAAACTCGGGTCGTTAGTGACAAAACATGTGAAATCGTAGTTGAAAATTTTTTAATTTAATAATATTGACTTTATAATATTGACTTTATAATATTAACACTCAATTGCCTGTGATAAATTTTATCAACGCTTTCTACTGTTTGTGAGTCATTCATGAAAGGATTTTATAACAAATAATAATCAGCTATCATTGAAATGCAATTGGGAAAGATTAGACTTAGCGATAAGTTTTTAAGATAAGCATAAGATAAGCATTTCATCACTTTCATTATTTAATCTCTGCTAAAAATATCCATTAGACTCCATTTATTCATATTTTGAAACGGTATTGCTTTAATAATCAACCTCGAATGTGTTATATATCGAACGATTCTATTTATATGTGAAATAACTTTTGTAACATTATTATTTCAGCCTATCTTTTTCCTTTTATTAAAGCTCCCAGCTCGCCTGCGAGGTCACTCGGCCGCAGACGATAATTCGATCCATATAATTGGTCCGCATCGGAAACTTTGCGGTTCACTATCAAGTGATTCCATCTCGCCGTATCATTATTATTTAGTTTGGTTGAATTTTGAACTCTCTCTGTACTTCTGTTTGGCCCAGTAATTTGGACTTATTGAATGTACATATTGAGTCAATCAAATAATAATTAAAAATTAATTTCAATTTCATTCTTCATTTATTAAATTGTTTTTTTTTTCAAAGAAATCGTCCACATTACAAATATGAAAATCCTAACCAATTTCGTTCATTACTATCAATCGCTATCTTGCAAATTCTTCCTAACATTAATTATTTTACCTAATAATTAATTTGTATTGTTTATAATTTTGTTACTACTGATTTTTATTTGCAAGATTTCCTTTACGTTTTACAAGCGAACGATTTAACTACATTTATTAATAGTTTATTTAATTCATGATTCTGACTGAGTGTGATCAATATTATTGCAATATCAAATTTTTATTGTTGAAACCTTGTACGATTACACTTGTTTTGTTTTACCACCCGGGGTTTGAAGTCAGTTCTGTTGCATCCCTGTTGCAAAACCAGTGTATTTTAGTTCTACAAAATTTATAAAATATATAATTAATTACTATCTATAGGTAGTTTTAAACAAATTTAATTTTTAATTGTACTTTTTTATGATGAGAAAACAATTTACAAAACACATATACAAATACAATATAATACCCAATTAAGACATTATCATATTTAAAAAGATAAAAGTATATTAATCTTCACGTTGTCTCTAAAGTTTTAACAGGTATTTTTTGACTGTGATCTATAAAACAATGAAGTTTTTAAAATTGCAAATATAATGTATTGAAAGTTGAGAAGTGGGACAAAATCGCGATTATTTTAAACGACCGAAACACATGAGTCTCACTTAAAAGCATGTTTTATATTATCTTTTGATATATACGAATAAATGTAAAATTAATTTCACCAATATTTAATTACCTAATATCAATATATTATACAATCCTTTTAAGTAATAATAACTCAAAACTAACCTGTTTTTAACTCGTTAAATTTTAAGATATTTTTTTGTTTGTTTCAGGACTATGCGACAAGTAATCATAAGTCTGACCAGCCATTTCATTTAAATGGTAAGTTTATTATTTTTATTTTACATATTATATCAATTTCCTATGTTTATTTTAAATATCAAATTGATTGGACGTTAAGATCTATGACGTGCTATCATCAGAGATCTTCAAGTGTCCTTCATCTATTACCTATTGATTTTTTTTCTGTTTATACCGACAGAATCTAGTCGTTACAGAGCTGAGTATATATAATTTTGTATTGTTTTATTGCTTACACTTTTTAATGAATCAGGATTCGACAATAGTTAATTTTATTAATTATCAGTGTATGTGCAGAAATTCGTTTAGTAAATTGTCAAAATTATTTACAGTACAATACAAATGAAACTGGCAAACAAAGTATTGCTTGAAACATTTTTTTTAATATATATTTCTAAAACAATATATGCATAAAATCTCCGCTTTCATTCTGCAATGATATAGTTTGGTAGTTTCATGTATAATATAATCGAATAACATAATAAGTTAATAGATTGAATCGCCACTGCTTTCCGTTCTCTTTTTGTATCCAAGAGATCCAGTGACGTAAGATAGTAAATGCATGTACAACTATTTATTTCACTGAGAAAATCTTGCAAAAGAAAAATGTCGAATGCAGTCAGCTTTCGATTTTATATAAATATCGTCAGTTTTAACTTACTATAAAATTGTTAAACATTGCTAAATCAATTTTAAAAAGACTTTTTATACTAAAAAGCTGTAGTGAAAACGACAAGAAGAAAATCATATCTTTTAATGTTTATTGCCTTAAAGGTCTGCATTGAATTAACACTTTAAAGTATGGCACCATTCCGAAGCACAATTGCCATGTGTTATATAACGTTTTCATACTTTCGCGTTTAGTTTTATGCCAACAATTACCTTTTACGGCAAGAATTTCTGCTTCCCTAATTACTTAATCTCGTTTTATTGTGAATGGAGCTCGAAGGTAATGCTCGGCCGAAGTTTTAAACGTAATTTTCTTTAGAATATCAAAGCTTTTTTATAATACCGATTACAGCTTTAAACCGGATAGTAAATACGACAGAATTCAAATTGGAGGCCAATTTAAGAATTTGAATCAAAGAAAGAATATTTCGACGCTTTGTACTCAATAAAACCCACAATTCGCCTTTTGAATTTCTTTTCGCGTTTCCATTCAAATGTGTCGTGACGAATACGTATTGTGTGACTGAAAGATAAGGAATTTCTTTATTACAACTAAACCTTTTCAAATGAAATGGATATCAATAAAATTATATTATCGCCGTTCACAATTTGGCGTAAATTAATTGAAAGGTGTTAGTTTTCGATTTGACAATTAATTTTATATTGAAATGGAAGTATCGTTTTATCTACTGTACTTTTTGTTAAACCGCTACTTTGTTATTCCACCCTCTGTGTTACTAGACGAAACATCTTCAGACTTACTTTATAGTAAGGCTATTTGTCACTGAAGTAAGCAGTGAATCTAATTCCAGCGTAAGACTATTACGTTTTAACTGTCTATAGATAGATAGACTAGAAACTATAGCAGTATTAACTATTGTAAATTTACCAACAACAAATTAGTAGTACTAAGAAGGGAAATTTAAAAATTTTAGAAAAATTTTGTATATTATTGGTGAGCTACCTGTTTTTTTTAAGTTATTCTGTTGTAATTGATTACTACTGTCAATATTTTTTATGATTTATTATAAATACGACATTCATTTTTTTTTTAATTATTTGAACATATTGAAAACGAATAGCTTAGAGTTATGAAAAATCAGTTAGAGTTATGAAAAATCAGATCTAGCGCTTCCAAGTGATTTATCGCCTGAAGATATCCGATATTCGATAGCCGAAACCAAAGTCGTGAGTGATAAAATTTGTGAAAATGTAAACAATTCAAATTTGGAAACTAGTTTTAATATAAATAAAAATTTATTTCCTTGTTGTCCATCATGGTATATTACTAATTAAAATTCATCTTTTTCGCTTCTTTTGAAAGCATTATCAAGCACGGTGAAAAATATCAATGTATTTTACTTCTACAAAATTTCTTATATATATAGTTAATAGCTATTTCGGCTTAAGCCCTCGCCAGAATTATACAATATTTAAACGTACATTGCCAAGCTGATCAACTCTGTCGTATGGTTATTCTTTTAAATTTTACACATTAATTATTACTTTAATTTAAAACTTTATTTTATTTGAGTTTTGTCAGTTAGAAGGTGTATGAATCAATAATACAGTGGACTCGATTCATATAAATTTGTACCTGCATAAAAACGTTCAATCTTTTTTTTACGTTACTTAACTCTTAATAAATGAAAATATTCTCACAATTTTCATTCTTTTCCAAAATAATTTTCTTTGAAAAGCAAGCCAAATATACGTAATAATAATCAATTCTTTTCAAATCAGCTTCTATTAAAACAACGCAAACTTGCGATGGGTTGGTTGCCTTCAAAAATGCTCTGTCAATTTTTCAAACATTTATTTCAACCCGCTTCCTTTTTTTAATATTCTCTTCCAAAAAAAGCAAACTCGAGCAATAACCATTATGAAATCGGGACACAGGTGGTCTGAACAATTCTGCCATACTAATTTTCCATACGCTCTCACGCTGCAAACAGTCTTCCATAGTTTCCATTTCGCTTTTCACGGTGTCGTTGCAGTTTCTGGAAAATTGCTTTTTTGCGTACCAAGCAATGCTTCGATATTTTTTATCAGAAAAAGTATATAAGTAAAATAGTTCGTTGCACTGCTTCACTGTTAGTTACAAAGGACTCGACACTGCGATCGAGCTCTTTTAAAATCTGAATAATCTAATAAAATGGTCCAATACAAACAATAATAACATTTTCAAATATGTGCAATAACTATTGTCAAATTGCCTATACAATTTGATTGTTTTGACAGTTAATTACTATCTTTTTTATAGAATCCTTTCATAATAGACTCAGTAATATTATTTCGTATTAATAATACTTGTTTTATTTAATATTGAGAGTTATTTCAGTTGTTTATTTAGATCCTAGCTTTAGGTTCTGTATTTTTCCTTTGTAATTAACTTCGTTAGTATACAACCGATGCTAACTGTTTATTGTGTGTCAGTTACATTGCATCCGTGTAATAGATTACCGAAAGATGAAACCTGGGTTTTGACGAAATATGTGGAATCATACAACGTTTCAACAATTCAAATTTGGTATTGAAATTCAGTGCTTTGGAGTCGTGCGAGCGACGAGCGACGTTGGCGTTGGTTAGTTGATCTTTAATTTAATTTAATTTAATTTAACTTGAAAAGGACAGGTTGGAAAAAACCTGACAAAAATTTTCGGAGTCAGAGTTTAACTCGTTTCGTGTTTTTTTAATGAATCCAAACCATACTTTCAGTCGATATCAGTAAATGATAAACTATCATCATTTTTTTTCATAATAAAAGGAAATACCATGTTTTTTCCACAATTTCCACAAATACAAATAAATTAATATATGCATTAAAATACGATGCAATTCTTGAGAACGAAGAAATTCATATTCATGATCATTTTATTTTACTCTGAACTTTCGTTCTTTTGTGAAACTGAAAAAATATTCTCTCTAAAACCAACGTACTTTTCATACGTTAGCGAAACCAATATATATATATAAACAAACCCCAGTAATAATTTACAATCAGACTTTGTTTTCGCGCCGTGAAAAAAATTGAAATAAATGACGTAGAGCCTACCCATACTAGGGAGGTTTCATAAACAACAGTCGCCCTGGCTTTAAGTCTTAGTGCGGAGTACTAAATACTGCTACGAAATGTGGAGCTTTTAGTAGCTTTGAAACTTACACTGGTATTAAGTGTTCGGTATTTACCGCAACCTGGCTTAATACTAGAATGACAAAATAATATTGGCAGGTGTACTTGACCGACACATTACACAAATCGCTCATTCGTAGAAGCTGAAAACATCTATTGTAGATTGGACTGCCATTAATAATTTTGTAAGCAATAATCATTCATATTTATCAGGTTAATGTGATTTTATATTAAACTCGACACTGAAGATGTTTGATAATAATTTCGTATTCGCGCCATCATTAGTAATAAGTTTAAACTCTTTATTTGAAGTAACTGAGATAAACGAAATAGTATCCCAATATATTGGTCAGTTCTTTTGCACCCGTGTGATGGAATGCCTGAAGTTGCCGAAAAGCGAAACCCGGGTCGTAAGTGACGAAACGTGTGGAATCACACAAACGGGTAACAATTCAAATAAGAAATATTATAATATCCCGTTTATTCAATCATAAGAACTTATTTTTTAAAAAAATGCAATTTTAACACGGTGAAAAAATAGCAATGTATTTCAGTTCTTCAAAATGTTGTAATAGTTATAATGGAGTTCTACCAAGTAAATGCCAATTCAATCTATTGTATATAATAATTTTATTTCGAGCTTAGAAAAACGAACAAAAATAGTAATATGAATGAATAATTCATGCTGACGATTGTAACAATTCTCAATCACATGAGCTTATCGTAATTGTTAAGTAAAGCTAGTAAATTAATTTAATTTTTTTTTATTATTATTTTCGAAACGGAGATATACTATACCCTGAGAAAATGTGCTTTTATTCTTTAAAATATCACGCCTTTTCATTAACCGGTGAACTGTCAAAAGCGTCTTAAGACGCATAATTTTCTGTGAACGGGAACGCCGCTCATACAAAAATGACATCTTAAGACGCGTCGTCAACCTTGACCTTGTTTTTTGACAACCCTGCACCATGAACAATTAAATTTACGATTACGGATAAATGACTGCACGACTGGCGCGCTCTTCATTTATTTGGTAAGTTTTATAAATATACTTTATTACACTTTCAATAACGATATATTTAGAAGGTTTTATTTTTGTCGTAAAATTCGCGGCGTGCTGGGTACCGCCATACATGTACTTGCCGGCAGTTAACCGGTTAAGGAGTGACGGATAACACCATAAAACTCAATCGCCATCTTCGACTGCTGCCATAAATCACGGATAATTTTCAGTTAAATACAGAATTTGAACTAAAATATATTCCCATCTTATTTTACAGTATTTTTATTGTATTGATTGTTAAATATAAATACCTTGAAAAGTTTAATGTTATTTTTTTACTCTTTGAGACTTCTTAATTCGTTTTACGCCTTTGGATCTATTTTAAACCGTATTCAATTTCCCTGCACACGCAGTATCAAAGATAAATTCATTAAAAAAAAAAGGTTTCTTGTTATCTAAAGCTCCCCCTACGCTTTTGCAGCACAAAAGCAACAGCCTTCACGGAATATTTCTTGAGCGGAGTGTAATGTTACTCGCAGGAGTCGTATCGCAGCCGAGTCAATGGCTTCGGAGCCTTTCACCGCGAGCTTTCTTGGGACATAATGACTGTAATTATTGCCAAGATTTGTATGGAAAGCTCCCAATACAATGGACTGCATAGCGTTAGAGGTTGGGCGCTTAAATTACGATCTACACCCTTAACGATTTACAGCTTTTGTAGTCAGTCAGTGAGAGAACTGCAGTTCTGCAGAAGATTTATATTGTTTTTTTTTTCTAAAGAGTGCTTAACAGTCCAAGAATGCTTATTTAATTGTGAGGGTAACCCACAGGAATTTCCTTACATCATAATTTGTTTGATAACCTGCAAGCTCTTTTAACAGTCATACACCCATTGTTTTGCGCACATTCTTATATTTGATGACTCTATTTTATTTTTTCATCGCTTTAAAAATAATTACGTTCCTTATCAATTCATACCATTATGGAATTAATACAGTAAAATGTGTTCTGATTATATTACATGTATTTCAATGCATCCATATTTAGTCATTAATGGCTTCGAAATTTATTGAATGAATTTGGATTTACTTCGTAGAACTCCATTTTGACGCAGTGAGAAAGTAACAAGATATATAGTTGATAGCTATTTCTCTTCTCTTCATCTCTTCAGAACAGGACTTAGAAATTTTTTGATTGAATTTTGTTATAAATTTCAATTTTTTCATCATAAATATACATGAAGTGTTTCAATAACACTTCATGTATATATATGATACATGAAAAATACAAATGAATTTGATGGGCTAATTTTTGAAAATCATATGCACTTCCTGTTCATTATCTATGGCCATCAGACATTACCTCCAATATTTTATATTTTAGCCAATAAATCGCATTTGTCTTAATGAATATTTAATGGAAATGTTCACTGCCTTTACATGCGCAAAAAACGCATTATAAATTTCGTATTAAACACATGATAAAAAAAGCCAAAGTAATTTTTGATTTATTTTTCTCGTAGTTACAATATTACTAGTTGAACAGAAATGCTGTTGGTATTTTTACGTAAAAAATAACGTGAAATATTTTCTCAGTATTGGCACACCGACTTGCCGCCTATAGCGTAAAAAGGTGTTTTGAGAAAAGCTCTTTTGACAGACCTTTGAAAATAAAATTTCCTAAAAAGAACATGTTCGATGTAGAATCAGCTTCGTTTCCGTAAGTTCACACTTTTTGACAGTGTAAAACTGATTACTATATTCGACCTTTTTTTGATTCTTTGGTTACGCATTCGTGTGTTTGATTTTTCGAAATCTTTTCCCCAAAATTACAAAGAAAACTTCTTCAAGTCAATAAAGTGAAAAAACCTTTTGTAACTCTATTTGGTTTCTTTGCAAGTTTTTTTTTGCTACTGTTCAAATATGCCTTTCACATTTTGGATAGATTTTATGGTTTGTTATACGTTTTTCCAAACGATATAGTTTTGGTAAATATACTGACAAGTGTGTTCTCATCACCAAAGAACTCCTCTCTATTACTAACCTTTATCTGACAAAATTAAATATTAAGACGAAATTAGACATTTAATGTTGTTGGCAATTAATCGACTTTTCTTACACTCCACAATCTTATAAAATATACAATGATACTTCAGAGGGTTTTAATAAATATGCATTTGTTTTTACCCATTCTTTTTCTAATTTTTACGCATTCTTAATTCTCACCAATTGTTATGAAAATTAAATCAATACATACAGTCATTGTTCAGTTCAAAGGCCATTTATTTATGTATATCAAGTATTTTAAAAAGCAATTATCGCTCGTTAAACATAATTTACTTAAATGCTTATTAAATCACATGTCACTTTTAATGTGCTAACTGCCACTTCCCAGTGAAAATCGATTATATTTTACCCACTGACTTCCAACGTGCATTAAATTAAAGATCAACCAATCCGACAAATTGTTCGCTCATTTTTTACGACTCCGACTTCGGCCAAAGCACCGTGACTCCACAACTCCGACTCCAAAACCATTCGGTCAGCGAAAACCGGTGCTTATCTTAAAAAAGTAAATAAGTGGAAATTGTACATACATAGTGTGTTTATTGTTAACGGTTAAATATAATGCCTCTAACAAGTGACAATTAAGATCTTAAAAGTGCTTATTTGTATATTTAAGCTTCCTAAGTTTGCCTAACACTTTTAATTCTTTTTTTTTCAAATATTACATATTTAAATAATTATAACACGGTGCAAAAAATAGCAATGTATTTTAGTTCTACAAAACTATTTTTAAAAATATAGTTCATAGCTATTTCGGCTCACGCCATCGTCAGAACTATGCCTAAACTAACATTTGCTTATCTATATATAGCTGTGTAGAAAAGGTACACAATACATCTTCTCTCCTGTTTTACAGCATAACAATTTAACAGCATAGCTTTGTTTCTTTCTCGCAATAAAACTTAATTTTTCTAAAGTTGTAAATGAAACTAAAAAATGCGGCTATGACAAAAAGTTTACATGTGGCACGGAAATGGTCTATTTCGGAAGCAAATCAGACCCCTTCCCCCCCGTGGAGAGGTTTAATTTATGGGCTAGAGAATATATTAGTTTGTTCGTTAAGAATCCTTTGTGATAGTTGATGTTTATTGATTTCCAGCTGTTCCAAAGCGATCATCCTACGACCCTTACTGCAAATATGCAAACACTTTGGCCGACACTTCACCGTGTTATAATGGAGTTCTACCAAGTGAATGCCTATTCAATCAATTAAATAATTATCTTTCACGTGACTTGAAAACAATGGATGTTACTCTTTCCACATTAATGTTTTATTATTTTAATCGCGGTATCGCTTATCGCCAGCATTATCATTTCATGGTTATTACTTCGTAGAGCAAAAACATTGCCAAAAAAATTATCCTAATAATAAAGATTTCCATCAATCATCATCAATCATATACATATATATTGTGGAAATAAGTTCTTAAAAAAATGTTTTTTTATTATTTAAAATATCATGCCTTTCCACGAAGAAGTTACAGTTAACACCTTAAAAGTGACAAAGATTTCCGTGAAAACTGCTTGTTACCTGTTGATAGAGTTGACATAATAGAGGCAAGAAGAAAACTTTATACGCTTTTGGCATCCACACCTTGGACATTTATCAGTAAATTGGTATCAATTCATAAAACTGTCGAGACTGAGACTGTAAGCTCCGGAAACGAAACCAATTGACTACAGGCCCAGCTTATTGACATAGCATGTCAGTTTGATGTGATTATCACAGTCAAAAAGTTGAATCAAAATATTTCAACTGCATAGTTTTGGCAAGTCGTAATAATATGACGTAAAAAAATAATCGTCCATCGACCGAAAGCAAAGTACAGTCATAAAAGCATCGTAAAATGGTAACTATTTTTTTATGCGGGAAAATAAATGAGCTCTTCAAAAATATGAGGTATATAATACGTCATGATATACTCAGTGGCTTACTAACTGTTGAACTAGACTGAATAATTTTCGGCTTCCCAAGAGTTATTTTTTTCCGTATGAAGTTTCAATTTTTTTTACATCTTAATATTGAGTCAACTTTATTTGTATGAAAACCTCTTGAGTTCCCAATCCTAACGAATATTATTTAAATCAAACATGATTTAATTGACAATAATTGGTAGAATTTTAGATCTACACAATTTTGTAGAACTAAAATTCATTGCTATTTTTTCACCATGTTTTCTCGCATATATCACTTTATTTGATTCGATTTGATGCGGAATCGTAAAAAGTTTCAATGATTCAAATGTGATATTGAAATTCTATCAAGCACCTTCAGCTGATATCATAAATTTATTTGATTCACTTTAAGTTTGAATTGTTAAAACTTCGTACAATTCTACATGTTTTGTAATCTCACGGATGCAACATAAGTGACGTTATTTGTACGTGGAATCGTACAAAGTTTTAACAATTCCAATTTGATGTCGATATCATAAATCATCAAAAGTTATCAATATTTTTTTAAAAGTCAGCTTTAAACTAAAAATACACACAATTAATAATTTACATGAGCCTGCTTGGTTGACTTCTTCGCTATCCTTGTTTTTTGTCTAAAAATTTATTTCTTTAATTTTCAACCTTCAATTTGTAAATACTTTGACATTACAAAAGCAATAAATTTATAATTTTTTCTAACGTGTATGTAGCAAATAAATGAAACGACATTTGACAAATTCGTCACAAAAATAATAAGAAATTCTCTTGTAAATATTGCTTCTATATTATTTTCCTTGTATTAAATATATTATACTTTCATTTCCCAAGTTTGTTACCCTTGATTCGATATAACCGATCTCCGATGAATATTGATTCAATCAACCTTTATTTTATTTTTCACGTGACGATATCTTCGCCTCTCGATTGTTTAAAAGCACTTTAAATAATATGTAATATCAGACCTTGAGTTAAATTACATTATATTATAGGCAGTAGGCGCGTTCAAGTTACCTTCTCGAAGCACGACGTGGCAATATCCTACTTTTCCTTTTCCCTTATCTCGTCGTATCTTATACTTGATCTAATCGTATAATTCTCGTTACAATTTCCATTCAATAACGGCCGTTATCCTCAGTTAATAACGGAGGCTCGCAAAACCGTAACGACTCATTTCCGTTCTCGAGTAGGTATTTTTATTTTCCTTTCCTCTTCATTTTACTCGAGTGATAGGTACATCGGAGAGACGTGAAAAACTCGCAAGGATAATAAGTAGAATTTATAGTATATCGATAAATGAAGCTTCCCGATATACCTAATAGTATTTTGATAAAATATCTTTTCTTTTTAGCTTGTTACCGTCCTTTCATTCAACCATAATTCAACGTCTTTCAATAAAACGTCATACGCAATGCTGAAATAAAGTATTTGTAATAAACTTGCCCATTCCTTTATTCGAGCATTTTTCCTCTTCTCTAATATTTTTACTTACTCAATTTTTAGCAGCTATAATTATGTATAAATTAATAAAACTATATCCAGCTGTCAATTGGTCAGTAACATTTTACATAGAACTGATGGCATACACCATTAAATGTTTTTCCCTTTATGATTTCACATCCAAGCACCATAATGAATTTGTTAGTTGAACAGTATTATCATATTCACTTGTCAAGTTGCATCAGTGTCATAGAATACTTGAAGATGCCGAAAGGCGAAACCCGGGCTGTTAATTTATAATTTGTAGTGTAATGATATAATGATAATTAACTTTATTCTGTGCCGCTTTTCTCATCAAATAAACTCTAAAAGACTCATCGAAAAAAACATGTCTTGTTAGACGATTGGGGGTATTTTTACCCAAAGAAAAATGAGTTTATTCTTTCAATATTTTTTTTATATTCTGATATTTCACTCAATGAATAATCATTGTATTGTCGTTAGAAGCTGTGCACACTCATGAAACATTACAGGACAGAAAGAGTTAAATTAGCTAGTTTAACATGCTAATGTGTCACTTCTTGATGGAAAGGCATGATATTTCAAATAATAAAAACACATTTTTCAGTAATTATTTCCACAATATATTTTATGATTAGGACCGATTTCGCTCAACGCGAGCACCATCAACATTTAATTTTGATTTGATGATAAAAAGATGCTAATATGTATGTCTCAATGATAGTGCCTTACAAAGTTTTATCATTTTATTTTCGTATTTAAAACCGCTTTATACATTTCGTTATATCATATACAATCTAAAATCGATATACCGTTGACAGTAATCAATTTTCCTTAAAAAAAAATGTATAATCTAGTTAAGAGATAATATCAACCCCTTTTCCGTTTACAAACCGACCATCGCTAAAGCAAAGCGCCACACATTTCCGAAGTGAAGTAGAAAAAATCTTTGAATTATAGTTCGGATTCCGCCCAATCATCATCACGGTCTGCGAATCGCCAAGTCAGCGCTTTTCCCACTCGCCAAATTAAATACTGCCTGCCACTCCCCCCTTATCGGTTTTCGCTGAATAACAGGGCTGGCTCACGTCATTCCCGCGCCCTTCAATCTGATTTATGGTATTTTGAAAACATTTACACGAACTAATTTTTCATCTTTATTCGCCGTCGATCTCTCTCAGGTTCAAGTTCATGTGATATATTGTATCAATGATACTCGAATTATCCACATTTCAAATCAGTGGTGAGGGCAAGTTATTTGATCGTATTTTTTCCCATTCGTTATTTTTGGCCATGTTAATCATTCTTATTATTTCATAAATTTTACTTTGAATTTGACTTAACTTTTGGTTAATCACTAATTTGAATAAGCAGTAAGAGGTCGTTAACATTTTATTTGTAAACTATTAAATTTAATCCATAGATAACTTTTAATGTGTTAACTGTCACTACTTAGAAAGGCATAATATTTGAAACAATAAAAACACATTGTTGGTATTTCCACATTATATTTTATGATCAAGACCGGTTTCGCTCATCGCGAGCATTATCAACTAATTAGCGAAACCGATCCTTTATTAATTTATGATATCGACTGAAGGTGCATAATGGAATTTGAATATCAAATTTGAATTATTACGACTCTGTACTATTCCACATGTTCTGTTACTAACGAAACATCCGTGTGATAGAATGCCTCAAGATGTCAAAGGACAAAACCTGGGTCGTTAGTGACAAAACATATGAAATCGTACAAAGTTGTAACAATTCAAATTCCATCATTTATTATTTAAAATATCATCTATACGTATGTTGTATTATTACCTATGTTTTTGCGTAGCTTTCGCATGGCATTGCTTTTAATTGTTTCGTATTCGTTTTATGTTCATTCCGCGTTTAACCTGATGCGAAACTGGTCCTTATCTTTTCAATGTAAAATTATTGAAAATTAACATACTATTTTTTTTAATACACTAGTTTTCTACTGATGTCAAAACCAAAAGTTGTAGGAAATTGTGATTATCAATTTTTATTTTTTGTAATCGGAATGAGATCGTGGTTCATATGCCTTGTTGTAGTGCTGGAATTGATTTCGGGGCAAAATAATACTGGCGCCGTCTCTTTTGCTGACCGACGTTGGCGTAGTGGGTGATTCCAGGCGCCCACCTTGGTCTTGCCATTCGATAGATTTGTTTCTTGCCAAGATTCATTGTTTTAAAAACCAGTATGCGGTAGAATCACTTCTAGATATATCCTTTCTTTCCGGCAACTTACATATCAGGAATTGCACACACTTCAGTTGGCCGTTTTACCTGCCCAGAAAAACCCTTTCAGTATCTGCATTTTTAGCAATTCTCCAGTAAACTTTTGCGGTGTCATTTTACATACTACACACTAACTGTTAGGTATTTCGTTTTTCCATAATATTTTAAAACTATTAATTTTTTTTAACAATTGTTTTCGAATCTATTATTTTTTAATGATACATTATATAATATGGTGTTCACATAAACGAACGTCGTTTTAATTTTACTAATGAAGCGAAAACTCAGCTGTTAAACATCATTTCTTTGAATGAATGATTGTCAGATGCGAATGGACCCGGTAAATATGAAAGTTCCAATCATGCTTAACATTTTTTTTGAATAGTAAATTGGTAACATGCTTAAAATCTTATTTGCTGTTTCTTCAGCTCAACTAGTTTCTTACAATAGGCTTTCCTGACTGCTTCATACACTTGCCTACTTCCAAGCACAGGCATGTTTTTTTAGATTCAAACTTAAATTTTTTTAGCCTACATTTCATATAAAACTTTATCAGCAACTCTCCATATAGGGTTTTGAAGGACAATTCTTTAATATTATCAGATAGACGAATGTTGTCTGTCTCAAAAATTATGATGCAGTCATTTACTCAAAATAAAATGTGAAACACAATATTTTTGAGCGACATAGCAAAAAAGACCTCAATCAAAAAAAGTATTTTATATACGTATGTCATACGATTGATTAATATAATTATATTCTATAGAATATATCATTTTTTTATTTTCAGAGTACCGAAGTAACTAAATAGTGATTGTGCGCAATCCCATTTTATGACTTTTCTTTACATTCATTTGATATCAATTACATCAATAAAATGCATACAAATAAAACGTCCAAACTTTACTTTCTAGCTTGTTCTTTTTGTTTAAAAAATAATTCTCCCTGGATAGGTTTAATATTTTTCAGATATCGTTTTAACGTTTGCAAACAGTTCACAATTGGTATCATATTGATAAGTATAATAGATAAAGCCTATTTTTCTAAAAGACAAATGTTCAGATTGACGTACAGGCATGAGAACCATTTTTTCTGTTATTACAAGAACAGCCAACGCTCTAAATGAGATGAGAGATTAACCTTTTATTCGCATCACGAAAATAGTTCATATCTCGTTTTGTTTACTGTACCGTAAACGATAGAACAAAATGTAAGAACAAGCATATCAAAATTATATCTTAATTGATAAAAACCGTTACGGTACAACCAATGAAGCGTAAAAGCCTTCCCGCTTAAGCCTCCGTTAGAAGTTACGTCGTTACTTTTCGTTAATTATAAAAAAAGGATGATTCAGCGTTTCGCTTTATCTCGAATGTAATAGTTTATAATGAGCCAAAATGGAAATTTTAATTTAAAAGTTTGCGAAGTAAAACACCAGTTTTTTGTTTTTTTTTTACTTAAAATGCTCACTTTTTAAATGATATTAATGGATAAAGTTTAACTTTACAGCTGCTTTAGATCCAAAGTTAATATTTAGACAGATAATAAATGATTTTTTTCTGAAAATCTAATTAAGCTGCAAAGTTAATGATATTTTTTTTAATTTTAGATTGAGCTGACACTTTTTTTTATTCTGTAAGCTTAAATTTTCTCAAAGTAATCACTAGTTCTTTGCTATTTTTTTTTACTGAAATTTTAATCGTTGAACAAAATTCATTATTACAAATTCATTTAATCGATCAAACTAATTACTTAATTTATTAAATTTTAATCTTTGAAACTTTGTACATGTCTATATGTTTTGTCACTCACGACTCGGGTCTCATCTTTCGGCATCTTCAAACATTCTATCACACGGATCCAACAAAAATGACATTAAACAGCATGCATCGGTTATATACAAGAGGAAACACACTAGAAAAATTCAAATCCTTAGGCTAAGCTACAAATATTTATTTCAAATATTTTGTTTTAATCATTATAAAAACAAAAGCATGCTTTTGTTTTGTGAAGTCTTTAAAAATACACGACTCCAACATTGACTACAAGTTAATTGTCCCACCTCCACCCGATATGTTTATGCAGCTGCTGTAACACGGCCGCCTTCCATAACGCAATACTGTTAAAAAAGAATTGATTTTACTCCTCATACTCTTGGCCCGATACAAAGCTGCACGGCCGATCGTGCTTAAAAGAAAAGGAAAACAACACTACTCAAACTAAAAAGTTTACTTCTGTCAGGCTTTTTCCTACCTTTCCTATTCGTGTGCATTGAATGAAATATCAACCAACCAATTCGGCAGATTATTTTTAGAGATATTTTTTAAAATTTTGTTATCGAAAAAGTAATCGGATTCGCTCGTTATTCACGACTCGCGACATTGAGCAAAAACATGACTCCGAAATCACAGCCCTGGTTTTATTGCTTGAAATGTTTTTGGTACTTTAATTGGTCGTGACTAACCAAAAGTCTCGACAAATCACAGTTATAATTATACAAAAAATAATTTCCGAAAATTTTTCACCGATAGATTTTAATTTAGGCGCGTATTATTTTGACAAATTTACTTTTCTAAAATGTACCACCTATTTTTATTTTATTGTATTTTTAATTTTAATTAAATTTTCTCCGTCTCTGTCTTCAAACGTTTGAAGTTAAATCTTCTTAATTGCTATTTGCTCTTCAATACTTCTAAACGATTGCATTTAACTCTTTAGAGTAGCGCTTGAAAAACGGTAAATATACGAGTATCGATAATATTGAAATATACAAAACACAAAACGAGCGCCACAAACCAAATTATATAAAACGATAAAAAAATAACGTCTATCGTGAATTCTATTAGTGATGCAACTATTGAAAGATTTATATTTATTAATAAATTAAAACAAATTATTCATTTGTTCTGTGAAGCAATGTTTATTGAGAGATATACAAAAATAATGTCGATGGATTCTGGATTCATTCCTAGAAATCATTCACCAGAGTATTAAATTCTTTTTTTATTTTTACTACCATTTTGGATATACATAATTAATTTACATATTTGCTTACTTTTATGCATTTTCCTTGCTGTTATTTGACAGTGCATTTTGGATAAAACATTCATTACCAACATACTTCCACAATTTACTAAGTTTATAATCAAGATCGGTTTTGTTTATTTTGAGCATTATGATATATTATTTATGGTAAATTTCCTTTCCAAAAAGTGACTAAAAACATAATATAATAAAAAAAAAAAAAAATGTGATTTATTATGTATGTTTTTTTAACCTTCATATATTTAATAGGTAATATAAAACCTTCTCTCGTTCGCATTTACCTCATACTTAAAAATCTAATGAATAGTTGTTTGCAATCAAAATAATATTCTTCATCCACAGATTAGATACCTCATAAAATAAATTCTTAGCTTAATTAAATCTTCTTAGTTTGTTTAGTTAGTATAAGGTTACTTAGAATTCATTGTTTATAAGATTTTATTATATTAAAATAGCAAATTTTTTTGAGAATGTTATTATTTTTAGCGTAAATATTAATATTAACTAAGTATAATTGTTAGTGTATTTTTCGTTATTTTATTTCATATATTTAAGGCGATACAATTTATAAAAAAAACAACATTCAATTAAACTAGTTTCAATACGATTTGATGGTTTTCATAATATTCACTTCGCACATTTTTTCTTTATCCGATTGGTTTTTGCGCCGGTCAGACCGTGTTAAGAAAATAGATAATCTTGGCCCATAAACAAGTACACCGGTCGTCATGGAAACTTAACCCTTTCCAAGGCTGCAAATTGGAATTGTGCGAAGCCTTCTATTTATTCTCACCCTCAAACGAAAGCCTCTTTATGAGGATTAAGGTGAGATATTCAGGGAGGAATTCGCAGAGTAATTTTTCTTTTTACTCTAAAAGCTCATCCCATTCTTGGGGGGCTCTTACAATCATCTTTTTTAAGCTCAACGAGACGTAAGGATGGTTTTGCGAAAATACGTTTTTTTAAATGTGTTTTTCATTTATTGCTTTCGGATTAAGCACATTATTCTCCTAATTTAAAAATGGTACCAGTGTTTTTCTTCATAATATAAAAATATACAGTCAACGAAAGTTTTCTTGAATAATTTATCTTATATATTTATTACTTACGCATTAAACCAATACGGTAACCATGTTTTTCACAACCAATATGGCACAAAACAAAATATCTTAAAATTCCACAAAAATGTGAATTCTTAGTTATAGTTGGCTGTTTAGGATTCGAACTCGGTCATATAAATTTCATCCGTAGTGTTTCTTGGTAATGCCAAGACACAAAACAAGGATCGTTTGTTGTAAGCTTTTGAGAAACATTTGTGTATTTTTTTAAATTTTATAAAATTATAAAAACCTTCTGTTTATTATTTCAATATAATGCCTTTGCTCTAATAAGTAACAGTTGATACCTTAAAAGTGATTTATTAGTATGGAATATTTTTAAACGATTTAAGATAAGTTAGTTGTACTATTTTCCCCGTCGTTAACCAAAATCAATCAGCAATACATACGTCTTGTTATTCTCGTCTCCATCAAATCATACAATTCAGTTCGACAAGATTGTCGGAAGCACTTAGGATCAATACAGCCAATTATCAACTGTTCCGTAACATTGGCAATGTATTCTGAGCGAAAGCAAACTGTGGAGTGTGTTGCCACGTATAAGCACGAGCATTGGCGTGAAATCCATATGAGCACTCCATTTCCTAGCTATATTAAATGGATATATTCCATTTAATAATCCACACACCTTAATCTTGTTATGTCTGTCTTGTCTTTCGCTGGTATCAGCATATCGCGCATTTATTTTAAAATCGTACTAGTCAAACAAAAATAAATCAAAATATTTACTTGAAATAGGATTGCAAGTACGAAGATGCATGTCTTTTAATGTGATAACTGTCTCTTTTTGATGAAAATGGATGATATTTTATATAATAAAATCAACACATTTTTTAAATTTATCATGTCGACAGGTGCTTGATGTAATTTCAATATGAAATTTTTTTTGAAACTTTGCCAGCTCTGTTGCATCCGTGTGATATAACGCATGAAGATGCCGAAAGGTGCCGAAACCCAGATCTTAAGTGACAAAACATGTGTAAAAATTTTCAGCAATTCAATCAAAACCGGCTTCGCGATTATTTGAATTAACGAATGGTGAAAATCAAGGAGACCGTAATTCAAAATTTAAGGAATGTTATAAAATACAAATTAAATTATCCATTAGAATCTAATTACTAATCGATCCCAAGCAAAATTAAAATACAAAAGCAGGCCCCAGTGATCAATCGGTTGGACACCCTTGGATTATATGAATGTGCGAGATCGTTTCTTGATGTTGCACGACGTCAAACGTTCATTCACCGTTTTAGTAATTGAAATGTATATTAGATTATTTTAATAATCAAAAATTCCAGATTATTAATTCATTATTTTATCACCTACCGCGTTTTGTTACCTGTCACATTTTCCGCTGTGATAAACATAACTTGAAAGCTTGTGCGTGCCCTAGATGTGCCCCGCGGGGCTCTAACTATCGTAGTTTAATTCGTTTAGCGTTGTTGCCACACATCGGGAGAGCTGCGCCTAAGAGCCGGCAGTTATTGGCACTTACATTAGCCGGGAGTTTCCCCAAGTGTGCGACCGGACCCACAGGTGCTCGCCGGTCAAAACTAATTAGTCCACATAGCGTGTTTGAATAGAAACTCCCAAAACCGTTGTCAACGCACAACTTAGTTCAATAAGTAATGACCCTGAAAGCTTGTATCCAATGTTTGTATAATATATATTTGAAAAAATAGTAACATCGAAAATGAAATGCGTTTTAATATAAGCACGTCGGTCGTTTATACACCGCTTGATTAATAACTCGTACAAGATTTACGTTAGACACTCGTTAAATCCCTCTTGTTAAAATGTAAAAATATTCCGATGAATTCAATGGCTTAGAACCAAACCAGCATTTTCAAAATATTAATATTAAAGATACGATTTAATATATTAAAATTGACATTAAATTACAACACGGTGAAAAAAATAGCAATGTATTTTAATTCTACAAAATTATATTTAACAAATATAGTTGTTAGCTATTTTGGCTCACGCCATCGTCTGAACTATGCTTAAACTAACATTCGCTTACTCGAGTTATGGAACATGTAAGATCATTCAACAGTAAAAAAACAGATTCACAATTCGCTAATCGCGTTATTAATGAATCACATAATATAAATTCAAACTCAACGCCTAAATGTTTGCATCTTTGTAGTAAGGGTCGGAGAATGACGGCTTTGGAACAGCTGGAAATCAATACCACCATGGGACACCAATTATCACAAAGGATTCTTAACGAGCAAACTAACATATTAGTATCGCCACTTGTCCAGCCGTTGTACAAAGGGGTGGTCTGATTTGCTTTCATAAGGACCACTTCCGTCCCACATATAAGCTTATTGTCATAGACACCTATTGTTTCATTTAGAATTTTGAAAATTTAGTACCATTGTGTTAAAGTAACAACCTAGGCCGTTGGAACAGGAGAGAGGATGTGTGGTGTGCCTTTTCTGCACAGCTATATATACATAAGCGAATGTTATTTTAATCATAATTCTGACGATGGCGTGAGCCGAAATTATATTTTTTTTAAATAATTTTGTAGAACTAAAATACATTGCTATTTTTTTTCATCGTGATATAATGGAGTTCTACCAGATGAATGCCAATTCAATCAATAGACATTAAATTATTTCGTAAAATTACGAAACTGAGTTGTTGCCCCATTTATATCGACTGCCTTATCACCATTATAAATAACGTCATTTGTGAGCCCTTTGATCGCTACGCATTACAAGCAGCTATTTTGGTTTCACATTTTGTCACAGTTTATTAAATAATTTAGCAATTAAAACCTTACATTTCAATTAAATTTGAATATAGTTTTAAATCACCACAAAATCTCGACACCTTTTGTCAAACAAAGTCACTAATTTTCATTTATAATTATCATCTCATCCGAAATATATTTTCCGTAGACGTTTGAGAATGCGTGGACTGTACAACAACATTAAAACCCCCTCGGGTGCTTTTAGCATGGAATTCAATAACGATTTAATATCACTTATACTTGTATTAATTGTATTCGCCTCTATTACTTTAGGAGAGAAACGTAACTATTCCAGCAAACCTACATCAGTATAAGCTTCTCAATTTCATAGGTATGTATGTGTATTAATATGATATTTGAACAATATTAAACAATGTTTAAATTTAGTACTCTTTCCACAAATTTACAAGACTGAACGACCGGCTTCGCTTATCTCAAGCAGAGTGCCAACAGATACAATACAAATAAATCTAAAAAAAACCATATAATTCACATATTATGACTAATATTTGGTGAATATGTAAACAGCGAAATGAGAAGTTTCTGCAAAACTTCTTGTTACTTGTTGAAAGTCAACATGAAAGGATGAGGGGTAGTATAACAAGGGAAATATTTTTAACATCACTTACATTCGGACAAAGTTCGCTAAATCGATTGCAAAATTACAAGCTAGTGGTCCAACCTTTCACGGCCGCCTTTCATCACGCAATTCTTCTTCTGATCTTCATATCATGAAATTGTGAAAATATTACCGAACGTTGTGCTTTATAATTGACGAAGAAGACTTTAAAATTTATTTGATAATAGTAAACGATTGCAATTTTCAATTACCAATAAACTTTACAACGTATCTCAATTAAAATGAAATGATCAATGAATGTTTAAAATTATTTACTATTTTACATGGTGAAAAAATAGCATCGTATTTTAGTTCTACAAATTTTTGTAGGACTAATATGTATTTAAAATTTAAATTTATTCAAATTTTTTCATCTTTTTATAATGGAGTTCTACGAAGTTAATGCCAATTCAGTCACTGAATTACTAACACTTTTTTCTTGATTTATTTATTTTGTCTAAAAAACTTAAACTTATTAAACAAAAATAATTATTTACTATGTAGCAGAGAAATGTTATTGGTGTGCAAATAATATGAGAAAACTAATATAATGTCTCAAAAATACGATTTAACGTCACGTTACTAACGTGATAACTTAATTCATATTGTTTGAATACAATTTTAACAACAGTCAAATAATAAAGGTGTGCTTTACAGTTAGTAAAATGATGTAAAAGTATGATCCAATAGTCCGCGGTGCGGAAAAGCTCTGCGCTTCCGGTACAACGTTACACCGGATAGAGTCGACTTCATAAATGAAACGATTCCACCTTGCGAAGCTTTTATAAATCAAAAAAGCTTTGAACGTGTAATACAGCTTGCGCTTTTGTGGGACTCTATTACAGAGATCTGTGATATGTGCTACCTATTACTTAGTTTTCTATTCAGAAAAAAATATTTTGACATTTTTTTTTTTGACAAAAGCACTCCAATTGTAATTTCCAACATTTTTTTTACTGTATCCGTTATACTAGTTGAGCATTCACTTTTCAAAGAGTTTTCTTGAATGAAACGTTTTATCACGGTGAAAATAAAACAATGTATTTTAGTTTTACAAAATTTATAAGGTTGATAGCTATTTCAGTTTATACCCTCACTAGAACTATGTTTAGACGTATATTTAGTTATTTATATAGAGCGGTATAGAAAAGTTACACAGTAGTCTTCTCTTCTATTCTTACATCTTAGTTTTATATTGTGAAAATAAATTCTTTGATGTGATAATAAAAACAGATTTTTTAGAATTATATATAGACGTATAATATTAGTTGATAATACTGGAAATAATTACTTAAAAGGGTGCTTTAAAAACAACTTTTTATTGTTTAAAATATGACGATTTTCGTCAAGAACACCTTAAAAGTGATTAATTAATACTGTTGAAAAATTGCAATGGTCTTCCCATTAGCATCCCCGTTGGCAGAATTGTTTTAAGAATTCACAAGTTTAAAAAAATCGTCCAGGAGCACTTACGTGCATACATAATTTTTTCCTATCAAATAAACATCCACATTTATATGTTATTATCCACATTTTATCACGTTTTTTCTATCTCTAAGCTTCCTTGGTTCATTTAGTTAGCTTATTTCTATATTCGGTCATCGAAGTCTTTTGAATTCACGCTAATTATGAATGTCGTATTTTCAATGCTTTTTTTTTTTTTTTTGTAGACCACTTAAAAAATGTTTAATCCTATTTACTCCAGTTACCTACCTGCCTAGAAAAATTTCCGAGAATAAGAATTGCTTTTGTTAAAACTTTCGTTGATTACCGTGCGAAGCCACCATACGTTATCTCAGAAAACATAAGTGTGCTCGTGTTTAAATAATGCTATGGTTTGAACACGCCTGTGATGAGATTTGCCATGTAATGAGGGTCTGAAGAATTTTCTCGCGAGTACAAACAAACGAAACAATTTCGCAAGTAGAAAAGCGCGACACAAGGAGTGTTGGAGTGGCAGGAAATAGTGTCTATCGTCGTTTGCATTTCTGTGAAGGTGGATTGCTTCGCTCAAGACGTCCTCGGGCTGCCACTGGCGGAAAATTACGGTTCCAAATGTTAGCGCCGTGAGATTTTGTACTGGCAGAACAGTGGCGTTACAGAATTCACTATTTGAACGAATTGTCTTTTTTTATATATAGCTGCTATTCTTCTCTATATTTCTTTTATATTACCCGAGGATCTAGCCAACTTAAAAACAACTGCTTATATTACTTATTTTGACATGTGTTTTGCTTTCTCTAAAATCATATCCAGATCAACCCTTTGGTAAAGTTTTTAATTTTTAAATGCACTTATATTCAAACCAATTTAGAATATTTTAAATATTAAAAACAAATTTTTTTAGTACTTATTTCCACAATATATTTTTTGATCAGGACCGGTTTCGCTCATCGCGAGCATTATCAACTGATAGAATAAAATTTACAAACAAGTCTATTTATACAAAACAAAAAATTAAGTTGAGTTAAAGGTAGCAGGTGTACAAAACCATGGGTACAAGAACTATTTACATAAAATCATACAATATTGATATCAAAAAATATATTGTGGAAATAAGTACTAAAAAAATGTGTTTTTATTATTTAAAATATCATGCCTTTCCATCAAGAAGTGACAGTTAACACCTTAAAAGTGATCAATTTAGAATAAGTATTTTTTTTCATCAAATTAGTTATTTAATATTCGTAGACCAAATGAATTCTATAATCATTTCGAATAATGACTTTAAAAAGAACCATATTATTGGAAATTATAATCATCATCCCCCCCTTTTTTTTTAAATATATCATTGAAATTTTTACGTGTTTGTTCTAAGACGCTTATCAAACACGTGTCATTCGTAATACATTACCTGCTAAGCCATGTAAAGGAATTGTGCAAATAGTTATTTAAAGATTTTTCAACACCCAATATTCCACAGATTTATTAACATGTCGGAAGCGGGATACGCACATATAACGTACACACACATATTGATCGGAGAGCTGTTGATCATGGCGCGTCAGGAGTTACTCTGAGTTTGTATGGTACCGAATATTGCCAATGTTCTCTACAATCCATTATATATGTATATGTACTTATCGTGTCGAACTACATGTATATACGCGCTTACATATTATTCGTTTCTTTCGCAGTCAAAGGGTTAAGTTGAGCTAAAACTACAAACTAATATATGTGTCGTCACTCCTCAAGCCATTGCAACGGACTTTTCCTTTATAAACCATCCCCACCCAATAAACCATTTCCGTGCAGTATGTAAGCTTATTGTAGCCGCCTTTTTAGTTTCATATAAAAAAAAATTTAGTTTTATTGCTAGCAGGAAATAAGCTAGGTCGTTAAAACAGGAGAGAAGATGTATTGTGTACCTTTTCTACACATCTAGATAAGCAAATGTTCGTTCAAGCATAATTCTGACTTAGCCCAAATAGCAATCAACTATATCTTAAAAAAAAAAAGAACTAAAATACATTGCTATTTTTTCACCGTGTTATAATGGAGATCTACCAAGTAAATGCCGATTCAATCAATAAGTTGAGTTAACTTTTAAGGTGTTAACTGTCACTTAACTTAATGGAAATCCACGATATTTTCAAAAAATAGAGTGTTTATCTGGAAAAAAAGGCTTTATTTAAGTGTCAATTATCGACACTCGTAGTATCACACACTTAGGTAGTAGTCATAGGATTAAACGCACAAGTGGATTAAAAACTCCACTTGCCGTCAGTGTATTCTTTCACAACTTATTTTGTGATGTAAATCAAATGTTTTGTTTTAAGAATTGTCGCCAAATCGTAAATGCGTCGATGTAAGTAACATGTAAGCTATCCGATATGCTTGCCTTGAAGTAAAAATAACTTTCCTATTTTTATGGCAATCCAATTATTCCATTGTCTATCCGCGTCACACCGTTCCGTATCCTTTTTCCTGTTTTTTATCTCTAACAATAAGGATATTGGTGCTGGAAAGAATCTTTATTCGTATTCTGTGTCCTTTGTTTCAGCGAAGGGATATACGAGCCGCCCCTGCTGTTGCATATTTTATTCGCCGGTATTTTATTAAATTTTTGTTCTGCAAAGCGGAGAACTCGTAAGAATATTATTATATTATATTATTTCTCTCGCAAATAATACACGTATTGAAATTTTTCTCCCGGCTTCACTGCGTTTTTTTTTTCATTCTTTTCTTAAAGGTATTCCTTGCTTGCACTGTTATGGCTTTGGTCCTCGACGCTTTTTTATTTTATTTCATTGAGATGTTATTTTTTAACGTTACGCTTTATTGTATTTTTTCTTTTTTGAAATAATCTTTTATGTTTTATTTTATTTTCAAAAAATACATTAAATTTTGTCCCGTGCGTATCGCACATAAATACAAAACCATATTATACGAATCAAATAATTACACTCGACATGGGGAAGTTGCGGACTTAACGTGAAGTGAAAACATGTAGATCCTCAAACGGGTCTTTTGACTAAATCTATTTTTTTTTTAGTAAAAAGGTTTTTTCTTTCGCATACAAAATAGTAGTAAACTTTAACCATTATTTATTATTATAAAATGGCGCTAGGGGCCGTTCAGGTCCATGGCCGACTGCACAACCTCTCTCCAGGCATCTCTGTCGAGCGCTCTTTCTCTCCAGTTGACTATCCCCAGCCTCTCAACATCCTTTTGAATGTTATCCGCCCATCTCCGTCGAGGGCGACCGAGAGGTCGGGTGCCAGCTGGTGTTCCTTCATAAGTCTTATGGAGAGCTCTAGACTTCTCAGATCGTACAACGTGACCCGCCCATCTGAGCCTTCTCGATCTCAAGACATTAATGATTCTTGGTTTGTATCGGTCGAAGAGCTCAGCGTTCGTACGAATGCGCCACTGGTGGTTTTCATTAACGGGTCCAAGTATTCTCCGGAGGATTCTGTTTTCAAATACTTGGAGGGCCTTTTCTTGTTTTTCTGTTAAACCCCAGGTTTCACATCCATACATGACTATCGGCTTAATGATCACGTTGTACACCCGGCACATGGTTTTGATGGACAGCATTTTGGACCTAAACAGACTATTTAGCGCGAAGTAGTAGTTTGTGTTTTTATGGTAGAGGGTGGTTAGCCCTTTGCCCAACCCCCAACCTGGAGGGCCAGATCTGTTGGTCCGCGGGAGATACTTAATTTCTCTCCAACCCTTCAATACCTGAAGAGTGTTCCCCTATCCGCCACCTGGGGACACGCTCTCTAGGGGTTACAGACTCCCCCGAGAGAAACTTTAACCATACATAATTGAAATAAAATTATCATTACGATCGTGGGCTCAGAAAAAACTCGAGGATTTAGTTAATTATGGAAGAAAGCAAACCCATAATTAACGCGCCACGTAGAAGTCATACGCCATAAACAGGAAACTTAATAACAATATATATATATCATTACAATTCTATTGAAACTTTCAACGAACGTAACAAATTTCTTTTATTTTCAAAAAATATAACATATAGACACGATGAAAAAATAGCAATGTATTTCAGCTTGACAACTATTTTATAAGCTGATAGCTATTTCGGCTTACGCACTCATTTGAACCATTTTGTTCAAAACTATAGTTCTGATGAGGGCGTAAGCCGAAGTTGCTTTCAACTTTATTTTGTAGAACAAAAATTCATTAATATTTTTTCACCGTGTTGTAACAGATTCTTTGCCAAGTAGGTGCCAATTCAGTAAATAAAATGAAATGTTTAACACGGTATTTTTACCCTATATGTATATTACACGTGTTTTAATATTAATTGTAATAGGATGCCGGCAGATGCCAAAATATCAAACCGATTAGTCAGTGACAAAACGTGTAATCGTACACAATTTCAACAATTCAAATTTGTTAGTAATGAGAGATGTAACTTGGTCTCCCTTTGTTAGTAAAGGTAAAATTAAACGTGATATTTAAATAAATATTACGAAGTCCTCGAAAAAGTAAATACATGTTAATTTATTTTAATTTTAATATATTTTAACGACTTTTTATAACGATGCTGTTAATGAAAATTTTCTTTAATTTAAATGAGTAAGACAACTCTTCGAATCCAAAATATACTCATACTATCGAACAAAAGTATTTTATAATTTTCATCGTCAATGAAGCTTTTACTCTTCATTATTTCGCTATTTTTCATTCGATAACGCGTCACCTGCTCAATTATATACCTGAAATTTACTCTAACATGCTACATGAAAACCTTTTTTCGTACAAAAAGAGAAATTCCCATAAATACTAAAACTCCTACAAAACTTTTCTCCTTTTTCCGTTTTTATAAACTTGCCTCCAAAAAGTTCCCATACGATCGATGTTTTTAATATATTTTACTCGTTCCACAGAATTGTGTATATCGGGCCTAAAGTAATTTATCTTTCACACATTTCTGTTTTATTTCTTGAGCACACAATGGACGCTCTCCTTTTTTTAATGTTTTATTTATTTCGCATTGTGTATCGCGATCCTTTTTTTTCAGTGAGGATATTTTACAGCCAATTTGACAGGAAAAGTTTATGGCGAAAAACCTGAAAAAAGGGTTTTTTTGTCCACGAAATTTATCAATTCATTTTGTCAAGTGAAAGAATTTTCCACATAAATACAAGTTGGGCACAGGAAAAGTTAAACATCATTAAAAGGCATAAAAAAAATCTTTTCTTCAGTTTTTTTTTCACATTAAACAATTATTTTATATCCGTCTATGCTTTGAATAAATTCATATTCTTTTTATTTAAAACCAAAATACATAACGCTTACTTCAAATAAAAAATCTCTCTTCTAAAACTTAAATTATTTTGCTCATAAACGTACGTGATACGCAAACGTTGACTGTATTATCTGTATTCTGTGCTATCCCGTAACACGTACGCGCTTGAGAAAAATAACTTGCCTTAAAAACTGCAAACCGTACGGAATACCTACGCGTCTCGACAACATGTGACTATTTATTGAAACTATAAAAAAATCATAGAACGGTTTATGAACATAAATTTTACCCCTTTTTACATAGCTCAACCCCACTTTGATAGCAATATACTCATTCTATGTCAAATAATGGTATTTTCGCCATGTATTTTAAGATGTATCTCGTAAATCCTTTGTAGTGGTATTCGTTATGTTTTAATTTATTTGTTGCAGTTTCTTCAGATGTAATAAATCTTTGTTTCTTTTTTTACAGTTGGCGGGCGAGAGGGGGCGCAATCATCATCGCCACTAAATCATTTGACCAAATGTCGCAATAAGAGGAGAGTACCAAAACACAAGAAGAGGAAAAAAACCCCAGCATTTCCGTTCGACATCCGAGACGGGAAACGCGCGGGAAAAATGCTACAGCACAACAGCAAAATGGCCGGCGGTTTTTGGGTCGGCAAGATGGCGGATGCGCTCTGGATAGTGGCCGTTGTTTTTGCGCTGCTGTCGCCGCTTCCGGTTTCCTCCAAGGATTACACTGACTTCCGCTGCCCGGATAGGTCCAACTGCTCCTGCTCGGCGACCGGGCTGGGATTCTACGAAGTAACGTGTCCCAATACAGGTATGTAATTATCCAAATATGTGTGCCTTATTGTCAAAACTTACCTGATATAACAAAACAAATTGTTGGAGAAATCGGAAAATGTGATTTTACCTGGGCTTGATCCCGAATTCGTTTTTTTCATTCGTTTCTTTTTTAGAGTTTTTTTGAGAAACAAAAGGTTTTTGCGTAGTAGAAATTGATATACTAGTAAGGTAATCACTTATATTCAAATTTCTATATCTGGTTTCCGTGAAATAAAAACGATATCTCAAAAGCTTTCGGTTTAAATCCACACTTAGTTCGACATTCATTTTATATTATAGTCCTTCGTGAAGCTTTTAAAAATTCGAAGCCTATTTCACAATCTTTCACTGTGACTAGTGACTAGTAACTCAAAAATAAATGTTTACCCGATTTTTCTCAACATTCCTTAGATTGTTTAATTCTTTTTATTAATTAAAATGAATTAATAACAATTACCAGCAAAAAAGTGAATAAACTAACTAAAACACAAACTTGGTTATGAATACGTGCTCATCATTAAATATTTTTTTGTGCATACAATCTTGCTTGTAATTCGTATTCTATCAGTAAATTATAAGAAAACGATCCTGATTTTAAAGTATTTTGTGAAAATACTACTACAGGTGTATTTTTTCCATTTAAAATATATGTATTACCACCATAAATTTACAGTTAACGCCTTAGAAGTAACTGTGTGGAGAAGTTACAACACCCACCAAAATCCTCTGTAAAAACTTTGTGAAAATAACCACTGTGATAAAAAAAAAACATTTTCATCGGTTAAATAAGTAGATCTTACACGTGTTATCTGTTGCATTTGCATATGTATTTGTGTGTGCATTCGTATTCGTGTATGATTGATAGTAAATTCTATATGTATATATACTTAAAGCGTATTGTGTCCACGCGGACTGGATTTTTCGTGGTTTGCCCAACTCTGCAGCGACTTCTGTCAGAAACTGCAGAAAAACAGTGCATTATAGATGAAGGTGACTTGAAGAGCTGTAATGCTAGCGCGGCGTAGATCTTAATGCTCCATATATTTGATATCCAAAAGAAAATATTTACACATGCTGCTGAAAAATGTTTTTAGTGGTATCATTAATTCCGAGACTAAAATAATTTTCTAAATTCTTAAATGGTTACATAAAAATGGGGAAAATTTCCCGAAACATTCATTTGTGTCTGTATTATTTAAACTCCGTTTTATTGCCAACGTAACAGTTTTAAATCACATTTAAAACCATCATTCCGTGTTTATTGAGTTGGAAAAAACACAATTTTATTGAAATATGCAAAGTTCGCATGCTGGCAGCACTTACATTATCATATTTTACGAAAGCTTACTTCGCGTTTCTCACAAAATATCAGACAAGCTTTGAACCAAAAACTTGCCTTCGTAATACACCCTTTATTGTGAATATAAACATTTTGGTACGTTGTAAATTGTTCATGCTATTTTTCAACTCCTAAATTCTCGATATTTTTTAAAAAATTAAATTGCAATTTACATATCTAAAAAAAACTTTAAAAACTATTGATTTTATCTTAATAATAATTCAATTTTGTATATGATAATTTTCTGAAAAAAAAATACGTACAGCTATTGAATATTCTAATGACGAAAGGTTTTGAAGATAAACAGTATCGAAATTGTGTTATTTAAAATCCAACAATCTACATGTAAAAATCAATGCGTTAAAAAAACTGAAATATTTAGATACAAACATTTGAAACATTTATAAAAATCCATAATTTTATAGACAATTTTTTTGCTTGCTTCAAAACATAGCATTTTTCTGTATTTCTGGCAATCTAATAATCCCTAAGAAATTAAGGCAACAAATGTTATTTTCAAATCGTGAAAAGTTGAATGGAGAAAAGACATTATGAAAACTAACATCTAAAAATATATTTTTGATAAGTTACGTGGATATCAAATGCTGAAAGCTTCTCGTGTTTCATTTGTCGCAATAATACACCGTTACTGGTAGCTGTGATAGCTCCGTACCAGCCCGAACCCAGCACGCACGCCATATTTGGTGAGACCATCCATTAGTGGGCGAGTCGAATTAGGAAGACTTTCCTGAGTGGAGAATATTTTTAAAATATACCCAAAATTACCTTGCCCGATATCAAACCATTCTATCAAATAAATTTTGAAATAAACAACGCTCAATCAAATTCAATGTTTATCCTGAATGACCAACTTAATCTTTTTAATTTTGCCTTGCATATAACTTACATGAGAACATTTCAATAAGTCAATAATCTCAATAATTCAAGTCCTGAACTATTTCTATCTATATATATATCTTTCAAATTAACCAATAGCATTTGATGACAGTTTATTATGATCGATTGTAAAAAGCTTCACCCAAAACTCATTATCTTTTTTTATTATTTGTTGCGTCCATGTGATAGGATTCCTGAAGATGCCGATAGGCGAAAACCGGGTCGTTAGTAACAAAACATATGGAATAGTAAAGTTGTAACAATTCAAATCATTAGCTTTTGTGGTATGTAATGAAATTATCTTATTCAAAATAGAATTTTGTAGTCAAATCAATTGTTACTTCAGATAAAAATATATATGTCTTGTAGTTTAATGGTCTGTATTTTTCTGTGTAGTCCGATTGTCATTTCTATTTCATATGCTGAACCCTAGTGTCAAAACATGTGATAATTTACAATGTTTCAACAATTCAAATTTGCCAGTAAACTGCTACCCACTCATTTCAATTCCAGATTTTCTTTGCCTATTTATTTATTGTCCAGTCATTCATTTCGTCCCCCAGCGGTAAGTCGAGTCGTACAACAATAATTTCTTCTGTTTTTAATTAATTACCAAATTAAAACCGATTGGAAAATTGTTTTTTTTTCATTATTATTGCTACAGCGAATCATCTATCATTCAAAGAAATGTGAAACACGCCGATTGGTTTGACATTTATCCGCACGAATGGGGAACAAAACAAAAAACTGCCTTTATTAATGTCCGCTAGGGTGGCAGTACGGCCAGTGGAGGGGGGGGGTCAGATCCTCCCTCTTTTGATTGATCGTTCAGGTGTGTTCGACGCTTCAATCAAAATTATAATACCGGATAAATGATGAACATTTTTTTTTGTTCGGGTATATGTAACATGTTATTATTAGTGAATGAAATATAGACTTGGGTAATTTTTGATGGATGTCTTTTTAATAATAGTACTACAGGTGCCTATTTCAATAAAACAATGTTAGCTATGAGATAATGTATTACCTCTTTCATATAAATTTAATGCTAATGAAATGAGAAAATTAAATATAACAACGACATACGTACCGTTGATAACGACATACGGTGGTGGTTGTACAAGCATTATACATGACACTT
This sequence comes from Himalopsyche japonica, assembly GCA_028555115.1. Lineage (NCBI taxonomy): Eukaryota > Metazoa > Arthropoda > Insecta > Trichoptera > Rhyacophilidae > Himalopsyche > Himalopsyche japonica. The sequence goes on along the minus strand of JAHFWJ010000450.1, from coordinate 289,822 downwards.
TCAAGGTGTTAACTGTACACAAAATTAATGGAAAGGCTTGTTATTTTAACCAATAAAAAACATGTTTACTACTATTTCCACAATTACCACCATACAAATGATTAATGAAACAAGGACGGCTAACCTTATAACTTCCTTTAAATTATTTCATTAGTTCTTATCATTAGAAACTTTACTTTTGTATACATGCAAACTATCAACTCAAAAAAATGAATTCTTCGAAAAATGGAAATCGAAACCGGTCCTGATAAAATATACACCTGGGCTTCGTAGAACACGATTTTATGGTTCCATAAAAAACTTTGTGTAATACAAGGTTTGTTTAAATTCATACAAAATTAAGGGTATCGTTCCAAAAAATAAATAAAATCGTAGATAGTTAATACAAATATTCAGTTTATTTTTTTAAAATAAACCAATTAACATTTACATATTATTTTAAGAAAATTTTAAATAATAATATTCCATTCACTAATCATCGCTATCACTTCTAGTTATCGAGTTCTATATTTTTTACCCTTTTTCGAGATGGGTTGTGAGTTTTCGTCATCAGAGGACTCTGATTTTTTTGTATTTTATTAGTATTAAGGCTAAAGCCTTAAAAATTCGTTAATTAATAATCGATTGTCTGCGTATAAAGTTTTTTTTAGCGTATAAATTTTACGTATTTCCTTAAGGTTCCAAAATATTTTGTAATTCTCTGTTGAATTTCCAACCTCTTTCCATTATAGGATCATTATCAATAAAAGAATCTAATTTTTTTAGCCAATTCGAAACATGTTGCTATTGTACTTCGCTGCAACTGCTTTTCTAGTCATTAATTGTGGTAGGTTCGTTCAACATTTCATTTTAATTTTTCCTTTAAACCGTGTTATACAAAGCATGTTGTATAAAAATATTTCACAATTTATATATCCGTGTTGTACAAAACCGTGTTGTTTATAAAGTCTAGATGTATTTCGGAAAAAGTACTAAAAATGTATTTTTATTATTAAAATAAATACTTGTGTCGTTAATAAAATGCCACATCAAAAATCAAATACAAAAAAAAAACTCCTAGAATTAAAATGTTCCCAATTCAAAAATACGTTTTTATTTATGTATTATCGGCAACTTCACTGCGGCATTGTTAATTATTAATCATAAACAATTCACAGCGAAGATCTAGATATATCTTGATATATTTGATGTAAAAATATTGAAAAGCAACCCCAATTTTGTTATATATTTATAAATGTACAATTTAACTCTCGTGTTAACTTTTCGGCTTCGGAATATTTTATTTAACATACCTTTTTTACAATTTAAATTCCGCAAAAAAGTGTCCCTGTGTAATTAATTAACAAAACTTGTAATATTTTTTTTCGACACAAGCTCGGTCGACTGGATCGCGAGCTTTTCAAATAAGCTTTTTGATGTTCGTTCCGAAAAAGCTCGACAATTGAAACTTTTCGGTCACGTGACTTAATGAAGGCACGTCCTAGTGGGCAATGATTGTTGTGACATTTCGATTCGTTAAGCGTTGATAATGTGGAACGAGAGTGTTTTCTGCTGATAAAATGATTTAAGCTCGACTCTTTGAAAGTAGTCACTTATTTTCGCTGAAGTAGAAATTTAAAGTATATTTATCGGGCTTACTTCACCGCAGTTTGTTTTTGCCTGTCTGTAATGTCGGCAATATTCAATATAAATTCAGGTTGCTAATAACAAAATTATTCTGGTTTAGTTATAACTAGGTGACAATTAAATCCAATATATAGTGTTTAATTTTGACATTCTGGAATTGCCTTTCCTACGACATAATTTACGATCTCTTAATGAATTAATTTACTTCGTAAGAAATATTTAAATGTATATTTTGTCGTCAATCCAATATTTTCTGCGATAAGCTCAGCCGCTTCGTGGTGGAAACTCATTTGCAATGTTTTTTTAATGGAGTCATGTTTTGGAATTATAATCTTTTTTGCTTCCAACACCCCCTTCTCTTGGGGTTAACACTGCCTCTACCACAATTCCCTCCACCGTCCCATTGGGACTGATGCGGGCCCTTGTGGAATTTGTACTTTATTTAAGACGAAACAAATCAATGGATATGCAGACCAACCCGACGAATTCACGCCATCAATTTACACAGCGATATGTCATTTTTAAACATTATTTTCGTATTCTTTTGATGTTTATAAACTTATCTTTTATTTAAAAAAATGGATAAAATTCTGTGTTAATACTACCATTTTAAACAGAATCGTATAAGTATAGAATATTATTTGAAAACAATAAAATTTCTTCAAAAATACAACTTGAAATACTTGCAAGGACTGCCTGGAGAGAAAATTCTTGACCAAAGTTACTACAGAAAATATTACTAACAACTTTTATTATTCATTATGCAAAATAAATTAATCAAATTTTTTGTAACACCGGCTTTCAATCATTATTAATAACATTATCAGTGTGATTTTAGAAACAATATGAATGTCTTTCTTCTATTAACTATATTTTCAAATACGTAAATTATTATAAAAATGCTTGTATTGTGAAAGCATTGCCGGCTTATGTCTTTATATTTGCGAATTTTATCGTATTTTCCCGATTTGAAAACGATTCAATTTGTAGATAGCTGCACGCAAATGTTTTTTACGTGTTGTTCTGTCAATGTTCGAAACATTAAATCATTTTTATTCCATTTCCATTTTGAAGCACTGGAAGCGCCTGTCAAAAAAATGACAGTAGATATCGCTCACCGCCTGTAAAGAGGTTGCGCTGTAATCGAAACATGTCAAATTTATTTTATACCTTTTTTTTATACTTATTATATATATTCCATATGCCTTAATTGAAACATATAGAATCGCAGCTATTTTCATACGCTCTGAAAATAGTATTTTTGACCTTTCTTCTCATTCTTTAAGACAGATAAAACTTTGAATTATCTTTTTCCATCAAATGTTCAATAGGCAAACTTTCCTAATATAGAATAGAACCAACTTCACTTTAATTAATACTCAAACAATAGTAAGATTATATGTTAATGATACATTGTTATAGATTAGTGTATTCTCGCAAACGTCATCTTTCTATCATGTTAAAAAATAGCAACTTAATTTAGTTCTACAAAAAATATAGTTGATAACTATTTCGGCTTACCCCTCGTCAGAGCACACCCTAGATTGTTCTGACAAGCGCGTAAGTCGAAATAGCTACCAACTTTATTCCTTATATTTTTTGCAAAACCAAAAATCATTTCTATTTTTTCCCCGTGTTATAATAACTAGAGTTCTACCAAGTAAATGAAAATTCAATCAATTCATTTATCGGTTGTTTAAAAATGGGAATCTACAATTTTGGATTTTTTTTATTAAAACCTTGATTATACTTTTTAAATTAAAGGTTATTGTGATTAATCTGAAAATAAATGAAACATCAAAAGCTATCGTTACTTCCTACAGTAAGAATTGTATGATTCAAAATACGACATAAACCATAAAGATTCCATAAGTCTATAGCTTTATAATTTTTGTAGAACCAAAATACATTACAATTTTTTCACCGTGTTATAATATAGTTCTACCGAGTAAATGCCAATTCAGTCAATAATTCTTATATGTGTATTCTATACAGTAGGATTTTTCGATTGACTTTAATGACTAAAATCTTGATTTCGTGACAAAAGCTTATTTTAATATTCATAAGACGTTGAACTGTCATCAGAAGACGACAAAAGTCGAAACCTGCATAATAACACATTTGTAACTAACATTAAATGGATATAATATTTTCATCAAACGTTTTTTATTCAATGTCTTAAATTATTGGAACAGATTATCAAATTTGAATTTTTATTGAACTTTGTACGATTCCACATGTTTTGTTACTAACGACCCGGTTTCGCCCCACACGGCTGCAGCAATTCAAATTGGATATTGAAATGCCATCAAGCATCTTCAGTCGATATCATACATTACAAAAGATTATGTTAAATACTTAATCCATGCACATAAAACATTGTATGATTATTTTTTTTTTAAATTTGAATTGTTACAACTTTGTACGATTCCATATGTCTTATTACAAACACAAACTGTCAGTTCTGTTGCATCCGTGCGATGGAATACCTGAAGATGCCGAAAGGCGAAACCTGGGTCGTTTGTGATAAGACATATGGAATAGTACAAAGTTGTAACAATTCAAATTTAATATTTAAGTTCCATCAAGCACCTTCAGTCGATATCATAAATTAATGTATGTAAATCGTGTCGTTATTCCCGTTGTTATTTCTACCAATTTTTCCAATTACTGTTGTGAAAACCGTAAACTCTTAATATTGCAGCTGAAAATTTCAATTTTTTTCTTTTACTTGTTTTTTTTATGTCGAAAACCGTTATTTATTATAATAGTTTCGTATATTTAGTCTGGGGGCATTTTAATTTAAGAACATTTTCAATTATCTCGAAATAAAAATGTAACAACTTAATAAATATTCGAAATTGCTTTTCTCCATAAAGTTTACTCGCGTGTACTTGTAAAAAGCAATAAAGTATGTAAGTCGTAAATCAGATAAAATTCTCTTTGTGTGTTATAAAATATTCGAGCGACTTTGGAGGAAAGCGACAATATTTTTTTTTTCGTTTCGCAATTACAGCGTTTTTTTACGCTAAACGATTAATAAAAAAAATAAAGTTAAAAAAAACTACTTAAACTTTTATTTTAGACGGTACTAAAAATTCTTCGGCAAAAAAAAAACGGCAGCTATTTTTATATTTCAAATTGGAAAGCTTGAGTTTTTTTGACATTGCCATCTACCAATGAAAAAACAAAGTAATAATATCAATAAAATTTAACTCGAGAGGATTTCCAAAATTTTCAATCGATTTCGACATTCCTTGTAATAATTAATGCGAACACACCTTCTACAAGTACATACCTTCTGTTGTAAAAGGCATTAGGTATCAAATGCTTTTTTTTCTTTAATATACTTATGATGTTTGAATTGTTGAAGCATTCTATCACGCCGATGCAACTCAACTGATATAAAAAACAGCTAACATCAACGACTAACAAGTTATGTACCAAAGCGGTGAATTAAAAATGAAAAATACAACCCCTAAGGCTGGGATTCAAATAAAAAAAAAATGAATTGATGTTACAATATTGAAATTTTAATGCTTAATTTATCTCAAAATATTGCTGTGAAATGGTTTATTTGTTTGTACCAATATACAAACTCTTCTTGCAATACGTCCAAAACTAACTATGAAATAATATAGTATTAAATAAAAAAATCGAAGAAAAATTATCACACATCGCAGTGGGCAAATCGGTCGTTACTTTTAATCGCCTTATATTTTGTTATAAGTAAGTTATATATATGAGAATTATGTCAAATCATTACTTTTTGTCATTTCACAATCGAATTTCGGGAAAACTTGTCTCGTTTTAACGGCATCCTTTTAATAACATGATTAAATTTAATGATAATCGACATCTATTTACCGCACTTTTACAATGCATCATCCATATAGGATTGTAAAATGTGTACTATTTATTTTATTGGTATTTAAGTAAGCGGAGTTCTTGGTGTAATGGCGATCCAAGAAAGACATTAGCGACACGGAAAAAGGTCATTTGAGATATCAGATCAAGTCTCATAAAATGTTCATACATTGACGTATTTTATTGCGGTATAAACTGAACCATTAAAAGGTATGCTTTGAAACTTTGTATGATTAAAAGCAATATAAAGCTGTACTCACGAAGGGTTTTGTGAGGTTCTGCAAAATTATGTTACTGTTATCAGTTGTAATAAAAAATTGTGGAAATTTTTATCATGTGTGATGTCATATTTTGTCAAAAAAAGTATGTATAGTCTTATAAAATACCATATATTTTTATCACATTTACTATACTAACACATTTAAATATTTAAAAAAACAGTGTTTAGTACCATATCAATAATTTGATCATATAATAATCATGACCAATTTCAAAATATAGCCTTAAAATCAGAGTTAATAATTCATAGATAAAAAAATTATATATTATATATATCTGAATGGAGTAACACTTTTTACAAATAATATTTTAACGACATCTTGGGCCCTAATTTGTAAAAATTAATTTATTTATAATTTTACGATAAATAAATTTCACTGTAATATTTTCAAATAATGCATTAAATAATTAGCATCATTAAATGGTAGTATGAAGTCAAATTGCTGCGAAGTCATCTGTCAGACACGTCTCAGTAACTTCTGAAATACGAATAAAAGATATATTTATTAGTTGATAATGCTTGTGACGATCGAAACCGGTCCTGATCTTGAGAACATAAAATTGCGAAAATAGCACAACAGTGTTTTAATATTTCTTCTGTTTTACATGTATTGATTGCTTAAATCAAGATGTGAAAAGGCGGAAAGTGAATATGTGATTTCGTATGTTTTCTCGTTATCAAAATTCTTAACTCACATTACTGGCAGGGTTGTATGAATCGAAACTAGGTCATTTTTTTTTTCATTCATAATCTTACATTGATTCATAATATAATCGTAGTAGACTATATGTTTTTCTTTTCTGCCATATATAGACAGCGTAATGTTTAGGTGAGATAACAATTTATACAAGAATTACGGAATGATTTTTATATATCCACAGAGGAAACCCGTTTACTCCATAGACAATCTCATTTGGATTCACTCGTCATCCAACGACGTACATATATCCATATTTAGGCGCTAAACTTGGAAAACGAGAGCACCGTTTTACTTATTTCATATCGATTCATGGAAAAACGGATTCATGTAAAATCCGTATTTGTATGTTCTGTGTTCTCATTGTTTTGCTATGGCCAGGGGCGTGTCTCTTCGCGTTATAAGTTCATTTTACAAAATGTATGTATACTTAGAACAACCGGTATTTGCCCTAATGGCATAACGTGTGATCCCGCACACACACGATACGCTTATCCCGGCGGCAGTCAAAGGAAAACGCGACCGTTAAATTTAATGAAACGTTACTCGTACCCACTAATAACATCCTTAAAAATTAACCGAGATTTTTCGTGCCTCTGTATGCATACACTGAAATTACTTTCATACCAAATTGAAATACGTTATAAATATGTATCTATTTGAAGCTTCTAAAATAAAAAACTGATTGACCTACATTTTGTCAAAATTTAACTGAAAATACGTATAACTGACTCCCTTTTACACGGTTAAAACATAAGTTTTTACACATTTGTTTGCTTTAATACGACTTAAAAATACTAATCTGTGTACATATTTATCAAAAAATTGTCAAGCGTTGCATCAATAATGATTTTTCAATTCAATTTAAATTTGTTGTAAATTTATTACGTTTTATTATTTTAAATCTAGAGTAGCTTATGAAAATATTGTTTTGTATAAATAATCAATAAATTCGACTAATTTTTGACGTCGAGAATATCATATTTTGCAAGCACTATCTTTTTTTACATATCATATCTTTTTTGTCACATATCATGTCAGTTCTGTTGCATCCGTGTGATAGAATGCCTGAAGATGCCGAAAGGCGAAACCCGGGTCGTTAATGACAAAACACGTGGAATCGTACAAAGTTGTAACAATTCAAAATTGATATTGAAATTCCATTCAGTCGATATTGTAAATTATATGTTTTTTGCACAAAGTGTCACTCAAATAACACACACCAATAAATTCAATTCCTGTATGTGTAATTTTATTTTGTTTATATTTATCGCAATTTATATTCTCTGATGGAATAAATGATGTATATTTTTCAGTTTTTAATTTAAGATCTGTGAAATTAATTTGTAATATCTCAACATTTAAGCGTAATACAAAGTGGGGGGATATCTCTTTGATGTCGAATTCAATGGGTATATTAAGTATCATATTTTACGTTTTTTTTATCAAGTTCATTCCCCGTTGTGCTTTTGCATAATATTATCTTTCGTCTTTTCGTAGATTATTCTCAACTTCTCACAAAAAGATCACAGAAAATTTCTTTATAAGAAGCCAATATCACTTAAGAAATGGCTTCGCGTGCACTTTTTCATACCGTATAAGACGTCCCATCGCTTACAAATTAAGCCCTTTAATTTACATATAAAAAAATGTAGCAGACTTTTCAAAGCACGCATTCAAAATATTTTTTTTAATCTGGTATTGTTCGACGAGTTAAAATTTTCAGCAGATGAAAAAATACAGTCATACATAATTTATGGTATCTATTGCCCAATTATCTTATTATATTTTCTAATGATTGTTTGTGAATTGTATATTTTTAAAACTGTGCTTTTGATATTCTCATAGAAAGTTTCTATGAGAGTTTCTAAGTCTATTCTATTTTTATATTTTCACGATAGTAATAATATTAGGTGTAGTAAAAAGTCCTGACGTTTTTTTCATACCCGTGTCTTAAAATCGGTCGGCTTCGGACCTTTGGTTAAATAAGATGTCATAATATTTTTTCTTGTGTGTGTAGTGTTGTGTGACATCTCAAGTTACGTTCCGTATAAAAAAAAGGTTCATTCGTCCCAAACAGAATGACCGACCATTGCCCTTCATAAGAATATCTGCGCGGTTGCATGCTTTTTCAGTATTACGCCCAGAATAGTGCAGTCGTCGCCACTAAAGACATTTGCGACGTTTATAGAGACGTGTTAAAGGTTCGAAAATGTCAGAGATGGTTTACAAAATCTAAATTTGGCAATTTAAGCATTGAAAATTACCCTCGAAGTGGACGACCTCATACAGTGGATGAAGTCGCCCTGAAAGCTGAAATCGAAAAAAATCCTATGCTTACAAAAACGAATTGTCCAATATAGTCGGTGCTAAATGGTCAATAAAACAAAAGTACCAGAAAAGGCTGGGAAAAATTCGAAAGTAAGAATTTGGGTGCCACACTCGAGCGATCGGAACAAGGCGCAGCGACTAAGCACGTGCCAATTGCTGCAAAAATAACACACTTTACGACCATTTTTTCTACACCTGATTATCGGAGATTAAAATTGGGTGTTATATACGAATATATCGAAGAAAAAACAATATCTAAATCGTCGACAACAACCAATTCCGACCCTCGCACTGGTATACACCCAAAAAAACTTCTCTTACTTTGTGTTTGGAGGGATTTCAAAGGAATAATTCATTATGAAGTGTTGAAATATGGTGAAACTATGACGGCACAAGTACACTGTGACCAATTAAACAAATTAAGTGCAGCTTTGACAAGAAAGAGACCGGGCAGGATGAATGGACGCAACGATAAACTGCAAAACGAAAACGCGCGACCGCATGTGGCGAATATGACCTGGGAAAAAATCCAGGACTTGGGTGGGAAAATTTTCTTGCATCCACCTTATTTACCAGATCTAGCACAATCGGATTACCATTTATTCCGTTTAATATAAAAAACTTTTAGGGATTAAAAATTTCAAACAAAAAATGACGTGAAAAACGCTATTTCCGACTATTTTAATTCCAAATCAGTAGAGTTTTTTACTAAATGGATTTTAAACTTGTCTAATAGGTAGCAGAAGGTTATAGATAGACAAGGAGATTACTTTTTATAAATAAAAAAAAAATACTAAAAAAAAACACTTTGAGTTTCATTAAAAAAAACGTCAGGACTTTTTACTACACCTAATCAAGCTAGAACAATTTAGCTTTTTTTAGCAAGAGCTTTTTACATTTGTTGCTCCCTCGTTTTAAGGAATTGGATAGGGGGCGAGATATTAGAATCCATACTTTCAACAAATTCATAAATCAATGTTTCAACTATTCAAATTTCACTTGAAAACAATTTATGAATAAAATCCGTAGACACGTAACCTGCAACGTTGACCACTAATCTCCAGGCCTGTCATTTTAATTTCTTATCTGATTTTATAATCATATATAATTATTTCTGATTTACTATATAATATTTAATTTAAAATCTAAAAACTCTTATTAAATCGTAATTATAATGACACTTAGAAATTCATTTTTTTAAAATATAAACTGGAATTAGTTAAGTAAAAACGTCACTTTTATTCTAACATACGGACTCATAGGTAAACCGTATTTAAAACACAACAATTCGTTTATTAATATATTTGTCGTAAATGATGCTCGAATAATAATTGAAGACAATTGAGCACATATAAAAGTGTCTTTTTTTGTATTTTGTTTAGTTTAAAATCCCACACTAGATAAAATAATATATAACTTTCTTAGTGTCACAGCTCATTTTCTCCTTCGTGTAATTTAAATACCCGGTTTTTTGACCTTCCATTAGCACAATTCACAGCCCTGCTTTTATGGTTATTGACAGTTCTCATATCCTAAGAATGCTGCAGGTATCGCTTAAGTTCTTCATTAATACGATATATGAAATAGAAAATAAATGTGTATGACCTCGTTCATTATCCTTGATTGAATGTTTTTGAAAACCAATCCGATGCTAACGGTCGCACCAAGACTCTATCTGGAATTTTCACTGGAACGTTATCTGAAACAAAGAAGTCAAATATATGAACGGTAATGTCGAAATATTGGATATTAAATAATTAAAAAATCAACATTTAGTGACTTTTCCACAGTTTTATATTATCCAATCTGAACCGGTTTCAGTCATCGCGAGTATTATAAACTAGTGAAAATCAAATTAAAATAATGATTTTTTTTTTATTTGGCTCATACCCGTTACAAAAAATTACATATTATAAAATTTTATTTGTTAACTTTGTACGATTCCACATGTTTTATCACTAGCGATCCGGGTTTCGCTTTCGGCATCTTCAGGCTTTGTATCACCCGGATTCAACAGAACTGACGTACAATCAACAGTTTAGCATCATCTATATATAATACTAAAGATATTAATTGAAGAAAAACACAGACCTCCCAAGGCAAGAACTAAATGATAGCTAAAATAAATTTAATAATATTGATCTAATAATAATTAAGACAATTTCCTGTGATAAGTTTCATCAGCGATAAATAGTGTTCGTTAAAATATATTTGGGCTTTTTTTGTTAAAGCATACATACTTATTTCAATTCCGTGATAGAATGCCTAAAGTAGCCGAAAGGCGAAACCCGGTCTTTAGTGACAAAACATATCGAATCGTACAAAGTTTTAATATTTCAAATTCGATATTGAAATTCCATCAAGCACCTTCAGTCGATATCATAAATAATCCATAATTAATAAATGTTGAAATTTTCTTGTCTTAAAACGCGACAAAATGGCGTTCCACCATACTTTTTCAACGTAACTTTTAAAAGTGTCATTAGAAATGATTCCGGAAATACACTTTCGAATAAACTTATCCAGAAAAGCTCTACAGATTCTGAATATCATTTCCTTTTCTTTAAGGAAATACGTGGGTTTTCGCAAATAAATCAAATTGCATCCCCAATAAGAATTCCGTTGAAGACTTAATAGAATTGGAAGTTTTGTTTTTCAAACTTGTCGACCTGAGAGACTTTTCGATCTCTCAGAGTACATTAATCTAAGGTTTCTCCTATAACGACACTCAGACATAAGTTCTAACAGCCAAATTAAAACTAACCTATAATATTTTTTTCTAGATATATTATATATTTTAATAAAGCTTGTACATAATTTCAACGATTCGAATTTGATATTGAAATCCCTCAAACATTTTCAGTCAATCGTACATAATTCTTCAATTGGCAGAAAAGCAATTATGTGATGCTCCAAACTCTACGAATTACCCTAATCCCTTACAAAATAAATATAATATATGTTGCTGCCTTGCTTTTAAATCTCGCTGCCCACGAACATAATACACATTTTAATGAGAATTTATCCACTTCTTGTGTGGTACCATAGTCGTTCTTTGATCCGACGCCTATATAAATATTTGACTCAAAATCGTGCGTTATTGTTTACATGTTACCGGTCCCTTGTTTGACAGGAGTAAAGCACAATTTTTTTTTACATGTCAATATTTTTTACCCACCGGACCAGTACCGAATATTATTAAAAAAAGTTCTATGTTTATTATTAACATCGCTTTTAAGCACGGTTTCTCAAAGTTAGTTAGTCTCAGATCCATAGGAAACGCTGGCTAAAAATTATAAGGTATAAATAACGAAGAAAAATATTTTACGACTTTTGTTGTCTATTCTTCACTGCGTTAAAATGTTTTAAATGATTGAATTACTTTCCTTGGGCAATTTTCTTTTATCTGTTTTGTTATTTATCTATCTAAAAGTGAGTATTTAGCTCTGCTATACCTAGATTAGACATACCTGTATAAACATACTATTTAACCGATTATATGCCAATAACGCGTTATCGCGCTCCATAAACCCCGTGCACAGCTGGCTAGCCGTTACCTTAACGTTCAATATGGAGCACACTTAGACTCTTTTCAATTATCTAATATTTTAAGCGCACAGTGACATCTCTTTGAATAATGGTGAAAAAAGAAGCAGAAAAGATCTGTTTTTGTTTTAATTTTATTTTTTTAAATCATTGCCCGCCCTTTGGGTCCCTTATGCATACCTCACGGCATTGAAAAGGTTAAGAAGATTTATTTTATATAATACAGCGGAATATCCAATTAATTATACTACCCCGAATTACGCCCTGACTTGAAATATTCGCCGCAAATCTCCCGATTGCACGATGCATACAGTCAAATAACTAAATATTTCGTCCATATATTTTGTTTTTACATATTTTATGCAAAACTGAGAATAATTTTAGTTTTGCATTTTTTTCTGAAAAAAAAACAAAATCCCTTATTTTTTTACGAGATTTACTCCACCAATTACACGGTCCCGACTTTAGTGTTAATAGAGGTTTTAGTGTACACATTTCTCTCTTTCTACAATCTTGAAAGGCTATCACGGTATATGTTGAATATTATCTCGAAATTGTAGTAAAAGTGAGTGAAATAAAAATTATTGTAACTCTAGTCGTAAAGCACTTGTTTTGACGATGGCTATTCGGACAGCGAATCAATACTTAACTTTTCATTATAGTCCCGGGATAACATGTCAATTATATTTGACTTTATGATCGTTGCCTTCGGTTTATTGACAAATTAAGTTTGATAGTCGCCGCCTATTGATGCACGGGCGAGCACGGAGGGCGTGCGCTCCATTTGCCTAAGTCAACCCTAGTTGTGTGCCGCCGCAATTGACTGGCAGTTGTAAATTGGTTTTGAAGGTAGGTGGACGAGCACGCGACTGAAGCCTTCGAAGGCGAGGGTACTTAAAAGCAGCGTTAATCACGTTGCGCTATTCAATGACGGCAGAGCTTAAAGCTGGCGGCTACATGAATAAAATTAGGATTGTTACCGTACGAAAAAAATCACAGATATATATTTTTTAAGATATGTTTCGTTGATTGAATTGGCATTTACTTTGTAGAAATCCATTATTACACGGTCAAAAGATAGCAATGTATTTTATAATTTATGATATCGACTGAAGGTGCTTGATGGAATTTCAATATCAACTTTGAGTCAGTTCTGTTGCATCCGTGTGATAGAATGCCTGAAGGTGCTGAAAGGCGAAACCCGGGTCGTTAAGTGACAAAACATGTGGAATCGTACGAAGTTGTAACAATTCAAATTCAATGTAATTTTTAGTTTTACATTTTTTTTAAGATATATAGTTGATAGCTATTTCGACTTACGCCTTCATCAGAACTATGTTTAACTTTATTTATCTACATAGCTTTTAGAAAAGGTACACAGTGCATCTTCTCTTCCGTTTTAACACCCTAGTATCATTATTGTGCTCATAAATTCTAAAATGCGAAAAAAATATTCATAAAGATTTCGAAGAGAAGAAAAAAATACGTTTCGCTTCTTTCGACAGTATCTCAAAACTAGGTATAGCAATACAAGTGTTACCTAAACCGGGATCCCGGAATTTCAGTTAATTTTTCTATATTGAAAATCCGGATTTCGCCTTTTATACAAGAACAAATAGTCAGTTTACTTTGTTTTTTATATAAAATACACTGAATTGTATTAATTATACAGAGCGTAAACTATTTAAATTTGAAATTCTATCAAGCAACCTTCCCAGTTCATATTTCAAAATATTGACAAAATGTTTACTGGTACTCTATTTGCAAAAAATGTTACGTATTACGTATATATTTATTACCTTTGCACAATTCTGTTTTGTCTGGACACATTCATTCTTTTTTTGTATGGAAAATTACAAGGGATACAAACCTTTTTTCTTCCTTCTCATTTTTAGTTTATTTTTTTCTTCCGTTTGAATGTTTCTCAGTATAAGATTCATTTTTAACGCAATCCCTGTTGAATCACTAAGGCGATATTCTAATGCTAAATATTTCAAAAAATCAATTAAATATGTATTAACCAAATTAATAAAGATTATCTCATGAATATTTCAGTACATAAATTAACCCTTTCTTTATATTTTTTACACTGGTAACTCTTATTTATATATGTTTAAGTGTAGTTTAGTAAGTGTACAATAGTTGAGACGTTAACAGCCAGAGGAATTATAGTTTAACTATTTTGAGACGTATAATTAATAATATACAATTAAATTGCTTAGCTGTTCCAAGCTACTAAATACATACATTTGTTAACGTCATTTTATTTCGAATTAGCCTTAGCTTTTTAAAAACATCATAATTTATATGCAAACCAGGTTACCAGAATTATGTACGTAAATAACCGTGAATTTAAAAAACCGACGTGCTTCCATATATATTGTTTGCATTGAAATTTAACCAACAAACCAGACCAGCTCTTAGAATAACACTTAAGAATCTTCCAAGAGAAACGTGTTAGTAATTTAACAGGGGATTATAAATCGTTTTACCGAAGAATTTTAGAATTAGACAGAGGTCAACAAATTCAAGTTATATTTCCACTTTTAAGGTGTTAATTGTCACTTATTATTGGTTGTTTGTTACTTATATCACACATTTTTAATATTAATATTTATTTCCACAATAATTATTTAATGATCAGGACATGTTTCGCTCATCGTGTGCATTATCTACTGATAGAATACAATTTACAAGCAAGTCTATTTGTTCAATATTTTTGAATTAAATGTAGCAGGTATATATATATACAAAACCATGGGTTCAAAACAAAGAAAAAAATTACAGGAAATCATTGTTTAACAGTCACATAATAAAATTTCCCACTCCTTACTTTTTTCTAAAGAGTTCTTTATGCTCAGAGCTCTTAATGGATTTGAATTCTTATAACTTTGTACAATTCACGTCCCGGGTTTCGCCTTTCGTCATCTTCAGTCATTCGATCACACATATGCAACAGAACATGTCAAATCGTAAAAAGTGTAACAATTCAAATTTGATATTGAAATTCCATCACGCACCTTCAGTCGATATCGTGAATCATAATAGATTATTTATCTACCTTAATTTTCTTTGTTACTATTTTTACATCGTGTTATCATAGAGTTCTACCGAAAATTCAGTAAAATGCACTTTATGTAGATTATTACGAATCCGGCAATATTCCGACACAAAAAAAACAGCTTGTACACAAAAATTTTAAACGCTATTAACAATTCTATATTTTTGAGTATTATCTATCAACATTCTGAAATCCACCGTGTTAACAGCCAGCAGTCAGAGGGTTAAACTATTATGTTACTTTGGCAAGAGTAATCAAAGGGCGGGTAAATTTTACATCTGTACTGTAGAATGTTACTCCCGGTCCTTGAATTGATGGACCTTATACAATATCATATAATGATTGATGACCTTTTCTTAAGAAAACGAGAAGTGTTTCTATAGATATTCAACCCAGAGCTTTTGTTTGCCTCGTAACAATGTCTGTCAAGAATTGAATGCGTATTGTTTCTTATAATTAAAGTAAACTGGGGTGTTCTTGTTAATTTACTTCGCTAATGATTTGTTAATTCTAAAATGAAGGGTTGAAAAAATTGTCAATTAATTCATTTGAAATATATTTTTCTTATTTTCGATGTATTCGGCAGTCAGTGACTTTGTGGGGTTAATTTTTAATTAACTTTTGATAAATGTTGTCTCACCACACCAAGTTATTAATAAGAATGTTATTAGTTTTAACATAATATATATTTATTTAAATAATTCGATCAAACAAATCATTGCCCCAAAAACAAAAATTGAGTTTTGACTAAAACTAATTTATGATATCGACTGAAGGTGCTTGAAGGAATTTCAATATCAAATTTTAACTGTTTAAATTTTGTACGATTCAACATGTTTTGTCGCTAATGATCCGGGCTTCGCCTTTCGGCATCTTCATGCATTCTATCGCACGGATGTAACAGAACTGACGCACAATAACTTACTTATATCTAAATCACAATAATAGGGGACCGAGAAAGATTGTGTTGCCCTCATTTCCCTTTCATCTTAGGTGTTTCGCAAAATTACAAAAAAAAGAGGGGTTCTGTGGAGTTGGAGTGAAGACAAATCTCTTCATGGTGGTGACACTGATTCGTGACCTTGAGGTCAACCCTCAGTGTCCCGGACGTTCTGGAAGTTTTCTTGGAGTCGTGATTTCATCTTCTTCTTTTCTTCTACTGTCCAGAACCGTACACAACTAACTGGCTGCCAGACAGAGGAGAAGACTGGAGAGTGAGTTGGGTTGGAGATTTAGGCGGACTTGTGTTTTGATCGATGTGCTTTTTCAAAATTTCAGGATTACGAAATTATAATTACAGGTCCATCAGCTAGCTCCCGTCAATGGGAAAGTTGTTAGAGCGCGTAATAAAATCTAAATCAGAGGAAGTCGCTTGGGAAACAAAACTCATTCCGGATGAGATACGGTTTCAGAGCCGCACACTCCACCAATTATCAACTGCTTTGAGCAGTTGAATTCTATAAAGACAGCTTCTGCCACAAACAGTTTACCAAGGTCCTATTTTTGGATATAGAAAAAGTTATTGTACAATGTATACACGCTCGGTATGGGGGATATCGTGCTTGTAGAGAGACACAAGGATTTTGGTAAACTGTTTGCGGCAGAAGCCATCTTTTTTGGAATAAAACTTCTCGAAGCAGTTGATGGTTGGTAAAGTGTGCGGCTCTGAAACCGTATAAACTCATCCGGATTGAGTTTTTTTCCCTAAGCGACTTATTCTGATGTTGATTTTATTACGCACCCTCACAACTTGCCCCATCGACGGGAGCAAACTGATGGACCTGTAACCGTAATTTCGTGATCCTTGCCCGGTTCGGACAGGAAGGAATATAATAATTCGTCTACACGCGCGATGAGCGCTGAGCGCAAACTCGCAGACTATCTATCATCGATGGAAGTAAACTGATGGGCCAGTAGCTCTCCGGAATCCGGTGACCCTATTTGTGTATTATCCAGTATCGGACGGGTCGAGCTTTCGAGGGAGTCTGTGACTATTTTCCGCTTTGTCCTCTGTCGTGCTGGCTTGGGGTCCCCGTCTGAGAAGCTTACTTTTAAGCATCTGGTCACAATTCGGTTGTTCCCTTGTTCACCTCAGCGACGAGTCGGTCTTTTCCCGATCTCGCCCACAGACAGGGTTCGCGTGTTTTTGCCAATCTTTTCTCCCTGATAAGGTTTTTAACCCAAAGAGGGGTGTGTCAGGTCTGTGGCCATTCGCGGAGGTGGACCCGTAGCAGAATCTTTAGCGGTTTGGATAGTGCCCGTTAGGTTATTCAACGGCTTTGTCGATGACCGTCGGATCTATTAAGTTTTCCGGAACTATCTTAACGTGTCTCTCAGTCATCCCAAGATATTCGAGTCTTGGTGTTGATTGACATTTTAGCGAGAGATTCGAGTGAGTCTGCCTATACTCAGGAGTACAGATCTGTGATCGGAGTTGAGTTCCTGATCCACGCTGACACGTGATACGTGATAGACTTCGCCATTCTGGCAAACGCTTATTATAATATCCGCGTTATTGAAAGGGGTAAGGAAAATGGTCGTCTCGAGGAGAGCTGCTACGACGGCGTGACTTTTTGTCGCGAAGTTAAGAATCATTCTTGTGCGAGCATTTGTCAGTCTGCTGTTCCAGGCTGAGGTGCTTGGCGTTGAAATCGCCCGCAAAAACGGTTGCGATGTTTATCTGATTATGACAGTATCCGTTTAGGTGTACAATATGATGGAGATGATTTTAATTTCTGTGTTTTTTGTATTTAAAATTATTGCGGTTGCTACAATATATGAGAGTGTCGATGCGAGAGAAGAGGCAATGGTCTAAGTGACATTTAACAATGATGGCAATTCCACTGTTATTATTAGTCAGTCTTTTCGTTGCGGTAAGGTAGGTATAGTTTGAGATATTAAATCTTTTCGCCGTTTTCAAGTTTGTTTCGCTGACAAAGTAGTATTCAACGTCGTAGCTTGATATGAATTTAACAATCTTCAGTTTGTCTTGAATTAGCGTTTTGTAATTTGTTTTATTTTAGGCAATGTAATTCGTAATGTTTGTTTTGATTATGTTCGCAGACTGCGAGTCGCTTTCTAAGGTTCGCGATTTCTGCATGAAGTGCGCGTTCGCAAGGGATCGAGGCGAATTAGTTTTGTGTGGGGGAGTCGGGAGGAAGGAGAACTTTTGCTCGCCTGTCTGGCATTGGTTTTTAGGTTCCTGGATCGCTGGACGATGTCACTCATTATTGAGGCTTAGAAATTGGTCGTCATCGGAGCAGGAGAGGCTTCCTGGACCTCCCAGGGGAGTAGGGGCGTCCGCGCTAGTTTGCGGGGTGCGGCCCTGTACAATTAGCGCAGGTGGCCGGGCCGTCATCTCTTATACGTTTGCAATCAGATGCGGAATGAAAATCGTCACAACGCACGCACACTTTGTGGCAGCTTTGGCTGGCGTGTCAGAATTGTTGGCAGTTGTAGCATTCATTGGCCAGCTGCCGTTTTTCGTCGGAGGGATTCCACTTTTATGGAGAAGAAGTGGAGACGATAAACGATAGCTGGTCAATGAATGCCACAACTGTCAACAGTTTGGACACGCCAGCAAAAGCTGCCACGCAAGTGCATCCATCGTGGCGATGTATCTGATTGCAAACGTATGACGGCCCGGCCATCTGCACAAGCCCGCACCCCGCAAACTACCGCGGATTCTCCTACCCCCCTGGAAGGTCCAGGAAACCGCTCCTGCCCCGGCTCTCAGACGATTCGCGAATATAATCGAGACAAACATTACGAATTACATTGCCTAAAATAAAACCAAGTTCCTTCCAATTGACGTATTTAGAACACCAACAAAACGCTAATTTAAGACAAGCTGGAGATTGTTAACTTCTCCTATCAAGCCACGACGCTGACATACTACTTGCCAGCGAAACAAATTTGATACCCGCGAATAGATTTAACATCCCAAACTTAAGATACCTTACCACGACGACCGACTGGACTTAGAATGGCGGAACTGCCATCTTTGTTAAGTGTCACTTAGACCATTACTCTTCTCCCACATTGACACTCTCACATATATTGGAGAAACCGTGATAATTTGAAATACAAAAAACACAAGAAAAATTAAAATCATCTCCATCTTTTGCCCATCTACGCGGATACTGTCAGAATCAGACAAATTGGATGAAACCGACAATCACCGCAACCGTTTTTGCGCCGATTTCAACGCAAAACACTCGTCCTGGAACAGCAGATTGACTACTGCTTGCGAGAGAATGATTCTTAGCTTCGCGACAAAAATCCACGCCGTCATAGCAGCTCTCGAGCCGACCGATTACCATAGGCCTACGAATACTGCGGATATTATAATAGACTGCCATTCTGGTAAATGCTTATCACACAACCTTATGTCAGCGTAGTTCAGGAACTAAACTCCGGTTACAGACCTGTACAATCCTGTGTACAGCAGATCTACTAGACCCTCTGGCTAAAGTGCCAACCAACACCAAGACACGGACGTCTTGGGATGACCTTGAGACACACATCAAAGACCTAATAGATCCGGAAAACTTAACAGACCCAACGGCCATCGACGAAGCCAACCCAACGGATGCTATCCAAACCGCCAAAGAGTCCGCTACAGATGCCACCTCTACGAACGGTCACAGACGTGATACCCACCCCTCTTTGGACTTACCTTACTTACCTACCTAATCAGGGAGAAAAACCATGCCAGAAAAGATTGATAAAAACACACGAACCCTGTGGAGAGATCAGGAAAAAATCATCTCTCCGTTAAGGTCAATGAGGGAACACCGCTCAATCCGGCACGACGGAGGACAAAGCTGAAATATTTGCTGACTCCTTCGAAAAACAATTCGCTCCCTCATGGGCTCGAACCGTTCGATCATGTGAGTAGATCGAATGTACTGGAAGAATACACAAATATTTTGATTCAATTCCAGCCTCCCTCGCGCTAAAACTTATCGAACCCGATACAACTGGCAAGATGAAGATTTCAGACTCAAACACCTTCCCAAGAAGGGGGTTGTGACACTTACCAAAGTCATTAACGCCTGCTTAGTGCTACGCACTGCTTAGTGCTAAGTTTTTTTTCATAAGCGTCTTCCTCATATTCCGATTTCATTATGCTCTCTAACAACTTGCCCATTGACGTGAGCAGTGAGCAAGGTGATGAGACCTGTAACTGTAATTTCGTGATCCTTGCCCGGAATGGGCAGGAGTATAACACGTCTCCACGCACAATATCCCCATACGCCGAAGATACAGCAATATTAACCTGGTCAGCTAATAGAAATAGATCTTCTTAGCTCATCCAAATGGCGAGTGACAATATTGCTTCCTGTTGCTACGATTGGCGACTTAAAATCCATATGGAAAAGAGTAACGCATTTAATTTCAACCATAGAAATAATCATCAACAAACACCATTGAGATGAAAGATAATCTTGAGAGATAAAAAATGTTAAAATGCTCGGCCCTACGATTGCGAGTGCGAGTCCTTCAGCCCTTAACCGTCCGTATACGGAACTTCAAAAAACACAACGATATAAAAAGACACCAGGTATCTCAAATTACGTGAAGACTAAACCCGATGATTATCTAAGGCAAGGTTCGTGCAGTGAAATTACAAACCACCCAGAACAGAATATTGCATACAATCACTGACGCCCCGCGGTTCGTCCGTGGTTCCACAATTTACAGAGACCTAAAGATCAGAATATTTTTATTTTTGTATTTATATGCGAAACACAAATACACCCAGGCCTTGTATAACATGGTTTTATACAACACGGATGTACAAATTGTCACAGTTTTATAAAACACGCTTTGTATAACACGGCTTGAGGGGAAAAAAACATTATAATGAAATGTTGAATGATCCTACCACAATTAATGACTCGGAAAGCAGTTGCAGCAAATTAGCTACATATTTCACATAAAAAGAATAATTGACAGCTTTGAATTGGCTGCTAATTAGGTATTTTTTTTATTAATAATGATCCTATAATGGAAAGAATTTCACATTTCAAGAGGGAGTTACAAAATATTTTGGAACCTTATAAGGAAACACATAAGATTTATACGCTAAAAGCAGACAATTACTTATTAACGATTTTTTTAAAACTAAAACCACAAAAAATTTACAGTCCTCCGATGATGAAAACTCACAATTGATCTCGAAAAAGAGTAAAAATATAAAATTCTAAGTGATGATGAATGAATGGTATGTTATGTTTTAAAAGTTTCTTTCAATTTATATGTATATTTGTTTATTTAAAAAAATAAAGTATATATTTTTATAAACTATCTTCAATTTTTAATTTTTGGAACGCAAACTTAATTTTGTACGAACTTCAAACCTTGTATAACAGGGATTTGTATTACACAAGGCTTTTATGGACCATTATAATTGTGTTATATCAGGCCCAGGTGTACACACCCTTGGTCCCCCATTATTGTGAATAAGATATAAGTAAGTAAATATTGTGTGTCAGTTCTGTTGCATCCGTGTGATGGAATTCCGGAGGATGCCAAAAGGCAAAACTCGGGTCATCAGTGACAAAACATGTGGAATCGTACAAAGTTATAACAATTCAAATTTGACTTAAAAATTTTTTAGAGTGTAAAATATTGTATGCTGACTATTTCTTTGTATTCTAAAATGAAAATTATATCACTTTTATAGTAGAAATTGGATCTCAAATGAATTATTTCACAAAGTCTCAATGCAGTCTCGTTTATGTCAAATTTGCATACATTTTTTTATTTTTTCATTCGACTACGACAGAATTAATCAAAATTGAATTGAGCAGTGGTGGTTGTTGATAGTAGAAACAGCTACCACTGTATCTTTTACTGAGAGGTTTGAAATAAAGACTGATATTAAAATACTATCATATGTATAAAAAAAAAAAAACAATTTGAATTGCTGAAACTTCCGATTGCGATTCCGAAACTACGATTCCATATGTTTTATTATTGTTGATCCCGGTTTCGCCTTTCAGCATCTTCAGACATTCTATCGTATGCTACAAACTTTCAACACTCACATCTAATATTGAAATTCTATCAAGCACCTTCAATCGGTATCAAAAATTATAAAAGTGTATATTAAAATATTTTGCAATCCCTTGTCATAATAAAATATGAAACTAATTGTTTTCGATTCTAACGCACTTTTTTTTTCATTTTTCCAGGACCAACCTCAATTGAAGTAAAAGTGATTTCGGGAAAATATGTTGTGCTTCATTGCCGGAGTATGAAAGCTGAAGCCTTCTCCATTCTTCCGACGCTTTCGTTCCCGGATTCCGGAGACAACATTGAATCGTTCAGCTTCAGCGAGTGTCCACTGCCCACCACTCCCTTTGGAGAGATCATAAACCGGTTCGGATTTTCGAGAGTGCGAACGGTTATGTTTCAATCGTATGGACAAAACTTATCGAATACTCTCAAGAGACAACACCTCAAAGGACTGGACGGTGTCACTCGACTCGTTTTATCCACAAACGGAATGACAGACCTGGCAGAAGACACGTTCGACGACATGACAAACCTGACATGGCTTAATCTCAGATCTAACAAAGTCCACCTCAAACCTGGACTCTTCAAATCAATGACACAACTCAATTTATTAGAGCTGGGACAAAACGACTTGCCGAGTTTACCTCCGGGACTTTTCAAACATTTGGGATCATTGAAACAGTTAAACCTGTGGCAAAACAGCTTAACGAATCTATCAAATGAAGCTTTTGAAGGTTTGAATGCTCTCGAAGGCTTAGATTTAAGTTCAAACGGTATAGAAACATTACCCGCCGGAGTGTTTCACAGTCTTCCCAATTTAAAACTTCTCAATCTCTACGCCAACAATTTAAGCTCTTTACCTGAAGATCTTTTTGCCAAAAACACACAACTTGAAATTCTGAAACTCTTCAACAACAAACAAGACCTTATGGAATTGCCGAAAGGGCTGTTGAGTAACCTGCCTAGGCTAGCCGATGTCAGACTGAGCCGTTGTAAAATATCTGTTCTTCCGGAGTCTCTTTTCTGGAATTCAACAGATATAAGAAATATATCGCTCGAAGAAAACGCCCTCATGGAAATACCGAAGCACTTACTCAAAGATCAAATAAACTTAACGCAGTTGGATTTGAGCGATAATGAAATAACGTTAATACCAGACGTAGCCTTTCGGTCGCTTCTGAAACTTGAAATTCTCAAATTAGACAACAACAGGCTAACAAAAATTTCCGGGTAAGTTAAACAATCTAATACCTTCAATACATTTTCTTAAACTTCATCATATAACCTATGTATTATGTACTAACATAGAAATATAACACTAGTATAGAGATCTTAATAATATCCTGACCTGCCTTGGTTAAATACAACATTCTTTTAAATTCAAATATCACAATCCATGATTCCAAGAGATGTCACTATATGCACCATATTTTAAAATCATTCAATTTGTTGCTTGAGCTTACACATTTTTTATATGGCCGGCCCTACAAACATGAAATTGTATAGCACTTGCACATGCTGGTGGCACACATTGAGTTAACACTCATAGTAAAATACTCTTTCTGATATGAAAATTGTTTTCGATTTCTTGCTCATCATAAGAGAATGTATAGTATCACTTAACCTTTTACGTTTTTTTTTTTTATATACTATTATCAAATTCAAAATCTTGAAAATTTATATATTTCTACATATTTTGCCACTAACAACCCAAATTAATCATTTCAACATCTTCTTGTATTTTGTGACCCGCATACATAGAAAATAGTTTGCATCAGTTGTATACATAATTTCATTTTGAAATTCCATCAAGCACCGTCACTCGATATTGAAAAGCATACTTATATATATTGAGATAAATTTAACAGATTATAATTTTGCTCAGTTCTAACTACCTCATGTAAACAACAAATTAAATCATTAATTTTCCATTTGACTAATAAAAATAAATACAATATTTATCTGTTAACTACTGCCATATTTAATTCATTCATTTCTGAGATGTAGCAGTAAAAGTATTCCCCGAGCAATCAGCTGGGCCTAGGTTCAAGCCCTGGTTAAGTCAACACGACATGGATGTTTTTTCTCCGCAAATTGATCTTGAGCAACTTTAAAATAATATATTCATTTTGCCTTAAAAATTTCAATATACTTGCTGCCTTGACAGATAGCTGTTATACCAGACATTTTTTTTTTCATTATGATAGATCTTAATTTTTTTTGAAGGTATACTGTATACTGTATGGTTTTTAATGGAATAATATTTAAATTATCAATACATGTGGAAATACAACTAAAAATTACGTTTTATTGTTTTATTATATGTAAAATAATATTTTTATCATATAGAATTTTTTTGTCACAGAAAAATCTTTGGATATCTATCAATGCTGAAAGAGCTGAGAATCCGAAACAATAATTTGAAAGAAATCGACTCATCCGCCTTCGCATCGTCAAGAAATATCGAATTCATCGACTTATCATACAACATGCTGACCCTGATGGAAGACAATGTGAACATTGAATTTGCTCAATTCACCGAAACCACCGAGCCCAGATCGCCGTTCAACATTCTCAGCAATCTTAAGTACTTGAATCTCAGTCACAATTCCGTCACAGAAATCTTCTCAGATTGGAAATATGAAATTATAAGTCTGACAGACTTGGATCTTAGCTATAACAGGATTTTCAGAATTACGGTGAGTTTTATTTTGATCAAACATTTATTTTAGTTTCAACAGTATATCAACCTTTTTTTTTCGAGCTAATTTCATATGAAACAAAAAAATAATAATTTGTATTCAAAAATTTGAAGAATGCTTTTGAATTCACTGATTTCTAATTTCATATGTGGACTATAATCTGACTAATTCCAAATTAACAATGATGGCTTTTAACATCAATATTATGCTGTCACATTATCAAATATATAGTAATGTCCTCAAAGACTAAAGTACTAGACCAGAAATCTAATGAATAAAAAATATTTTTTTAATTGGAAATTTAAATCTTACAGTTTGCCGATGTGAATTTCCTATCTGATGAAATCGAAGTGGATTTAAGAAACAACAACATATCCACGATCGATTTCAAAACAGCGAATCATTACTACCAACCCGGTGTCGCCCAAGAGAAACTGAAATCTTCTAACTCCGTTAAAATACTTATCGATAAAAACCCCGTCAATTGCGATTGCGTTTTATACGGGTTCGTCCGATACCTTGAAGGAAAATTGAACGCCCAAGTCAAAAATATTGTGAGAGTCGACACCGGGGCCGCCACGTGCGCTACGCCCAAAGAGATGGAAGGAAGGCTGCTGACCGACCTTAAGGAAGACGAGATGCTCTGTCCGCTGGATGAACCGCAGAGCAACTATGAAAAGATGTGTCCGACAAACTGCACTTGTTTTGTTCGCGTCTCTGATAAGTCGGTCATAGTCAACTGTTCCGGTTCATATTCACTGTCGGCGATTAATTTACCAAATGTAAAACCAAACAACTTAGATTACACCGAAGTGCACTTCGAGAAGAATCACTTGCTGGATTTGTCGATATTCTCAAGTAAAAGCACTACATTTAACCAGATTACTAAGTTATACGTAGCAGGAAATAATATCACTCGATTGAGCGACAATGATATCCCGACTAATATTGAGGTAACTATTTTTTAATTACTTTTCATCAATTCTTTACTCCTCAATAAGAGCCATTAATTCTTCTAGCCACAACTTTTATCCCTGCCATTTGAGGAAATAGAAAGATTATAATATCTCTTTGTAAAAATTTTAACTACAATTATTTCAGCAACCCTTCCCATAAAACAATCAGCCATGCCCTAGAATTCCAATGTTTACTTGAAAAAAAAATTATAATCTTTGAATTTTATTTCTAAACAATAATTATGTGATATATCACATTGCAGCCATTTTTACTATTACATGAAAAAAAATATATCTTTCTATTAAAATGTTATAAAAGCAACATGACTTTTTTCTTTTGATTAAGTTATAAAGGATTGGTGACATAATTATTCCAATTTTTGACAGTGGATAAATATGAATCGCTAAAACCTTTCATACAATTTTACGATTTTATTTTGCATACCACTACAATTCACTCTTCGATATTTTGTTGAAATTTATGATAATTTTTTTTTTTTGTTTTCAGTATTTTGACCTGAGGAACAATTTATTAAAACATATAAATTCATCAGTAGCCGATATTTTGAGCAATTCAACGAGCCTAAAGCAAATCTGGTTCTCAGGGAACCCTCTCGACTGCGACTGTGATAATCTGCCGTTCCTTTCATTCTTGCAAACCAACTACGAAAAGGTATTGTGGCGAAAATATTTCTTTTTCCTCATTATAAGACCTTTGCTGTGAAGACATGTAGTCTCGTTCAATATATTCTAAATCTTGACCGATTGGGATAATAATGCAAGAAAATTAGCTCTTATGACAAGTAATTGATAAGTAAAATGTGCAATATTAATAAACGGACCGTACCCCGGTAACAACAACCTAGAGACTGTTGGTAAAAATGTATTGTATATTTTCCAACTGATCAGAAAATTAACATAACAATAACAACAGCTGATTATATTCCATTTCACTTTAGCCTGTTGATTGACATTCTTGGTAAGAAATTTTTCGACAAATTTGATGCCTTGTAAAATTTTAGAGTGATTCATGATTAATATTGTTCTATCTATTTTCAGGTGAAAGACTTCTCCAACATCACCTGCTCTGACGGCCAAGTCATTCCCCGCATTGCCCTTGGAAAGATATGCGGTGCTACTCCTGCTATAATAGCGGTCAGCGTGGTCATGGTGGTCATCAGTGTGGTGCTGGGCATATCGGCAGCCCTCTTTTATAAATATAAGCGAGAAATCGTGGTGTGGCTCTTTGCCAAAGGACTCTGCCTGTGTTGCGTTTCCGAGAAAGAACTCGATAAAGATAAACTGTATGACGCCTTCATTTCATTCTCACACAAAGATGAAGAGTTTATCGTTAACAAATTAGTTCCGGAACTTGAAAAAGGACCCCATCCGTTCAAGATATGTCTGCACTTCAGAGATTGGGTGGCCGGAGAGTGGATTCCAACGCAGATCGCAAGATCTGTGGAGGACTCTCGCAGAACACTAGTCGTGCTCTCTCCCAACTTTTTGGAATCAGTCTGGGGAAGGATGGAGTTCAGAGCCGCTCACAGCCACGCCTTGAAAGAAGGAAGAGCGAGGGTGGTCGTCATTCTCTACGGAGACATCGGCCCCACCGACAATCTTGACGTTGAACTACAGGCTTATCTCTCAATGAACACTTATGTCAAATGGGGCGATCCGTGGTTCTGGGATAAACTCCGGTACGCCCTACCCCACCCGCAGAACAACAAGAGCCTACTACCCACGCAGAACGTCATCAGCAAGAAAGGTTTCGACGACAGGCTGGAACTCATCCATCCGACGACGCCCAGCACGCCCCCCGGTCAGAACACTCCGCCCGCCCATCAAGCCCACTCCAACCCCCTGATGAATCACGTCAACTCGATCCCCAACGGAATCAAGCCGCCTAATATCATGAACGGCACCATTACTATGAACGGGCTCAAGGTAAATGGGAACGCCAAACATAGTGACGTCTGAATGATCTTTCAATTGAATAAACAATAAAGGTAACCAACTCAAGACTGGTAGTGCATACAACTAATAATTATCGACTACAAATAAGACATAGGTACCAAATCGAAATGGACACTCATTATTGGTAAAATAAATAAAGAAACAGTGGTGCAAAGACGTTATTTAATTATTACTAGCGTTGGGTGAATTTTTGGGAGTGGCGTATCTGTACAAAAGACTGATTATGAAAACTATAATAACTAGACTAGAACAATGATTTTAATGGGCTTAATAATATAATTATCTCACTGGTAACATTAATTTCAGCTGTGTATTTAAATGCTAAGATTATTTCAATCAGCATAATCATGTAGCTTTAAATTGTGCATGTAACCATATCATTGCATCGTGAATGAACTATTTTTTTTTTATCTTCAATTATCCGCCAACCCATTATTGAAATAAGTATCGTTTACATGATATATCTATTAGTAAGTGATGGCTTATAAACTTTCATCACTTTTGCTTAATCACCGAGAATATTTTTTTAAAATCATCTTGTCATTTAATTAATATGCATATTGATGAATACGCTCGATGTAAAGAAAATGACAAAATATTATGTTAATATATTGCATCAAATTTAGAAAAAAACTGATTTATAACTAACTAAAAGCATTTTAACTTGATTAAAAATACTCTCTTACGACTAAACGAGTCTTTATAAATATGTGCTTTTCAAAATTCATATTTTGAATAATTGTATCGGTTACTACAGTCTATCTGTTGACCTTTACTCCTATAATTTCTTTTCTGTACATATAAGACTTTTTTTTATTACATATAATATTTTTCAGTTCGTGCATACTGATTTTTTTTATCGAATAATTTTAATTTAGTGTGTTAATACAACTATTATAATTAGTGAAAATACTCTCGTTTAGTTTTAGCGGAATCGTGATTAAGATTTATTTTGACAGTTGAGATATAATCGAAAGCCAGTATTCGAGGGGTTTAATATTGAAATAATATTTATCTTATTTGACAACTACTGTAAAAAGGATAGCCTACAAAATATTTCACGTTCAAATATCACAAATGAAGATTTTAAAACAATGTCACCGTAGAAAAATCCTTCTTACATTAGGAATACCCTGAAATATACTTAGTTATAGAATATTGCATTTGAAACAACCATTATTCAAATTCATGTTTTTTTTTGCTTGTTATATTATTTGTTGATTAATTTTAAAATACCACCAGTGTTGCTCTTATTTGACCCACAACCACAACATCATTGCCGTTTCCATAATGAAGTAACATCATTATTGTGGAATAGTTGTTTACAAATCCCCTTGGCAAAATGTCAAATATTTTTAGGTTATGAGTCTTTCCCACCATTCTTATTGGCCAAAGACAATAGTCATTTTCAAGAGCTATGTAAAACAATCACCTCATACCAATTATGTATCATGTATATATATATACATAACACTAAGAAACAATATTTAAGCTGTGCCGGTTTATTTCATTTTTTTTCCATATATTTGACAGTATCTTTGTGGAAGCTAAAAAAAAATTATAAAATTCACATCTTTGCTTTATTGCTAGTTTGTAGAATAATTATTGTATTAAAATTAAAGTATTTACTTGAGTATTCAATCTGGGATTTTTTTTTATCAAAACCTCTACTGGAAATGACTGTGAAAATCTACTAAATACTTATGATGATACACATACAATCACTCTTCTTATAAATAATCATACATAATTCCAAAACAATACTGGTATTTCGATACATAATAAGTGGCCCATAAGTGCTAACCCATTTAAAAACACCTAAATTTCATGATTTTGTTCAAATTTGTTATATTTTTATCTTTGAATGACTTTTACTCTGGTAAAGTTGAAAGAGGATATACTTTGTGACATTGGCTACTGACTACTGGCTAATAGAAGTGACAATTTAATTGCGTGGCCGGCACCATGCACACTTTTCTAAACACACAAACGCGTGATTGGCTTTCGTCCTGTAAGATAAGCCTTCTGTAATTGCATTATCCATTTATTTTCTCTCATACTGCAGAAAATATATCGTGACTTGATCTAAGAATGAAATAAGTCATTAAAATTAAAAAAAAATCCAAGTAAAATTTGTCTGTAGAACTTCTCTTTCGGACTAAACGTTAGTGGTTAACTTCCTTTTGACTTTTGATTGTCAAATATGAACTGACAGTTAATGGCTTTCTCTTAAAGCATAGTCGAATGCAGATGTTTTGAATTTCAAACATAGTGTATTTGCCTTTATATTCAACAAATTTTACTTTAGTATTTCATTTGTATATGACACATTGCTATTGTTTTGAAATAATATAGGCCATAAGTGTTGATTAAATAAGTCTCTCCAAATATTATTGTAATAGACAATGATAAATATCCTAAATCTGATTACATCTAACACCGAGGATTTAGTTTGATTTATCTTTAATGTATTTTTGTTTAAGTGCGTATTATTTTATATTTTATTGAGCCTTGTTATAATTTTTGATGGTATCCTAATGTGTTTTAACGTAAATAATATAGTTAATAGTCTTAAAAATGTTCTTGATTAAAATTGTCGGATATAAATTTAATTTTGATTTTCATGATTATTTGTGTATCAAAGAACATGGCTCAATCTAAAGATACTGAGTGGACAAATCTTATTTTGTAAATTGAATACCATCCTATAGGTAATATTACAGAATTGATTGTTATAACAAAAGAAAAAACTAAAGTCAAGAAGCAAAATGTAGACAAAATGATTAATTAAGAAATCTTTATTTGAAAGCTATATAGTATTTGACATCTACTTTTATCAACTATATATGTCAATACTACTCAAATATTGACCAATGAAACCGGTACCGGTCTGGCATTAAGTCAGCCAATCCACAGCCAGTTTACTCTTACTTCCACTCTTTACAACTTAACATGATGAAGTCATAAAGAAATTGAAAGTCGAATGCCTAGACCTCTATGGTTTTACAATAAAAGCTTGGCTGTGAGTTTGAATAACAAACATATTTTAAGTGTGGCCGTTGTCTTCAATAAACACAGCTGACCAAGCTTGCGGCATTTTTTTTTTCACTTTAGTATATCCAATTGAAATTTGAGTACGCTTACAGATAATGTAAAAGTATTCACAATCTGTTTCATTAACTAGTTTTACCCCTGTGTAACTTTTTTGTTTATATCATAAAATGTTAAACACTCTGTATACATCGACAAATTTTGGGTAGCACTGCAATATATTCATTGACCTATTGTTATCCCATTTCCAGTTGATTTGTGTAAAATTTATTCAGTCACCTAATATTTAAAAAAATAATTCAGTAATATTGTTGTTGAGAAAACTTATGGACATTATAAATTTAAATAAGACTATAATTGAATGAAAAAAATTAGCTTTTACATGAATTTTTGACACTGTTAACACTTGTATTTTTGACTATCATATGTTAACATAACAAATCAGCCATCTTAACAGTTGAGACTTTAGCAATCAATGGGTTAAACTTATTTTGTATTAAAAAGTTTATCGATAGCATTCAGAAAATTACAATAATTTAACAATTTATGTTATCTGTCCTTGATTTCATGCTTTGTCTATACAAGCAATTTTAACCAAAATATTTCTGTGTAACATATTTGATCAAGTTTTTATACTTTTTTCATCAGTAGTACATCATGATATATCAAATGTGTATTTGAATTATTTAAGTTATACTGTATTATATGTCAGTAATGATAATGACAAATTTGTGATTAAATTAATGTAATAAATTGCTTAGAGTTTTGACAGTTCATGGTCAAATGTTAAAGATTCTGACAGGAATACCGGTTAATGAAAATCAGTGTGGTTATACTAAAATATGTCACAAAATTTTCCAACCGATAGACTTGTCACAGTCGGCCATCTTTAAACAATCAAAAGCAGCTCTAGAGTTAAATGAGTGTGATGGTTTTCTCCGGATATTATAGCTCTGGATTATTTTATTCTGGAAAATGTCACGGCATGTAATCAACCTATAGGATCCGTTTAATGTTGATAAATTGTCGAATAATTTTATTCAATATTGTAGTATAATTATTATTATGTTCAATGTAATTTTTAATGTAAATAAAAGGATTTATTTTTAAATATACTATTTTATTAAGACATAATGAATAGCTAGCGAGCATTATTTTGGCATCTTAGAAAACGTAGCGCATAATTGAATGCTGCTAATAAAATTATTTTTGTTCAAATTCGGCTATAGTTTAAATAAAGCTGAAAAGTATTGCATTGTTTCGTGTTAAGGAAAATAATGCATGGAACTCAGTTTGATCTATTTTCTTCAAAAAAAAAATATTTCAATAGTAATAAGTCTTATGTTTTATGTTTTAAGAATGAACAAGGCATTTTATCATGTAAAATAAAAGCGATTTTTTTAACCGGTGTTTTCATTGAATCATTCCTACAACCCAAATATTTTTGACTTACCGCTGAGGCGTCACACACACCCTTCGTATATGAAATTACAAAGATGCGAGTGCTGTCAAATGAACCTCAAAGTGATCACTTTATATTTTCTAGAATGTACCAAATACCTTATAGTTGGCAAAATGTAAGATATAAAATATTTTTATATGACCATGAAACACATTACGTAATTCTTTTACATACATAAGTTAGACTCTTCAATTTCTCAGACCCACAAAATTATATGTCGTAATAAATGCTGCAATGCAAATTTGGTAAAATCAATGGTAATTCTTCAAATAGAAGGCAAAAATTAATTTTTTTTCTGAGACGCTGTAGCACTTGGAGATAACCAAAGAATAACTCATGAAGACCTACCCCTACTCTAAAAGATGACTTCACGATTACGAAGAGAGAACTTCAAGAACATCTGGGCCATTGATCTATTGACCCAATCTGGGGGTCGTGAAGAGTTTTTTGGGAAGTTGCCAACTTATACGGTCAACTAAAAAAATATAATTTTTTATGCTTTTGGATTGTATGGGGAGTCGCAGGTCACATCTATTTTATGAAAAGGGGTCGCCACCCGAAAAAAATTGGGAACCTATGCTCTAGAAAGTAAATATTAAGAATATTATCTCTTGACATTCCCATTTCGAGTGTCACTTGACATAATATGTTTCCGCCTGCTCCAATGTCGAGTGTGACTCGACACGATCTAATACATATTTTGATTTGATTATTTTCTACATTTACCTTGAATACACATTTGATGTACATGATTTGAACAGCTGTTTAGGAATTTTGGAAAGTTGGGATGACTACCTAACGTTAAACATTTCAGGGGTGCAAGTGTGCAGCAACGGAACAAAAAACAGTTGCTTTCATGCTGAGGTTACGTAAATAACTGTCATCCGGTTTATAAGTTTTAGGATAAAAATTGTGAACATTGATATATTTGTTAAAATAAATGAAATTTTTTGTGTCATAAGCAAAATAATTTTTTAACTTCTAAATCACATCTTATAAAAAATAGAATGAAAAAGAATTGTCTCAAGATAATAAACATATGAATTTGATGGTGGGAACGATCGATAGTGACCATATGAAAGATTTTGATGATATATTTAACAATTTTCAAACAAATAATGATTGCAAAAGAAAAGCTAGCATTTCTCAAATTCCAGAAATATCAAAAAGACAATACGAATCTCATTCATTACCGTCATAATAGCATTAGATTCCTCTGATGAGATTTTTCCCTGATGCATCTAAATGATCAAACTTCATGTACCAACGATTTCCACATTAAACTCATCAAATCATACCCTAAAGGTCAAGCGAAAATCAGGTCATCGGCATGGGCACCATGTCAAAAAGAGTAAAGAGACAAGTTCAGGTAATCAAAGTTTTGGTTCCTAATTCTTGGATCAGCCAATTCATATTAGATATGGTTACTTTGCTGCCAAGCTCTTCCAGCTTGGCTGATTAGTTAAAAGTTGTATATATAAAATAAATGTGGCCATATGAAACTAGTTTTCTTAGCTTATTACTTTTTTAAATTTTCTGCATATTTGAGTGCGTGCAACCAATCTTTAAAGAATTTTTCCCAGATATTCCTGGCAAAAATTTGAAACAGGAATAATATTCTAACACTGTGGAATACACCTTGTAAAATGAGTGTGAAGCTGCAGTGGGGTGTTGTAGGTAAAACGTTGGGTATCGTTGGGAAAAGTAAAAAAAATATACGTTCAGGTCATGTTTCATTACATATTGTATATTATTAACCCATGTTCCATCTAGGCATCAAATTGCAAATCAGTTTTGAATTGTTGAAATATTGCACAATTGCACATGTTGTATCAATAATGATGCAGGTTTTGCCTTTCGGCATCTTTCGGCATTCATTGATACTTATGCAACAGAACTGACAGCTCAGACTGACTGTCAGTTCTGTTGCCGTGTGATAAGATGCCAAAAAGAGAAACTCGGGTCATCAGTGGCAAAGCATTGGAACTGGTCGATTGTTTCCACAAACGTCTATAAAAAATGTCAATTATCGATGAAAAAATATAGTGTGGAATTTATATTTTTTAATAATAATTTATTATTTTATGTATTTCGACACATCCATATCAGTCTCAAGATTTTTTTTCATTACTATTGGAGGCAAAAATATAGTTTATTTAAATTTTTAATGAATATTTATTTTTGATGGTGTCTAAAAAGATGTGCAAAATTTAATTTTAGTCGTATAATTTGACATAATATTTCCTGTCAGTTCTGCTGCATCCATGTTATAGAACATAGTTTCTCAACCTTTTTACATCCGCGGACCATCATTCGTAAATCCAAAAATGTTTTGTGAATCATCAACATTGGAATGAAATAATAAATATTTTCATAATTGATTTTTTACTAATAATTAATTTTGCAACACCGTATGCTGATATAACAATATTGAAGTATATTAAAACATACAGTAACAAAAAAATTTTAAAAATTTAAAAATCCATAAAATACAACATAAAAAATCGATTGCTTATCGAAATAATATCACATCGTGGACCACCCAAAAATCTCGGCGGACCACCGGTTGAAAAACTAGGTTATAGAAGAAGATGCCGAAAGGCGAAACCAGAGTGGTCAGTGACAAAACATGTAGAATTGTAAAAAGTTTCAACAATTTAAATTTAATATTGAAATTCGATTAAGATTGTGCTGCTCGTTAAAAATATAATTTGGATTAAATATTCAATTCAAAGTAACAAAACATGTAGAATCGTGCAAAGTTTTAACAATTCAAATTTCACAATGAAATTCTATCAAGCAGTCGATATCATAAAAGTATTATTTCATCTGTCACCAAATTTCTTAGAAATATTTTTCACAGAAAATTCGTACGTCAATAACATTTTCACAATATTTATTTGATTTGAAGTATCTTTAAAATATGAATTGTTTTAAACGTTTCGCCAGGTGCTACAATTCATTAGTAAATATTGGAAATAATTAATTGAATTGGCCTTAACATAGTAGAACTCCATTATAACACGGTGAAAAATAGCGATGTATTTAAGTTCTGCAAAATTTATAAGATATATAGTAGATAGCTACTTCGGCTTACGCATTCATCAGAACTATGTTTAAACGTACGTTTATCTATCTATATATAGCTGTGTAGAAAAGGTACACAATAGATCTTCTATTTTGTCGTAGACTTATTAATAAAACAGCTACAAGTAACGATGAAATTGGCTCCAAGGCGCTAAAACACATTCCCGAGAAAGGGGTTGAGGCGAACCACCAAAATCATTGACGCCTACTTAGAGCTACAATACTTTCCCGAACCGTTAAAAGTCGCGACCTACTCCTGCCTAAACCGGGCAAAGATGACATAATCCCCGAAAGCTACAGGCCCATCAATTTGCTTCCGTCAATGGGCAAGTTGTTAGAGCGCGTAATAAAATCGAGATTAGAGGAAGTCGCTTTGGAAAAAAACTCACTCTGGATGAAGTATACGGTTTCAGGGTCACATACTCCAACAATCATCAACTGCTTCGAATAGTTCAATTCTATAAAGACGGCTTCTGCCGCAAAAGTTTACCAAGGTTCTATTTGTAGATATAGTAAAAGCTATTGTACAATCTCTATACGGACGATATCCCATACAGAGCGCAAACTCGCAGACTAACGTCGCGCTATACGCTGACGATACAGCAATATTAGCCTAGACAGCTATGCCAGCCATGATTGACGAATTTAAATCCACCCGCAAAAGAATGATAACCGACACCATCTCAAGTAAGAAAACGTTAAAATGCTCGGCACCATGATCGAACGGGCCAAGTCGGTGAAATACTCAGGACTTACCCTTAACTATAGCCTGAATAAAAAACACATCGATATAAAAATACGCCAGGTATTTCAAATCACGGGAAGACTGTACCCGATAATAGGCAGGAGAAGAACACTTCTTTCAAAAAGCAGACTGCTTCTCTACACCCCGCTATCGAGACCGATCACGACCTACGCTACCCATGAAGTTCAGAACTCGACCATGGTTGAAAGGCCTGAACGGGATCCGAAAAACCATTCATCCTCATTTGAAGTTGGTCCTTCTCTTCTCCGCCCTCCCGTTTTATGGCAAAAAATATTCAAAACACTTACCTGGGTCTGCACCTTGCCTGTGACAGGATTCTGGAATTTCATAGCTGCTGATGTGTCCGATGTTGTAGAGTTGGCTTCAACAGGTTATTATGCGCGCTCCCTCTTTCTGCTTTCCACGCTTCGAAGCAGCAAAGACAGCCCCTCCTGGAACCTTTGCGTTATGAAGCAGTTCCTTCTTAGATGATTAATTTGTATAAGGATGGCTTAAGTTGCACCTCTCTGTACTAGGTCTAACACCCTTGGCTGCCATTCGCGTGGACGTCGAAATCCGCTCTCTCGAAAGGGCAATCTGCGATCTTCAGAAGAGGATTCAGGTTCCGCCGGCAACTGCTCATGCTCACGTGTCCCGCAGTCTACTCTGAAGCGCACTTAATTGCGTCCTTCAATTACGAGCCAAGTGGACACCGGCTTCGACTTATATTCCCGCCGACGCACAGTCCGGCTCATTCCATCCCACTGATCTTCAAAGTGACCGAGTCCGCCTTGGGAACAATCGGTGTATTTACAGTCCTTCCAAAATCCCTCAGTTGTAGTCGGATGATCGGAACAGCCTCTGCGGGAGGACGAAAGAATCCTCAACAAACGATCATCAAAATCGAAACGTCTTCCGTTGCCAACGATTTTCTGTCACACACTTATATATAACAATAATTCTGTTTGTAATTGTGTAATTTCACAATGATTATGAAATTTGCACAATATATATTCACAA
Source organism: Himalopsyche japonica (assembly GCA_028555115.1). Lineage (NCBI taxonomy): Eukaryota > Metazoa > Arthropoda > Insecta > Trichoptera > Rhyacophilidae > Himalopsyche > Himalopsyche japonica. The sequence goes on along the minus strand of JAHFWJ010000450.1, from coordinate 252,388 downwards.
CTCGTTTTTATCGTCACACATGTTTTAGATATAATTTCGAATCTATTTATTAAACTACACCAATCAGGATACATTAATTAAGATATTTGCACAAAATATAACCGATACGTGTCGATGTTTACGGATTATTTTTTGCGTCTTAACTCAACCAAATCTCAGTCACTAATGAACTACTCGAAATGTCACCACAATTTATTGGATTTCGCGGTGTGGGTAGGGACATAGAGAGGGGGTTGTTTATTATAAAGTAATTCATTGTTAAGCAAGTATGAGTGTATTCATTATAAAGTAAGTATGTATGGGTTGAGATTGGACAAAAAAGAATCTGGGTTCCTATGCTTCCATTTTACTCAGTTACTTGGTTAAAGATTAGCATTCTTGAAGTAAATAATTTTTCCAAAATACATTATGTGTTTTTCCCTTTTATATTCAAAATGAACTATGGGAATAAAATTTTTGCAAATTTTAGGATCAAATAATTTCTTCTGTAGAAATCTTTGGGTTTTTTCTTCAAGGATGAGAATTGTGACCACTTTGAAACGCAGCCATCTTTTTTGCGACTAAAACTCTCCATCTCTCTTGGTCTTCTGATTCTTTCAGCCCGCCACTGGTTACCTCATTCATGCGGAAACTCCAGTGTTTTGGAGCTGTTTCATTTCTTCCTCTTCCGGAAACTCTTGCTACTAAAGAAAAATTTGAGTTATGAGCAGAAAGATCTCTAAGAAAATGTGAATAAAAAATTTGTTTGCCTCTATGATCACGTGGTAAACTGTAAGCCATCGAGTATGTATGCTTGGGTCCATCTTCAGGTATTCTATCACACAGAAAAACTTGCATCTGTGTGATAGAATTCCTGATGATGCCAAAAGGCAAAATCCTCATTTACAGTATTTAGTATTGATAAAACTTATCACAGGCAATTGATTGTCGTTAGTATTAAATTAATAGTATTAAAAGTTATTTCAGTTGTACATTTGGAACATATTCTTAGTGTTTTTCCTTTGTAATTAAATCCACTTGTATATAACCGATGCTTATGAACTGTTTATTGTGTCAGTTCTGTTGCTTCCGAGTGATAGAATGCCTGATAAGCCGAAAAACAAAACCCAGGTCATTCGTGACAAAACATGTGGAATCGTACATAGTGTCAACAATTAAAATTTGAGTTTTTCTTTTAGCTAATAATTTTATATCAATTATTATACAATTGACAGAAAAAAAGATCATGAAAAATATATTTTTACCAAATCAAACATTAACATATAGATAATATTTATTTATTGTAGTTATATGACACAAGAGGTCCATTTGATTACTACAATAGTTCACTATTGGTATATGGTCATTCATTTCACCCATTACCTACTGAGTCACTTAAGAAATATTCCAACACTTTGCCCAATTCAGTTCTTATGCTTTTGGTTTTGAATATCTGCTAATTATTCACTAAAATTCTGTATAAACAACCTTTTTTGTAATTATCATTCAATTGATAATGCGCAGGATAAGCAAAATTGCTCCTGATCATGAAATAAATTGTGAAAATACTACTAAATTTTTTTTTTTATTATTTAAAATAACATCTTCTGCCAGTAGAGTGTCGATATCTTCACCACCAATGTCATATTATCAGTGTACACATTTTTTAAAATAGAAACTTTTTTGTGTAGTTAAATTTCTAAATGAATGAAATTTTTAGTTTATTTATATTGTACTCATTAACTGATATAGATAAAAAATTCCTGTATGGGTATGAAAGTATTTTTTTTGAATGTAGTAAAACTCAAGGATATGTTACTATGTTAAAATCTGGTAAATACAGTGAACTTGGAAGAAATTCATGCAATTTTATCAATGTTGCGATTGGTTTTTGATACGATGCATTGTGTCGATGAAACAGCACTTTTCATCTCTTCATTTGACGGCAGATTGCAGCGTGCTCGAAAAGCATGATATTATAAAAAAAAAAATACATTTTTTCTACTATTTTACAATGTGTTTTATTATCAGGGCTGGTTTTACTCATCGTGAGCATTATCAACTGATGAATTGAGTTGTGAAATAATTCTGGCACTCAAAAATCAGGCAGTAGGTGCCCTGAAGTACACACAATAAATATAGTAGTCCTGATGAAGGCATAAGCCGAAATAGCTATCAAGTATATACCAAGTATAAATTTTGTAGAACTAAGAACATTGGTAATTGGAATGGATAATGGATTCTACCAAGTGAATGCCAATTCAATCAATAGATACAATTGTATTTATATATATATATATATATAGAAAATATAATCATTTTTACGGTGTTAACTGTCTCTTCGTGATAGAAAAGCATATTATTTTAAATAATAATAAAAAAAATTTTAGCAGTTATTTCCACAGTATACTTTATGATGAGGACCAGTTTCACTCATCGCGAGCATTATCAACTGATAGGATACAAATTACATGCAAGCCTGTTTATATAAATTTTGAGTTAAAGTTAGCAGGTGTGCAAAATCATGGGTTCAAGAACTAAGAAAACAATTTACAGAAAGTCATACGATTTAAATACAAATAAAGTAAATTAATTTAAAATTGATATGTTCACAATATCTTATTAATAATTTGTAAGCATTAAAATAAATCAATAATCCATTAAGAGCTCAGAACAATCGTGATAAGAATATTTTTTATATAAATAAAGACCTGCTTGTTTTTCAAAAGATTTTCGAATGGAGAGACGAAATAAGAGACAATAAATATTAAAATAGAGATATGACAAAATTTATAGTGATATATTCATGCTGTGTATAATTAATTCGTTCTCAGAATCAAAGCATGGGAGAGTGTTATGTGTACTAATTTACATATCAATGATTATTTAGTTTTAGTGACATAATTTCAACTGTAACTAACAGTTGAAATTATGTCACATGTTACAAAACAACTGTGATTTATCCTGTTGTAAAATACATATTTTTATCCAAATTTTTATTTCCTAATTTTATATTATCTCTTATCCATTTAAGCAGACAGAATGCATAACAATTTGTCCGATAGCTTGTAAACTGATGGAAAAATTATTTTTAGTTATTTATAAAAAAATAAAAATAAATTATGACCGAAGACCGCCAGTGATGTGCAGACTTATATCCTAACCGGTGGTGTAGTATTGAAGTAAGTGACAATAGTGCATTTTATCATTGCAATACGAATTCTTCTGGAGTTGAACGAATTTATTAAAGTAAATGATAAATACAATTTCGGACCTGACTCTATAGGACAATCTCATTGACATTTCTGGTATCCACAGATTTTTAATTCCAGTAGGAGCAAAAATATACCCATCACCATCCTTACGTCTAGTATTAGCGGACGTTTCTCGTGATGACATTAAGAGTTCACATTACTTAAGTGCTGAGATTGTCTTCATAGCAATTGACCCAAACTTGGTGGCTTGCACTTAAATGTGCAAACTGTCCCTAAATTTATCTAATGTTAACTTCTTAAAAGTCGTATGATTATCTGTACAAGCCAGTACGCTTGCCATCGGATGGTATTGAAATATTCTTTATGGGGCTCAGTGGAAAATGAATTATAAATAAAAGCAGTGATACTCTTTATTCACTATCTACTATTACAGATTACAAATGACAGATGAAAGTGGCCGAAAAAGTGTTGCGGAGTAAAGATAAAAATGCATTACGACAAAATTGTGGATGCGCTTTTAATATTAGCATTTCTTATCGGAATTCAGTCACCTTTGCCGGTGCTGTGTACAGATTACACTGACTTCCGCTGCCCGCAAGCATCCAACTGCTCTTGCTCAACGATCGGATTTGGACATTATGAAGTTGCATGCCCTAAAATAGGTACATATGTATTTTGATAAATTCTTAAAATTTTTTTAAATTGTTGACCCATTGTACGATCTCAAATGTTTTTTCATTTACAGCTTGGGTTTCGCCTTTCGACATCCTCAGGCATTCCATCACGTGAATGCAATACGATGCAGCTATAGTGCCCGGGCTGTGAATGAAAACATATGGAATCGCACAAAGGTGTAACAATTCAAATTAAAAATTGAAATATCATCGAGCAGCCCTGGTCAATATTTTAAATTATAAACACAATCATATGGAAATGGTTGATGCTAATTGTTTGAAAATCTTAAATGGTGTAAACCTGGCTGCGTAATTCCTCCCAAAAGGTCAAAATAAAAATTCCACCATTCTTGATTTTATCAAATTGTATGATTTCAACAAAAAATATTATAGAATAAACTATGATTCCTTTAAATACATTCATATATATAACATTTTTTTAATATTGCAATATAATACAATAAATTAGATTTGTAAATGTGTATTTTTTCTTAAAAGATCTTTTAAAATTGCGTTTTGACTAATTTATACGGTGAATTAAAATATTTAGCTTAAGAGGGGGGGGGGGAGCAACGTTTCCTTTACTGCAACCTTGTGTTGAATTAGATAAGTGAATGTGGCCTTTTGAAATGAAAAGGTTCCCCACTCCTGAACTACAATAGATTATGCTTGAATATGGTTGATTTGTTAACGTTATAATTATAATTCATTTCTGTGTTTCAAAAACAATAATGTTATAATTTTTCATGTAGATATGTCAAATAAAATAATAAAGGCTAATTTTTTTTCTTAAAATTTGAACGTTATCCTTTTTCATACTTTCCATTCAATTTGTTCATTTTTAATAATTTCTATAACAATATATTTCATTTAATCTTTTTTTTTATTACGCTTTCTTGTATACATATTGAAATATCATTTAGTATTGTTATTCAAAAACAATGAAACCTAGAGAAATTTCATGTGGGTTAAGTTTCAATAGAACAAAACAATAAAATAAACAAAAATTCAGAAATCATGACTGGATTTACTAAAAGCCTTAGAGAACTTGTCTATAAAAGAACTTATAAAAAACTAATTGTTTTAATTTCTATTTAAAGTGAATAAATGTTCAAATGAAATCAAAATTAAGAAAATTTTCAATTTGGTACATAAACTGCTTTACTACAGGGTCCGAACACAATGACATGGCTAGTGGTTAGCAAATTGTTCATGCTGTGAACTATGTTTATTTTAGATTTGGGAAGGAGTTTATACACATTACAAATATCAATGATTTTATGCAGAAATAAATTCAAATAAAAACATAGTATTTATGATATCGACTGAAGGTGTTTGATAGAATTTCAATATCAAACTTGAATTGTTACAATTTTGTACAATCCCACATGTTTTATCACTAATGACCAGAACGGCAGTTTTGTTGCATCCGTTTGATAGAATGCCTGAAGATCCCGAATGGCGAAATCCGGGCAGTTAGTCACAAAACATGTGGAATCGTACAAAGTTGTAACAATTCAAACATAGTATTGTATAAGAAATGAGTTATTTGTCATCAAAATGTGACAAACAAAATATAAATCAAAAAAAATATAAGACATTAATTCCATTTTTTATCAACGTTCAATTAAAAAGTTTTTTGTTCTTCCACTTCAGGAAATCGCTAATTGAAGTGGAATATGAATTAGGAAAATACGTGGAGATTAATTGTCATCATAAAAATGTGGAAATCTTTTCCATTCATTCAATCTTCAAGACTGTCCTGTGCCCGCTGCACCGTTCAAAGACATCATCGGCCATTTTGGATTTTCTAGAGTGGGAATGGTCCAGTTTCAATCGTTCAGAGAAAACTTTTCCGGAAACATCCTCAGGTATCATTTCAAAGGACTGGATGGTATCAATGCAATTGATTTTTCGGCAGATGGGAATATGGATCTGACGGAAGATGCATTTCACCATTTGACAAATCTCACCCGATTGAGTGTCATGTGCGGTAAAGTTCGTTTGCACCCTGGTCTATTTAAGTCAACGACCAGACTAAATTTATTAGAACTAGGAGAAAACGGTTTGACCAGTTTACCTCTAGGACTTTTCCTGCGCTTGGGATCATTGAAACAGTTAAATCTTTGGCAAAACAACCTCAATAACATATCGAATCAAGCCTTTGAAGGCTTAAACGCTTTAGAGGAATTAGATTTAAGCTCAAACTTCATCGAAATTTTATCCGCTTAAGTGTTTCACAGTCTTCCCAATCTTACACATCTAGATCTGTATGCAAACAACTTCAGCTCTTTATCTGAAAATGTGTTTGCAAAAAACCCACGGCTGAAGTCTGTGAAACTCTACAATAACAAACAAGTTATGAGAGAAATTCCTCAAGTATTATTGAGTAACCTTCCTCAACTCGAAGATGTCAGACTGAGCCGTTGCAAGGTGTCAATTATAGCGGAATATACAGCTATAAGCTATATATATATATATATATACAGCTTGAAGAAAATGCAATAAAAGTCATACCAAAGCTCTTGCTTAAAAATCTTATTCATCTTAATCTGTTAGACTTAAGCGACAATGAAATAAGGAAGATACTGGATGACACTTTTAAGTCGCTGTTGAAACTTGAAATTCTCAAATTGGACCATAATCGGCTGACAAGAATCTCTGGGTAAGATTTAAATGTATACACTCTGTATTCAAAAACATTTTGAAATAAAAATGAGCGCCAAATCACATTTCGGTAGGTTCTAGCGATGACACTAGTAAACAAAACATTCGGTAACGCATCACTCATCTAATCAGTGAATATTAATGACATCATTAATAGTTGAAAACAGTAATACATTTTAATCTTAAATTTTTTGAATTAATATGTAAAAAGACTTAACTAAGCTACAAAAAATGAAGATTAAATTAGTTTTATAATAAGAATTATTGGAAAAGAAAGGGACAAGGAAAGTGGACTTAAGTCTCTTTTCCAAAAGAAGTTACAAATTTGTTAAATTATATTTATTATATACATATCTATCTTATTGATTAAATTGAAATTTACTCCGCAGAAGGATAATACGTCGGAGCACGGAATGCCAGTTGAATTTTGATTGACCTTGGGAAAGATAGATATCCAACTTAATAGAAATGTTACAAATATTACCAATGTTGTTTCACTGACACAAATACTTTTTTGGAACTAAATCAATGGTTTCCAAGCTTAAAAGCACCGTGTCTCCCTTTTGAAAAAGTTTAATCTTTGCGCCATAAAATATTATCATACCAATTCTATTGTTATCACAGCGGCCGAATGATTAATGATAATTACAAATAAAAATACTTGAATAAATGTGTTAGTTATATTTTATTTACTATTGATAGATGTCACTATCATTTTACTAACAAAGTTCTTCTAAAAAAACACCTTTATAAATTGTCAGAGCTAATTCAAACATTGTAACTGAAATAGCTATCAGCCAATTCAAAGCATCTATCTAAACATAAATATTATTTAATCCCAGGAAACTTTTTCTCCATCTGAGATCACTGAAGAAATTGGGAATACAAAACAACAATTTAAAAGAAATCGATTCCTTGGCTTTCATATCATCAGAAAAAATTGAGTTCATCGACCTGTCATATAACTCTATTGAATTTCTTCAATGAAACCTCTGAACTGAAATCACCATTCTAAGTGATAAGCAGTCTTAAACACTTGAACCTCAGTCATAACTACATCACTGAAATCTTCCCTGATTAGAAATATGAGATTTTTAACTTGAATATTTTAGATCTAAGTTTCAACAGAATTTTCAGAATCATTGTGAGTTTTATTTTGATTTTTCTTTTATTTCGATATAAAATAACCAGAATCAGGGCAGGCACTGGGCGGGCTAAGTGTGTTTCTTATAACCCAGCCCGAAGGTACAAAATGCCCTTTACTTTCAAAAATATGCAAGTAATCCGTCAAAAAATATAAAACTGTGAAATTATGTTTAAATTATGAACGTATTTAACAATCTCTGACTCGTTTGATGGTGATTTTTTTGCTCATTTAATATGTCGTGTGATGATTAATTAAGTTAATGTTTATACTAAATGGTCAACTAAACCTTCCTAAATTTCTCTTGCTATATCCCTTACATAAGACTAGTTAAATAAGTTGAAAATCTGAAAAAAATATGTCTTTCACTTTGTCAGAAATTCAAAATATGTACATATCTTCAAATATCAAACTGCTGAATTACATTTAATGTTATTTGATTATGTTTATTGTAAAACTTTTTATCAAAAATCATTAGCTGTAATAATAATTGTATTCAAAATTAAATGTCATGAAAAACAAATCAGTAGTGATTAAAATTATTTCAAATTATATTCAACTCAACCTCGGGGACTATAATTTTTCCTGTGTTATTCCATTTGTCTATAAATGATGCAAACCATTAACTATGTGTCAGTCTGTCATCTGTGTGACAAAATTCTTGAAGAAATATAAAACTCAGGCGGTGAGTGGCAAAACTTGTGGCAATTTTTCAATAATTCAAAATTAACCTTAATAATTAAGACGTGTCACTATCAAATATGATATAATATAATGGATTGAAATTTTTGAGTCCAATTTATTATTGATAATAAATTTCATTTCAATATCTTGGAACTTGAGTGGTACTACTCAAGTAACAAGAGGAAAATCGATGCTGCATTAGTGCGGGCAAATGGTTAAAACTACAACAAAATTAATGCACACCAAAGAAGGATATGATTTAAAATATGATTCTTAAAAAATCGTTAAATGCACTTTGCTATTGTCAGTGAAACCAGCGAGTGATTCCAAAAATATGTGACATTAACCTTTAACCGCCCAAGCATTCTTTTGTGAAATATTCGCGCGACCCGCAGTTGTTCTAAAAATAATTATATCTCTAAATCTATTCATTATATTTGGGTATAATAAGAAACATTATCAAAATAAAAGATTGTTTATAATTTACTAAAGCTTCATATGTAATTTTTCACATTTTATATAATTACGCATTAAAGTTAAAGAATAAAAACTTCTCTGAGGGGTTCGCGCACTCAGATTGGGAGCCACTGCCTCAAAGAAAAAATATTCTATGTATTTTATGAAAAAAATCTGTTTCTCCATCAAAATGTAGTGAATAATGTAGATTAAGGTGATTTATTATGGTTCGCCTAAAATAACAACGCACATACCAAGAGCCAATATTGTAACACAGATGTTTATATTATTCATCACGATAAAAATATTTTTTGGAACCGAAAATAAAATTATTGAACGGTATCTCAAAGATATTATTTATACAAGCTAATATTCATATTTTGAATACTATTTTCATAAATCAGTGTAACTCGATAGCGAAATGCACCATAATCACCGGTCCCGTACGGGACCGCTGGGCGTTTAAAGGTTGAAGAGTTTATATATTTTTTTCCTTTTATATTTTTGTTCTTCCTTTGTCTTTTTTTGGTCAATGTCAGAGTCGAAGTTATGTTTTTTTAACGCCTCCATAGTTCTGCTTTCAAGCGTTTTCCTTTTTTTATCATGGGAATATATAATTCTCTGAAAAGATGGCTTCACATATTTTTGGTTTCACAGCATAGTTTATTTCATAGGTCTTACGATGACAAATGCTGAAACAGCTAGTAACAACTATTGTATATCTTAATTTTGTAACACTTAATACTTTGGTATTTTGACATCATAATTTTAATTTGTATTCTGATTTCAGTATTTGGATCTGAGAAATAATTCATTGAAGTGTATAAATTCATTAGTAGCCGATATTTTGAGCAAATCAACGAGCCTGAAGCAAATCTGGTTCTCAGGAAACCCTCTCGACTGCGACTGTGATAATCTACCGTTTCTTTATTTCATGCAAACCAACTATGCAAAGGTACTGTGGCTAAGAAATGTATGCTTTATATGATAATTTCTTTTCAAAAAAGCTCTTCATTTTTTTCTTAGCGTCATTCAATATTTATCTAAACTCATGAATATTCTTGATGTTATTATTCTCATTCCTTCCGGAAAGTGCAAATATTGATTTCATTTGAAACTATATTTTTAAGATGATTAAAGGTAAGAATCTAGTTCTAGGCTGTTGATTGCCATCGGCGACTTAATTCGCATTGTTTCTATACATTTTCAGGTGAAAGACTTTTCCAATATCACCTGCTCTAATGGTCAAGTCATTTCCCGCATTGCTTTCGGAAAGATATGCAGTGCTACTCCCACCGTAATAGCGGTCAGCGTGGTGATGGCGCTCATCAGTGTGGTGCTGGGCATATCGGCAGCCCTCTTTTATAAATATAAGTGAGAAATCGTAGTGTGGCTCTTCGCCAAAGGGCTCTGCCTGTGTTGCGTATCTGAGAAAGAACTCGATAAAGATAAACTCTACGATGCCTTCATATCGTTCTCACACAAAGATGAAGAGTTTGTCATTGACAAATTGGTCCCAGAACTGGAAAAAAGAGCCCATCCGTTCAAAATATGTTTGCACTTCAGGGATTGGGCAGTAGGAGAGTGGATTCCAACTCAGATCGCAAGATCTGTAGAAGACTCTCGCAGAACACTAATCGTGCTGTCTCCCAACTTTTTGGAATCCGTCTGGGGAAGTATGAAGTTCAGAGCCGCTCACAGCCACGCCATGAAAGAGGGAAGACCCAGCGTGATCATCATCCTCTACGGAGACATCGACCCCACCGACAATCTCGATGTTGAACTGCAGACTTATCTCTCGGTGAATTCTTATATCAAATGGGGCGATCCGTGGTTCTGGGATAAACTCCGGTATGCTCTGCCTCACCCGCAGATCAAAAAAAAGAATTCTCTCCGGTTAGAATGTTATCAGCGAGAAAATTTTCAACTACCGGATGGAGCTCAATCATAAGTTACTTGTTCCGGCAAGCCATTAACATTAGCCACTGTGACCTTAAGCGAATTGACCATAACATTTTAAAAATAATTCAAATTATAAGATAGAAAACGAATTGAAACAAGTCAGTACTGTGAAAGCTTGATAATTATCAATTAAAAACATTATGCTTTGAATGAGATTGAAATACATGCCATTCTTCTATCACACTATCGAATATCACATCTAATGGAAGATTATAACAATTGAAAAATTCTTTAAATCAGATCCCTTGTGAATAAGCACGAGGGCAATAAAACTAGTAATTCTGCTTATAAGGTAAAAATATCAATTTAAGGTATGGTCTCTGATAACTATTTCAGCTTTTTCATCATCAGAATTGTAATTAAAGTAAATTACACTTCATAAGACTAGATTAGATAGACAATAAATACTAAAACTTCTGTTGAGATACATGTATATATAAAGGAGCCATATCCTACACATTGCGGGTGGATATTGCTTACTGCTAACATCTCAATCCTCGATACTGTAGATTAACAGATTTGTCACAATAACGTTGCTTTAAACTGACACTACTGAACTATTTTTTGAACTTTGGATTGTTAAAACTTTGTTCAGACATTCTATCACAAGGATGCAATGAAACTGACCCAAAGGCGAGACCTGGGTCGTTAGTGATAAAATATGTGGAATCATACAATGGTTCAACAATTCAAACTTAAAATTGAAATTCCATCACGCTTCTTCAGTCGATATCATGAATTATTTTTTGTTGGAATATATAGATTTTTTTTTCATAATGCATTCGACTCAGAGGCGCCATATAGGTCTCATTCAATGTTAAAATTCAAACTAAATCTGACCACTGGCGTACCGGGACTGTTTGTTCAAAAAAAAAAAACATAAGTCACCAGTGACATATGTCGCGCTTAATGTGTTAAATAGTAAAATTCTTGATGAATTAATATCATATTTATATGAATAAAATACATTCATTCACGATTTCGCATGTTTTTAATTGTATAATAAAAATCAGTTGAAAGCTAATTTTATTGCCGCAAAATTTCCATATTTGAAATATTTACATAACGTATCTATTGTTGGAATTTGTACACAAATCGGCATTTTCCCTTTGGTTATTTTTTGCTGATAAATGGCTGTTCTATGAAGATACCTTTCCTTTGTGTAATTAGATATGTGAAAATGAGGTGAAAAGAATACAATGTGGACAACTATAGTTTTCAGGGGCCACCTCAACGAGCTGAGGGTCGGACCATCGAAGGACGAATCATACCCTGATTAGGCCACCAAACCATCCGCGGTACTAAAGTGTCTTGTGCTGAAACAAGAAACACATCTTCTTTAAGAAGGGCTAAATTTAAGCTGTTGAATCGTTTTAAAATTCTTTTGTACAAATTAAGTAGGTATCTGTTAGTTTTAAATTAGCCAATCTCAGTTAAGTGGTAGTTAATTAATATCATTTTTATTGATTGAATTGGCATTTACTTGGTAGAACTCCATTATAACACGGTGAAAAAAATAGCAATGTGTTTTAGGTCTACAAAATTATTTTTTTTAAGATATACTTGATAGCTGATTCGGCTCACGCCATCGTCAGAACTATGCTTAAACGAACATTTACTTATCTTTATATAGCTGTGTAGAAAAGGTACACAATACATCTTCTCTCTTGTTTTAACGACCTAGCTTGTTTCTTGCTCGCAATAAAACTAAAAATTGTAAATGAAACTAAAAAGGTGGCTATATCAATAAGCTTACATATGGCACGGAAGATGTATTGTGTACCTTTTCTACACAGCTATATATAGATAAGCAAATGTTCATTTAAGCATAGTTCTGACTATGGCGTGAGCCGAAATAGCTATCAACTATATCTTAAAAATAATAATTTTGTAGAACTAAAATACATTGCAATTTTTTTCACCGTGCCATTATTATTTTTTTTAAATTTAACATTCAACGAAAGCTCTTCAAGATTACGTTGTATAATTTGGCAAATGCCTAAAGCTTGCTGTTTTACTGATTGACTATTTTACTATAAGAATACTTCACTGCACCTAGAAATTAAGAATTACCAACTTGATTAGATTCTCACATTTACATATTAACAATTATTTTTATAATTGCTTGATTTTAAAATTTATTATGTAACAATTACTTGGTTCTACAAATTATTGTAAAAATTACTTGGTTTTATTATACAATTTATTGTAAACACCTTAATTAAAGATATTTCAGATATATATTTGGAACCTATAAATATGGGTAACATATAAATATTTATATCTAAATAATTGGATACAATCTTCACAAAAAAACTGTCATACATACAACATTTTAATTTAGCATATATTTTTACTAGAAAATAATAGTATCACAGCACAATTTGCAGCGGATCGAGTGTCTATATGTGTGTGGTGTATATATCTTTGGGAGTACAGATAGACAGTCAGCTAGAGGTAAAATTTTCAATGTTAGAGCTGGACTGTGATTAGTAATTAAAATCGACACAGTGAAAATATAGCAATTTATTTTAATTCTACAAAATTTATCATAAAAAACCCAGATTATTATTACTAGATTATATTACTCCTATATACAGATAGGTAGATGTACGTAAACAAAGTTCTGATGAAGGCATGTAAGCCGAAACAGCTGTCAACTATATGCCATATAAATTTTGTAGAACTTAAACACATTGCTATTTTCTCACTCTGTTATACTGGATTTCTTTCAAGTAAATGCCAATTCAATCAATAAATTAAAATAGACACGTATCGAGATTGGGTGTATGTGTGTTTTAAAGCGAGAACTTTATCCATACACTCTCGGATTGAAGTTCACAAATGCATTCGAGTAAAGCTTTTGTTTAGTACCAACTTTATATGTTACACATTTATAGAGCAAATCATTACGTTTAGTGTAACGATATTGAATTTCACATAGTGTTTGGACACTTACATACATGTGAGGGTAGAATGGTACATATACCATTTCTAAAATCTCAAATTGCGAGTTGCGAGAAAAAATCAAAATTTCTTATAAATCAAGCCTTTAACCCAGAGCAAAGTGACAGCCAGGGCAAGGCTCTTACGGTTAGATTGCAGAAGACATCAAGTAACAATGTTCTCAGGGAACATTGGAGAACAAACAGTTTTATTGATTGAATTGGCATTCACTTGGTAGAACTCCATTATAACAAGGTGAAAAAATAGCAATGTATTTTAGTTCTACAAAATTATTTTTAACAAATATAGTTGATAGCTATTTCGGCTCACGCCATCGTCAGAATTATCTATAGTTCTGACGATGGCATGAGCCGAAATAGCTATCAACTATATTTGTTAAAAATAATTTTGTAGAACTAAAATACATTGCTATTTTTTCACCGTGTTCAAACAGTTTTATATGATATGAAACTGTATACATCATATTTATTTTAAATTATGAGGTCAATTGTAAATGTGCAAAAATAATATTATTTTGTTTTTGGTCATTCTTCTGAAGGTCAACAGGTCGGTTACCAACGTCGACCCCTTGGTGGCAGCGGAGGCTGATGCACCACATAACCTTGAATGACCTTTCTAGTCAGCTCATGTCCTGTAACTATCAAAAGAAATCCATAAGACATTGAGCCATTAACAAATTAATTATATCATCGGATAATCGGAAGTTTACTAATTTGTGACATCAAATGTAATCACATATTGAAGAGAAATAAAATATTTCGTTTTTTTGCTACAAGTGAAGCCAATTACGCTTAGTTTATTTGTATAAGTATAAATGGAGTGGTATTTATACTGTAAATCATAATAGCTCAAATCCACTAAAATAAATGAAGGAGCATGCACAGTATGCAAAAGAATATGCCGCAAGATTGCTTAATTTTTAACTCATTTCTAACTAATTTCCTGCAGATTCACATTAAAGATATAGCAATCCTGATTCAACTGACAGTTGACATGTTAGCAGAGGTTGAAGAGTGGTATAAAGTGAATGGCTTTCTATAAGTGCTCTTCCGATCTCATCGCCTTTGCTTTTCATGGCGATCTCAACAGTTGAGACGTTAGCATTCTTTTTTTGTTAAATTTAAAGCAGAGATCTAGATTTTCATAACATTCAAATGTTGAACCATTCTCATGCCATTATCATTCGAGTAGAACAGTAGTCACAGGGCTGCACCAATATCTTTTTTTTTTTTGAATACTTTTATTGCAAAAGCCTTTGAAAAATTTATGCATAAAATATGTTGCAGAATACTTTCAAGAGAGATAAAATTCATAAATTATATCACTATTGAATATTTTTTTATTGTGTACATAAACATGGATTTTTGTTTTAATTTTTCTCAACTTTTCGATAAAAACTTAAAGAAACAATATAATTAATAATTTTCCATGTATATTTTGTTGCATTTTAACACAAGAGTTTAAAATGCTTTCTATAATAATACCGTATTAAATTTAAGTAAAGAAACTAACTGACCGTCTAAGAGTGGTCATAATAAATTGTCAATATTAATAAATTCTTTTCATTAGTTTTCTCACCGGGAATTGTCACGTGTCAAAATATACGATGGCATGAGTAACGTTACGAAGCAACGATTTGAATGATTCAAAGCTTGGGAGTATATTAGTCTGGGATGATAATTTGTAACATTTTTAATTTTTGTGCTTTCACTAAGTTAAGAACATTACCAGGTTTACGTTTTGGTTTTAGAGAAAAGCAAAACTGATCCTGATAATTAAATATTTGTGGAAATAATACTAATAAAATGTGCTGTAAAGGCCACTTCTGGATATTGGGAAAAATCTATTTTTTCAACTTAATTTCAAGTATTTCTTGCATACCAATTTTCTATTGAATGAATATATCATACATTAATTTGAATATAGCATTAATTTTTAAACATTTCATGATAATTTATTCGGTTAATTTCCATGTATTATATTTCGAAATGGTAAAGCAACTTAAGAATTGAAAAAACTTTTTATGATCACCTTTTCTGGAGAACAACTTTACCTCGGTAGCCCGGGGTAGCTTGAAGCGACCATGGGCTTCCTGAAAATTTCAGTTTATTTTGCATTAAAGAATATCACAACGTGTAATCGAAAGGAAACCAATTATATTCAGGCAATATCTCCAGCGGGAAAGGTATTGTAGTTTTACCTTTCCATCTGGCTTCACTTTAAAGGTCTGCTCAGTTATTTCATACAAAAACGTAATTTCTTTATCTATTTCATGTCTAAAAATGTACTTGGCTAGTTTATATGAATATTATCATATATCAATCGCATCAAAAAGGCCCTAACTACACATAAAAAAAAACTACTCTCCATTTCCCTGACACGCTAACACTTCCAATTTATGAGCGTGCCCTACATGTAACACGTCATTCAGCGGGTTTTTAAGATGATATTTAGATGGCACCACTGATGACAAATTCATATATTTTTTAGACAGTACCAAACTTTAAGCAAATTATTTCCAAATTCTGTTCTGTTGTAAAAAAAAAAAATACCGTTCAAGCAAAGCAATGGATTACCAAGTATTATTCGGACTTTGCTTCATCGAGAGAAACGGTAGAGAAGTAGTTTGCTGATTTGGAGTGCAGCCATACAAATCCCTATAATGCTGAACGCCTTGGTCACACAAATTCAACATTTGTACTCAAAAATATAAAAAAGATGCACAAATTTTTTTAGAAGACCATAAAGAGAAGTTCCGTGATATATATTAGCTGACACCTTAAAGATATCAGAAGCCAGTGTATTCACCATTTTGCATGAACATTCGCCCACCATATTTCCTTACTGTTGACAACATTTTGATGATTCAAAAGGTTGTTTGGATTTTTTGATGCGATATGTGACAATGGATGAAACATGGATCCATAATTACACCCTAGAGTCAAATTTGCAATCAGCTGAGCCAATAGCAATCGGCAAAACAAGTCCAATGTTATACAAATCAAATCACTATGGAAGATAATTTTTTTTTAATAAATCTGGTTAGTACAATCCTTATTTACTATTTACGGAATTCCCCAAAAAAAAACCCAGATTAACTCTCGCTTCAAGTAATGCATAAAATCAATTTACCACATTTTAGAATTTATTAGCACAATATGAAACTCGGGTGTTAGAACGGAAGAGAAGATGTATTGTGTACATTTTCAACACAGCTATATATAGATAAGTGAATGTAAGTTATAGTATAGTTCTGATGATGGCGTAAGCCAAAATAGCTATTTACTATATATCTTATAAATTTTGTAGAAATAAAGTGTGTTGCTATTTTTTCACCGTATTTACAATAATAGGTATAAGGCCATTTCCAGATATTGGGAAAAAAATCGGTTCAACTTCAAGTACTTCTTGCGTAACACATTATTTATTAAATGAATATACTATTATATTGATTTTCAAATATTTCATGATAATTTATTCAAGTGATTTTCATACATTATAATTCAAATAGGTTAAGCACCTTAAATTTTTTTTTTTTATAATCACATATTTTATAATAATATTTGCATTCATAATCGAATTACAGAACATGCATAATATTATCAACTATAACGACCCCTAGGACGAGCCTGGTGGAGAACGACTTTACCTCCAAAACCTGGGGAAGCTTGAAGCGACCATGGGCGTCCTGAAAATTTCAATTTATTTTGCATTTAAGAATATCACAACAATTAATCAAAAGACACAAAATTATAACAGACAAGATGTAGAAAGGTTATAAAATATCTCCAGCGGGCTTGGAAGTTCTAATTTTCTACCTGGCTTCACTTAAAAGGTCTACTCAGTTATTTCATACAAAAACGTCATTTGTTTCATTTATTTCATGTCTAAAAATGTACTCGGGTATTTCATATGAATATTATTATATATCAATCGCTTCAAAAAGATCCCAACTGCACATACAAAAAAAAACTACTCCATTTCCTTGACACGCTAACACTTCCAAAGTATCTGCGTGCCCTACATATAACACGTCATTCAATAAGTTTTTAAAATGATATATAGATGGTGCCACTAATGACAAATTCATATAATTTTTAGACAGTACCAGCCTTTAAACAAAGTGTTTCAAAATTCTGATGATGACTTTCTAACTATTACTTTTGTATTTTTCAAAGCAATGGAAAAATATGAATTTCGTGTGTTCATAAAGCATTTCTTTTTAATTGAAAAAATACCGTTCAAGGAAAGCAATGACTTGATAAGTGCTATTCGGACTCTGCTCCATCGAGAAAAATGGTAGAGAAACGGTTGACTATGAAACTGCTGAACTGTTTACTATGAAACTACTGAACGCTATGGTTACCCAAATTATGCATTTTTTTCATAAGAAATAAAACACCACAAAATCGTTTAAGAAGACTGTAAAGTGAAATTGCGTGATATATAATATGTTAACTAACTCTTTAAAGATAACAGAAGGCAGAGTGTTCACTATTTTTCATGAACATTTGTTCAAAGTGAGTACCGCGTTTGCACACTGTTGACCAAAAACAATAACATGATAATGATTCAGGGCGATGCTTGCAGCTAATTAGGCAAAACAAAAGGATTTCCTCAAGCAATATGTGACAATGGATGGAACAGGAATCAATAAATACACTCCAGAGTCAAATTGGAGGTCAACTGAGTGGACAGCGCCCAACGAAAGCCATCCAAAGTGAAAGGTAAAATGACATGACTACATGGATGTTAAAAGGCTAGGTTAGGTTAGGTTAGGCTGGCAAAGAGAACTGATTTTACTGACAATTATTGTACTTGAAGAGAAGTAAAGACCGAAGCAGTCAAATGATGATAATTTTGATTGCTTCAGTGAATTGGTTTTACAACAAATGGATACCATCTCATTTTTTACCTAAAGTGTTTTAGTTTTACAATTAAACAAGTAAATTATTTATGTTTGTTGACTTCTTAATTTCAATCATACTCTTTGTGGGAAAAAAAGCAGCAGGGTAAAATATTGATTATTTTTTGGCAATTTCATTGACGAGGTCACAAAAAGTAATACAAGAGAGATATGAGGGTTAAAATAATCTTGATATAGTAAAATGTTGATATAGGAATGTATGTTTTTATTAAGTGGTTGTGCATGTTATACTATGCCAGTTTTTTGTTTTGTTTGTTTACTGTCAAAGGAATATTAATTTGTTGGCAACACTTATTTGTAGTATTTAAGGTTGTTATTTTTTGATTTAATTGTGTGTGTCACACTGAAGAATTGTATTGTCAATAATACATTTGAGCAAATATTATAACAACGGAATAGTAACAAGAATAAACAGCAATGGTAAAAATATATCACTAAATACAGTAATTAATATAGTTTTACAAAATGGAGATGATTCATTATAATGAATAAATTATGAAATTTGAATCGGTACAACTTTGTATGATTCCACATGTTTTGCATATTATATTACATACATATTGCATCCGTGTGATAGAATGCCTGAAGATGCCGAAAGGCGAAACCCTGGTCGTCAGTGACAAAACATGTGGAATCGTACAAAGTTGTAACAATTCAATTTTGATATTGAAATTCCATCAAGCACCTTCAGTAGATATCATTAATTGAATAAATTATAGATTTAACGGCGAGGGGCTGGGAAGAGAAACTTTTTTAAAAAGAGTTTTCAAACTTAATGAAGGATTTCCAACGGAGCCACTGCAATTATTTCTACATGACAAAAGGAGTATATCTCTTTTAATAGACATAATTGATCAATCTCAAAGAATATCTCAATTGTCTGACATAATTTAAAACTCATATAACTTAGCATTGAGCGCATCGTGTCTGGTGATAAATTAGGAGATCTAATGATCTGATAAGAACCAGGTGGCATTCTGGCGAAAGAGAATATCTGGGAAAAATGGAAACATATTCTTCTTCGAGGAGACATTGGCCACAGTGCACAGTGCTTTACCTAATTATCTACAATCATATTAAGGATCTTACCTCTAGCAGAAATTATAGTTCAGTTTCTTAAGGACCCCTGCGATGGAAACGATGATGTCCATGATGGTGCATATGCGGGAGAGGATCTAGAAAGAATGAATCAGATTACAATCTGAGGACATTCTTCTAGTGATTAAAATTGACATCTGTCATGCTGACGAAAAAGGCAGTAGAAATTGGATAAAGCAATTTTACGTAACATTGTGTCAACATCAAACAAAACAAATGCCCATATAATAGCATATGTCATTAAAGACAATATGCGATAAATGCATCCCAAGTGAGACTGTTATATATCCGTATCTGACATTTTGAGTTAATGGTGCAGAAAAATTGAAAATATCATTGTTTATCTGGTCACAAAACTATACAAGTCAAAATGAATTCTATGAAACTACAAACTGAAAAGACAAAATGGAAACTGTTCAAAAGGCAAGGAGTGTCAGAAAGAGAGTGGTGAAAAATATAATAATTTGCCTTGGTCAGGTCTATTTTTGTAAAAAACGTTAATAGTATTTGTTTTGTATTTTACATGTGGAGATGGTTTATCCGACTGATTCTGCTGAACGACATTTTGTTTCTTTTTGAAATGTTGACATTTTGTGCATTTCCACATGTATTGTTACTCAGGACCAGGGTTTCACCTGTCGGCATCTTCATGCATTCTATCACACGGATGCAATATAATTCACGGTCGTGAGCGACAAAGCATGTGGAAACGTACAAAGTTTCAACAAATTGAAATTTCATCAAGTACACCCTCAAACTGTATGATATATTTTTGGTTTCTTGTTACATTTGATATGTGCAATATCAATTAATAGACACCACCTTTGTTGATTTATGAATGTGTTTTCAAATGTCTTTGTAATTGTCAGAGTAACTTTAGTTTTTTTTACCGTTCACCGAGTGTATGAAAATTAATTTCAGCACTATGCCTCAAGTATTTAACGTTGTTTATTTCAATTTGCTTGAGTGATCACACTGAAGGGTTTTATACACTTGGGCCTCGTATAACACGGGTATATGGTTCCATAAAAACCTTGTGTAATACAAATCCGTGTTATGCAAGGTTTGAAGTTCATACAAAATTAGGGGATGCGTTCCAAAAAAAAAATAACGAAGATAATTTATATGAATATATAATTTATTTTTTATAAATAAACAAATATATATTTACATATTCGTGAAAAAAACTTTAATAACATAAAATGGTAATCATTCATCATAACTATCACTTTTCTACAATTCTATATGTTTCACTCTTTTTCGAAATCGGTTGTACGTTTTCATCATCGGAGGACTCTGGATTTCTTGTGGTTTTAGCATTCAAAAATTCAGTAATAAGCGATTGTCTGCTTTTAGCATATAAATCCTTACGTATTTCCTTATAAGGTTCCAAAATCTGTTGCAATTCCCTCTTAAAACCAACTCTTCCATCTTCTTTCCATTATAGGATCATTTTCAATTAAAAAGTTTTGTAATTTTGTAGCAAACCAAACTGTCATTTATCGTTTTTAATGTGAAACATGTAGCTTCTTCGCTGCAACTGCTTTCTGAGTCGTTAATTGTGGTGGGTTCATCTAACATTTCGACTAATTCTTCTTCGTTCAACGTACGATCCTCCAATATTTCTTGGATGTCATGAATATTCATGTCATTAAAACCTTCTCCACCAATTTCACGACAAATATTTATTGTCCTTTGGTATTCATCTTCTATTGGTGGTAAAACATTTTCTCCAGACACTCCTTCTGGCCATAGTTTTTTCCAACAAGAATTTAAAATGGATTGTTTTATTTCTTTAGTGGATGCAGAAACAATTTCGACACAATTTCGAATAGAAGATTTTTTCCAAGCCTGTGGAAGTGTTAAATTTTCACCTTGATAAATGTCTTCTAATATTTTTTCAAATGTTCGACGAATGTAATAGGCTTCAAATATTGAAATTATACCTTGGTCTAAGGGCTGGATTAAAGACGTAGTATTTGGTGGTAAAAATAATATTTCAACATTAGGATATTTTAAATCGAGAGGATGTCCTGGTGCATTGTCCAATATCAATAATATTTTAAAATCAAGATTCTTTTTTCTCGTATAATCTCTTGCACCAGGTATAAAACAATTGTAAAACCAATCTTTAAAAAGAATACTTGTGGTCCAAGCCTTTTTATTGGCTCTCCAATAAACAGGTAAATTCTTTTTATCATAACCTTTTAGTGCTCGGGGGTTTAAGGCTCGATTAATAAATAATGGCTTCTTTATGGAATCTCCTGAAGAATTGGAGCATAATAGTAAAGATATTCTTTCTTTCGCCACCTTGAATCCTTTCGCGTGTTTTTCATTTTTTATAGGTTCGTTGCGGCATCTTCTTCCAATACAATCCCGTTTCGTCCGCATTGAAAACCTGGTCTGGTGTGTAGCCCTTATTTTTTATAATATCTGCGAATTCTGGAACAAACTTTTTAGCAGATTCAAAATCAGGTGACGCAATTTCTCCTCGAATTTTTATATTATGTAGTGAGAATCGCTTCTTAAAATTTTCAAACCATCCTCTACTAGCAGAAAAATTGTGAGATGAGTTTTGATCTTCCGATGACGATTGTTCAGTTCTTTTTAAATTATCATAAATTTCTTGTGCCCTCTTTTGTATAATGCTTCTGTCCACAAGAATGTTTTTGTCATTGAAATCTTCTAGCCATATCATAAGAGCTCTTTCCATTTTTTCTAGTATTACTGAGCGTATGGGGGCAATCTTTGTCGCACTGATAGACGATCCTGCTAAAGCTATAGGTCTAATTTAGTTTTCATTTTTTTGTATCGTCCTAATTGTTGCTTCATTTAAATTGAAAATTTTAGCAAGGGATGACGGTCTCTCCCCTCTTTTAACACAATCTAGGATATTGATTTTTTTTTCAATAGAAATAAAGTTTCTCTTTTTTTTAATTTTACCCGTAACTGGCGACATTTTGGGGTCTAAATATTTTTCATCTACAAATAAATAATAAATTGATACGATTAAATCTATAAAATTGGTATAAATTATCAAGCGTTATATTACGTATGTACATATATTTAACCCTTTGCAGTCCAATTATTTTAAAGTAAAAATGGGTACACGAGAACATTTTAGAATAAAACTGGTTAAATAATTGTTATTATTTATTGCATGGTACATATTTTTTTGAGTTATCTCTCATATGATGACGTTATTTTTCCAAATAAGTAAATGTATTGCATCAATCAAATTATTTTCACCAATCACACACGTGCATATTAAATCTCGAATGCAGATATTTTTATAACTTGATACACTCAAACCTTTTTTTCTGCGATAGATGCGTTCCGGGGAAAATCACACAAAAAAAGCTATGGCTTACATAGAAAAAATGGGGATGCGTTCCATGGGTTTTAAAAACTGCATTACTTTGAAACAGCCATACAAAATATACCCAGAAATCGCACAAAAAAAAATAAACAAAAATAAAATACATATTACACACTATTATACACTACATATTTTATTTATAATTTGATTTTAAGTACACAATTTTAAATATTTTTCAAATAACCTAGGATTTAGCAAGGCAAGTGGAATCTAGTTGGGAATGTACGTCATGCTTCTGAACTGCCAAGGGTTATTATGTACATGTATGTACATACGTAATGATAAAATGAAATATGTAAAGTGTATATATAAAAAAAATAAGCCAGAATAATCCACGGATTACAAAGAAATATGCACTGCACCATTACTGCCAGAGTGCAACTGAAATGTATCGAAACAAACAAAATTGACAGGTCTCGACACGCTCAGGAAGATTTGTCATGTGCACATTACATTGGCGTACAAATTAAACATGTAAATTATGTATTTTTTTTTGAAACCGTGTTATATAAAGCGTGTTGTATAAAAACATATCACGATTTTTGTCACCGTGTTGTATAAATCCGTGTTGTGTAAAACCGTGTTATACGAGGCCCTTGTGTACTTGATCATACGCTTAAACAAATAATAACAGAATAATGGCAAGAATGAAACAAACAATTGGGAAGAAACAATGAACAAAATTTTCAATCAATAAATGTGAGTAATCATTAATATAAGCATTATCATTACAAAATAATGACACACAAATTAAAAAATAAAAACATCTCTGAGGAGTTCACGCACCCAGATTGAGAGCCACTGCTTCAAAGAAAAATCTATTGTATGAAAAAATCTGTATCCCCATCAAAATATATTGAATAGTATAGATAAAGCTGATTTATTATGGTGCGCCTAATATTATATAACACAACACATATACCAAGAGTCGATATTGTAATACAGATGCTTAAATTAATCATACTCATGTTAAAAATATTTTTCAAAAACAAACTTAAAATTTTTGATCAGTATCTTAAAGACATTATTTCTATAAGCTAATATTCATATTTTGAAAACTATTTTCATAAATCAGTGTAACTCGATAGTGAAATGCACCATAATCGGTGGTCCCGTACGGGACTGCTGGGCGTTTTAAGGTCAATCTGGATGTCCAATGGGGTGCGATTATTTTTACATAGCAAAAACTGTATATCTCTTTTAATATACATTATTGAGCAAACCCGAAGAAAATCTTAATTGCCTGATGTAAAATATAACTTAGCATTGAACGCATCGTGTCTGGTGATAAATTAGGAGGTTTGGTATGAGCCCAGTGGCATTCTAACAAAAGAGAATATCTGGGAAAAATGGAAACATAATTCTTCTTCGAGAAAACATTGGCCACAGTTAGTGAATAATTTCTCTAAGAGACTCCTGGAAATTAAGCATTTTACCTAATTGCGATCATATTAAGGATCTTACCTCAAGCAGAAATTATAGTTCAGTTTTTTAAGGACCCCTGCGATGGAAACGTTGTTCTCCATGAAGTTGCATGCGCAAGGGACGACCTAGAAAGAATGAATCAGATTATAATCTGATGACATTCTTCTAGTGATTAAAATTGATATGACGCAAAAGGCAGTAGACATTGGATAAAGCAATTTTATGTTATATTGTGTCAAAGTCAAACATGACTCATGCCCATATAATACCATAAGCCATTAAACACAACATGCGATAAATGCATCCCTGGTGATAGACTGTTATATGTCTGTATCTGATATTTTGAGTTAGTGGTGCAGAAAATTTTTAAATATCATTGCTTGTCTGGTCACAAAACTATACAAGACAAAATGGAAATAGAAAGAGAAAATATGATAATTTGCTTCACGTCTATCCGTGCAAAAAGACATATAAATATTAAAAACATTTTTTTTTCGATATATAATATTAATGCTTTGTTTAAATTAAAAATCTGAAGTTACACAAGCAATTGATGCTTTTTTTATTTTCATCGCTTGTGGCATGCAACATATTATTATATTGAAAAAAAAAATTTTTTTTTTTGACTCTCAGGTTCAAAAAGGGTCGCCATCTATGATGCAGACAATAAAAGAGTTTGTTAGTTACATATGTTAAAATGATAATCAATGAGACATTTTACTAACCCCATTCTCTGTTGAGCTACACAAAAGATATTTATTCACTCATAATTTCACAAATAAAATGTCAAACAAACTTGTGAAGAATTTCAAGAAAAATGAGACCATATTTTTATTTCAAAATTTGTTTGTAGATGGCAGTTTTAAAAATGTTATTTTTGAGTACGAACAATGAACACAACCATCCCCATTTCAGCAGCTGAGATGTTAACAGTCAGCAGGTTAATTAGCAGCTATCTGAAAGCTGTTAGATTGTGAATCTTTCATATGATTTATTTCAAACGTCTCAACAGTTTACTTACGTCGGACAAGCTTTATGGTTCTCTTTCGTAATAAGCCTTGTGATGGAATAGGGGACTGGGTCCATATTTAGCATGCATTTGTGGACGGTCTAAATAGAACATTCTGGATCTCAATCTGTCCGCACTTTTGTAGTAATCAACGGCAATATCTGTTATGTAAGTAATTAATTTTATTTAAATATGAAAATGTATTTACTAATTGATTACATCGTTGGGTTAAATGAATCGGTGATGGTAATTTTAATAGACTCAACTCATCTTTTACACAGTTATAACGAAACATATATTTTCGCGCGAAATATTTCATCAATTAATAATTCTAAAGAAAAAAATATTTTTTTTTAATTTCTCAGATTATTGTGTCGTTAAAAGTCAGTTTATAGCCAATGAGAGGGCATGAGAACACTGCTTTTTTTTCAAAACGTAAATGTATATCAAGAAATGTAACATAAAGCATTTGCGGAACAAAAAATTCAGAAGTGGATAACAGATTTCCTAGTAACTAGAAATTCAACTGTATTGATAACAACAACGAAGGGCTTCATTAGTATAACATATAAGATGTGGTAGAAATTTCAAAAGATAAAAGAGATTTTAGTTCAGTCCATCATAAATGGGTGCAGACCATCAAACAGTGATAACTTGTATACATCAACAATATGGGAATAGGGAACAGCAACAGGTATACCAAGATGAAGAACGTGATGCTAATTTCACGCTTCCCACCCGTTCTGCCCAGCGTTTTTATTTGACGCAATTAGTAACATTTTTAAACAGATAACAATTTTCACCTGATACCTGCTGAGTCACACAATTGATATTTCAACACTGATTATTTCAAAAAATAATTGAGCAGTGACGATATTTTTGTTATCTCCCGTTTTATACTGCCCGGGCGGCCATAACAATTATCAATCAAAGTATCGTTCTGGTCAGTAGAGAATGGACCTTATTATTACAATGAATCTAATTTTGTGGTTTGTCTATAACTCAACCACTATTGGATGCGATCGATGGGGACGGAAGGCTGTAGGAGCAAAACGAGGCAATGTCAACATTATTATTGTATGTTATTATATTTTAACAAATTTTTTTTTAATCCTGTTAAGTATGATTTTCCATGGCACAATTTTATTTTTATAATAACACGGTATACAAATTTTGAGAACAAATTATCGATTTCTCTGTGTATTCTATCACTTTTCCACATGGGTTTCCATATCATAAATTTAACATACAAAAATAAAAATTGGGTGTAAGAAATTCTTAATCTTCAATTGTGACTTATGGCTACGCATTTCTACCTCAAGGCTAACAACGACTGGACCATCTGAAAAATTTGTTCAACAGGGTACAGATTGCGAGGCCTTAATATTTGAAATAAAAATTTGACAGTTTTTTTTTTTTTGCAAGGAATATGGAAATTAAAATAGGCTGTGCCCCGTTACATCAATCTCGGATAGGCCTCGATAAAGATCAAGATGCATCCGGGAATTATTGACTCTATACACCGCTACCTCAACTGTTCATAGAGCGTGAAGAATGTTAACATGGGTAGGAGAAAAAGATCAGTCAGAAACAGGGAATTGTGAGGGTGATGTAATCTGGCTACATTTCCACATATAGGGAATATAATCCAAGAAGATGAATCTATTAAATGGTCCAAAAAGAATTGAAAAACAACATTTTGTTAAAAGGGTATTTTAATATGACATATTTTGCACATTTCTTGTAGCAATTAAAGATTTTCATGATAAATTTGATGAGCCAGTCGGAAGTCCATCGAATGCACTTTCTTGGAAGCATTTTCATGATAAATTTGATGATTGCCAGTCGGAAGTCCATCGAATGCACTATTAACATTTGGTTAAAAGAAATATGATTCTCATTACACATTAATCTGTGTTGAAATTTGATATTGAAATTTCGCCAAACACTGTCAGTCGATATCATAAATTATATAGTTAATGCCTTCTCCCAATTGTAACCGGGTAATGTTGCCTGTAAAGCCGGTGAAATGTGTCACCTATAAACAAATATTCCTGATCAGATATTGAACATATAATATATAACGAAACACTTATCACTAACGATTAGTAATTGATCATTGTAATTAATTTTAATAGACTAAACTCATTTCGACTCAACACAGTTTTGATGAAATATGATTCAACAGAAAGAATGAACGTATATTTTAGAACAAAATATTTAGTCAGATTATCGTGTCTAGTGCCGCTGCCTTTACACTAATTCTAAATAGAAAGTTTTAAAAACTAAAAAAGTGGTCAATAGTCGGTTAATAGACCATAATAGGGCATGTGACCAATGTTTTTTTTTAGATTGTAAATGTGTATCAAGAAATGTAACATATAAACCATTTGCGAAACAAAAAAATTTTGAAGTTGATAACAGATTTCCTAGTAACTAGAAATTTAACGGTATTGATAACGACAACAAAAGGCTTCGTTAGTATAACACGCACTTCAGGGCATAAATTTCAAACGATGAATGAGATTTTAGTCTAGCCTGTCACAAATGTGTGCAGATTGTCAAAGAACAATAACTTGTATGCGTTAAACCAGGGCTACAGAGTTGTAGTCTAAGACGGGCTATTTTTAACAACTCCGCAACTCTGATGTTAACACTGTAGGAATAGGGAACAGCAACAGTTTTAGCAGGATGAAGAACGTGATCCTAATTTAAGGCTTTCGTGATTGATTCCGTCTGTTCTGCTCAGTGTTTTTGTTTGATGCGGATTAATTAGTAACAGCTTGACACAAATTATACTATTAATCTGCTATCTTCTATGCCTCATGAAGGAAATTCCATTGCCTACTATTTCAAAAAATAACCCAGTAGTATCATTATTCACCATACTAATTAAGATTATTTCAATACAAAAATTAGCTCTCATACAAAGTTTTTTACATTTCACACTCTCATGCATTGTTAAGTGTCAACTATTAACACACCGCAATCTGCAGTCTCAACAGTTGAAACGTTCTTTCTAAAAGGATAGTGAAACGGTACTGTCAAGCCGCATACATGATTTTCTAATTATGGATATTTCAGACTGAAATCAGTAACTGTGGTATAAAAAAAACTCGATAAAATTATCAGAAAAATTAGGCAATAATTTGATAAAAATACTAGCATTTTTGTAAAAATTTTGACGTTATTAACCTTTTTATTGTACATGAATGTATGATGATACATTGCGCACAGTGAATTTCATTGTAAAAGTAAAAAAGAACGCTTTTCAATTTACGTTTAAAGGATTAAAAACATATTCCGTTTCAATTCTGAGTATGTGACAATATCCCTAATAGATGTCATCGTGTATTTATCATATTTGTACAATTAAAATAATTGACTTAGTAAAATCCCGTTTAAAGCGGCGTGTTTAAAGATGTCGTTTTTGCATGAGCAGCGTACTGTTACGTAAATTTGTGCGTCTCAAGGCACTATGGGAAGTCTTTTTTGATTTGATTGATCAAAGGTTATTTTATTAAATTACTGCGTCAAGCAAATTGAATCAATGCATCATTCAAAACAAATAATGGAACTTGTTGACTTGCGATTCATGAGTCTTGTCAATCATTCAAGCTGTTGTTTGTGCATATAACATAATGACCAAAAATATGTCGCATGATCTTGGATTATTTAAATACATGCTATATTCCAACCATTAAAAATGTTTTCATTATGTGTGTCTGACTTAATATTGTCAATATAGAAAAAAAATATGCAATATTGTGAAATATGAATTATAATTTTCTTCATAATATAAACGCATATAAAATGCCATTTTATCAAAGGTCCCATAACAGACAGTTGCTAATTTCTAGCCGATCATGGCACCTGGCAAAATTGTTCTGTTAGCTGTATGAACAGCGTTAAGAAAAAAATCTTGCATCAGAAATTGGTGTCGAAGTGGCTCGGTTTCCAAAGAAATTTGGAAATTAAAATGGGCCGTTCTTTGTTACACCAACAGTATCGGAGAGATCTCGAGAACAGGTAGAATGCATTTGGAAAGGTCGGGAAAGGTTTGACAGTCCTCACTTCTCCACCGTCTATTCATAGAACGTCATGAATATTAACAAGGGTAGGAGGAAAAGATTGGCCAGTAACAGGGAGTTGTGGGGGCGCCGCAGTGTGGCTACATTCTCCACATATAGAGTAAATAAACCAGGAGATGAATCTCTCAAATGGTTTAAAAGGAATTGAAAAACAACACAGTGTTAATTATTTATTTTTAATACCACAATATTTTGCTTATTTCTTGAAGCAATTAAAAAAAAGAACAATTAATGACTTTGATGATAAATTTGATGAGCTGTTCGGAAGTGCATCGGATGCGCTTTCATATTGCCTCATTTGGTTGACAGTTTCTCATTACTTCTTGAGCTTGTGTATGGCTCAATTATAAAGTCAATGTTACAATTTGACATTGAAATTCCATTCAGTACCTTCAGTCAATATCATAAATTGTATAGTCAATGCTTTCTTCCAATTTAAGCTGGGACACGTTGCCCGTAAAGTGGGTGAACACTGTCACCTAGAAACAAATATTTAAGATCAGAAACTGCAAAATTTTGCCTTTCAGTATCTTAACACATAATAAATAGTTGGTATTTGCATATATCTAAAAAGGTTATTTCAGACACTATGTTTTGTCACCTGCATCGTGAGTGAAAAAGCATTTGGAATTGTGCAAAGTTTCAGCAATTCAAATTTGATATTGAAGTTCTATCAAATTTTTGGTTTATAATTACAGATAAACAAAATACAATGAAAATTTATTCTCAGAATATGAATTTTTAACGCCTTATTGTGTTAGAATGTCCTCAGGAATTACTCCAGAATGCAGCTGGGAGAATAAATCTTTGTTTTTAGATCCAAAATTGGCTATTTAGTCCTATAAATTGGCTACAGTGAGAAATTACAAGGTTGATCAAATCAAAGACTAAGCTAAGTGTCAGCATTGCAGTGAAAAAATAGTATCAAAAAATTATTTATCTTAGTAAAGTTTGATTAAAGTTTGTCGAAATGGTAATTAAAATATAAAAAATATATGAATAGGAACAAATAGATAAAGGTAAAATAGTTACCAAACGCATAACACAAATATTCATCACTTCTATCTCCACAATCGTCAAGGCCATCGCAAATAGCTTCATAGATGACTTTATTTCCATTAAAACAACCGAACCATTTTTCTTCCTGAAAAAATATTCAAATTATGTATATCAAAAGTGAAATCCCGGTCAACAAGTCAACTAAAAATGGCTACTGTCAACGCTTTGATCACTATACAGTCGGTGCTAAGGAGAAAGTCATTGATTACCACCAATATTATGAAAGGACTATTTTCAAAAATTTAAAGGACGTCTATGCCTAATGAAAAGCACAGACAAATATGTGACAAGACGAAATAGCTATTGACATAATATAGGAGTTTTACCTACCAATAAAACTCTTATTGTGTTTCAGCAATGTCCAAGATCCTCTGAGATGATGCGTCTCTGTTTTCGAGCCGCGCGTCTAAATCCTACTACGTTGGCAATACTTTTCCTTCTCCCCTCTCCTCCCTACCCAAGCCACGCCATCCGGGTGACGCCGTTATGTACGTCATTGTCACTCAAGGTGCACCAGGTAGGGTTTACCGATGGTCCGAGTACGATCTTGTGGCCATCTAAACTGGTTGGAATGGGTTAGTGATAAGGCCTTCCGTCGGATGTGATCACTCTCGCCAGTTATTACCTTTCGTCTATGGCTGTCCCCCCCCCCCACTCAATGATGAACTGCCGGCCCTCGAGTAAGGCGTCCTCCCCGTCAGCTGAGCTGTAAGAGCTCCTTGGTCGTACCCACGGGACTCATCGTTCACTTCCAGCTCGGTGAACACCAGCAACGGTGTTTATTGGACGGGGCGGCCTCCTTCGGGAGGCGAAAGGAATCTCCTATCGACTCGAGGGGGATTTTTTCGGGCCTGATTGGTCTGATCTGGTTGATCTTGCTTCGATTGAAACAAGAACTTACTATTTGGCTCTCCAGTCTGTCCAAACGGTCACCCGCCATGCTTGGCGTCTGGCCGGCGTTCATTTCGTCTTCCGACGCGGAGTCTTCATGCGAAGCCAACGATACTTCACGCATGATTACGATATGTATATATATATATATATATACATATAATACATATAAAAAGTCACGTCACTTTGGAAGCATCATCTCGGAGGATCTTGGACATTGCTGCCAGAACACACAATAAAACTTTTTTTGAATTGAATGTAATTGAATATCCTGATTCAATCAATCCATACAACATATCATAATGTGTTTTTGAAATTAATTAATATCCATATATTATTTTTACATTTCTCAGATTCAACACTCCAACACTCCAGGTAGGAGCGATGAGTAAAATTGTTTTGTTAATGCTTAAAAACAGGGTTAATGACTTTCCCAAAGTACCAACAATATAGACAAATTATTACAAAAAATTTAATTCACTAAGACTTGAAAAAAGTAACCCACCTTGATTGGCTGAGGTGATGGTCCATTTGTAGCACTCACTGGAAACATATATCAATTAAAGAGAACACTCAATCCAAAAACTTCAACGACCCGAATGTATTTAGACCAGTGGTTCTCATAGTGAATGCCACACACTTGACATGTCCAGTGTATTCAATCAATGTTTGAATACACTTGACATGTCCAGTATGTAAAGAGTTGCTGATACCAAATTACTTGCACAAGCTATTTTTTGATAAACGCAACTACTATTTTTATGATATCTCAAGACAAAAAATTGGTGCGGTCATTTCCATATGACCGCTGAAACTTATAATGCGGCTACAGTGAAATTTTACCGGAGACTCACTGATTTAGACACTAGTTCCAACGCTGTCTACACTTGTGCAATAAAAATCGTTTAGAGTGATGTCTCAGACACAGTCTTCATAGATTAGTGTACATCTAGCGGTACCTCAACTTGTCACTTCTATCTCTGATACACTTATGATAAAAATACAAGCGTAAACGAAACCAATCCAATGTAAATTCAAGAAATAGTTCTTAGCCAAGTTATGGACATTTTCTCCCCATATAAATTCAGTTGACCTCCCTATAGCATAGTGATTAGAGGATTACGCTATAGGAATACTACTTAATCGGAGATAAGGTAACCATATAAAAATTGAGGTTATGTTATTTCAATTATATTATGTAAATTACCTAAAATCAGAAAAATAAACATTTTTCCTATTTTGTCATATTGAACGACCTTGAATATGTATATCAGGGGTCAAATCTGAAATAGCTTTCAAAACTATTGATTCGATTATAATGACACCTTTAATAAGTCTTTCATGGAAAGATTTTACAACTTATAATACACAATTACCATTAAAAGTCGATTGAGCAATTCAAAACTAAGAGATACCTACTTATTTCAAATTGATAACCTATCAATGAGGTGGGATTAAGCAACAGGTGATGTAATATAGGATATAATTTATGAGATTGAAATCTCACATAAGGCATATAATAAGGTTAGGCAGATCGTTAAGAATACATTGAATTTAAGTGGGCCGTTTATTTTTTTAAATTCTTCCTAAAATAATTTAAGACAATTTTCCCTTTTTTAATTACTCGAGTCGTTAGTGACAAAACATGTGGAATCCTGCAAAGTTTCAACGATTCAATTTTCATGATTTTAAGTATTATTGTCATGTATAATTGAAAGTATAATGTTAATAATACTATTTCATTTTTTTTTTTTTTTTTAAATAATAAAAACACTTTTTTTTTTTTTTAGTACTTATTTCCACAATATTTTTTTTTGATCAGGACCGGTTTCGCTCATCGCGAGCATTATCAACTAATGCTCGCGATGAGCGAAACCGGTCCTGATCAAAAAATATATTGTGGAAATAAGTACTAAAAAAATGTGTTTTTATTATTTAAAATATAATGCCTTTCCATCAAGAAGTGACAGTTAACACCTTAAAAGTGAATACTATTTCACATTACAAAAAAAAAACACCTACACTATTTGTGTATCTGTAATAACAGACATGCTTTTGAAAAGAAAGTAAATTTAATGGTCTAGAATTATTTTATCATTTCTAATGAACTGTTTTCCAAAATGTGTAAAATGTGACTTACATCATTATGGCGTTGACTGGCTATAAAATAATATTCTAAAAACGTTCTCCGTTTGCCCATTTTAGCCATTCTCTTAAGCCCATTTGTTCACGGAGTAGTTGGGGTGTTTGCGGTGTTGCGACTGTCAAAAGGTTAAGATATTAGGTATAAGTAGAAGTTATTATTAATAAAATTTAAACATCGATCAGTAAACACTACTGTGAGGTAAAGTTAATATTTTTTTTGATGAATTAAGTTTCAAAATGGCTTTTAAACTAACCAAATGGCTACCAATAACGTCTTTAGCTGCGCATTTTGGAACGAGAGCTACTTATAAAAAAAAATGTTTTTGAACACTTCTACTTTAAGCGTGTTTTTACTAAAGAAAATCAATTATTTTATACTCACAAATATGTGGGACACACGATGACATCTATTGGAAATATCATCAAATACTCAGAATTGAAACAGAATTTATTTTTATCACTTAAAACGTAAATTAAAAAGAGCTTTATCAATAGAATAATTTACTTTTATTTTGTTCTTGTTATCAGATCTGTATTGATATTTTCAAAGATTATAGTTATAGCTTTTTGAGACCTAACATAGATGGGAGAGTTTTTTTTTTTTTTTAATCTTAGGGTGTGTATATGTTTAAATATTAAACTTACATATACAATTACTTTTGAATTATAAATTACTTTGAATATTTTCTTTGATAATTTTGTCACAACTCTAATGCGTCAACATTCTACAATAGTACAAGGTCGTATTCAAACTTGTGCTTTTAACATGTTCCCTGTTGAGCATAATGAAGGATATTCCAACGCCTAGACTTCAAAAATTTATTGAATTTTATTGAGTTTGTCAGGACAAATCAAGCAATGCATTAACTGAAAAATTAGCGAGTACAAGAAGGTTTTAACCACTGATAGTTCATATATATTCGGATATCAACTATCAACACAGTAAAATCAGCCGTCTCAACAGTAGAGACGTTAGCAGTTAGAGGGATAAGCGTGATTAGGCGTATATTAACTTTAATTAAGTTTGATGGGGGCAAACAAAACTAAAACGATCGATAAACAACAGATAAGTCATTTAATTGAATGAAAATCTTTATTTTATTTAAAAACATATTTACTTGATTGTAATTTATAATATTGTGCAAATAAAACGATTCAACACATTGATTCCAACAGACATTACGTAAAATCGTAAAAAAAATTAGTAATAGTTTTTAAGCAGCAGCCGAATTAGGATATGCAATAAATTAGAGTTTTTTTTATTATTTTGATGGCTTGAAACGATTTTCTTCTAGCTCACAACAGAACTTCAGAATCAATAATAACATATTCTGCAATTGATGATAAGCCTTGATAATTCAAAGAGCTCCACTCTATTTGAGTGAAGGTTAATTAATGTGTGCTAAATGATCAATGTTCGATCTGACCATGTCGCGAATACATTTGATCAACGAATATCGGTATAAGTTATGTTCACTTATAGCCAAATCTAATTTTTAAAACGGAATCTACCAAAATGGGCGGCTTGACATTAAAAATTTTATACAAATGAGCGGTCTAAACTGCTGCTTGTGCCACGGAAACTGAAATTATGAAATAATTTAGCGTTCCGGGACCGATAACCGATCGAAAAAAATCGATAACCGTTTTGTTAGATTTTCAGAATAAAGTATAATACTATGAATATTTGAAAATTCATTTCTAAGTAATAATCAACTACTTAAACAAATTCACTTCTTGTTGCTTACTATGAATTTTTATACCTTAACTCTTTTTATGTTAACATTGCAGGGTCTGTGACAACAAGGTGCGTGGCCAGTGCGCGAGCGTCACAAACCTTGAGACGCGAACTTTCAATTGTCGATAATGCAGAAAATCTTTTGCATATATGACTGATTTTGGTTTCAAAATATCATCTAATTTGTCCTGCTACTGCCGCCTCCATACACTTGTCAACATATACAAGGTTTAATTGTTTTAAACAATGATTTTTCGAACCCTAAAATTTATTGCGATCTCCGTCAGAGTCACAAATCATTTTTAAGCTTCGCGCTAAGTATTATGCCAAACTTCGCACCAATCTTCACGGCTTCGCAATAATGACACTCTATGACACGTGACAGTAATAGCACGTTCTATTCGTCATTAATTTGTGGCTTCGATTTGTCACGGTAATGGCGATTACGAGTGAGTTATTTGTTAAAGTGATTGCGACAACATAGGATATTTCTTTGTGTTTAATGTTAATGTTGTGAAACATTCCTAATGCATCTGGCTTCCATAAAAGCAGACTCAATTATTTTTCATTGCTCTATTTATGACTCTATATGGAAAGAAATCATTTAAAAAAAATAGCAATAGGGATGGATTTAATTTAAATGAAAAACAACCACGTCGATCGGGTTAAAAGTACCAGAATATGAAAAATAATTTGATAAACAATCTATCTATTTGCCCAATATTTATTTATGTTATTTGGAATGTTTCAAGGCACATGAAAACCATTTTTGATATATACTGTTTTAAAATGTGTCCATACTGAGAATGGCGAGCATGTTTTTAGAGAAATACTATGCTCTTAGCAAACGCAAGCTTAGCTTTCAACGAGTCAAAGTACAATAGATACTTAACCCATTCTCTCCTGAGCCTCATAAAGACTTTATCGGGACTGTTTAAATTTAAAGAATTGATTCAGTTGAGTTTCAACTACTAATGTGCTGCAATCAGCTATCTCAAGAATTGTAACATTAGCAGCCTGTAGTTTAAATTAAAAATAACATTTTTATATTACAATATGACATTAAAATATGCAAGCGATCAATTACAGACTTGAAAATGTTTATGTCATCTATTGTCATGGTGTTACACTGCTAGCAATTGATTGCTGATGAAATATACCCTCATAGTGGAAAAGGTTCTGAATAAAATGAGACTTCTTTACTTGAGGGCATATGGATACTATCCATGGCTTTACTCAACTGACTTTCTATTAGGAATGCTCATTTTTTATAGTTTAAAAACTTGAAAAGAAATGTATCTCGCCACATATTTCTTTCGACTCATACGAGACAAAAATTTAAATTCTGCCAGCCTTGATAACATTAAATTGTATGTTTAGGATATCTTTGTTGTTCATTCATCCCAAGTGTAGAACTAGTGTGCCAATAGGGATGCCAACGATAAGAGCATTAAAAATGTTCAACAGTGTTACTTCGGATGTTGACATATTCATGCCGACGAGAATAAGTTTAGGCGAATATTATTATTTAATGTATTAAAGCAGATTTTACATGAGCTGGTTGACTTCCTTACTATTCTCGTTTTTTGTCATATTATTTATTTCTTTAATTTTCAACATTAAATATTTTGATGTTGCAAAAGCAATAAACTTATAATATGTAATTTTTTGTAACGTCTACATTCCAAATAAATAAATAAATTATATCCAGACTCCAAAATAGTTTCTTTCTTATGCCATAAATGCAATTTTATTTGGAAGAATTCAAACAATTTCGGTGACCTCAAACTTGAAGATTATTCAAAAATGTAGCGAAATTAAAGCCCTGAATTTTATTTTAGCTTTATTTTTAATTAGCCATGTTTGTCAAAATTAGAAGGTGTGACGTGCGCTTCGATGACTCTCCAAGTTATGTTAAAAGCTACAAAAGAGATTATGACCCACCTAAGGTAAATTTGCTTGGGTTTTCATGGGTGCCATTATTGAAATATGGAATTCCATTCTGCAATGCGTGATGCTTCAATGGAGGATCGTGATGGAGTGACTGTCAAAATGTAAAGATGTGTTATTGAAAAACATAATGTATGATATCCACCGAAGGTGCTTGACGAAATTTCAATATCAAATTTGAATTATTGAAACTTGCATATATATGTGGGATTGTACAAAGTTTTTTTAAGAGTTCTTTGTACAAAGAGTTTTATTTAAATTCAAAAATATGTCATTAATTCACACACCAAGCGTGCAAAACAAAAGGTTGCAGAGCACTGATATAGAGTATTTTCGTTTGATTCATTCTTCCACAAATTTTCCTCCAGCTTTGTGCATTTTATTTATAACATAAACTAAAATTGAACGCTGTTTTATTCTACTTGGTGTGTTAACAAATGTGATATGTGTTTCACTTCTTTGAGAAGCATCCTCAGGCTATCTACAATATATCATAGGGTTATTCATTACAAAGATAAAAAATGAATCTAATTCGTCTAACTCTTTCCTTGGTTAAGGTTATTGGGATAGCAGGCAATATATTGACGCAAATTATTAATTGTGACAAATGCTGGAAACTGACACTTAAACACTTGTTATTATCGAGTATGAATACAGCTTAATTAGCCGTCTCAACAGTTGAGGCAACATCGATGAATGGATTAAAAACGATGAGTCAAGTGGGACCATTAAATTTGAATAGTTGGTATTGGATACAATTTTTGTCATTTATAACCTGAGTTTTCCATTTTGAAATCTTCAGGTATTCTACCAAATGGATGCAATAAAACTAACAGACAGTAGTGTCTTAAACAGTATTGTCAACTTATTGAATCTCACGTCAGAGATATAGCAAGAAAGAATTAGTATGGTTAAGCTGATCATTGAGAATAAAAATTGAACAACTGTACACAATTGTACTAACATTAATTTCTATATGTATAATTGACAATTTTATGATGACATGTAATGACATCTATGGAACAATTTACTAATTTGTGTTTGAAATCTGAGCTCATTTGCCAAATGAACCACAGATGGCACTAGCGTCATCACATGTGACAAAATACAATCTCTATTGTCTTTATTATTTTTACATTTGTTTTAGAAACACATGTGTTTCTAATCATTTTTTTTTATATCTAAAACAATTTAAAATACTTCATTTATTCGATACTGATCTATAAACATTTTCGACTGCCTCTACACTAATTTTAATGATGAATAGGTATTAGGACATACATAAATACGGTCCGAAAGAAACTAATCAAATAAACACATGTTTTTCTAAAACAAATGTAAAAATGATAAAGACAATAGAGATTGTATTTTGTCACATGTAATGACGCTAGTGCCATCTGTGGTTTATATGGCAAATGAGCTCAGATTTCAAATACAAATTAGTAAATTGTTCCATAGATGTCATTACATGTCATCATAAAATTGCTAATAAAACTACTTTATTATATTTTTTATAGCCCTCAAAGTATTTCTTTATAAAAATTTTGCATGATATCTTCAAAATAGACCAAATTA
This sequence comes from Himalopsyche japonica, assembly GCA_028555115.1. NCBI lineage: Eukaryota > Metazoa > Arthropoda > Insecta > Trichoptera > Rhyacophilidae > Himalopsyche > Himalopsyche japonica. The sequence continues at coordinate 213,353 of JAHFWJ010000450.1, read as the reverse complement.
ATATATTCATTCTTTTTTCTTTTCAGTCATTAATTATAATTTTTAGTGTTTAGATGTATTCCTATAGAAAAATTAAAACTAGAAAATTGTGGCGTAAAAAATGTTAGAGACTAAAAAAATTGAAAAATCATATACACTCTGAATGTATTTTTTTAATCACATGGTATAAAAACTTTTGGGAGAGAAATGGGTAATGGAGATATCATAAATTTAACACTTTCTATTGTATAGATATATAATGTTCATAGAACTAATTTCATGTGCACAACACGCTTCTTTATTTGGTTCATTCATCAGAACCATCTACTAAGGAGCATTGTATTTTTTTTGTTATTAATAATTGCGACTTAACACATTAATATGAATAAAATTAGTGTTGCCAACTTTTGAATGAAATTACTGCTGCAATATATGCAAGCTATTTTTTTAAAAATTGTAGCATTCTCAATACTAGCATTTCTAAACAAAGGATTGAAATTAAGGTGTTAAAAAATGGGATTAAGCAGAGAATGCTACAGCACTTGTATATTTTAAATTTACACTGAAATCAGCATTTGAGATGTTTAAATTCAACCTGTTAATAATAAATTTTATTTAATTTATAACGCGGTAGCCGTAGACCTTTGTTCTTATATTGTCAAAGAATACTGGCTTGAATTGAGATAATACAGCAATGGGGAATGTCGAAGATAATGCATAATAAAAGTTCGATATTTTATGAGTTTTTGATTCTTTTAAGTAAGGTGGTTCTGAAATATTATGTTATTAAGACAGGGGATGTCAAAATACGTTGTTATGAAATGATAAATCATTTGGTACTAAAAAATACATACAATCGTGCAATATCATTAGAGGAAAAAATACACAGAATTGACGGACCAACTGTGACTTAGTAACTTCCGGTGATTCTTAGCTAAATGTCTTATGATCCGTGCAAAACATAAACCCATCACAATATTATAATTTCACACTGACATAAATATGACGACAATATCAATACAATTGAGAAATTGTTCAAAAGTCTTACCTGCACCTGGTGGACCCGGTGGACCTCCTACACCCTGGAAGAAAAAAGAGTCATCAAACATCGTCAGAATTTTTTGATAAGCATAATCACAAGTTTTTTGTTTAACCGTTTATTTGTACAGTAAAAATCTGTAAGGGCTGAAATTTTACAAAATTTCAAAATCCATTCTCAAGTTTTAATATTACGAATGCTACCCAAACATCAGATTTATTTTTTATGAGATTGTATGATTGAATATGGTTTGCTATTATACTAATTACTTTAAATGTGTCAATTGTCACTTCTTAGTGGAGTGAAATTGTATTTAAATAATAATTTGCAATATTTTGTACTATTTCCACAATTTAGTATAACCAAGAACATGACCAGTTTTCCTCATCATGAACACTTTTCACTGATTTGTTGATAATACTCACGATTAGCAATGCAGGTACTAAACTTAAAAATATTAAAGTGTGGAAATAGTACTAAACATTTTCTTTAATATTTATGTCACATGTGGCCAGATTTTGGTAGAGAAATTTCCTAATTTTATATTTGCTTGAAAATAGCTCAACATTGTGATCATTTCTTAACACAAATGTAAAATAAATTTTCATAAAAGATGACATTCTTTCACAATGACTTCAAATATCATTGAAATTATTGTTTTTTTTTTAAAGTGAAATTGATGTCCGCATAATATTAATTGTTATTCATTTCATTTCGACTCCTTTACAATGTTTATTATTATTATGTCAATGGACAGCTACTTATCCGCAGATATGGGAAATAATTATCTAGGGCCGAGTGAAAAGTGAAAATTTCATGTTGATTGAAAGTAATATTAAATTATTTTATTTACAATTCTCATGTGTTTTAAATTTTGAAGAAAGCATGCATTACTTAATTGAAATAATAATATACATCGTTTCAATGATAGAATGATACATGGCCAGATAATAATTATATTGATTAGATTATTACTTGTGGTCCTTGCGGTCCAGGATGTCCGGGGGGACCTTGTGGTCCTTGCGGTCCAAGATGTCCGGGGGGACCTTGTGGTCCTTGTCCCCCCTGTGGCCCGAGCGGTCCTCCTGGTCCCGGCGGTCCTCCTGGTCCCGGTGGTCCCTGCGGCCCGCCTGGTCCTGGCGGTCCTTGCGGTCCGCCTGGTCCCGGTGGTCCCAGCGGCCCAACTGGTCCTTGTGGCCCTTGTCCTCCTTGTGGGCCTTTGGGGCCGAGCAGTCCAGGCGGGCCCTGTCCTCCCTGCGGCCCTCCGGGGCCTATCGGGCCAGGTGGGCCTTGACCTCCCTGTGGCCCTCCGGGGCCTACCGGTCCCGGTGGACCCTGTCCTCCGGTCGCACCCGCTGCTCCTTGGGGCCCTATTGCACCCACTGCCCCCTGCGGTCCTGGTGCACCCACTGCTCCTGGTTCACCCTTGAAGAGAAAATATTTTGGCGCTAAGAACAAATATTGTGGTACGCTGAACTGTGCTCACAATCTATATACATAAAAATCTCGTGTCACGGTGCTTGCAGTCGAACTCCTCCGAAACGACTCCACCGATTTTTATGTTTTTTTTAATATATTAGGTAATCCCGTATTTAATGTCGTTTTTTCAATACGCAACTTTGACTCAGTATGTTTGGGTCCGTTGACCAGTAAAGACGTTTGTTAAGAATTGTTTTTCTTTTAAACAAAAAAATCAATTTTACCCCATCTAAAAAAAATGGCACAGACATGTCCTTCGGAAACACATTTAATAAACTGTATACTGTTTTTGTTTCATTCAAAAAAAAAACTGCAACAGAAACAACTCCATTTGAAAGATGAGTCTCGAAGTGGACGGAACAGTCTAATGGATGAAGCAGCCTTAAAGGCGGAAGATCCAGTAATGACCATTGATCAATTATCCAAGAAGGTCAGCACATCACGATCAATACTCATTGCTATCTTGAGAATCTGGGGAAAGTTCAAAAAGAAGGCATTTGGGTTCCTCATGCGCCAACTGATCACAACAAAGCGCAGCGCTTCAATATATGCAAAATACTGCAAGAAAAGCAACATTCTTCCCCGTTTCTCCATGACTTTATCACCGGAGATACAGCGATCACAGAATACTGCAGCTCTCTATTGTGATCAGATGGACAAGTTAAATACAAATTTACAAGAAATTAGACCGGCTCTTATGAAAAGAAAGAATGTTATTCTTCAACACGAAAATGCCCGTCTGCATGTTGCCGACATTACACGAAAAAAGATCCAGGACCTTGACTGGGATGTTTTATTGCATCCTCCCTATTCTCCGAACTTGACACCAAGTGACTATCACTTGTTTCGTTCTTTAGAAATGCAATTAAGGAATGAAAAAATCGACAATATTGAAGAACTAAAATCAGGTTTCTCGGAGTTCTTCGAATCTAAACCAAAGACCTTTTATGAGAAAGGAATTTTAGATCTTGAAAATAGATAACACCGGTAATTACTTTGTTTAAAAAAACAAATTTGAGTTTTACTGAAAAAAACGACATTAATTCCGAATATTTGTTCGGTATGACAATAGGTTGTAAAGTATATTTCAGATACCTAGGTGAAGCTCCCATTTTTTTATCGCGATTTTAGTCATTTTGTATGACTTAATTTGACCATCATTCGTATTTCAAACAGAACGAAATTATTTATGTTGTTGAATGACAGATGGCGCTGTGACTGCCTCATCGAACTTTCATCCAGACATGCGCATGTCTTCTGCGTTATTTTGTTATATATCACAACACAGCGAGTGCAAAATTTTGTATGATTTATTTTATTTTATCTATTTGTATGCGAAAATAAAAACTAATTTTTAATATTTTTTTATTTTTATAAAAGTGTTTTAATTTGAGATTGCTTTCTGTGAAAAGGATATAAGCAGCAAATGTCCAACGATTATCATAATTTAGCTTGAAATTTTTTGTCACTATGTTTGTGGTCGAACTCTTCCAAAACGGCTCGACCGATTTTTATTATTTTTTTATGTGTATTTTTTTGGTGTGAGATTAGGTTGTCAATTATATTTCAGACTGTTAGGTGAGGTTTCCATTATTTAATCACGATTTTTGGAACAGAACGAAATTATTTATATTGTTGAATGACAGATGGCGCTGTGTCCACCTCATCAAACTTTCATCCACGCAAGTCATTCGCGTTATTTTGGCATTTCATTCGGTATTTGTTATATATCACAACGCAGTGGAGCAAATGAACAATGCTAGCAAGATGAAAGGAAGCCCATTTGGGCCGTCGAACGAATAAAGTAACAAACATGGAAAACAGTAGAGCAGACAGAACAGATCCAACAAGATAATGAAAATGTGCGTGTAAGCATGTCACAATTTCGTGCATCTCAATCACAAGAGACACAAGCCAAACGAAATCAACAATGACAATTAGATCGGAGTACACACGCAGAGTAAATGACTGCCAACGCATCAACAAGTGCATCGAGCATTTACATATTGAATATTCCCCTCATCCAAAAGTGCTGATTGGTGCTATGGACAAAGAATGTCCCCATTGTCTTGCGCGCAAATTCATCATGAGTCAGCCAGAATGTGTTGTGCATCGGGAGAAGCGCAACTATCATAAATTGAGACACCACCAGAACCATTGAACGGGTTGCTTATCGGCACGGATCCTGATTCAAACCTGTTTCTGAAGTCAATTCGCACATTCAATTTATCGTTCCAAATGATTTTGTTCAGAGCAACAGAAATAGTTCATTATACTGCGGCAAATGGTCGACAGCTCTGTTCAACGTTCAAAGTCAAAGGCCAAGTGAACCACAAAGTAGGTTCATTGCTGCCAATGCCAAACGAACCACATAAATTTTTACATTTATTTATTTATTTATTACAACTATACGGTACAAAACTTACAAATTATTAATTCAATGCTTTTGCACCGTAACATATTAACATATATAAATATAAAATATAAAAATTCAACAAATAATATAAAACAATCAATGATGATTGCAAAAAAGAAAGTCAATCAAGTAAGCTCATGAAATGTCTACTTTAACTGAAAAAATATCATTCGTCTGAGCTCACTTTCGTCCACATGAAATATGTCAACAATACATATCTACTTCATGAGCGATGAGGAAATCAATTGTGTGGATGAACGTTGCGGCTACAATAAACTCAATTCTCCTAACGCCAGGCGAGTCGTCGACGAATGGGACGCTGTATTAAATGAGCACAATGAATTATTGAAATTCTTCAAATCACACATGCACGAATTGCAAAGCGACAATCACGCTACTGTCATCAATCCTGATAAAAATTGTTGGGTGGTACCATATTCGTCTCTGCTGGGCAAAACATGCAATGCTCATATTAATGTTGAGTTCTGAAGTTCAGTGAAGAGCATCAAATACGTTTGCAAGTATGTGAACAAATGCAGCGATTTGGCTGCGTTTCAAATTCAAAATGCCGATAAGAATGCTCCACGATTCAATGACAATGACAAAATAATGCGCTATTAAATTGGCAGGTACATCAGCTCCAATGAATCTGTCCGGCGTATCTTCGGTTTCCCAATTCTTAAACGGGACCCAGCAGTTATACACTTAGCCGTCCATCTTGAAAACGGCCAGCGCCTATTTTTCACCAAAGAGACAGCAATTGAGCGTGCCATAAATCCACCAAACACTACATTCACCGAATTTTTCGAATTATGTAATCGTGCGGATACTTTTGGTGCCTTTGCACAAACACTGCTGTATTCCGAAGTACCACGTTATTTCATATGGAATCAATCAAAAAATAGATGCCCCGCAAGCAAGGCACTCCAATTGTCGCACGCCCCGGCCTATTTTAAATCAAAAACTTTGGGCCGAGTATATACAGTCAAACCAAGGCAGATTGAGTGCTTTTATCTGCCATTGCTGTTGGTTAATATCACCGGCCTATTATCATTTCAAGATATACGCAAAGTGAATGGACAAAAGTATCCAAAATATAAAGATGCATTCCTTGCACTCGGCTTGTTCAAGGACTACAATCACTGGGACGATATGCTTGCTGAAGCAGCAATGGGCTGTACAGCAACACTAATTCGTCTACTCGTATTCGCTATAGTGTTGACTACATGTTTACAGGGATGAGCGCAAAGATTCAATGACTAACGATATATTACATCGAATTCGTACAAGGTGCAATGAACTAAAGATTACATTCAGCGACGTTTTCTACAATGAAGCATTGATTGCTATCGAGGTTTTTGCGTTGTCATTGCCAATTTACCACTCAGTCATTTCAGTATGACTTTACTAAATCGAAGTGCTTCTGATTTAATGGACACCGAAATGAATTGTGAAATGCAGTACGATACTGCAGAAATGGCAACTACTGACTCATGAACAAAAAATCATTTACGACCGCATTATGCTGGTAGTTACGGTGGGACAAGGTGGATTCTTTTTTTTTTGGATGCACCAGGTGGAATTGGTAAAACATTTATCATTTTGCTAATTCTCGCCCAAATACGATCAAATAATGGCATCGCATCGGTCGTTGCGTCATCTGGCATTGCATCAACTTTATTGGATGGAGGTAGAACAGCTCATTTAGTAGAAACGTTAGCGGCTAGAAGTTAATTTTTTAATATTTTGTTGTACGCCTATTTAATTCATAGATACAACAATGTATAATATTTTTATCACTGTTCTGATTAGTCCCAATTACCAAAAATCCATGCAGCAACAAAATAAGAAGCTAGATGATTTTTTTTTTAAATAAATCAGTAAATCATAATCAAGAGATTTAAAGTGAAACAGTTCAAGATAAATTAAGTAATGAATGAATTTAACATTTTACTTACTTTGAGCCCTGTAGCACCTGTTGCTCCGGTAAGTCCTGCAGGACCTGCCGGACCAATTGGACCGAGTGACCCTTGCGCGCCAACATCACCCTGAGAAAAATATCCGCATTTTTAAAAAAAAAATAAAGACAATTTTGAGTTAATAAATAGCAGATATACCAAACTAATGGTTTAATGACTTAGAAAACAGTTCACAAGCAATCATAGTGTTATATATATTATACACTCAAATGAAGTAAAACAGTTTGAAGTTTATTGATTGAATTGGCATTTACTTGGTAGAACTCCATTACAACACGGTGAAAAAAAAGCAATGTATTTAAATTCTACAATTTTTTTAAAACATATAGTTGATAGCTATTTCGGCTATCACATGGCTACACCATCGTCGGAACTATGGCGACAATGATGTAGGAACTATTCCGACGATAGCTTGAGCTGAAACAGCTATCAACTATATCTTACAAAAAAAATTGTAGAACTGAAATATAATACATTGCTATTTTTTCACCGTGTTAGTTTGAAGTTTACCTCTAAGTAATAATTTGCAATCAATATAAACGCAAATCAAAAATCCATTAACGGCTATTTTTATAATTAAAATAACCTGCCTGTATTTTATTTTAAAACTATTTTATCCACAGTATTTATGAAAATACTAATAAGATGATTTCAATTCAATAGACTTATTATTGTGTTCAGTTGAATTAGGTAGAAAATAATTTTAATGGAAGATTGATATCAAAATAATATGGTCTTTCTAGGGAATCATTTAGAAGCACTATTTGTAAGTTATTTTATTTGATTTTATCTATGGTACAGCAACAGTCTCAATTTTAACACTGGAAATATTTGAAAAGCATCTTCAGATAAACTCTACAAGGTCATAAAGTTAAGTATTATATTATTATCACCATGATAAATGTAACTTTAATTCATAACATTTGAATGAAGAGTGCAGTGGGATGTTTTCATTTTTACTGGACATGTCACATCAAACACTAAAAGCACTTGTTAGCAAAACAATACTAATTAGTACTGTCAAGTTTTTTTATATACCTATTGCTTTAATAATCTATTGCATTTTTTTGGCAATAGACAATAGGAATAAAATTTATGGCTTATAATTTTATTTATTTTGCGAGAATCAGTCATATTTTGGGTTTATTTATCCTATAGTGAATGTATTAAAAAAGGCAGATTTTACATAATAATTTCTATAAATTTATTTTACCCTAACCAGTGATGGGGTTAAAGATTTTCATGAAAATAATATCATATAGATAAAAAATGCATTGATAAATAGTAATGATATTTATAATATAGGAGTCTTACCTACCAATAAAACTCTTATTGTGTTTCCAGCAATGTCCAAGATCCTCTGAGAGATGATGCGTCTCTGTTTTCGAGCCACGCGTACAAACCCTAAGTTGGCAACACCTTTTCTTCTCCCCTCTCTTCCCTACCCTATCCACGCCATCCGGGTAACGCCGTTATGTATGTCATTGTCACTCAAGGTGCACCAGATAGGGGTTACCTGGATCTTGGACATTGCTGGAAACACAATAAGAGTTTTATTGGTAGGTAAAACTCCTAAATTGTGTGTTCTGGCAGCAATGTCCAAGATTCTCTGAGTGAATGTTTGTTATCACCTGGTGGCTCGTGGGGGAAGAGTTATGTCATCAATGTGAGATCTTAACCAGTCTTCAGCTGATGGTCCGGGTACGATCTTGTGGCCATCTAGACTGGTTGGAAAGGGTTAGTGATAAGGCCTTCCGTCGGATGTGATCACTCTCGCCAGTTATTACCTTTCGTCTATGGCTGTCCTGGAGGCCGCCTTATTGGACCCCATAGCTGTAAAAAGTAGTTCTTGGAGGTCTCCGCCTTTCTTTCGACTTCCTTCCAAGGTTTTAACCAGTTGGCGAAGTCAATATATTGGGGCTATATTTTGCGTGTCTCCTTTCCTAATGTGCCAACCCGATTGCTGATGGGTAGTTGACCCGAACGCAGGCCATAGAGTTATCTGGTCCCGTTCCTCTCTAAGCCCGCTGTCTGAATATCTGAGCAATGTCTTGAACTTCATGAACTTGTCTAACCGACATCAGTAGTAGCAATGTTTCCGTCCTACAAGACACTTCATATAGGCTGGATGTAGGTGGAGTGGTTGCCTTCAAGTGACGGACTTCCTCCTGACATCCCATATAGAGGCTTTCGGGGTCTTTACTCTGGCTAGGGATATGGCTCAGAGTACACGCCTCACCAGGGCGTTTCCGCTAATGTCCACGCCGCCCACTGGTTTGCAGAAGGTTGTTATGGCTGACTTGTGCACCCCAATTGTGGAGTACGCCAAGCCTTCTCGGAGGTAGAGGTGAGCTAAGTACCTGGCAACTTGTTCCGGATGGGGTGATTTGTGACCACTGATAAGGGATCAGGTGATCCATCTAACCCATGCCAATTGGTACGTGACTTGTGCACCCCAATTGTGGAGTACGCCAAGCCTTCTCGGAGGTAGAGGTGAGCTAAGTACCTGGCAACTTGTTCCGGATAGGGTGATTTGTGACCACTGATAGGGATCAGGTGATCCGTTTAACCCAAGCCAAATGGTACGTGACTTGTGCATCCCAATTGTGGAGTACGCCAAGCCTTCTCGGAGGTAGAGGTGAGCTAAGTACCTGGCAACTTGTTCCGGATAGGGTGATTTGTGACCACTGATAGGGATCAGGTGATCCGTTTAACCCAAGCCAAATGGTACGTGACTTGTGCATCCCAATTGTGGAGTACGCCAAGCCTCCTCTGAGGTAGAGGTGAGCTAAGTACCTGGCAACTTGTTCCGGATAGGGTGATTTGTGACCACTGATAGGGATCAGGTGATCCGTTTAACCCAAGCCAAATGGTACGTGACTTGTGCATCCCAATTGTGGAGTACGCCAAGCCTCCTCTGAGGTAGAGGTGAGTTAAGTACCTGGCAACTTGTTCCGGATGGGGTGATTTGCGACCACTAATCTAAGGTTGCATCAGGTGGTCATCAGGGGAGAAAGAAAGGTATTTCCAACATAGGATTTAGACGCGCGGCTCGAAAATATAGACGCATCATCTCAGAGGATCTTGGACATTGCTGCCGGAACACACAATATGATTATTCTTACACAATATGTTGAGTAAAATTTATCTTATCTTACTTCCAATTAGTATTGATAAAACCTTGATTTATAAATCCTTATTTTTGCAGCTCATGCAACATAAATTGAGGTGATACGTACTTTGATTCCTACTGCCCCTGGTGCTCCGATGAGTCCTGGAGGACCAGTTTCGCCTGGAGCACCGACATCACCCTGCAATGAATAAAACTAGAGTTACATCCTCAATCTAGCGTATTTTTAATATCTTAGTGTTTGTTTATAGTGGAACCCTGATTTTATGTTAATGCCTGTCTTATTCATTTTAAATTATTCTGGCCATGCACCCATTAAAATAATGTTAAATAATCTCTCACTTATCGTTCCCTGATTTATCTTACTATAAGAAACTTATTTCTAAAAATTGTCAAATTGTTGTCAGTGGAACGTAAGACATCTAAGAAGGTTTTCTGATCACCATTGAGACTTTTTGTTGAAATTGATTATTTGTTTAGAGCCTCGAGTGTCATCTACACAAATAAAAAATAAATAGAATTACCTTCATTCCCACCAGACCAGGCAACCCTCCGGGTCCCGTCATCCCTGTTTCTCCCTTTGCTCCCGGTGAGCCATTAGCCCCTGGTAATCCGATGGGTCCTGATTGTCCCGGTGGACCTGCACTACCGTTTTCACCCTACAATAAATTGTATCATATTTCACTGCTTTGGAAAAACATGTTTAATTGAATGTTTCAAAAACACACCTTATGAGTTTATGAATGACAACTTACTGAAGGATTTAACTTTGAGGCAAAAAATTTTAGACAGGCAGTTTTTATTTTGTATTTGCAATACTATTTGCTGTACTTTGAGAAGGTTCTTACTTAGAAATTGAAATTGTATGTATTGTGCATTAATCATTTGAAATTGTGATGTATTTATTGGATTTTGGTACAGAGATGTGTACCCAAAATCAGAAATTTACTGACCGAAGAATGTGTAAGATTTTTTGAAATATTTGAAAGAGTTTAATTGAGTTGAATCGTTGAGGAAAACATTCAAACAATAAAAACATAAAATACAATAAAATTTTGATATTGGTCAAATAAAACTTTCATTAATGTAATTTGATTACCATTATGGATGAAAACTCTTTATTTTTATGAAGCAAAAAAAAAATAATTTCACTTTCAGCTCCATGTGTTTCAATTTTGCAAATCAATCTTAAAGTTGCATTATCAACATCCCAAAAATTTTAAATATTGCATATGTAGTATTACCTTTGTTCCTTTGAGACCTGGTATTCCTGCTGGTCCAACAGGTCCGGAATCTCCTTTGGGGCCTTGAAGTCCATTAAGACCTGGAAAGCCTGTCGGCCCTGGTGCACCACTTTCACCCTTGAGCAACAAGAATTAAATGAAATCAAGAACAAATTATAACAAGATGCATGTCTTCCACAAAGGGACTTGTTGACTATTGTTTGTGATACTCGGGAGGAAGTCAAAAATACTATTTTAGATATGATATAAATGTAAATAATTATAACTGTAAATGTATATAACAAATATAGTAATGAATAAGAGTATCGCCATGACATAATACAATATAATGTTGCTACAAATATTAGATCATAATGCTTAGTGCATTATTTATTTGCTGAAAGCTTTGACGGAAACTGTATGAAGTTATGTTGTTTATCAGTAAAACATAAAAAAAGCAATCATTCTGGATTCTTTGGAGTCATTTTTTATTTATTTCTCTTTTAAAAAAGGAAAATTATAAACATTATCATAAAAAAAGTATATTCAATATTTAAAAGTACATTTTTAATCAAAGAAAGTGTAAAATAAAATGCCATATTACTTTCATTCCTGAATCACCAGGCAATCCCGTGAACCCTAAATCTCCTTTATATCCTTGTAGTCCAGGTGTTCCTTGTAGTCCTGGCAACCCTGCTGGTCCCGGTGGACCTTGTAAGCCATTTTCACCCTAGAGTATAATATTTGGTATATATAAGTAAATTTGAAAATTTTAGTATTTTGCATAGTAAGATTTATTTTTTTTTTGGACCCTCCATAAAATCGTAGTTGGAAAAATGGGATGAATAAGTGTGTTTTAAATATTTACTTTTCATGTTACGTAATTATGAATATATAGTCAAAGGTGCAATGCATTTTTTTTACATGTATAATAGAAAAACTAAAAATGAATATAAAATATACACGAAACAAAAATTGCATGCATCACATTTTTAACTCATTCCCTGCTGAGCATTTCAAAGCATATTCCAACACCTAGACTTCGAAAATTTATTGAATAATATTGGTTTGAAACAATCTTATTGAGTTTGTCAGGACAAATCAAGCAACGGATTGAACTCAAAAATTACCAAGTACAATAAGGTTTTAACCACTGTTAATTCATATATTTTCGGGTATCAGCTATCAACACAGTAAAATCAGACGTCTCAACTGTTGAGAAGTTAGCAGTTAGAGGGTTAAGAACCAAAAAAAAAACTCGAAATGTCAAGGAACCCTCGTTATCCCTTTTCTTCATGCCTATACCTTCTTTCAAATGTGTTTCAGATATTTCAATAGTCAATTATAAACAAAAATACATGAAACATGTAGTAAAATAGAATAAAAATAAATTCAAAACGTTTTCAAAGATTCACAATATAAATAATTTTAAAAAATAGAGAATATATATTACTTTCAGGCCTTGAAGACCCGGCATCCCATCCTTTCCTGGAAGTCCTGTTGGTCCTGAAGGACCTTGTAAGCCGGTATCACCCTGAAAAAGTCAAAAAAAAATAGCTAGTTTGCATTTAATACTTAAAACTAGATTCTGAATTAAATTTTGAAGTTGAATCCATCTTATAATGAATAGTTAGCAGCAGTGTCTTTTTTTAACCCGATCAGCACAACAGTTTTTCATACAAACTAAATCTGTCCGCATTGCTATTTTTCAAAATGTTCTCTTTCCACATAGAGCTATAAATACAGCAATAAAAAATAATTTGAAGAATATGAAGAAGCTAGATGCATTAGGAATGTTCTACAACATTAAAAAAAACAAAGAAATGTCCTATGTGGTTACAATCACGTTAACAAATATATCCCTAACAAATAACTCACTCGTAAATCGCCATTATCGTGACGTAACGAAGTCACCAATCAAACTCAAATGAACAAGCGCCATTACTGTCATGTGTCATGGAGTGTCACATTGCAATGCCCCGAGATTAGTGCAAAGTTCAGTGCGAAGTTAGACGCGAGTTTAGCACACAGTTTCAAACTGATATGTTACTTTGGCGGGGTCGGAATAAATTTGAAGGGTTTGAAAAATCGATGTTTCAAACATCTAAACCTAAAACTTTTGACAAATTTATGGAGGTGGTAGTATCAGGACGAATTGGGCGATATTTTAAAATCAAAATCAGTCTTAAATGCAAAAGATTGCCTGCGTTACCGACGTTTGAATGTTTGCGCCCCAACGTCTGGGGCGCTCGCATACAGGCCTTGCACATTGCTGTCCCATACATTGGGACATTTGTGTGGAAGAGATTAATGTTGCCAGTTGGGTTGTGTGTATTATAATATTATTAAATGATATATTTCTTTACCGCATACTATTACAATAATGTTTCATGGACATGCATTTTGGACTGAGCATTCTTTTTAATTAAATGTACTCTATCTTGACAACATCCATTAACTACCTTCTATAAAAAGCTTTTGCTGACAAGTCTACATAAAAAGTTAATATGCAGCGACCAAGTATAGTTAAAAATAACAAAACATTATAACATTTTTTAAAATTACCTTGCTGCCTGGTAGGCCTCTTAATCCTGGAAGTCCAGATATTCCTGAAGAACCCTGTAGAATAGCAAATATTTTTCATTTACAGCTTAGCCACATTGATGATATTCCTTCATGAAATATTTCTATTAAATTGGTCATATTGGTCCCTCATATTGGTCAACCTTTTTACATCTGCAGACCATCAAAAAATCCAAAAATGTTTTGCGGACCATCGACATAGGAAAAAAATAATAAATATTTATATAATTGATTTTTTATTAAAAACAATTAATTTTGCAACACCGTAGGCTGATATAACAATATTTAAGTATATTAAAACAGACGGTAACAAAAAAAAAATTATTTAAAAAATCCATAAAATACAACATAAAATTCGATTGCTTATCGAAATAATATTACATTGCGGATCACCCAAATATCACAGACCACCGGTTGAGAAACCAGGGTGTAGACTACGCCCATTTCTAAAGTGTTGACTATCAACACACTTGGAAAAGTTAGTTTATATTTATTGATTGGATTGACATTTAATTGGTAGAACTCCCTTATAACACAGTGAAAAAATAGTAATGTAATTTAGTTGTACAGAATTTATAAGGTACATACAGATAGATATTTCGGCTTATGCACTCATCAGAACTCGTAGTAAGCTGATATAGCTGTCAACTACATACATTATAAATTTTGAACTAAAATATATTGCTATTTTTTGGCCGTATGTTGAATTTATATTGTTTGTTTTGACACGCCGATGCTTTATTTTGTGAGAAATTATTTGAAGACTTTCAATAATTATCAATAAATTTGTCTTAGGAAAATTACAATAATAAAATCTTTAATTAACATTTTTACTCTAAGTATGTTATTCAGTATAATCCTGAAATACCTTAAGTTTAATTTTTATATTAAGTTTTGTGTTATCATTGTTTCTGATTATAGTTAAATTTCATTAGTGATAATTTTTAGTGTTTTTTTTTTGTAGTGGAAACATAATTAAATCAGCTCTAGTGAGTACCTGCAATCCTGGCAGTCCCTGTTGACCAGCCGCTCCTTGGTCTCCTTTTTCCCCGCGTGCACCCACCAGTCCAGGAAAGCCACTATCTCCTGGTGGTCCAGGGGGTCCACGATCACCCTAAATATAAATTTATAAATCAAACGATTAACTGTACACTTTTCGTCTGTGAAGCGTTTTCCTTAAACAATTTGAACAAAGTATGTTGAGTATTAATGTATTTTTGTTTTAACACATTTAATATATTTAAATAATGTGCTTGACATGCATAGTTCGCTTTTTTTCATATGTAAAATACTTTTGTTCCAAGTTACATGACCAGAAATTATTATAAAAATACAATCCCGTGTTAATTTTAGTCAGCAATATCAATTTTCTAATGCATTTTTAACAGTAACAGTATTTATGACAAAACTTACTCATTCATCTATTTGAATTGACATTTACATGTTAAATTATAATAAAGCAAAATATCAAACAGTTTAGCTATTTTGGCTTTTTTTACTATGAAGGCTTCAATTTAATGGAAAGCAGAAACCGATCTGAGCTTACTATAGTACAGGTGGCGCAAAATTAATCATCCAATTTTATTTTTGACTTTTACTTTTTTACTAAATAAAAATAATATATTTTGAGAGATGGATATCTTTATTTGGAACTTTATAATTTTTTCTGTAAAGTGGAAAATATGATATCCATCAAGTGGCTGCCGCCAGTGTTGACACACATTTGTGCCCGTTTTATCGCATTTTCCACGACTTTCTCCAAGATTTCTGGTGATAGCTGTTCGCATTCCTGTCGAATATTCTCTTTAAGGGCTGCGATTGTCTGAGACTTATTGGCATAAACCCGCAACTTCAAGTAGCCCCAAAGAAAGACGTCTGGGATGGTCAAATCGGGCGATCTTGCTGACCATGCCAGATCGCCAAAACGGAAGAATACGCGATCAGGAAACGCTTCCTTCACAATATCCATTGTGACTCGTGCTGTGTGTGCAGTTACACCGTCTTGTTGAAACCACATGTTCACCAAGCTCCGCTCATCCAATTCCGGCAGTAAGAAGTCATTTATCATGGCCCTGTAGCGCTCGCCAGTAACAGCGACTGTATTGCCGATGGCGTCCTCAAAAAATACAGCCCAATCACTCCTCCCGCGTGAATTCTGCACCACACAGTAGCTTTGAATGAATGTAATGGCTCTTCGTGCAACACACACGGATTTTCAGTGCCCCAGAAACGAAGATTTTGCTTGTTGACGTAACCGCTTAAGTGGAAATGCGCCTCATCGCCCACGATGACACAAAATCGTCATTATCGATGTTGAGGTTGAGGATGGCTTGACATAGTAATTCACACGCGACTGGCGGTCAACAGGCATTAACTGATGCACTGTTTGCGCTTTATACGGGAACAAGTGTAAGTCTTTCACTAAAATTTTCTGTAGGGTCTATCTGGTGATGCCTAATTGCATGGCCTGTCGTTTGCTTGATGTTTCTTTGTTCTCAGTGACATTAGCAGCCATAGCAGTTGGCGCGACATGATTAGGAAATCGACATCGATATTATCGCTGCGCTAACACCACCGACTGATTATTAGTAAAAAAAATCGACATAATTATTCCACACTCTTGCGGAGTATAGGGCTTCATTGCTTGTCTGTTTGTAAACTGCAGCTGTCTAGTTCACAAATGTCAAATATGATTAACGTACAACGCCATTTGTAAAAATTATAACATCTTCCGATAGAGTGATTAGTTTTGCGCCACTTTGAAGAACTCATATATTTGCTTACCTTAACATCTTTCAGTGCCTGAGCAATCAAACCGAGGCCGGCTGCCTCCAAATCCTGTAAAAGTAATTCGTTATTTGTAATGTAATATATTTTGTAAAACTTTATATTTCGATTGACTAGTTCTTCTTGATTTAAAATATAGTATTAATCAATCGCTTTAATGCCTGAGGATACAGTTAAGATCAAAATGGAAAGAAGACACGTAGAATATTATAAGAACAGTTGTTTCTGTAGCAGTAGTTTGCAATCTGGGAGATGCAAATTATTTCTAGGAAGGTGGTAATGACTGGAGTGAGATGTTTTGGTTCAAATGATTAAAAAGTAAATTTATATGTACGTTAATGTTACAGTAAAACAGCTATTACTCTGTAGATTGTAGTTTGCAGCCATTTTTTGTAATCTGCTATTATTTAAGTATTGTCTATTTTATGGTTGGAAAGCATAACAGCATGAACATCAAAAACTGTTGCTCTAAGAAGAAAAATAATATATTGCCTTTTATAACAATTATAAGATTGAAATGGAAAATCATTATTAATCAAAGATGTTTAAGAGTTGATAGAACTACAGGTGTTCCAACATTTAAATGTCAAAATATTCCTAAAGAAAAATGTCAACCTCAATATATATTCATCATGCTTACTTTGATAATGTCAGCTATGTCATCACTTGATTTTGATGCTCCTCGGATTCTTCGTCTGGGATTCGTAATAACCTGAAAAAATATGTTTACAGCAAACTAAAGTTATACCACTGGCCACTGTCCCATTTCAGTAGGATGGGACACACTATTTTGAATTATTGTTTTCTTAATGCAATTCGAGCTTAAGAAAATTAAAACTGAAGAAAAGCTCAAGACTTACAGACATTCTTAAATATTAAAATTTTTTACATACTATTTATACAACAGTGAGCTGGCTTTTAACACACCTATCAATGATACGGACTTAGAAAATTCTGATGATTTTTCAACTGGTAAATTTATATAATTTAAGACATCAACCCAGGGTGGTTGGTGGTATTTTAATTTGAAATTTTTGAAACTATACAAATGCACACTTTTCATCACTCATGACCTGGGTTTCATGTTTTGACATGACATATTCAGGCATTCTATCACAAGGATAAGATTATGGTTTCCAAAATTCAATGTCATTTTAGTCAAATCAGTAGTTAGTAAATTATTTCTGATGTATATTAAGTCGTAAAATGTAAATTTTTTATGTATAATTCCTTTTGGATTATCCTTTGCAATGCAAATATTTTATGGTCACATTGAAACTTCGTTGATATCTTAATAGCTATTTTGAAACGTTATATTGCTTACACGTCAACACTCAATTTTACCTAAGCTTATGTGCATATATGTAACATAACTCAAAATTTTGTATAAATAGCAAAACTATTCCTGATTTTATGCTTTATTATTGATTGAATCGGCATTTACTTGGTAGACCTCCATTATAACACGGGAAAAAGCAGCAACGTATTTTAGTTCTACAAAATTTATAGGATATATAATACATATAGTTGATAGCTATTTCGGTTCACGCCTTTACCAGAACTACTACATCAGAACTAGTTTTGATGAAGACGTGAGCCGAAATAGCTATCAACTAAATATACCTTATAAAATTTGTAGAACTAAAATACATTGCCATTTTTTCATTGTGTGTGTTTTCATTATGTTTCATTATAAATAAAAAAGGGTTGAGTAATAAATTTAACCTTTGAACGCCCAACGGTGATTATAGTGCATTTCGCTATCGAGTTACACTGATTTATGAAAATAGTTTTCAAAATATGAATATTAGTTTATAATATATAAATATATATAAATAATGTCTTTGAGATACCAATCAATAATTTTATTTTCGGATATACATCTGTGTTACAATATCGACTCTTGGTAAATTCGTTGTTACAGTAGGCGGACCATAATAAATCAGCTTTATATACACTATTCAATATATTATTTACAGATTTTTTCATATGATACATAGAATTTTTTCTTTGAAGCAATGGCTCCTGGGTGTAGACAACCGTGTGAAAAATTACGTATTAATAAAGCTTTTGTAAATTATAAACAATCTTTTATTTTGATAATGCCTCTTATTTTACTCAAATATAATGAATAGTTTTAGAGATATAATTATTTTTAGAATGGCTACGGGTTGTGCGAATATTTGACAAAAATGCTTGGGTGGTTAAAGGTTAACTGTACTCACCAAATTCGATCTTTTGTAACGTTTTTTATCATCACTGATTGAATACGTATCCGGGTAATCAATGTATTCTTGATATAATGAAGACATGAAGTTTTCCCCTCTCTCTCCCTTTTCACCTTAAAGTTAAACAGTACAAGGTAAACTCAGTAGAGAACAGATCAATTATTGAGATATCAAGTTGATTGATAAATCAAGTTAGGTCAAATTCTTAAAATGTCTTCCTTAAAACTGCATTTCTCAATAAATAAGTTTTAGTGTTATCGTAATATTGAATTGATTAGGCCCATTAAAGAGGCTTTGTCTCAACATCGAAAATATTTCAGAACCACATAATATGTACGTATTCATATCTTTGAAATATGACAGACCACTAGTGTCTCAATTGTGACAGCAAATTGCATTGTGCTGAGAGTTGATAGTAAAAAATATAAGACTGTTAGCAGTAATTATGGTATGAACTGAAGGCGCTTGATGGAATTTCAATATCAAATTTGAATTGTTACAACTTTGTACGATTCTTTGTACAAGCTTTGTCACTAACAGCCCGGGTTTCGCCTTTCGGCATCTTCACATATCCTATCACACAGAAGTGACAGAACTGACGCACAACAGTTAGCATCGTCTATATGCCAAAGGAATTAATTACATTAAAACACAGCCCCCAAGGCAAGAACTAAATGGTAGATAAGCTGATAATGACTAAGACAATTGCCTGTGATCATCATCATGAACGATTAATTTAACTGTTTATTGTGCGTCAGTTCTGTTGCAACTGTGTGAACCGCGCGAAACCTGGGTCGTTAGTGACAAAACTTGTGGAATTGTACAAAGTTTTAACAATTCAAAACTTTTAGAAAAAAAAACTTTTTAAAAAAAAAAGTACTTTTGTATTTAAATATAGTCCAAATAAATCTTAATAACGTTCAGACCGAAAATAGTTTTACCGTCCCTCAATTTTGTTTTCAATGTATTTAAGTAGTATGAAGTATTGACATACCTTTGATGCAGTTACAACCGTTTTTGTTTATTTTTGGATTGCTAGCCATCAAATCGATCACTTCTTCCCTCGACAGTCCTCCTTCTTGGGACAGATTGGGCGTTGGCGATGTCCGAAAACCGTCTGCGCTTTCCGCCAATCTCCTCTGTATTCTGCTGAAAATTTCATTTTCTATTCTCATCATCACCATATCGTTCGGCATTGAACTGTCGTTTGTGAGGAACGATTTTATTCCGAATAATTCTTTTTGTATCAAGCTGCATCTAAATATAGCGTATAAGCTTAGGGTGAGACAAAAACTCCATGCAATCTTGTTATATTGGTTGCTTGAACTTTTTTCAACCATTAATGTTGGCTCTTGGTGAACTTGCAAGGAATTATCCCCAAGAGGGATTTTTTGAATACCTTTACCCTCACAAAACAGATTCGTATCCATTATTGGACACTCACACCTTTTTTTAAATCAATCTAACTGCGTGTTGGTTTTATTACATCAAGTGTTATACTGAATCAGTTTCAAGAAAACTGATACAAGACGGGTGAATGCCGCACATTAAGATATATCGAGATGACCTTTCCTCCAAGCTATCTGTGTTATTTGTATTACTTTGCCGGTATTTCCCATGACTGATTGCAAACATTTATTGTACACAATAAAAATATATATCTCAATTATTACAGTCCCATTCTCTGCCTAAATGTAGCAGCTGTAATTAATTATTTTAGTAGGTTCAAAAATATTGATTTACAATGAGACCTGACTTATTTGTCTCACGTTTCTTGATTTTCTCACATCTATCATAACTTTTTAAAATGTTGGCCTAATATAAGATAAATGTTTGAACAAAACCACATTTAAATACACAATAAAGAGGGAAACATACATTTCTACCTTGCTATTTTATTCAATCTGTATTATTATATATAGGTAAGCTAGAACAGTTTATAATAAAATGTTTCTTAAAAATCTGGAGTGGCAAATACTCAAATGTAGTCCCTTTTTTCTTATATATTGTTGTCATCAATGCAACGTAGTAATTACACGATGAAAAAAAATAGCAATGTAATTTAGTTTTACAAAATTATTATTTTTTAAGGTATAGTTGATAGCTATTTCAGCTCACGTCATCGTCAGAACTATGCTTAAACGAACATTAGCTGTCATTTTATTCTTGCGTTGGAGTCTGTGTTTTCCTGTAATTAATACCTTTGACATATACACGATGCTAACTGTTTATTGTGCGTCAGTTCTGCCAATTCCATGTGATAGAATGCCTGAAGAGGCTGAAGGTTGATACCCAGGTAGTTACTGATGAAACATGTGAAATCATACAGATTCAATAACTCAAATTTAATTTACATATATAAATATTTCAACGATTTGTTAAATCCGTTTGTTAGCTTCTCTCTTCAGTAAAAATATGATATTGATCAAAACAATATTCCAATATTGGCAAAATTACGCTCTCTACAATGGACGAGTCTACAAATGGATATTTTAATTTCCTTTATGTTTTGTTAGGTTGGGTACAGAGAACATAAACTTAACTCTTCAAGCTTCTGAGTGCCGATATAGCATCATGACTACACTGTTGAAAAACCTTAAAGACAGCGAGACTACTGCAGATTTCTTCAGAGGGAGGTAAAAGGTGCCGTAATGTTTCGATTCTCAAATTTCATATTAGAATTCCATCAAACACCATCTGTTGTCATAAAACAAAGCTCTATATCATTTATTTTTCTGTGTCATATTTTTTATTTGCTTATGGCTGAAAAATTTATATAAAGAATCTTTATTATTTCAATGGAATATTGTCAATAAATCTTCATACGAGCAATAATTATTCGCAATTAAATATATTATTTTATAACGATCTATTGAGCATAAACTTTATGTAGATTGATTGGGAAATCCACTGATAATTACTACTATATTAAATTTAATTATTTATTTTTTATTCAGCGGTATTGACGAGACACAGCGTAAAAAAATAATTATTGATGATGTCACTCAAACAGTGATGTTCGGAATATTTTTGTTTTAATTTACAACATTGTTCAAGCACATGGCGTATTTTAGCACATTGTCAAAATGTGTCCAAAATGATATATGAATACACACTAATTTTGCATGCTCAAATCAATATAGCAAAAATTGACAGCACAGCTTTGTTCAGGCGATGACTTCAATAATGATTGAGGTCGATAAATCATAGTTGGACACATAAAAGATAGCAGCGATGTTCAAAAGACCTATCAATGTATCAGATCATGTAGTTTGAAAAATCGAAGAGAAATATATCTAGCCACATACTTCTTTCGACTAATTCGAGGCCAAAATGAGAACTCTGCCATCCTTAATAATGTCAATTTGTATGTTCCGGATAGTTTTTTAAGAAATCGTGTACACAATTTGTTTGTTCTTCCAAAGTGTAGAACCAGTCTGCCAATGGGGATGCCAATGGTAAGAGCATTAACAATGTTCAACAGTATTGTTTCGGATGTTGACATATTTCATGTGGACGAAAGTGAGCTCAGACGAATGCTATTTTTTCAGTTAAAGTAGACATTTCATGAGCTTACTTGGTTGACTTTCTTTTTTTTTGCAATCCTTATTGATTGTTTTATAGTGTATTTGTTAAATTTTTATATTCTTATATTTAAATGTGTTAATATGTTATGGTGCAAAAGCATTGAATTGATAATTTGTAAGTTTTGTACCGTATAGTTGTAATAAATAAATAAATTAATTAATCAAAAATTCAATAGTAACATGAAATGAGAAGTAATTTGAAGGCATGGTAAAAATCTTTAACAGAAAATAGCAGAACTAACAGGTCTCATTATGAGAATAAAGATACAAGAGCTTAAGTTAACCCCAATTTTCCCCAATTACCCATACAAAATTGGTGCTATTTTTATTTGGTTTAATGCAAAATGCACAGAAACAAAAGCTTTAATATTTTTAGTTATTCGGTAAAATTTTACAATAGATTTGCATAAGATTATAACTATTGAAATATTAATAACTTAAGAATAAAATGAGAATATTTGAAAATTATGAAAATCAGATAACATTCTAAAAATCAGTGTTCCCCAACCACCAACACCTGGTGGACTGGTAAAAAAAGGAAAATATTTTCGCAGACCACTAACACTGAAATAAAATTGGTTTTTTTTAATGTAATATTTTTTAAATCTTATATTGTGACAGATGAAAATAATAACTATAACCAACAAATATACATATAACAGTCTGATACAATTAAAATTCAACAAAAACAATATAGAAGTTTTACCTACCAATAAAACTCTTATTGTGTTTCCAGCAATGTCAAGATCCTCTGAGATAATGCGTCTCTGTTTTCGAGCCGCGCGTCTAAATCTTACTACGTTGGCAACACTTTTCTTTCTCTCCTCTCCTCCTTACCCAAGCCACGCCATCCGGGTGACGCCGTTATGTACGTCATTGTCACTCAGGGTGCACCAGAGAATGGTTTCTTCCAGTCTGGTACGACGAGGAGATATCTCCCTCCCGCCGTGTTCAGGTGGGCCAATACTTGGGGAATCATGTTCGGGTGGGTAAAAACCCACACCAGTTCAAAGTCCCACAAGCGGCTGAAAGCGTTGTGATACAGAGCGCCGCAGTCGGAGCTGTCATGTCTGTTGTCCGACTGTAAAAGTACCTCTGCTCCTCTTATTTCATCGGCTTGCAGTTTGATTGCCGATATCACCGCATACAGCTCCTTCCGATTGGAGTGCCATGACCGATGCTGCCTCTTCCACTGTCCCAACATGAGGGTGTCGTTCAGTTGAGCTCCCCAACCTGCATCTGCTGCGTCCGTGGTTAAGAAGTGGCGAAAAATTAGTCTGTGCAGTGGGTGTTGCCACTCCGATTGTCTGTACCCATCGATTCAACTCCTCTATGGCTGGACCTAGAATCGCAACCCTAAGGTGAGGCGGCAGATGGCGCAATTGGCGGATGTGTCGTTGTAGGTGACGGCAATGCAGCCGTCCTTGGGGAGTGACGAAGGATATGAAGTTTAGTCTGCCTAGCAGGCTTTGAGCTGATTTGAGGGACCATTCCTGCTTCTGTGTCATCTCTTGCACTGCGTTGCGGAGAGCTGTGCACTTTTCGTGGGATATGCTCTTGGTGTAAGTGCCCCACTCGATCCCCAGGAATTTCAGTTTCTGGCAGGGTACAGGGATTGACTTCTTGAAGCTTACTGTCCAACCTAGCTTTTTTAGAAACCCTACGATCTCTAACGCTTGAGAGGTTAGGACTGTTTTGGATTGATTTGCAATCAAGAAGTCCTCCAGGTACGTAACCCTCCGAATGTCTCGATCCCGAAGTTTTGCGGCTACCCAATTCGTCAGTAATGTGCACATTCATGGAGCCGCTGATAGACCGAAGGTGAGGCTTGTGAACCGGATCAGCTCGTCTCTGAAGCAGGGCGGAGGAGTTGCCGATGTCGCTTCGCTATAGGAAGATGGAGGTATGCCTGATGCAGGTCTATTTTTATCATTCAGTTGTTCCTCTGCAAGGACTGCGGAAATCGGCCATGGGTGAACAGCTTGAAAGGTCTGGGATTCAAAAAGAAAACCATTCAACATCTACAAGTAGAAGATTGGTCGTTCTCCGCCATCCGTTTCCTGACTAAAAATAACTTCGAGAGGTAGCTGGGCGTTCCGTCTGCCGCTCCCAAGATTTACAGTTCCTTTAACACAGTTACTTGGGCCTGCATCTTGCCCGTTACCTGCGTCTGGAATTCCCGCAGTAGCTGTGGTGTCTGAGGGAGAAGGGCGGCTTCAGGGTGAATGGAATGCGCACCCCCCTAACATCCTCAGAAGGGGTAAGGGGGATCCTTCTGCCTTCCAAACTTCCACAAGGTGTCGCAGGCAACCCCCTTTGAAGGGTTTGGCGTCATCTGGGGTGGCGCCCCCCTCGAAGATTCTTTCTTTTGTGCAATTCCCTGTATTTTTTTTTGTAGGGGGGCCTTCGATTGTACCTTGCTGGAGGTCTACCAATGCTGGCCCTCCTAGCACTGGGCGTCGGGACTTGTTCCCGAAAGGGCAACCTATCATTCCCAGGCGAGTGTCTAGGTCTCGCCAGTATTTCTGCAACCTGGGGGGAATTTTCGCCAGTCTGTCCCTGACGTGTTCCTCCTTTACCTTGGCCCGGATGGTTTCGGCGGTGCTGGATCTGTTCGACCCTCTTCCCACACACTATTTGCATAATGTCTTCGGTTATAAGTCGGTGGGAAGAGTCTCTTCCGAACTCTCCTTCGATTGACTGAAACATCCCCGCGGGTGTAAGAGGTACCGTCTTATTTTAAGTGTTGCCAACGTAGTAGGATTGAGACGGAGACGCATCATCTCAGAGGATCTTGGACATTGCTACCAGAACACACAATAGATTTTTTTTCGACAAACTAATGCTAAACCTGCTGTTGCTCTTTGCTTAATATATTGAATATTCTTAGCTACAGTGCTGTCTCTCGCACCGTAGCAAAGCACAGCACGACCACTGGTTGGGGAACACTGCTATATAAGACTCTGGAGTAAATTTATTTTGAAGTGATTATAAATATAACAATAAGAATTTCTTTTTTGATTTGATGCAAAAAATTAAACACATTAAAATTAAAAAGTTGTGAATTCTTTTATTTCAAATGTAACTAAAGCTACAATATGTTTTTGTGTTAAATAATGATAATAATTTTTTGTTTTATTCAATTTTGTAATGTTTTTTTGTATTGAAAATATAGAATGTTGTTACAATATTTTTTTTATTATTTTCTGAAACCTTTAGGTGGCAAAATTTTCTGTCGATTTTTTTTCTCATCATTGAATTTCCATAGTTACTTTTCATTGATTGTTTCCGTTAATTTTCTTGATTCATTCATTTGCTCGCACCTAATTGGGACATAACTATAACGTACGAAGCTGAAAGTCCTACAAGCGAATGCAAGAACGCAAAGTTCATAGTTAGTAATCCGCCTATGCAAACATTCAATTTGCGACGATTCACCAATCTAGCGAAGGCCTCCAAATCATGGTATAGCATATAATCTTCAAGAAAACATTGCACTGCTATTACATACATAATATCTGAATTGATAACAAAGTATAAAATTACAAATAATAACACTGGTGACCAGAACTATACAGAGAAGTGAGGGGGGCAGAAAGGACCTATGCTGTAGTCATAATCAGGGGAGGGGTTGCAAAAGCTCTTATATATTAAGATGAAAGATAATATGGCTTCAAAAACTCACATCCCCCATAAAAAGATTATATAATTTTTAAGTTTTGACTCATTCCCTGCTGACCTGTTTAAAGGATATTCCAACACCTAGACTTAAAATTTATTGAATAATGTTGGTTTGAAACAATATTATTGAGTTTGTCAGGACAAATCAAACAATGCAATAACTCAAAAATAAGCGAGTACAACAAGATATTAACAATTTTAATTTATATATTTTCGAGTATCAATTATCAAGACAATAAAATCAGTCGTCACAACAGCTGAGATGTTAGCAGTCAGAGGTTTAGCACAGGTTTTATTTTTACATATATTTTGGAGCCAAAAAAAATCACAAATATATCGATTTTTAACTTAATTTTGTGACCTCTTGCGCTTATATGGTGGCACATGACCTGGCACATGACCTGGCACATGACCTGGCACATGACCTGGCACATGACCTGGCACTGATCACTGTTTGAGCGTGTGCACAATTGGGAATTGATATTGATTTTTTGAAAACCTTTTTCTCCAAATCAATTCAATTTCACGTGCATGGATATTTGGGTGAAAAATTATTACCTTACAGTAAAATATTTCATACGTTACCTTCTTTTGATTCAATTATTAACTTCGCTATAAGCGTTGACGTCTGTTCTCCTTCTGCTGAAATTATTTCCCCATTGTATGCGGTAATCGCCATGTACCATATGTATCGAATACCCCATAAAGCCATGTTAAGGGCTGGCCAAATACCCTGGTGATAAAATTAAGGCATTTATAACATTTAATATGAACAGATGTGGCAAAAGCTTGCTTTTGAACTTGGAAGAGCGATATTTGTCAATGCATCTTTGAATTTGCAAATGAGTAGAACTTTAGGATTTACAAGCTTTGCATTTTATACCAAGCTTATCCCAAAAACATTTTTCCAAATCTAAGTAAGGCCAACGTGAAAAATTATTTTTTAAGGTTGAAAAGTGTCACATTCAAAATAGGAACCTGTTCTCTATCTGAAAAAAACATATTCAAACTTCTTTTAGTTTTACCAAATAAAGTTCAAAAGTAACATGGGTTAATTTCAAAAGGACTTAGTTGCAAAAAATGTAGGTTTTGGTAAAATGTACAATTATCAAAAGAGACTGGTCTATGTCTTTTACACATTAAAATACTTAAGGAAAAAAATTAAATTCACAGTTAATTTTCCAACAATTTAAAACAAACATGTCTTGGAAATCATCTCCTTAGAGTCAAAGAAACAAACTTAATTTTCCTTTACTTGATATCCCACCACTTTAAAGTGTTAACTGTCAGATGAATTTAATCAACTTAAAAATAAGGTTGTAAGTAAAAAAAAAATGCTAGGTATACAAAACCAAAGGTTTATGAACTGAAAAAACAATTAATAGGAAATCATACAATATATTTATATCTATGATATATTAGCTGACCCGGCAAACGTTGTTCTGCCATATAAATTATTTCTAGTGAATATTTTGGTTGTTAAATAAAAAATAAAGAATGTATTGTAAGTGTGCGGGGATGGGATCTATGGCAGAATAAGGAATGGAGCATTGTAGACGATGACCGCAGATAAAAACAAAAAAATACCAACTATTAATTTTCCCAATTCAATTCAGAAAATCAATATTAATTTCGAAGAGCAATTGAGTGTACTATATTTTTTGTCAGTCCGTCTTTAGCCAACACAAATCAGCTATTAAAATAGGCTGTTACGCCACGGCGATGATTTCAAACAAGCGTTGATGTTACCAGCGTACTTTGAACGTGGAATGACTGGAAGTGTTTGTCTGAAATCACCTGAAAGGAGTAACAGAGTGTCGCCAAATAGTTTGTCGCTGTTTTTATACATTTGAGTGTTCTAATCAACATCTCAAAAGAATGTTTGTGTGCCATAGTGCATTCAACACAGATGATAATTTTGCATTGTTTCAGCACTGTGGCCTTGGATGAGTGTTTTTTTATGTTGCACACTGCATCTGGGTTATTTTGAATATTCAGTGGCAGGTAAAATATTTACTAAATGAGCTGTTCTTCCTCCATCCAATAAAGTTGCTACAATGCCAGATGATACAACGGCCAATACGATGCCATCATTTGATCGTATTTGGCCGAGAATTAGGGAAATGAGAAATGTTTTACCAGTTCCACCTGGTGCATCCAAAAAAAGGATCCACCTTGTCCCGCCGAAACTGCCAGCGTAATACAGTTGTGATTGATTTTTTTGTTCAGTTCGCGAGTCAGCAGTGGGACGTTGCAAGTAACAATCGCTGCCATTTATGCACTATCGTACTGCAGTTCACGATTCATTTCTGTGTCCATTAAATCAGAAGCACTTTGATTTGGCGAACTCATACCGAAATGACTGAGTGGTAAATTGGCAATGACAACACAGAAACCTCGATAGCAATCAATGCTTTATTGTAGATAGTGTCTCTGAATGTAATGTTAGATCATTGCACTGTGTACGAATTCGGTGCAATATATCGTCAGTCATTGAATCTTTGTGCTCATCCCTGTAAACATATAGTCAACACTATAGCAAATACGAGTAGACAAATTTGTGTTGCTGTACAGGCCAATGCTGCTTCAGCAAGCATATCGCCCCAGTGATTGTCGTCTTCGAGCAAGCCGAATGCAAGGCATGCATCTTTCTATGTTGGATACTTTTGTGCATTCACTTTGCGTATATTTTGAGATGACAGCGGAACGGTGACCTTGGATTGACAGTATATACTCGGCCCAAAGTGTTTGATTTGAATAGACTGGGGCGTGCAACTTTGCTTTGCTTGAAGTGCATCCATTTTTTGTTTGATTCCATATGAAATAGCGTGGTGCTTTGGAATACAGAAATGTTCATGCAAAGCCACCAAAATTATCCACACGATTGCACAATACGAAAAACTCGGTGAGTAGTGTTTGATGGATTTATGGCACGCTTATATCACAGGATTGATGTCCTCACTGCCTATGAATTTAAGTGGTTCGTTTGACAGTGGCAGCAATGAATCTACTTTGTGGTACACTTGGCCTTTGATTTTGAACGTTGAACGGAACTGTCGACCATTTGCCGCAGTATTGTGAACTATTTCTGTTGCTCTGAATAAAATCACTTGGAAGGATGAATTGAATGTGCGAATTGACTTCAGGAACTGATTTGAATCTGGAATGGTTCTGGTGGAGCACTTTTGGATGTGCGGAATATTCAATATCTGGCTCGCATTCGAATACAAGAATAAGGAACGAAGCTGATGTAAATGCTCGATACACTTGTTGTTGTCGGTCATTTGCTCTGCGTGTGTTAACTACGAACCGGCGCATTTACCTCCGTTCCAATTGTCGTTGATTTCGTTCCGCCCGAGCCTCTTGTGATTGAGATGCATGAAATTGCGACATCCTCACATGCATATTTTCTTTGTCTTGTTGGATTTGTTTATCTGTTCTTTCTGCTCTACTATTTTGCATGTTTGTTGCTTTATTCGTTCGACGGCCCAAATGGGCCCCAATCCAACTTGCTACCATTGTTCGTCGTCAAAATCGAAATTTCCCACCCGCTGCGTTGTGATATATAACAAATGCCGAATGAAATTTCAAAATAACGCAAATGACTTGCGCATGCGTGTCATTCAACAATATAAATAAATTCGGTCTGTTTGAAATACGAACAACGGTTACATTTGTTCATACTAAAATCATAAATAAAAAATGGGAGCCTCACCTAGGGATCTGAAATATACTTTACAACCTTTTCTCATACCTAACAAATATACATAAAAAAAATCATAAAAATCGGTCAAGCCGTTTCGGAGGAGTTCAACCACAAACATTGTGACACGAGATTTTTATATAAATAGATAAAGTATTCTTTTAAGAACTCTCTTTTTTAGTACTAATTTGTGATCTAAATTATAAATGTTATAAGAGCTCAGCAATAATTATGAAGTATTCAATAGCAAAAACAACGAGTGGGAAATTTTGACGATCAAATAATTTGAACTTAAAATATTTTAGAGAAATTGTTTTTATAATATTATCATGTTGATTATTATAAAAAAAAAAATTCAAGTAGGAAATGTACAAGAGTGTCTTATCGTAACCTTGTTATAGAAGAAAACAATGGGCAAGTATTGAGATACATTTCTTCGACACCAAAGGGTTTAAATAGCTTTATAGAATAGAATTGTAAATTTTGTATCTCACCTTTTTTGAATATTCTTCATTTGCCGTCAATTCATATGACATGACGACTATACTGAAGAACGTACATATGAGTAGACACTGAAACTGAAATGTTTTGCTGTCATTAACATTCAAAGTCAAATTATTTACAATATATAAATCTTCTCTATTGCATTTTAACAGCACAAGTATTTTACGAACTATTAGAAATCATGAAATATATTGTGGAAGTAATATTAAAAGCAATGGCGGCTCGTCCGTATGCACTGCGGAACTGCAGTACCACCTAGGAAATTTTATAAAATAGACTTTTTTTGTATATTATTTGAAATAATAATTATAATTTAAGCGTTTATTTGGCTCAACCGTGCACCAATACATACAATAATTATCTTACACCACAATATCTAATATTAAAAAGTGACATCTTTATAATTTTGTGCAGTGCCGTTTTCAATGGAATATGCTTGATTAATCAAAGGTTGCTCGCGGATAAGACATCTGGGGTGCTGTGGTTGATCGGAAATAAAAAAAAAATGTTTTCATTTTACTGTTAATAACACAAATTTTTTGAAATCACACATGTGTATTTTTTTTTGAATTGTTATAACTTTCGTTTTTTTAATTGTTACAACGTCAGTTCTGTTGCATCCATGAGATGGAATGCCTGAGGCTGCCGAAAGGCGAAACCCGGGGAAGTGACAAAACATTTGGATACGTACAAAGTTGTAACAATTCAAATTTGATATTGAAATTCCATCAAGCTTCAGTCGATATCATAAATTATGGATATTTTTTTTTAAATTTCTTTTTTTTTATAAAATAATTCTGTTAATAGTGTCTTCTGTAGTACAGTTCACAGTATTCACAGTATTCACAGTATTCTGTGAAAGTGTTACTAAATAAATTATTCTGACATGGGTGACAGTTCCCGACTAAGTTTCTAGCTGCAAGCCCGCCCACCCCCTTTTCTGTTCTGTTCTGCTGTTTCTGTTCTTTTCAGTTCTGTTCCATCACATGGATGCAACAGAACTGACGTAGTAACAATTAAAAAAACGAAAATTATAACAATTCAAAAAAAAAATACACATGTTTGATTTCAAAAAATTTGTGTTATTAACAGTAAAATGAAAACATTTTTTTTTTATTTCCGATCAACCACAGCACCCCCAGATGTCTTATCCGCGAGCCACCACTGATTATAAGTGCATTTTTTTATTAAAATTATTATGGCCTTAACCCTAATTCTTTATCAAATAACCTATGGTCAAGTATATTTCAACAGTACAATAAATACACTACGAATTTTACCGTATAACTGTAAACTTTTGCGGTGATGGCTATATTTTCAGCAAGCATAGTATGGACTTTCATAAAATGAACTATGTTAGGTCTCTCGGTATTTTTCAAGTCGGTAGACTTTTTTTCTGCCATGCCTTGTTCATAAAAGCGTGCATTTTGATGTGATCCGTAGGAACCGGTGGAGTTCATAATCTGCGATAAGTTCTGTAGCTGTTCGTTGAGAATTCTCACTCTTTGCAGATTCTCACGTAGATCCGTTATGAATTGCATTACAACAAAATCTATGATAACAATCATAAAAATTCGTCGAAGTTTATTAAAACCTGATATTAATACATCGCTCAAACAAGAAAACAGTGTGAACAATATAAATGAATAATAGCATCTCAACTGTTTATTTTTCAATTCGTTTCCTCTGTTTTCTAAGAGGTTATCGATTTTATATAAATTTTCATGAATAATTATTTTATTTTTATGGAAAATCCAAGCGTCTCCCATCCACGTCCACAGTAACATAAAGTAAAGAGCAAACGTTAAGATCGTGTAAACGGCTTTCACATATCCAGGCTTTTGGTCAAAAGTGTGTGTCGAAACTGAATTCATCACTCGCGAGATCCCGATGTATGCCATGCCCACTGTGAGGGCTGTAGTGTAAAATCTTATTTTCGGCATTTCTGAAACGAATTTTCCATTCTTCCTTACGTATGTTTGAAACCCGAATATCCAAAACAACACATTGATAGCTTTCATTTCAAAATTAGCCATTGTTTTGTCGTTTATAATGCGTGACTTATTTTATTTGATCGTTTCCACAATTTTTCGTGTCACATCAAAATTCATTTTTTTGAATGCCTAATTTATTAACCCAAATGTTTCTCAAAGCGATAACAAATTGATTTTGTGTGTTTAATTATCTAATTGACAGAATTTCACTCATGTGTCATGATAATTTTGTTATATTGATAGTTCCTACATTTTGTTATTTATTTACCTGACACAGAAACTATTGTATTAATTTTTAATTTAATATGGAGTAGTGACAGCAAAGTAGCACCAATTGACAACAAAAATGAGTAATTCCAATTTACACAGACATTTGTAAATTGATTTTGGATTGATTTTTTTTTTTGCTTCAAATGTGGAGCACATCAATCATCATCAAACAATACTTATTCATTTTATGATATCAACTGAAGGTGTTTGATGGAATTTATATATCAAATTTGAATTGTTACAACTTTGTACGATTCCATATGTTTTGTCACTAACGCCCTGGGTTTCGCCTTTCACCAACATCGGGCTTTCTATCACACGGATGCAACAGAACTGACACACAGTAAACAGTTAACATCGTTTATATGCCAAAGGTATTAATTACAGGAAAACACAGACTCCAAAGCGAGAACTAAATGGCAGCTAAAACAAATTTAGCATTAATCTAATAATAATTAACACAATTGCCCATGATAAGTTTCATTAACAATAAATACTATCAATAAGTCATTCTTGAAAGGATTCTACAATAAATAATTAACTACTATCATTAAAATATATTTTTTTTTAAGAATACCTACTTATTTCATTTTGGCAAGTAACGATTAATCATCTAGTGATGCAATATAAGAATTTACTTCATGAGATTGTCGATTCATTTAACCGATCTCATATAAAGGATACAACAAGGCGGGGTCGGAAAGATTGAGTTGATCATGTTAGAACGATGTTTGAATTTGATAATTAGCCTCTATTTATTTCTAGAATCTCTTGATAAAATAATTTATGATCCCCCATGTTATGATGTAGCAATTAAACCCCTTCATCCGCGTTAAATGAATGTCCCTCCACAACAAGTTTTGACAATTAAAATTTAATATTGAAATTCTATCAAGCACCTTCAGTCAATATCATAAATTATATCAATACTCATTTATTTCAATGATATATTTATATTAATGACCGTGGCCCGGCTATTGATCACTTGCAACTGATCTGCAGAGAGCCTTGTTGAGTAGAGTCACTTTTAAACACACATTAGAATTCGCAAATAAGGCGGTCTCTGAAATATGTTCCATTGACTTCTTCGTTCGCGAATTTTGATGTATCAGTGTATTGCGGGATTTACCAGACCTGATGTCATAATTAAAACAGTATCTGTTACATTTTCAACAGTCTCAGAGATATTATATCGTTGCGGCTCAGCAAGATCAGGAATTTAGAAAAAAGGAAGTCCTGTTCATTTTATAGCATTTTATTATAAAAGTACAAATTTGTTACTAAATATCGCGGCCAACTCGCTAATCTAATGAATAGCTTATTTCAACAAATTTTCATATTGTTTGTGTCTTAAATGAAACCAGGAAAAGAAATTAATGTCAGAATAAATGTGAATTTAAATTGTGTAACCAAAACATAATTACATAATTAAATACTAACTAATTTAATAAACTGGCTTCCATTATACGAGCCCAAATTTTCAAGGCCATGTCATTTTAATACTGTCCAAAAATAATTGTGAATGTATTATTTGTACAGCAAAATACATTATTTTATTTTTTCCATAATGCATTGTCAAAACTGATTTGATTACGTACATTACTTACATCATTCTAAAATAATGCGAAATTTCCAAATGTTATCTTCGGGGTCACAAGGTTAGTTTTTTGTCATATAGTTGCACACATACACTACTGGATCAATCAAAAATTGTAAATATGCAGTAATATCTCATTCCAACTGTCATTACAGTATAAAAAAATCTTTATTCCTTATGAATCCATTAATTGGCTACACTAAAACTTAACCAAAGAAACTTAAAGCCTTACATTTGACTGCTTAACCCACTTACTGCATGCAAACTAATTTTAGTCTTTTGTATTATTGCCAAATTTTTTCTGATAATTTCCATGCATTTGGCCGACATCAACAATACTGAATTAATTTACGATATCGAATGATGGTGTTTGATGGAATTTAAATATCAAATTTGAATTGTTGAAACTTTGTACAAATGATAATTTTTTGTCACTCACGATCTGGGTTTCACCTTGTGGCATCTTCACGCATTCTATCACACCGATGCAATAAAACTGTCATTTCTTAACAGTTCAAATTTAATACAGCATTAATTTCGGTGTTGGAATATTCTTTAAATATGTCGCTCAGGGTAAATAGTTTATTGTACTAAGTTTTTTTACAAATACGTTTTTAAAAAAAAAAAATTAAATAAGCCTTGCAATATGGCACTTAACCCCATTAGTGCTGAGATACATACGGAATATTTCAACACCAAATAATTCAGCAGTGTCGGCGTTGAACAAGATAGAGAATTAAAATTATCTGGACCTATAAGACTATATTTGATACACAATTTAACTTGTTACTAAAAATTTTGATATCACCAAGACTCATTCTTTAGAGTAAAAGTTATAAGCTCACCGCAATCAACTGTCTCAATGGTCGAAACTTTAGCAGTTAATCACATCACTCCAATTTATTGAATATAAGCTTAAATAAATATATTGAATACTTCTGTGTTCATAAAATATTGTTTCTACTTAAATATTTTGATTATATTGAAATAAGTGTTTTTGTTATTCTGTCAGTCTGTCTGTTGCTTAACCTTTAAAAGTACAGTAAAAAATGATTATGTTTTAATTTTCTAATAGTTATTTTCTCTCAAAAGTAGCAAGTTTCAGATTTTTTTAAAACAATACAAACAATCTGTGAACAATAAATATCACTTAACAAGAAACACTATTAAAATAACAGCACAAAAAAGTTGATAGTTTACTAAACCACATACTGCTAACAACTGAAGTATTGAACAGCTGTTTAAAGTTGATTGATTCAACTGATGGTTGATTACCAAAAATATGAGAATGTTAAAAATACAAAAACTTTCATGAGCATGTTGATTTTTATATTAAAAATAATGTCATTTGTTTTAAAAAGCTCAATAAGTTTATTTAACACCAGAATTATTAAATATTTTTTTCTATATTTGGTTTTAAAATATCCTTTACAAGGCAAAACATAGATAGAATTAAATTAATTATATTATATACACAATTGATTATTAAAAACTCATGAACATAACAAACGATATTGACTGAGGGTGCTTGATGAAATTTAAGTATAAAATTTGAACCATTCAAACTCTATACACTTTCGCATGTAAGATTACCTTTTCCAAGTATGAATGTCATAATATTCAAATCAATAATTATAATTTTTTTTCATATGTACATTTACCAAAAAATCTATATTTTTTAAGATTTCTCTTGTATATACGAGATGTGAACTGTTTACTGCCAGTCAGTTTGAGTGCACCTGTGTAAGAGAATAACTGAAGATGACGAAAGCCAAAAGTGAGGAAGTGTACATAGTGTGAACGATTCAAACATTAACATACAGTTATGATGCAATGTATCAGTGGCTCGACTCTAATAGAATCAAGGCAGTAAATGCTTCAGTTCTTTAAGGTAAGCAGTACATTTATTTTATGTTATCCCTACATTTTTTGTGATGGTAGTTCCATATTTAAATTGCTATGTCAATGTTGCCTACATTCACTGCTGTTAGACGATCTGTTTAGCTTCAACAATATCTAACATTAATCAACTAGGTATCAAGTGTTATGTTTCTTTTAATATTCTTTCAGCCTTTTATGTCTGATTTATTATTTCTTCATCCTAAATGAACAAATGTGTTTGTTATGATATATTATGGTGTCATTGACAAGTCGTGTGATACCAGTGAATATAGCTGATATAAATACTGCAATTTAAATAAACAACTATCAATATTAAAAAAGGTGTAAAGGAAACAACATTTCCTACTTGGATTCTTTAGGTGTCTAGTCACTTAAAAAATACCAACATTGAAAAACAACACAGAAAGGTGAAAATTTGTTCTAAATAACCTAATGGCGTCCTTACATTTGTGATTTGTTAAAGATGTAAATATATTTATATTAAATGTAATCTCTATTCCAGAAAAAAATTATCAAAGTTATATATAAGGATACTTGCGTGATAAAACACATAAATTCATTAAAATTTTAATGTAAAAAAACCTTTTTTCACTGGATGTGTTTGAACAAAGGATATT
The DNA here is from genome assembly GCA_028555115.1 of Himalopsyche japonica. Taxonomy (NCBI): domain Eukaryota; kingdom Metazoa; phylum Arthropoda; class Insecta; order Trichoptera; family Rhyacophilidae; genus Himalopsyche; species Himalopsyche japonica. The sequence goes on along the minus strand of JAHFWJ010000450.1, from coordinate 176,655 downwards.
TCAATTGTATGTAAATCACACATATTCAACTATTCTTCACAACTAATATATATTATTCATTGAATTGGCATTTACTTGGTAGACACCATTATTAAAATAAAAAGGTAAAAATATCAAAATAATTAGCCCTAAAATATATTAAATATGGTAGACAATAATTATTTCGGCTTTCGGAGTAGTTCGTGATTGCTCAGATGATGGAAAGCCGTAATACCTATGTCAACTTTTATTAAGCGAAATACTTTTATTTTGATACTTCTGCAGTTAAGAATGTGTTATACGAAAACACAATACAAAATATCGACCAATATTAAAAAATATCGTGGTACCAACAAATTTTATGCATTCATTTATTGTGCTACAAAATTTCGGTTTTAACATGGCAAGATTTTCCATCTAAAATTAACAGAATATACTCTGAGATTCGTTTCAAGAAAAATCAATAAAATATCTTTTATTTAATTACAACATTTTCAAAATATTTTTGATATTGACGCTATAAGTGAATGGAATTAAGCAGTCTATCAATATGCATGTATAAATTTTCACAGAAAATGGAGTTAGTTAAATTTCGTTATCATCGAAAACAATAGTGAGTTTTTCTTATATGAATTACGCAACATGTAAATAATGTCTCGGTCGCCTCAATTTCGTGTTCATTGTTTTCGACTGTATATTTTGTTTTACAAAAAACGATAACTAAATTAATTTAATTATTATTTTAATAATAATACTTAAAGGCAATTATAACAGAGGTAGTTTCATATGTCAAAAAATTATATAAAATATAATTGGGCAGTCTTATTTCCTAAGTGATAATACTATTCAAAAAGCAGTAGATTCTTGGTTTTTTTTATCAATGTGTAGCTTCAATACTACATGTAAATAAGTTGATTTTTCTATCAATTAATAAGACATTTGATCTAGTCCTTGATCTAAAACCAGTAAACAATGGTACTGAGCCCATAATGAAAGAAATATATGTGAGCCCGGTAAAAAAATGACAGTCATTTTTTTTGTCAATGACATTTGTTTGTTTTTCTTAACATCACCTCGTGTTGGCTTATTAATAATTAATCAGTTGATAATAGAAATATTATAGATACTCCGTGAAAACCTGATTTAGTGTTCTTCAAGGGCGCTCCAGATAATATGAAAATTACAAAGCATACGGCAAACAATGAAAGATCGACTGTCTTCTGTATTTTGTTGATGTTGAATATAAAATAATTTGATGATCAAAAATATCGAGCTCCTCTAGCCCAGAGTTTAGTGTTCTGCTTAGTGATCAGACGGTTTCGGGTGAAGGTTAAACATCAAATCCGCAATACTTTATATCTTGGCATACATGTGCTTGTGATTTATTTTCTCTTCAAGTCTACATCCATTGAGTTTGCGATAATTCTCCTTGACTCTATCTGAAGTGATTTAATAATATATGACTCATTAGCAATCAGCTAAACGGCCAAGTATTTCTTTATTAATTAATATTCATTTTCATATTGAAATCACGTAATTGTTTTTTCAATTGATTGTTGTTTTATAAAACTGGATATGGTTTTTCCACCGGCACAGGTTACCTTGTTGAAATCTTTGATCTAAAAGAAGAATAAAAAACAATAAGTAATAATCTATTCATAAAAAAATTGAATCAAATTAATGACTAAATTTTTATTCCCACCGAATGTTTAAGGACTGTATGTTGTACCAAATAATATATTTGATAAGAAATTTTTTCTGTATCCTTCAAATAATATTATTCAGCAATTTTATGGTGCCATATGTCATCACTTAGTTAAAAGACATTTATGAATTTTGAATTAGAATTGTTGCTGAAAATTTCATTGAATGAATGATTTTCAAACACTTGACCAACCATGTGATATTTAACCACAAAAATTGGCTTGTAGGCAAAAGATTTAACGCTGAAACTTTGAATATTGTGAACACACTGTAATCAGCTGTCTCAACAGTTGATATGTCAGCAGTCAGTTAACACTGAATACGCCGGTGTGCCTGAAAGTATGTCCAGCAATGTCGTTAACCATCTGACTGATAACATCTCAACTGTTGAGAAGGCTAATTGTAGTGATAATTTACAATATAAAATATAAAACAGTCAACAGTGTCAAAACTTTTGTCTAAGAGCTAATTTTTGTATTGAAATGTAGCCTGATTTGTTCTGACATTCCCCATAAGTTTGGCTGAAACCTACATCACTGAATTAATTTTAGAAATATTCAGTTTTAGATAAGCTTTTATGCGGCTCATCTCATCTCATTTAAAATATCATCGGAAGATATGCACTGTATTTTATAATATCTAAACTAATATATTGTAGATAGCAGTGTTGAAAAAACTTAAAAATTAAGTGTTTATTTACGACAACCCTGAATTTCTTTTTTTTCAACTTCAAATTTTACAATTTTAGATAACTTTGTTTTCCATTTCGATTTTTTTTGATTAACAAATTTATAGTGATTTAATTTTTGCAAATTCTATTCTCATTTGTATGAAATATCTATAGTGCAAGAATTCTCACCTTCAAATAGTTATTTTCCAAGAATAAGAAAAATGGTACATTTTCCGTGTCACATTCAAGAGGATTTCCGGATATCCAGAAGTACTTCAAGCTTGCAGAATTATTTAATGCATCCACCACAGCCGGGCTGATATGTGTCAGCAAATTGTTGCGTAAATCTAAGTGCTGAAAATATAAAATCATTACTCAGACACCTGATATTTAATCCCACAATAACCCACCAATTTAAAATATTAGGTATCTCTAATTATCAAATAAAATCGAATTTCAATGGTAGCTGATTATTGTAAAAACCTTTCATCATAAAATCATTTTCCATATTGTAAGTAGTATTAGCATTTTGAAAAATAAATGTCATCATTATCAAATCAGTAGCAATTAAAATTATTTCAGATTTATATTAATTTTTCCTAAGTGATTCCTCTTGTAAACAACTGATTTATTTCATCCGTGTGATAGAATGTCTGAAGATGCCAAAAGGGTAAACTATAAACGGTAAAATATATGGAAATTTACATGGTTTCAGCAATTCAAATTTAATATTGAAATGCTATGAAGCAACCTTGGTCAATATCATAAAATAAACGTAACCGAAACATTATTTCAATATGAAATCATTACACTTAAAAATGTGTTTCCCACTGAATTTGTACCGGAGAATATCTAATATTTTACCCACATGTAACATATATTGAAATTTGTGAATGCTAAAGGTGATAATTATTATATTGACAAATCGTTTACAATCGTGATAGTGTTAATTGTCTTGTTTTATAGCATAAATTCTTGCAGCAAAAAAAACCGTAGTATTATTTGACTTATCATTATTTAAAATCAATAGCTGATGCCTGTCAGTAACAATAATCAAGTATTTATTACTAAGTCAACTTTTAAAGTCCACCGCTAACTAATTTTTTTAAACTATACTCTAAATCCCATATACAGTAGACTCTTCAATAATTAGAATTCTGGCAGCACTTTTTCACACTTCTTTTCAAGCAAATCCATTTTTGAAGAAAAGATTATATCACCTGATTTTCTATGTGTGTGGTTACCTACAGTGTAATCGGGTAATCTACTCTACACAAGCTCTATTTACATCATCTTTTAAGACAATTGATGTGACCGAATAGCAATTTACAATATCTCACAATCGTTTGCAGTTATTGAATAAAATCAACATATCGAGGGTCAAGGAACAGTACCTTGTAAGTGACATTAGATTCATATTATTTCTGAATACACTTATGCTACCATTTTTCTTTCCCCTTAAACTTGTTATTTTGTCTCTTACAGATTGTTGTATGCGCATATTGCATTTTATTGTTTTGTTGTGTTGATTATATTTCGTAATAAAATACCTTTGACATTGCATTGTTACTATTGACCAACCATTATTTGTCAATATTATCATAATTAATAGTTAACTGATATTCATAAAACATTTATGTGCTCAAATATTTAGATATTGCTAAAAAAATAAACTTACCTCAATACGAGGGGGAATATCTTCGATGTTTAAATATGAGATGTTATTTCCTGCTACGAACAGTTTAGTTATTTGATTAAACGTTGACTGTTTACTGGAGAACAGTGACAAGTCTTGCAAATGATTTCTTTCAAAATGCACCTCTGTACAATTCAAATTGTTCAATTTGACATTTGGTAACGTTATCGTCAACAATTTTGAATGGGAATTTGAACAGTTGACGATTATGGACTTGTCGGACACGCGCACGAAGCATGTACAATTCGCAGGACACATTTTGGTGTAGCTGCTTTCCGGCTCATCCAAAGGACAGAGCATTTCCTCTTCTTTCAGATCTGAGAGAAGTCTTCCTTCAAGCTCTCTCGGACTGGCGCATTTTGTTGATCCGGATTCCACTTGTACAATATTTTTGACTTGCGGACTCAGTTTCCCTTCAAGATATCGAATGAAACCGTAAAGCACGCAGTCACATTGCACCGGGTTATTTTCAATGAATACTTTCGCTGAAGTAGTCGATAATGACTCTTCATTTACGTTTCCCGGCTGGTAGTAATGATTTGCCGTCTTGAAGTCAATAGTTGAAATGTAATTGTGTCTTAGATCGACTTCAATCCCGCTCGAGAGAAAGTTCAAATTTCCAAACTAAAAGGCAAACAAAAGATAATTGTTAATAGTGAGAAATAAGGTGTGACAAACTCTCGGCAGTGAACTGTTTGATATCATATTTACTCACCACAATATGTGAGATGTTGTTATACGACAAATCCAAGCTCTTGATATTCAATAATTCATATTTCCAATCTGAGAATATTTCTGATACCAAATTATGGCTCAGATTTAGATGTTTGAGCTTCTCCAAGCAATGGAAGGGTGACCGGGCTTCGATTATCTCACGCAGATGAGCGTACTCTAGAAGTTCATTTCCTTCTGACAGTGTCAGCATATTGTACGAAAAATCCATTTTCACAATATTAGTTGTAGTAATAAATGCAGAAGGGTCTATTTCCCTCATCTCATTGTTCTTCAAACTTAATTCTTTGAGTGCGATGAGATGCTCGAATATTTTCCTAAAATTCACACGGTCAATTATTTTATATGATTATTTAAAACATGGTAAAAATGCTCAGCATACAGACCACTTACGCAATATTTTAGGTCATTGTTGTCACTTAGATAATGTGATATGTTAGAAAAACTAGTTTTGATTAAATCTTTTTCTAATATTTTTGTGTGAGTTGCATACAATTTGGCAATAAATTATTCAAATAGAATAAAAATAACAACTTCTCTGCTTATCAATGAAAAAATGTATACATAACAACAAGATTCAATCAGGTTTTTTTTTAAAGAAATTTTATTTAGTTTAAGAGTTATGTAATATTCTTGAACCAGGCAGGAAAAATGACAAATTATATTAACAAAAACTGGTATAGATTAAACATTTTAACTTCTCATTCAAAGACTAATAGGTTTTAATCAAAACAGCCTTCACAATCATTTCTATTGAGAAGACCTTACATATAGTCTGTAATACTAAATAAGCTATAATGTATGTTACAGTAACAGTGTATATTCAAGCAAGACGAGTCTTTTATTTACTCAATGGGTCTGTTATTCACTTTTAATGTTATGTTAAGTCAACTCAGCTCAAAATTATCATAATTAAAAAAAAAAAAAGTTAGACGTAACGCATTGTACGCATGTGCTATTTTTTGGGTTGAAATCCACCACACGCGTATTACTGTTTATGATGCAAGTACATTTGCAGTTGTTTAAAATTCATAGTAATAATGATTCCTGTACATACAAACTCTTAGTCACAAGTTTAGTAACAAGTCTTTGTTCCGATTAAAGTGCCAAATAACAAAGAAGCAAACTAACATAAAGGATTTTTTTAAAAAATAAATTTTATATCAGTATGTACACGTAACTAATAAATAAATGTTTTTTACTATTTTACTTGTTTGTTTTTATTTGAAGCTTTCCCGCATTCACCGTTTCCCGTATTTACCGTTATTTTTTCAGGGTCCCTTGGAAAACGTAAAATCGAGGTTTCACTGTATTATGTATGGCCTTGGCTTATATTTAGTTTGTTAACAAGCTCGCATGTCAAAAGTGTTGACCCTTTTTTCTTCTTATATATGTATTATATAATACAACGTATCTACAAAGATTCTAATTTGATATTAAAAGTTAAAAAAGAGTTTTGTAGAAAAATCACTATAGAAGGGGCCGTTACAGAAAAATTCGATCTTGGAAAGTACACTGTAGGAGAGTTGATTGCATAATTACATTAACGATGTAATGATCATTCTTGAGACACATTAAGATTGATTATTTCTTTATTTAAGGGCATATGTATAATATCCATGGCTTTATTCAACTGAATTTCTTTAAGGCTCACTTTTAATAGTTTGAAAGCTCGAGGGAAATATTTTATATTATTATCATAGATAATATCAAATTTTATGTTCGGGATATTTTTTTGTGAAGTCGTGGACATAAATTGTTTGTTCATCCAAAGTGCAGAATCAGTCTGCCAACAGGGATGCCAATGGTAAGAGCATTAAAAAAAATTGACAGTTTTGCTTCGGACATCGACTAATTCCATATGGACGAGAGTGAGTTCTAGTGAATACTATTTTTTAATTTAATTTATCAAAGTAGATATTACATGAGCGTGCTTAGTAAACTTCGATGGCATCCTGTTTTTTTTTTTTGTTATCTCTTCTTTTAAATTTTAACGTTAAATTTATAAACATTTTTGACGTTTCAAAAGCAAAAAACTTATAATTAAAAAAATTATTATGTATTCGTATCAAATATTATTAAATAAAATATTTCCAACTTTAATTAAAAAGGCGTTCCAACTAGCCCCAGCATCCCCTATGCGAAATCATACGACGTCTAGACGCTGTTACAGTAGCCAGTACATATATGATATCGAATAAAAAAAAATATTCTGGTTTTACCTATGACACGCCAAACCTCGTCTTAAATAGGATATTAAATTTAATCATCATTCATCTCACAACACATTTAATTACATTATATTACAAAAAACCGCAAAAACTATCCCAAGCCTCACATCCGAAACAACTTATAAACTCGTCAAAGATAATGAATTAATAAATAATAAGTAACTTACCCAGAAATGTGACTCATTTTGTTGTTATCCATATTTAGAATTTCAAGTTTAGACAGCGATCTGAAGGCCAGGTTAGAAATCTGTTTAATGTCATTGTAACTTAGATCTAAGAAAATGAGATTCGTCTGATCTTTGAATATATTTTCTTGAATTTTACTCAGGGAGTTCCCGTCCAGTGATATGTTTCTGATCTCGGTCAAATTCCAAAAGAATGATTCCGGTATTATCGATACCGCACAATTTTTTAACTTGAATACAGTAAGTTTTTCCAAGTGATGAACAAGTTTCATCGGAATTTTCATAAGTGTTTGCTCATTGTTGGAAAGATCAATAATTTCCAGGTTATTATTTCGAACAAATAATTCTTCTGGAAACATGTACAGGTTATTTCCAGACAGGTTTAATTCGGTGAGTTTCTGGAGGTTGTAAAATAAATCGTTTGACATGTTCGTCATATTATTTAAGCTTAAATCTAATATCTCAAGGTCATTTAAGCTGTCAAAACTATCGCTCGAAACGTTTCTCAAAGAATTTTGTTGCAAATAAAGTTTCTTTAGTGATTTTGAGTATTTAAAGAGTCCTTGCGGTATTTGACTCAAATTGTTTTGACTTAAATTAAGTGATTCAAGACCTGGAAGTGCTTTGAAAAGCCCAAGGTCTAAGACTATTCGATTATTTTGTAAATTTAATTTCTTCAGACATTTCATATCGTCAAATAGATCTTCGAAAACGTTCTCAATATCGTTGTTCGATAAATCGAGTCCAGTTACTTCATTTAGTCCTTTTAAATGAAGCCTTTTAAAATTTCTCATCTCTTTTCTTTTGTCTGTTTTGAATATGACATTTTTTACTTTTTTAAAACCAACTGTATTTATGACATCAACTATGTTATGTTCTTTTGGTAATGGACAATTGGAGAAAGTAAAAGATTCTAAACATTCATTTGAATGCTGAAATAAAATTGACGGGACGGCAGAATATTTGTAATCGTCTGATGCACATCCTAATTTCACATTGTTTCTTGAATCAATTTCGATATCAGTCATTTGGGAACCTAAAAATAAGAATAAGCAATCGGTTTATTGCGACGCTAGAATCAAATGTGGGTACATAAAACCAGTTAGTACATCGAAACGAGGAAAAAAACTAAAAATATATACTAACATGATAAAATTATTTACTTAGCAGTTGCTGTGAGGTTAGAGGAGTGATATTTTACTTGAAAACATATAAAATAAAGTCGTGTTTTAGGCAAATTTTCTAGAAATCTTTTGAAGAAATTTGTATAGCTTCAATTCAAACAATATTCATTCAACAATTAGTCTTAAGTAACACCTCAAATCCCATATATTCTTTACAATTAAATTATACATACATGTGTGCATAATTTATATTTCCACAAATTTTAATTGAAGTACATGACTCGTAGAACATTTCAATTGTCCGATGTTACAAACAATCAATTAATCAAATGTCATCCATTCGAACAGTTGTCGACAATCCAAGGATCGCGGACATTCTCACAGCCAACAAACTTGTGTAATAATAATTTAAAATTGTTTTTTTTTTTAATTTTAATTTAAGAGTTTTTATAAGTATAGTCGATTCCCCTAAGCACTGCGCTATAGGAATATTACGTTATAAGGAACTAGGCAACTATACAAAATTTTACATTTGGCTGTTACAATTCTATTTTTTGAACTGCCCGAAGTCATAAAGTTTACCATTTCTTTATCTATTAAGCGACGGTCTATTTGTCCTTGACCTTGGATACGTCTAGCGAAGTCAAGGGACAAACATCTACTGACAAATCTTATTTCAAACCACGTATATAAAACATAATATATTAATGAAAATTATAATTTGATAGTAAAAAAATAGCGTTTTTTTTAAACTACGCTATAGCAGCTATACAGGGGACTGCCGCAAAACTATAGAAAAAATATTTGTGGTAAGAACGCTATGGAGATCTTACTTTGATTTTAATTGAATAATTTATTTCTCTAGCCTTAAGTGAATCGATAGTTTATCAATTCGTATATTATACGTGGTGACATATCTAAATAAATATATTAAGAAGGAAAATATTTAATATAAAATAATGAATATATTTAAAAAATGCAAGATAGGAAAATCTATTATCATGGTCAAAAATTTCCCAACGGGAAATTTAATTGAATGTAAGGAAATACTGAAAAAACTTTCAATTTTATACATAGTATTAAAAGGACGAAGTATTTGAAAACAAATATAGGAAATTATTTAAATTTTCATTTATTTTGTGAAGATTTATTCTAATATTTATGTAAAATAGCAAATTATCTCATTCTAAAATTATTTAAAAATATTTGTGATTGTTTTTATAATTATCAAAATTCAAAGGCTACTGTGTTACTATGAAAATAGTATTTATTGTCTTTAGCCACAGACAATAGGAAAAAAAACCTTTACAGCAATGGATTCACAAATCACTGTGGGTACCGAACTTGCGTTGAAATGCTCCACATTGGAAATTAACATAAGTGAAAAAAAATATAAAACACAAATTTAAGTATACTTAAGCAAAAATACTGTAAACCCAACATGCTAAAAATGATGTATAGACAAAAAATAAGTTTGAATGAAATTAAATGCTTAGAATTCCACAGTTTCAACAACCACATATAGGCATATCAAAATAGATTTGTTAACTATTTTATGTCATTTATTTTTTTACAAGATTTGACACGTGTTTCGTTTCTTTGAGAAGCGTTTTCAGACGTATTGTATCAATAGGTTATTCATTAATAAAGCAAACGATACATTTAAATCTAAGCTAATGATGGAATTTCAATACTAAATTTGAATTAAATTTGCCCGATGATGCCGAAATGTGAAACCCGGTTCGCTAGTGACAAAACATGTGGAATTGTACAAAGTTTCAACAATTTATTATATCGACTGAAGGTGTTTGTTGGAATTTCCATATCAAATTTGAATTCTTACAACCTTGTACGATTCCACATGTTTTGTCACTAACGACCCGGATTTCGCATTGAATGCCTGAAGATGTCGAAAGTTTTAACAGTTCAAATTTTATCTTCATTTTTACGTTACGATCTAGATTCATTGTTAACCTTTATATTTCTTTATAAGTTAATTTGAAAATGCATCTCAAAGAAAAAAACGAATAGTCAAATAAAGTAAATTTTAGACTTAGTTTGCATTAAAAATGAACCGTCGAGTCCGCCGAAAATATATTGATCCTTTTTGCATTTTTTAAAATTATATTATATGGATAGATGACGATGAAATGAATTATGTTAGTTACGAATTTTATCGATAGTTTAAATTTGGGATAACATTAATTGAACACAGATCCGTTATATGTGTGGCGAGCGTGTGAACGGAAATCAAAACAATTTATCAATTCAATAAGGAAGCGGCGAAAATTTGAACTAAAAAAAATACTGAACAAACCGGAATTACGATGTTCATTCATTATTTGCTCAGATTTTAAATGTATTCATACTTTTTTTTGTAAGCTGCGTGATTTGTTTTTTTTATACCGTCGTTCTGAAAATTTTAGCATGTGTTAGTTTATTATGTACATTTACAATACTTATAGATATGAAATTTCATATAAATTCCTTTTGGATTCTAATTTCAAAAAAAAATATATTTTTTATCAATTTTTTCCTTACTTACAAATAAATATGATGATATTGGTTATTTACAGTTCCCAAATACAGGTTTTCTTTAGTTTACGAATATTTTTAAATAAAACAAAAGCAGGGCCGGTCGAGAAATTTACATAATTTTATTTATGTATTTATTAAAATAAATTGTTCCTTTAGAGTTGTAGAGCCAGCCTGCCAATGGGATTGCCACTGGTTAGAACATTTAACATTTTCAACAATATTTTTTCAATTGTTGACTTATTTCATGTGAATAGTGAGTTTAGACAAACAATTTTTAATGAAATTAATTAGATTTTGTTTAAGCTTCGACGGTATATTGACGTATCATATACATCTAATAAATAAATAATAATTTAATAATTGAATTATTTAATATTTATATATTAAAGGAATTAAACTGTTTTTAATGCCAAATTTATCACACAAGAAGCGCGTGTTATTAAAAATTGAATTATCTGCGTATAATCTTAAAGCTAGAACACAGTACTCACATACAAAGCAAGTTATAGTACTATATACCTAAGACCACCTGAAAATCAGTCATGAAATATTCAAGTTTTGGCCATATTAAACAATGACCATCTGTAGAAGATATTTATCATATTTTTATATATTGCACGCGGTTGAGAAGTTTGTGTGTTTCAAAACGAGAAATGGCGTGATTACGTTTACAAGCGAGTTGTCTTTTCAAGGCATGCTCTCTCATTACGTTACATACATAAACGCACACAAGAGTGCCTAAGCCTACAGTTAGTCACTCTGTATATAAAATGCTACATACCTGCAATCCCGCATTTAATCATGTACGATCCTAGATTATTCGAGCACGAGCAATTGTTAGCTTCTGGGCACTGGATATCTTCAAAACTCTTGAAGGAAACTGGACTTGTCACGACGATCATGAGACACATCGCCATTATCCACGATATCTTGATGATATGATGCATACATCTAACAGAAGTCGCCATTTTGTAATCAACTTTTGTAAAATGGCCGCGGACTTATCTGTGAAAAAAAAATAGATTTATAGATACTTTTTACTTTACGATATATATAATTTCACACATGAAGCTGACGTAAATCTTTCGACTGATTCGTGAATATAAAGAGAATAAAAAAATATTTGGTGAACCGATGTTTTTATAGATCAATATAGCAAGAAGACTAAATGTATGAATCTTTTTTTTTACAATATATATTAATCAGTCTTCCTAAATGACACCACTTAGCTATGGATGCTTATTTTACGAAAACATCCCCATCTCACATTCGCCAATCTTCATCTCCTTTCAGAAAACATTTTAATTCCACCCTTAGAACTCATTTTAAATGATTTTTGATATTTTCTTGTCAGTTTGACACATTATATGTCACACCTCCCCTCTAATTAATTTTGTTTACTGTAACAAATCGTTTCTTGCATGTCAAAGACCACTTACCGTCCAACCCAATTAGAGCAACACTTTGCACATACGTTGTAAAATAATTTACTAAACAGAATACTAACAAACGATACATAGTATAACTAATTAATAAAATTGTTTTTTTTTTTGGTAGTCATGTTACTATTTAACGATTATATTAATAATTTTGTTTTGTTATTAACCAAATGATCAATAATAAATGTGAAATAATCGATTAATATTTATGACACATGTTTTAATAGCGGAGAAAATATTTTAAAAAGAGGAAAATTTTACATATATGTTCAAAGTTTTCCGAATATTATATAACGCATAATTAATGGCCTGATGTAATTGCTTGATAAATTATTAATCACTATTAAATATATTAAAATGTAATTTTAATATCAATTACTAATGTTTTTCATTGAAATAATAATATTACATCAACGTACATTAAAAATAATATTATAGCTCTATGTTACATTAGTAAATTTTTTACCATAGCAATCAGATGGCTCTAGTCGCAAGTATCGTGTTAAAAAAGGATTGAATTAAGAAAATATTAATTTGCACAGCCAGCGATCAGTGATCCTCAAATGAATGGACTTATTTTAAATTTATAAAAATATACAAGTATACATTAATAGAACACAGACATACGGGAAATTGCGAAATTTTATTATACTGCGAAAATATGGTTACAAGTTGTATTATAAATTTCTATTACAGTAAAAATTATTATTTATTAATTTTATAATCAATTTAAGCTGTAAAAATATTACAATTTCCCAAGCATTGTCACAAACGGTCGGGGTTTCGTCTTTTGGCATCTTCAGGCATTCTAACACACAGTAAACAGTTTGTATCGCATATGTACCAGAAGAACTGCGTAAAATACAGACCCTAAGGCGAGGAGCTAAATATAAATTTTAAATCTTTTTATTTCTACCGATTTTATTATTATGTGGCTGTTCATTGGGGCGAAGTGAAAATTTTCCTTTACAAAATATATATTTAATTTATAATGGTAAGGTAAGATAAGCTTTGCCATGAGATGACTAAGGTGGTCACGAAAAAATTCCGATATTTCAAGGGCGTCTAAAACCGAAAAGTTTGGGTCCCCCTGTTATAATCATGACATATTGATAAAAAGTATTTACAATAATCAACTATCATTAAAATGTAATTGATAAATATAATAATTAAAGATACATTGCTTAAAGATGCTGAAAGGCGAAACCTGAGTAAGAATATGCGTGAGAAAAAATTATGTAAATTAAATTAAAATAATGTGAATGCACCAATTTGGATGACGCACGCTCTTGTAACACAATTTTCCAAGACGATGCAATATCAAACAGATTTGCGTGATGTCAGTTTATTCTTTGTTTGAATCTTATAACTGACAATACTATACCAATTAAGCATTCAAATGTTAAAAACCGGTTATTTTTACATCTCATGCAATATTTTAACCGGTTATTAATTTTAATGTACACATAATATATAAGAAGAAAATTTTATCTTTATCTTTCCACGATTTAAGTCAAGGAACTAGCTTTGATTAATGTATTAGGTTAAAATGTGGTCTGTTAATTGCGCCGGCATTTCCGCTGTACAATCATTTTTGCGATTTAAAGAAAAAGATTATAATTATTAATCGCTTTAAGAGAGTATTGCTCTGAGCAAATGAATGCAAAAAAATAGTTTTTGAGAATCAGCTATGTCAATTCAAGGTCATTTCGATAGTTTCGTCTTTATAACCGTTGACGTATTTATTTGAATATTACGATGTTTTTAATTCTCAATTATCTAATTATAACAAATCCATAAAAAGGTTTTCTATAAAGATGGAGATTAATAATATTAAGATTATAAATGATTTCGCTTAACGTGAGAACTATCAACAGTTAGCCTTGGTTTACTCTAAATATGTATATTATACATAGTTTTATTTTAATTTTTATTGTATCAAGTTGATACCGGTAGTGATTTTTACATTTTAAATTTTGGAAATAGTGTTTTTTATAATTTTTACTCCGTACATAATTTTATATTCAAAATATCGCCATAATACAGTGGTTTCCAAACTTTATGTTACTACTTTTATACTACCTTTACTTTTAATAGATATACGTTTTAAATAATAATAATTTTATTTCCAAAAACAAAATTGCTAGAATGAAAACAAAGTTTTGCGTGTTTTAGCAAAATCGAACCAAATACGAGCATGTACATACATATGAACATTTATTTTTTTTTTAAATTACTAACTCATCAGACGCGTCAAAATTTAATGCAAAGGATGTTGCTGTTTATTAGCTCAAAGTTTTTCAAATCTTATGATGCGATTTTTTTTCCTAGAAAGTTTTTGGCGCCTCCCCTGGCAATAGCCCCGCGCCCCCCAGTTTGAAAACTGCTGCCATAATGTTTAACCAGCAATAAAACTAAAAAATTATTAACCACACCATCCTGCAATACACAATATATTAAAAATGGAACAGTATATGTAAAAATTGACTATTGGCATTGTATTCCCATTTTTTTTATTTTGAAGAAATAATATTTATATGGTAGAGTTAGTATTTGGGATGCTTAAAATCTTACTTTTTATGTTGGCTACTTCTGTTCACTGATTGATGTATTTTTATTAACTGTTACATATTAAAATATTTAAAGCAAAAATGACCCTCTAAAATATGTGTAGAGGTGCAATTTAGGAGCTCTACCTGGAAATTCTCACAATGTCAATGCTCCCCAAGGACTTACCCAAAAGATATAATATCTGAATAAAAATGTTACGTTAAATTTATTGCAGCTTTAACTTAGCCGTATCATTTATTGTTTGAATTTTGTTTTCCATCGACAACAAAATAAGATCACACTAAACAAATTTGTTTTGTCGACTGGGTCAATATTCATTTAGCTATTTACATATTTACTAACCATAATTATTTATAAATTATATTAAATATTATATATAAATTTCTGAATCTATCAGATAGAAATGACAATTTTCGTTTCAGTATTTATTAAATAGCGTTAAAAATTTTATCGCATTTAACGTCAAAGCAACGAAATTTCTAAATGGTATATTTGCTATGCCCGCATCTTTCAAGTGAAATAATCTGTCATTAACAATACATAACGAATCGTTTTTATACAAATAGAACAATTTAAATAAAAAAATCAACTGTTTTATGTAGTTATTGGTTAACCTTTTAAGTACCGTAAAGTATTATATTTACATGGTGGGATCCGCTCGTCCGGTAATTGTTTAAGAAATCAAAGCCATAAATCATTATTTGTAAGATAATTGACGACAGTATCTCACGTCTTAATATACGGCCAAGATAATTACATGTGTGATCGTGCGTTTTGAATATTATATTATTTAAATCAGTTAAACTTGGCATTTTCTACAAATAGCATGGCGGGTACGGGATCAAAAAGTGCATTAACGCGATTATGACATAGAACCGGCTAACTGCATAAAGCGTTCAATTTACACTATTTATAGACACTTTAATTACAGTAATTATGTTTGAATTAAGTGTCAACTTATCATGAATTTGAATTTAAAAAATAACGCTAAAATATGAGGTAAAAATCAGGGTTCTTTTGATTATTTAGCAACGTCTTTCTATTTTTACGTGCTAAAAAAGAATCCATAAATTTATTTTATGCTTTAAAATGTCTTCATTTATAGAACATTTTAAAAATAAATATGTCAAATATTGTAGTTTTTTTAATGATTTTGGACTAAACTGAATAACGTCAAAATCATGTAAATTTTGTGTTGCTTTTTACAATAAATTGTATGGTCCGATCACAATATTTAAGATCCAATAAATAACAGATTTAATCGAATTTTGTTTAAAAATCAATTAACATATTTAACTGAGCGTAATCTTTGAACTTGGACTGAAAAAATATTGATAATATTATTTTTTTATCACACACAAAAAGCGCGGGCAATGCTAGCTACCTACCTCTTTTTCGACTTTCTGTGCGTGTCTGCCGGTAAAGGTTAATGGTTAAAACATAAAAAAAGTTAAATCAAAAATACCGCTATGCTTTAAAAAATGCATTATAATAAAATATATGTTCGATGGTATGCGTACGGAAGGAATTTCAAAATTAACCATATTAAATCACTTTAAAATTTATATTTAAGACAAAACAAAATAAAATCATTCAATTTTTGCTGAATGATAAAACATAAATTACTCCTATGTAAAAGATTTTAAATTTGAATTTAGAAAAAAATATAAGTAGTAGTAGAAGCAAAGTAGAGCTTTGACCACTAAGCCACCGATGCCAGAAAAAATATGCATAAATACAGCTAATAAACATAAATTTACAGTATTAACCTCACTATTTTACTTAATGCGGCCCTTTAATTTTATCACATCACTGATTGTTGACGATTTGTTATATGTTATAACATTGTTTAAACTATTTAATTATATTTGACAATCGCCGATAGAAATGATTATACCGACCGTAAAATGAAACATAATAATTAAACACGATAATCGAACGCACCTCTTTGTAAAAATGTTTAATATGAAATCAATATTATTGATAAACAAATTCGCACGTCAAATCACTTTGATAGCTTATCACTTTTATGACACTCGAAATTATTACGACGTTTTTTGCACAATCGTCCACTCTTACAGTCAGCGTGATACTTCAGCGTTAACTTAAAATGAAACAAATAAATATATATGAAATGTTTTGAGTTTTGTGATGTATCTGATGGAAAGTGGTCGGGGTTCCCAATGAGTAATGCGGTTTTATCATGCTCCGGGACCATTTAACACTTATTATTGAGAACTCTGAAATTACCACTGTCATCGCCTTAGCGTTTCGGCTATACACGAGGTCGGAACACTGGGCGTCTAATTAAGTTTTGAAACATGTTTGTTGCGGTGAAAAAAAAGAAAACAAAAACAAACGTATTACACACTCGGGTACTTAACTCAATTAAAAATTCCGTGCGGTATTGAATCATTAAATTTTGGTAATTATTAATATTTTTTGACTGGCTTATATAATAACACAGGGTGGGAATCGGTTTTAAATTGAAATTATTTACAAAATCAAAGAGCAAAAAATAATATACCGGTGGATTTCACATTACGCATGTAACGGTTGGATTCTTGAGGTCTAAAAAATGTGTTTTATAATTGAAAAACTTTATTGCCCATACATTAAGATTTTTTACTTTTAAGGTGTTAGCTGTCACTTCTTGGTGGAAAGACATGATATTTTAAATAATAAAAACCTATTTTTGTAGTTAATTCTATAGTTTATTTTATGATCTGGACCGGTTACGCTCATCGCGAGCATTATCAACTGATAGAATACAATTTACAAACAAGTCTATTAGTACCATAGGTTCAAGGACTAAGAACCAATTTTTATATACCTGCTACCTTTAACTCGAATATTTTGTATATATAGACTTGTTCGTAAATTGTATTATATCAGTTGATAATGCTCGCGATGAGCAAAACCGGTCCTAATCAAAAAATATATGGTGGAAATAAGTATTAAAACTGAGTTTTTATTGTATAAAATTAAGATTTTTTGCAAAAATTGTATTAATAAATTAACCACTTTTAATATATTCGTGCTTCTCTCTTAAGTACGTAAATATATTCTGTAATCAAATATTTTGAAGAAATTTTCTGATCATGTTTTATTCTAGATCATTAAGTAGTTTTTCATTTGTGGAGAAGACAGAATTTTAGGTGGCCACCAAAGGTTCTTAAAATATATTTTTCTCTACCCCACTGACCACTAGTTTCTCCAAGATTTCAGGCTGATACCCTAAATTATTAGATTATAAATATAGTTAAGAGCAGGACTGTGGCGTCGTTAAAAAACACGACTCCGACTCCGAAATTGACTAACTACAAGCTCCGACTATACTTTTGATATTAATGTACAATGTATTAGTTCGAAGTAGGCTTGAGAGTGGGGCCATTGTTTGGGCCCCAAGATTTGAAACATGCCCTCAAGGTCGAAAAGTTTCAGAAGAAATTTTTAAGACATCTTCACTTGAGGGCGTGTGGATACTATCCTTAGCATTATCTAAATGACTTTTTTTAGGTATGCTCACTTTTAATAGTTTGAAAACTCGAAGATAAATGTATCTAGCCACATATTTCTTTCGAATTATTCAAGACCAAAATGATAATTCTGCCATCCTTAATAATATCAAATTGTATGTTCCGGATATTTTTTTCAGAAATTGTTTGTTCTTCCTATGTGTATAACCAGTCTGCCAATGACAAGAGCATTAACAATGTTCAACAGTATTACTTCGGATGTCGACATATTCCATGTGGACGAAAATGAGTTCAGGCGAATACTATTTTTAATGTATTTAAAGAATTAAATATTTTGACTTTACAAAAGCAATAAATAATAATTTGTATTTTTGTAGCATGTATTTACCAAATAATTAAATAAATAAATCAAAAAATATATTTTTGTCAGATTGTTTCCTACCCTCCCTATTTATGTGCATTAATTGAAAGCTCAATCAACTTATCTGGCAAATTGTTAATTGAGTTATTCTTCAAAATCTGTACATTCTCAATTAATATTAAATCTATTAAGTTTTTTGATATCCTTTACAGAAATGAGCGAAAAAGTTGTTTTCATCAACTATTTTTTATAGACAATATACACATATTGGGATCACTAAGGATTTCATAATCAGGTTATTTGAGACACAATGCAATATTTTGGACAATTGACTGATGTGTGAGGATTTCTCGCAATTAAGAATTTATCATGAAAAACCATCTAAAGACTTGATCTGTTTTTAATTAAATGTTAAATACCGTAAAAGATCACAAGATCACAGTAATTTAGGTTATTAATAAAGTGACGACAGGACATACTTAAAAATAAAAATCTCGCTTTTAATATGTTACCTCTCATTTCTCATTCATTTCTCGGTGGAATAAAACTACATATGATTAACTAATAAAAGCACTATGCTTCAAACATTTTCTACGATTTTATATTTTTAAATCAAGACCGGTTTCGCTCATACGAAAATTATCGACTAATGCAATACAAATTAAAATAACAATAGTAAAAATTAAAATTGATAAATCTATCACTTGTCTCACTTCTTTGGTAAAAAAATTCAGAAAAAAATGTATGGTAAGGTTATTCTTTACTAAGGTAAACAGTGCTTCTAAATCTTATTATTAAGATGAAGAGTGGGCCGGAACTCCTATTTTTTACTTGACCTGAAGAGGTGATAAGATAGAAAACTTTCAATCTTAATTTTATTTACATATATTTATATACTTTATATTGCTAATAGCTTGCAGGTATATATATCGTTTATTTGAAGACTATTTTACTTATTTTAGCTCTACAAAATTGGTTTTATTTCAGAACTAGTTCTGATGAGGGAGTAAGCCAGAATAGCTATCAATTATGTATCTTATAAATTTTGTAGAGCTAAAAAATTAACTAAAACGGAGTTCTACCGATTAAATGCCAGTTCAATCAATTTATAATTATTTTAGTATTTGGACCATTTGTTTTGGTAGTTATCATTTCATATTCATGGTAGTTATTGGCTCTAAATGCTGTGTAAAAAATAGCCCCGCTTTAATTTGTAATGTAATTGATTATCTTATATTTTTAAATCATATAAAGGGCGGCCTTGCCAACATTTGCATGAGGGCTCAAAATTTCTAGCTACGCCACTGAGACTGATGAGTGATAGAAAACTATGGGACACCGTATATTGGCTCTGACCAAAATGCGGATATATTTTATCATAAAGAAAATGTCATCAATAAAAAAAATATGTTCGAATGACGTACTGATATTGAAAATATTTATATTAGGAGTCGACAGTCATTTTTGAAAATAAAAAAATATGATTCTATGCTAGTGCGTAAGAGATGCTAACTACGTACTTGGTTGCTTATTATTGATAATTAAAATTCAATAAACAAACAATCTGAATATATAATTATTAGAAATTTATAAAATTTTATTGAGTGCTAAACGTTTCTGATAATTTTGTAAATGATAATATTATTTCTTATAAATAATAACTAATAAGTGGACCATTTCAATAATATGCTATGTTTTTTTACACAGAGGAAACGAACCAAGTCGATGACCTGAAAACTGTATGTAGGTTGTGCAATTATTTGATTTAATTCTTTCAATTAGCATTAAGTCCATATATTATCTCCGCTTGAAATAATTTACCCGTAAACGAGAATAACTTATATATAATTGAGTGTGTTCGGTATAGGGAAATATACCGGGAAAACCAATGTAATGATTAAAAACAACTAGACTATACAAGTACGTGATACATAGCGTGTCGACCATAAACAATTTCGCTAAATTCCGTAGTAAAAATGACCTTGAGATATAAACATAATCATTGATAAAGATGTATTTATCACTATAGTATATTCATTTTATTAACTTTGTAACCATAAGTTGACGTGACCAATTGAATGGTTCACTTTATTGGTTTCTCCGCCTATAATATCATTTACCTGTCACGTAATGATTATGAACGGTCTTTGCGCAACAGAAAAAAAACAGTAACCCCCCAAACAGTGCTAAATTTATTTTCAAGAAATCATAATATGATACGTACCTTCTACGTCGGCAAGCATTTTCACTGTTTATTAGTCCCTTTTTTCAGAATAGAAAACATATTTTTTACAAGCAATCCACAGTTAAAATAATCCACACCATAATATATATGTAAATTAAGCTTATTCATAAAGTTAAGCAGTTTTTGATGCAGATATTTTGTAATTTTGTATACTTAAGTTTTTGTCAAATTACAATTTAAATTGATAACTTTGTTATTTTACTTGGTATGTTACTAGATTTGACATGTGTTTTGCCTATTTAAGAAGTATCTTCAGACTAAATAATTTTATCCTAAGGTTTTTCATTACTAAAGTAAACAGTAAATCTAATTTGAAATTGAAAAATTAAAAGCGAGATGGTACGATTTTATTTTTACTGGACCCATGGTTAACAGGTAAGAATCAAACAATAATCAAATCACGGTAGTATTGATAGACAGCTAGCAATTGTTTGAAGTTTCCGGTATAGTTTTGAGAAGCTATTTTTAATTAACATTTTTACAATGAGAATGATATGTTATCTCACAAAATTGACAAAAATTAGTTACGTAATACTTAATAAAAAGAATTTTAACTTAATTATTAAGCAAAAAGTGAACGTTGATTGTTTAAAAGTAAATGCCTATCCACCAAACCTTTGTATTATAGTAGTTTGCAAATACAGTGGAACCTCGATCAACCGTTCTCGCATAATACGTTTTCCCGGATGGAACGCTTATTTTTTATAGTCCCGTCAAACTCCCATAAGAACAATGTTAAATAATCCCGCATTGGCAGTTTCCCGATTCCCCTATTTCCTCGATAAACCGTCAAAATATTTTGGTCCCGTCACAAATATTATCCCGATTGACCGTTTTTATTGCATATTTCTCCGTATTTCGGCAAGCAAGTTTGACACAACCGAGTGCAGGTGTTATGTCTCGACACGTTGGAATCCACTGTACATGTTAGACGTAACGCATTGGACGCATGTGCTATTTTTTGGGTTGAAATCCACCACACGCGTATTATTGTTTATGATACAAATGTAGAGTTGTTTAAAATTCATGGTAATAATGATTCCTATACATACAAACTTTTAGTCACAAGTTTAGTAATAAGTCATTGTTCCGATTAAAGTGCCAAATAACAAAGAAGCAAACTAACATAAAGAACTTTTTTAAAAATAAATTTTATATACAGTATGTACAAGTAACTAATAAATAAAAGTTTTTTAAGATTTTACTTGTTTATTTTTATTTGAAGCTTTTCCGCATTCACCGTTTCCCGCAATTACCGTTATTTTTTCAGGGTCCCTTGGAAAACCTAAAATCGAGGTTTCACTGTATATGTTTTAATAATCCACTTACAAAAATCGCAAAAAACAAAAATACTGTTTTTTTGTTATTACGATTGCAGTGACACCTTCAATATCCCGCACTCATCATTTTTTAAATAACATGGCTGTGAATCGGAGTCGGAGTCGTGATAAATGAGCGACTCCGACTTCTTTTGTGATTTGACGATTTACAGAACGCTAAACTTTCAAGTTCAAATTAGAATTTTCATAAATACATTGTATCATAAATACACTCTTAATAAACGTTCTCTGAAAATATATTTCTCAGTAGATGTTTTTCCTTTGATTTTGCTATACGAATTCAAGGTCATTTAATGTGTAAAAATGGGGAAAATGTTTGATTTGCTAGTTTCTGGCAATATATACAACACAATCGAAAGAAACTCATTTTAAATGTTATACGAACGCCTAGCCCCATGTAACTTAGACTTTATACAATAGGGGTAGTCAATTGTATTCGGTCAAGACTACAATAATATTTTGCGAGGGTATGCAACTCTTTCTTATTCCATTGCAGTCTGGTAATTATTTTTATAAAATATATGAATTTTAGTTTACCAATGCCCAATTTTTGATAAAATTTGTGAACAAATATTTTATTATAAAAAGTGACGTAATTACTTTTGGCATACATATGCCGTATGTGGGAGTTTGGAGATTATTTGGATTTTTCTCTATGAAAGGTTTTGTTTATTAAAATGTGATAATTAAATCACTTTTCATCACAACTAAAATAAGATTAATTAAAAAATTAAATTTCATCATAAGATACGAATAAATTAATTTTCAAAACAGGAAGATAAATATTTAAAACATGTAAATGTGTTTTTTATATAATAGTTACTTGATTGGCTTAAATGATCATGAGTAAGGAAAAAATGGTAACGAAATTTTAGTTCTCGGCTGTACAAATAACTCTAAAATCAATTAACAGCTTGTGAAAGTGCGCCGAGAAGGCGATGACCACTGGCATTGGGAATTTCCAGAGAAACGATTTCCTAGAAAATTTTAAGGTAATAAATAAAAATGTACGTCATTGTTGCATTGTTTCAAAGAAAGAGTTCAAAAATAAAAGCAGCGCTTTTCAACCGATAGTGGCAATAAAAAAAAATGTGTTTTTTTTATTGTTTATGATGACTCAATTTTATAGGACTTGGATATTTATTCTTGTTTCTGAAAAAAAATATCTGGAAAAAGTTTTATTAAATATAATAAATCATTTTGAATCCTATCCTTTTTTGAAACGATTTGATCATTTTATAGATTTGATTTAAGAAATGAATGATTTTTAAATGACACTTGAATGTGAAAAATATTTTCATTTTATCATTTACATAGTTTGTTTTTCATGTAACAATTTTTTTTGCCAAAATTCTGACTATATTATTTTGCAATTTATTCAACATTTATTCTTACCATGGCAGCACTTTCTGTTGAACTGTCAGATCGTGAGTGGCGCGCTCGTACAAAATAGCTCAATAAATATATTGTACATATATATACTCTTTGAGTAAATCTATTTCATTAAAAAAATGGCTAAACTAGTGCAATATATTTTGGTTCGAAACGACTTGTTAAAGGAGATGCAGTGGCCTGTCGGGGCGTTTGTTGCTCAAGCATGTCACGCCGCGACAGCTGTCATGCATCTGTTCCGTGACGATCCGAATACAGTCGAATATTTATCAGATATTGATAACATGCATAAAGTTGTATTAGAGGTAAACCCCAAAGTTACTATATACCGCTCTCTTTTATAATCAATAATATTTAAAGGTGCTTTTTGGGGTTATAAGCGTTCTCTTTTTAAATATTCAAATTTGACGTTTTTAGACAGCGCGTCCGTTTAACTTCGTATCTGATAAAAATATTTTTATGATTTTGTCATTTATTTAAGATTCCTAATGAAGCCGCGTTAATGCAAGTGGCGAAATCTCTCGAAGAAAATTCAATTCATCACAAGCTTTGGATAGAGCAACCGGAAAATATCCCTACCTGTATTGCATTAAAACCATACCACAAGGAAGATGTGAAGAAATACCTCCGAAAATTCAAACTATATTCTCTAACGGTAATTACATGATATCAAAACGATATGCCTTACTCTATTAAATAACTGATACCTGCAATATATTTATTAATGTATCATGTTCTACTTTTTTTCTAATGGATGTTTTTGGTTAATGGAGATTCTGACAGCCAAGTCATATTATTTTAATATTTGTAATTCTCACCACCTGTGTGTCTTCAAGAGTCAACAGTCAACCCTATTATAGTATATAGATAGAGACCATGCTATAAGGGAGTTTCTTATAGGAGAAATTTGAGGTTAAAGCAAAAAAAAATAATACTTTATGATGTTGATCTATATTTAGTTTGGTAACAAGTGCGCATGTCAAGATTGTTGAACTCTGTCTTCTTCTTGTATTTGTATAATATAACATATTAGTTATAGTAGAAGTTTATGAGTACTTACTTACTTTATCTTTGTCTGCGTCAACACTGTAGATTTTCAGTTTTGCCAACAAATTTTTAAGAGTAAAATACGTTTGTATATTTAAACATACTAACGCAATATTCAATTTGTTTACATATTTGAAAATGGTTATGGAGAGCCAAAGACACAAAAAATAAATGCATGCATTAAATTTTCATAGATGTGTGAAATTGTGAATTGCGTGAAGGTAGAATGTATGAAAGTTATGGTTTACCAGTATATATATGTCACTATAAAATCCGTGATGTATATTATCCTCAGCAGTGATTAGGTTTCATTGTTATTCACTATATTTTAATTATGTTTGAGGGTATCAATAGTCTCTATGCTAATATGTAAAAATTATTTATGCTTTTTTTATTTTCACTTCATAATTGTATTAACTACCATTGAATGTAGATTTACATTAAATAAATTATTCAATTTAAAACGTTTTTCTTATTGAATGAATTATATTTCTAATGGTTTGAAAGAAGGTAAGAAATCCATCAACAAATGTTTTACACATGTATAATTTTTCTTTCAGGTACCTAATTCTTGAACTGCCAAAATTCATTCGTGAAAGTGAAATGCTTCGAGAGATTTTACTGAAGAACAATAAACTGTTGTGTTTTATGAAACAACAAACTTCATATTATTTCATTCCACTAAGAATCAAGTATTTCTTACAGTCTGGTAGTAAAAGTTTTGTAATTGAAAAAGATAACATTTTTGTGAAATCGGTATGAAATGTTGAGATTTACCTGTTGATAGTGTTGAATTAAAAACCTTGGTGTGAAAAAATTTTATTTATTTTATGTACCGCAATTTATAAAAAAATGTGTCCTTAAATTTTCTATTAATTAATTTCAAAATAAGAAAATTAGTTTGTGTAAAAAAAAGTTTAATATAAATAAATAAACTTTATAGTTTCAGTAACAGGTTGGTTTTGATTTTTTTTTGTTGACAAATTTACATTGATATTATTAATAATACAAACATCTAATTTCAACTTAAATACATATAAAATTATTTCGGACTCGTGTGAGACAGTCAATTATTTGAATCACATTTATATTTTTGCTTTCATAACTTAAATTAACATATTTATCTATTTGGTATTATTCCTAAGCCTAGGTTATGAATAACTTTTACAGATAGAAATTAATTCTCTACTTTTTCGAAAGTTTGCTAGATATTATCCGGGGAAATTAGGTATAATTAAACATAGCTTTTGAACAATTATTTATGCGATTCATCATAAATTTATAATCTATTGACGTGAAGTATAAATTGAGTCTTCAAGTATTTAATTTGAAGTCTTATTAATTCTAATTTATTAGTTGATATTTTTGCTAGCCTGATTAGAATACTTATTGTTTGAAATGGATTAATCTTGATCGCAAAAGAATTAGATATAGTATATGTCATCAATTTGAGAGTAAAATTTCTTGTTAATTAAGAATATTGAATTTATATTGATTACAGAATTCAAATCCTGCATATAACAACAAACAGTTAGATATCCTAAACATATATAAAAAAATATGCTTAGATAAAATAGGTATTATTTGAATATATTAGTAAATCACATTTAGACATTTACATGATAACAAAATGAGGAAATTATCAGCATTTATATATGTGAATAGTTCAAAATTCATTAATAAAATAAATAGATATAAACAAAAACCTTAATAGAAATTAACTATAAATGAACAATATTTTATTTCCATTCAACAAAATGAAGAAAAGTGAGGTACCACTTTATTCATTAGAGGTGTTATGTCTGGCAGTGCTATTGAACTATTTTAGGTTTGCAGACCGGTAGATATTTTGCTGTGCTATTCTGGGACTGGAATCATTTTGTTTTTAAAATGTTATAAATTCAAAATGAATTCACTATAATTTTGAAAAATATTAGCATACAATAATATTTATATATCAGTCAGATATATCTTTCTATGAAAGGAAAAGGGTATTAATTAATAAGTGTGTTTATAGATGTATTTAAAATATAATTTAGTTAATAGTGATAAATATTAACATTTGAATGTCAATTTTTGTTTTGCAATTTAGCTTAATTTGTACTGATAATCTCCATAAATCTGGTGAATATTAACACTGTTAAATTAATTTTTGAAATGTCTTCGGTTGGAATATCCTTTATATGGCTCAGCAGGGAATAGGTAAAGTATTAAAATTTCAGAAATGAGTTCAATATGACAAAATAAATCCAGTGCTATGCATAAAAGTGAAAAAGGACAGATTGGATGAATGATGGTTATTAAATTGGAATAAGTAAATTTCACAATAAAAGTTATTTTAATCGCCAATGTAAATTGTTTTGGTTCAATGGCAAAAAGGGGTGTCTTTTTTTAAGACACCCCCTTTCCTTCTGCATACATATATATATACACACACATATGCAAAAAAGTCTGTATTTTGTTGTTGAATGTAGATCGGCATTTAAGTAGCACTGGTGTATGCACGGTGTTGCCACTTCCTGTTTTGCTGACATTCTAGGAATAAATTGATGTTTATAGTGTCTACAAAGGTTTTAATGTCTCAATGTATCAACAGAAAAAAAATCATACACAAACAAATTTAAAGAATAAATTTTTCTTCTGGAAATGGA
Source organism: Himalopsyche japonica (assembly GCA_028555115.1). Lineage (NCBI taxonomy): Eukaryota > Metazoa > Arthropoda > Insecta > Trichoptera > Rhyacophilidae > Himalopsyche > Himalopsyche japonica. The sequence goes on along the minus strand of JAHFWJ010000450.1, from coordinate 149,271 downwards.
GGAGATTTTTGTTATATGCTGTTGAAGTAGGAATATTATTAAAACAAGATATAAAAGTCCATATAATCGAGTCATTCACTTTACAGGTATACCAAACATGAAAAGTAGTATTGTCGTAGTTTTATTGTATACAAATAAAAGTGAATAAAACTGCAACTTTTATGTTCTCATCTTGTATGTAAATCAACAACTAAGTAATTTACAACCTATTTTAATTGCTTATTATCAATGAACTAACACATTTAATTTACACCATCCATTGCGATGTTACACGCCACAAATGAAAAGCATACAAAATGCAATATTCAGTGTATGGCAATAAAGTAATAATGGAATGTGTCGCTTATATGAATCAATGGCCAAAATATTACATATTGATATAAAATACTTAGATAAGATGACTTCTGCCATAAATATTTTGACGGAATTCTAATGGCCATGAAATTTGTAGATCCATTTTAAAAAGTTTTTAAATTGTATTATATCATGCAAGAGTAAAATTTATAATAATAAACAATAGTAAGAATTTCAAATGAATAATTAAAAGGGGGTTATTATAAAGATTAAATTGATAAAGTCAAATAATTGTAATATTCGTTATCTATTAATATTTTTGTATAGTATATACACACTTTCGGCAGTTTCGAGCCTCTTCTTTGCTTTAATATAATTTTAATAATACTCGTAATGCATACAGCTAAACAATTTTTACAAAAAAAAATCATTGATAATGTACTAGATAAATAGACATGTATACATTTAAATTGTTAGATTTATTTCCAATTCATTTTTTCATACTTCTATTTTACATTTATAACATGATAAGTTTGAATATCTGTCAAACGAGTGTTGCTGCCTGTTTGTCAAAACAATCAAACAAACTGGATGATTTTAGTAGGTATTATTCAATATGGTAAGATGTTGATAATCTAGTATTTACAGATGAAAAATTCACAATGAATTACTATTAAAAAATAACTAACTACTGTTTTAAATATTTATACTGATAGTTTTATTAGATCTATGAGGATCAATAGTTGTTTATATTATGTAATAATACAGTTTTCATTCACACATTTCAAGCAGTGATAGAGAATCTTCTCCACTACTAAATTAACCGTTGACTGCTTGTGTGAGACGAGATGGCATTAATTTTATATCACGCATAACCAAACATAATGTGATCTACGTTAGGTTTTAATCAGTTGTTCATACCACATTTGATTCATATCATCATTTCATCTCAACGTTAGTCTAAATTTTAAGCACAGTTATTGCTATAAACCAATGGAGTAAATTCAAACACTAATACATTAGAGCAACAAATAACAGATTGGAATGAAGTGATCATAGTCAAAAGTAGAAAATTAACCTTTTGAGTAGTACCCACACCATGCTGTGTTACCTGTTGTCAATTGTTATTTGCATATTTTTAAATGAATTATTTAATCAGATATGGATACTGCACGTGATTAGTGAATTTTGTCAGACACATTTTGTATTATTCATTTCAAAAAAACAAGAGAGTTTTGTTACAAGTTAATATTTAGAAGATGGCAAATCTATAACAATATAATATAGGGCATAATGATCATTATCTGTTTGAACTACTTTTATTTTCGTTTTTATATAGTTTTATTTATATAATACGAAGTATTCTATGTTGAAATATAATTTAGCAGGAAAAGTCTTAATAAAAAAACATAGAAATATCAATTGATAATAAACTATACAACATTTCTCTTCACAGGGTTAATGCATTGATTCTCCATAGAGTTTTCAAACAAAATATTTGCTGTAGAAAAAGTAAGATTTATTTTGATTTATTGACTTAATAACATGTTACGTATAATCATCGTTCTCGGATATTTAACCCTTCCGCATTCCTGCTGTGGTGTGTGGATCGGGACTCATGTATTTGAAAATTTTACTCAGTCGGCTGAGGAAGTTCTTCCAGAATAAATATTGTCTTATTTACACACGTTCACTCGCACGTACATTCTGATTATTTATGATAGATTATGGCATCCAATATTATTTTTAATTATAATTTATATTATTTCCAATTCGTTGCAACTTCTGCCAATCTAGCGGAGATTCCTGTAATAACAATAAACAATTTTAGCATGAAATTTTATATCAATCGGTAAACAGCAGAAATCTCTCATTTTTCTTGTAATCAAACAACAATGACACCTATTCATTGAACTAGCAATATGGAATTCAATTATAATGCTGCAATACTAGGCTCTTTTAAATAAATATGATGTTATGAACAAAATATAAATTGCAATCAATTTTATAATTGCAAATTTTGTTTATGTTTCATTTGATTTATATTGAAATCTTGATCCATGTAAGTCTCCGAAGACACTGCATTCAGCATTTCATAAGAAAGGTGTTGCACCGGAAAGAAAGTGGTCAAGATCCATTTAAATTTGAGGTTGAAGCTTCTCATATGTCATAAATATAGTCTATAATCAGAAAATATGTTGAATATTTAATCTTTTTAAGAAAAACAAGCAATTGTTTTCCTTTAATCATCCGAAGCTATTATACTCAAAATGTCTGTTTTACGGGTCAAGCATTATGTTTTATTTATCTTTATATTTTATTAGTATCGTCAATTGTAACTTTGCTTTTTAATAAATGTATTTGCAAAGTGTTTCATGTTGGCAACCTAATCAAGGTAAAGTTAGGATGAAAGGTAGACAAGTTGTAACATTTGACAATATTGCAAAACATCATATTATATCACATTACAGATATATCTATACAATTTGATATGGTAGACAAATCAGCTTTAATTGTAAGAAAGCATATTTTGACAGTTTAAGGTTCATTATCACAAAAATGTGAATTGAACATATGTAAACCAATTCAATGGTTTTCTGGGGGACATGTTTACAATCCCTAGAACATCACTATAATTAAAATAGTCGACAAATAAAATTAATACATAGTTGTCATAGATACTTACTGAATTCATATTGTTCCAGATTTAATTTATCGTTTAAGTATTGAAGTCTAAGCCTTTACAAAAATATATTGTATTGTCTGTTATTTAATTCTATGCATGTAAATTATGTATTATTTATTATTAGACATTATAATAAATATGATATAAATTCACCACGTGGCGTTTTAAAATCACTCTCGCACACACACAGCATATTGAATTGTAATCATTATTTCACCGTTGAATATTAAAAATCCCCATAGATTATTATGAACTGACCACTTGGTTAAACACTAATCCGAAACCTAAAAATGTTAATACTATCACCGCCTTCCCATATCTATTAGTTTTAAATCTGTCGGAGACAGAGTTATTAGTAGAGGCTCTTTGTTATTTGTCAGGATGGTGAATGTTCGTAGCCCCATTGTCTGGATATTCGTCGTACTCCTCGTTGCCTTCCTGATTATCGTCGTACTCTTCCGCCGGCTCATCCCGATCTTCCGGCGCGGGATCGATTCCCTCGTGCTGCGTGGACGGGGGAAGAATTTCCTAGTCATGAGTAATGAATGTTAGTAGTTTGTTAGCTTGCGATCATGAATATTTAAAATGAATTGAGCTGCATGCGTCGTCGTGTTTATTTCTCCAAATTAAGCATATGAAGTTTATAAGCAGGAGGTAGGTAATGAAGACTGATTGAGTCCATCACTCAAGGTATTTTTTAGTGATATGAATAGTTGATTTTGAAAATTCAGGCTATTAAAGAATAACTTCTTAAGAAATTGGCTTGTAGAGACCTGTTTTCAAGAATTAGAAATTGTACACATGAATGAAGACAACTTGTTTTATTTATATCGGCTCATTTACAACAGGATAGATACACTCAGTTTGTACCAGCAGGAGGCTGATTTGCACAAAAATTGATAAAATGGTCTTACTAAAATCATCATAAGTATTATTCTATTGTGAAATATTTGTAGAAAATTGATAAAGTAATTTATAATATGCTTTCGTTAAAAAAAGAGAGGATATAACTTTATTATCATTACTTAAATCTTTATCGCTATGTATCAATTTCCATTTATCATTAAAACAATCACATTAAAATGTCAACATTCTAATAAAATCATATTTATGTAAATATTTGAAGACTGTGGCTTAAGAGGATTTCATTGTTTTCCATACCACTGTGATGTGTTTTGTAAGCATCTAGTATTTGGTATAAGCCATAAAATATAACATAACTTAAATAGGATTAATATCATAATTGCCTATATTGCCAGCTATAAATATATAAATCTATTATTATTACATGGCTTGCAAAAAATAAGTGCCTCAGATAAAATTAAAAAAAAAAAAACATTAGACAGACTTATGTCAAATATATCAAATGATGCAAATTATCCTCTGAAGTTAATGAATAAATATAATATTTTTGGTAAAAAACGCCACATGAAGTGAGTGCAAAAAAAATGCCAAACCAATACGTAATTCTATTCATTCTAATATAAAAATTATTCACTGGTAAAGTCATGAAACTTTCCATCGAATTACCATAAAGAATTAATTAATTTGACCAATGCTTATGTGTTATCATATTAAAATATAATTGTGTAACTGTTAGTCATATCGATTTTTAGTTAGTCATATTATTCTATACTTGCAAAATAAATTTCCGCCACCAAACAAATGCTGATTCCACCAAAATATAGTTTACGTAATACCAGAAACCATTTTGCAGAATTTTCTGGACAACGTGTATTCATTTGTTTTAGGATGACAAAATATATAGAAGTGTACAGAGTTTGAACTATCCAATTTTGAATTTGTTTTGTGTATTATTACAATTAAATTGTTCTAAATACGACATAGCTTAATACATACTTACATTTGATAGAGTATTATTATCCGAACTTGAAGAATTATTATGCTGCTGTGCAATTAAAGGTGAAAAAAGATGTTAGTAATGTTGTTACATACCGAAAGATTGTTATTGAATACACTCTGGTGTTAAATCATAGAACATTAATATATGACACTGCAAGATAATTTTTTGAGTTAGCTTAAATGATTATCATTCTAATCTTATTATAATATTTTTTCTATCAGTCATTTAAGCAAACGCCATTACCAAATATGCTTAACCCTATCCGGTCCACAAAAAATGGAAAAAAGTCCAGATCCACAATAGATTTACAGTATATCAAAAATAAAAACACATCTTTTAAATAAAAAAACACATTTTGAATGTGTTTTATATGGCTTTAGAGTTACAATTTTAAAAACATCTAAAGTTTGATAGCAGTGAGAACATTCACTAAAGGTTAAGCTTTCTCACACAAGTTATGCATATCTATATAGCGGTTCTTTTCTACTACTGGGCGTACCGAATGGTTCAAAATATTAGAATGATAATAAATATGGGTAAGTAATAATTTTAAAACTTTGCACATGCAAAGGGAGAGTTTTGTAGTTGTGAATACAACTATCAACCATCCTTTTAATGTGTTAACTGTCATTTCTTGATGGAAAGGCATGATATTTTAAATAATAAAAACACATTTTTTTAGTACTTATTTCCACAATATATTTTTTGATCAGGACCGGTTTCGCTCATCGCGAGCATTTTTCATCAGTTGATAATGCTCGCGATGAGCAAAACCGGTCCTGATCAAAAAATATATTGTGGAAATAAGTACTAAAAAAATGTGTTTTTATTATTTAAAATATCAACCATCCCCCAAAACTACCGCTTTGCATCCCTTCAATGAATACTCATTCTAATGTTTCATAAAAATCATTCAATCCTCTTCTTCCCAGAATTAAGAAATAATAAATATCAGTGAAAAAAAATTGAGCTTGCATTTTGACTCTTACGAAATATGAAAAAAAATATCAAGTCAAATTTGACGTAGGACTGGAAAGGGTTAAAATTGTAAGTTAATATTTTTATCATACATCCTTGACCAGATATTGATTTTTTTAAGGAACTGTGATGTTAGTTACGCATTGATATAAATATTTAGGAATATGTTGTGGAAAAGCATAAATTGTTTAGCTAAGTTCAAAAAATTTGTAGGTTAAATTCATTTTCTACAAAAGTGATTATTTGGTTGATAAAGCATAATTTTAATGCATGTTTTAGTAAGGATAGCAAAATTAATTGTTCAATATCTGAAGTTAACATTTAAAAAATTCATCTAACCTTGGGCGGTCTCCATCCACACCCAGGCAGTGGAAGCCCGTCTGGTCCTAATGGACACGGCGCATCGAGCCCCGGCACTCCTTGATCACCCTTGTCTCCTTTGTCTCCCTTTCTTCCTCGTTTTCCTATTGGACCCTGGTATAGAAAAAGTATCAAATGTCTCCATAATCACCGAAATTAAGCATTTAGAATTTTGTTTGATGATAAATATTATGATCAAAAATGATAACACTAAAAGTCACAATATGTGTGACATGGTTTATTTTTAGAATTAATATTAAATTGGATTCAGATTTGAATTTGTTTAATTTAAGTTTTCTATAATGTCATTGTTGTTTTTCATGACATAATATTGTACAAAGATAAAACCAGTATATTTTTTTATGCTGAAAAAAAAAGCTTAAAGGATTTTACGTTTTATACTGCTGTATAATATTTTAACCAATACCATTGATAGATTGAGTTCTTTAATTTTTTATAAAGTATAATTATCAAAAATGAATCAGTCGTGAAGTCTTAACTTAATTACGATAAAGCAAAAATACATTCCTAAGTGCAGTTTATAAAAGGTGAGGTAGTAAGAATTGGCAAAATGCTTTTGTATTTAATTTCAGCCTCGATCATTCTAACAGGCATGCATGAAAAATGCATGATGAAGTGAATAATCAACTGTGTTTTTCCATCACTTTTTTAAATTGCAATTAAACAGCTTATCTCTTATTTTTTTGTTATTACTCTACTGTGTTTGATTGTTTGTCAGTTTTAAGATGCTATGATTGATATTTTCAATTAGAAGTACTCACAGGTTCACCCTTTAACCCTCTGTCTCCCTTGGGACCCTAGAAGAAAAGATATAGATGTATTATTTAATATACACTTTAGATGTTTGATGAATATGTCAGTGAGATAAATCGTTTAAATCATCAAAAGATAAACATTAAAATATTGTAGTAAGTTTCAATTTTCAAGTTTAGTATAAAATGACATGACATTAAATTATCTTGTTGATAAATTTTTGATTACAGATTAAAGTACATAAATACCTCTTGACCAGGAATACCATCAGTGCCCTGAAATTTAACAAAGAAAGAATTATTTTTCAAGCCATTCACTTTGAAAAATGAATGGTGATGATTGACAAACTTTCAAAAAATTGAATGGCATAATATAAAATATTTTTAGCAGTTGATTCATACAGACATTAAATTGACTGAAAAAAACTCATTGTGTTGAAAATGTGTAAAGCTATTCATCACAATTGTGGGCAAACTCTCTTATTTCCCACTTCACTGAACAAAAAGGAAGTTTGATAACAAAATGACAAAATATAGTTTGCCTCTTCCTTGCTGAGCTTTGTAATAGGTGTGCCAACATTGAATGTTTAATAATATGATTCAGCAGTATTAGTGGTATACAAACTTATGAAAATCATCAGGACAAATCAGGCTATACTCTTAAATAGCATCTATCAACACACTTAAATCAGCCATATCAACAGTGGAGACATTAGCAATCAGAGGGTTAAATGGATTAACATTTTTATGTTAATTTTAACGTATTCGAATTTATTATCCAAATGTTATGATTATTAGAGAATTATGATCTTGTAAAAGAAGCACTCCAACAATAGCCATGTGTTTCAGAATAATACGCAGATGGTAACGATATTTGTACATTTAACTGTTCTTCAAATGTGAGAATTTTTTTCAATGAAACTATACTTTTCAATATATAGGAATGAAAATATTTTTCATGAAATTGAAATAAGGAGAATGTTCTTCAATATCCCTTTTAATTTTTTGTTATCAACTTTCAAGGACATCAAATGAATTCATTTTACTTTATTTCATTGCTTCGGATACTTACAGGCAATCCTGGATCACCTCGTTCCCCTTTTGATCCCGGTTCACCTTGGGCTCCCTAAAATATACAGATTTTCAATAATCAATTGCTATCTTTGTGTGTTGACTATTATACAAGTATAATCTTTCAAAAAAAAACGGAAATTGTATTTACTACCGAAAAATTTAAATCAATTTTGTCTTCAATCTAAAAAGTGGGAATAACTCATTAAATATATATATATGTTGTGTGCAAGTAATACATATTTGATTATTAAATTTTTTGTATAAAATCAATAATAATTGTGGGGATCTTTTCCATAATTGATTATTTCCACAAATAACCATAATGAACATTTATTGCAAAGAATTAATTGACACTTTTGCTTTTTCCTAAACCTATTTATTCCAGGAAATTCATGGAAAAAGTTAATTTTTATAATTTTTTTGGTCCAGTTAAGTATTTTATTGTGTGGTTGGGAATTTCGGGCTAAAGATTATAAAATGAAACAAAACAAAACTGTCAATATTTTATATTGTATACAATTAAAAAAACCCGATCTGGTTTTTTCATGACATAATTTATACATGCAAAATTTTCTTTTCAACAGAATATTTTTTTTGCATTGCATGTCATCTTCTACTAGAGAAGTATATGTTACAGAAAATATTGATCAAATCAAAAGAGATTACTTTAAAATTATCAATAGTTGAAATTGAAAAAAATATATTCAATAGCATAGTCATTGTTCTCTGTTGGTGTTCGATTTAAGGATAGGATTTTAAGCTTTCACGGCGTGTTAAGGTGTTTGGAATATTTATATTTTGATTGATGTCGTATTTTAATTGAATAATTTTTAAACTCTTCTTATGAGAAAATAAGGGCAATCACAACACAAAGTTTTCCCAAAAAAAGATGATTCCATTACCCTGTTATATTGAAAAAGTTACCAAATCCAAAATTAATAATGGTATAAAAATATAAAATATTATAAATTACTTACCTTCATACCGTCTAACCCAGGGGGGCCCTGCGGGAAAAAAAATAATGTAAGCAATAAACATGACACTAAAAAATGATTTGACTTTAATATTTCCAAAGAATTAATCAAGAATTATGAATTATACTTAAAAAAAAATAATTACAAAAACTCGCTGTGAATTTTATTTAGCAACAGAAATAATTAACTTTTTTATACTGAACTATTTTAAAAATTAAATCTAGAGGATATGATAATGATTGTATAAAATTGTAGTAATTTGATTCTGTAGTTATGGATTCTAAAGACTGTGTTTAAAGTATACTTTGATGTCGGCTTAAAAAATTTACGGTGTACTTGAGATATATTTCATTTAAATTAATGACACAATTTTTCGGATAAATCCAGTTTTATAAATTTGAAATGTTAAAACGTATTTTAAATTTTGTTAAAATCATTATTATATATAATATAAAACACATAAATTAGAATAGTTTTGTGGTAGAAAAACTGAAGACAATTAACGTTTTCTTTAACCCTTAACTAATATCGCCTCTACGGATGAGATCGCAGATTGAAGTGAATGATAATAATTAACACCAACTCTACTGAATTAATATTAGAATTATTCAGCGGTGGGACATTCTTTATTCGGCTCAATAGAGAATAGGTAAAACAGCCAAATAAAATTATAATATGAACAAGTTTATCACTTTTAAGGTGTTAACTGTCACTTCTTGATGGAAAGGCATTATATTTTAAATAATAAAAACACATTTTTTTAGTACTTATTTCCACAATATATTTTTTGATCAGGACCGGTTTCGCTCATCGCGAGCATCGCGAGCATTATCAGTTGATAATGCTCGCGATGAGCGAAACCGGTCCTGATCAAAAAATATATTGTGGAAATAAGTACAAAAAAATGTGTTTTTATTATTTAAAAAAAAAAAAAAAAAATGAACAAGTTTACTTGATAAATTAACAGATGTCACTTGTAGAAAATAACACAAGAGGTGATCTTTTAGTTTTATTTCCTCAATAAATGTTATGATCAGTACCAGTTTCGCTCATTGTGAGTATTATCAACTGATAGAATACAAATTAAAAACTAGGCTATTCATATAAAATTTTGAGCCAGTATTTGACAGGTATACAAAGCCAAATATGACTAACTGAAAATTTTGTACAAATAGGGTTGTGTATAATTTGTATTTTGTCAGTTGATGATGCTTATGATGTGTGACACCAGTCAAAACATCATCAGGTAACTTTGAATAAAGAAAATAACAATATTTATGACATTTATTTAGTGATTTATTAATCAAAACATAATATTTTTATAGCTGTATAAAGATTGCCTGACTATTTGCATTTAACATGATATTCTTTAATCGTTTCAGTAAGGATAGATAGTAAAAATTTAACGTTGTTCAGGCAAGTATATAATATTTAAGAGATATTTTTTTATATCTAGTATATTAATTTGTCTAATTTTATTTTTGAAGAAATTTCGAAAACTGGAATACAGCTTTGCGTCAATAACTTGGATGAAAGATGTCTCTGGTACATTTTTGATAGTGATATGGCATTGCTAAAGAATCTAGTTCTGCATGACATCTTCAAATGTGATCGGATTGCACTGATGTTTTAAAATTATAATGAGTTATAACAAAATAAACTTACGCGGAGAATATTGATGGGTTTGATAATGTATGTTAGCATGTCAAACAAAAATAACAGGATATATTCATGGAAGAATAAACATTGATGTTCAGACAAGGCAATGAAAAAATCAACAAGTTCAGGCACACAATCGGTTCATGATGGATGGTGAAGATGAACTCATGAGTTGCAAACAATGTGCAAAAATGGAATTTTGAAACCCCAACTCTATCACTAATAATTTTTTAATTAAATATCTCACCTAGGAAATCTGCTGTGAAGACTTTTAAAGTGTAATACATCAAAAATTAATTAGTTAATTATATCCTTAATACGTTTCATTTCCTAATCGATAATTTGAAAGTTATACTCCATAACTCATGTAAAAAAAAGATGGAAATGGAAATAATTGTAAAAATAATATAAATTCTATCACAGTAACCTTAAAATTATAATAAAAGTTTATCGCTTTATTTGAGATTTGAATAAAATAAAAAAATCTATTTTCTTGAAACAAATTTTCCATTCCAAAGGATGGAATTGAGTTATAAAAATTTACACATTTTGTAAAATGAATCTAGGTGATAAGTTCGTTTGAGTCAAAGAGTTTTTGATCGGTCAAGTGAATGGATAATTTCTTTTTTCCATTTTTACAATCATGATATATGATTAAATTCATGCACTAAAGGCAATTAGAGTTTGGTTTGTTAAGGAAATCTATAACATGGGGGTGGTGGTTTGATACCGCATGCAAAATAAGGGAATCACTGATCCAATAGTTTGCAGCTCGCAAGAATGACCAAATAGGAACTGTTTAACATATAAGATAAAACTTTTGAAAGTGTTTTGATTATTTAAAATATATTAAGAGCTTATTCAATACATCATTTTTGTGACAAAGATTGTATTTGAACAAGTACTTGATATTTAACAATATAGGTATAAATTTTTTTTTTGAATCAGTCATAAAAGGTGAATTAATTGAATTGACATTTACTTGACAGACATCCATAAAATATAGTAAAAATTTCAGATTATTTGTTTCTAGGAGAATCATGAAAGCTATTTGTATATTAACATTATTCAGTAGCTAAAATAACTATCAATCAATTCATCTTCATTTGTAGAAATATAAACATGGAAATTTAAATTGTATTCTTTTGGATATACACTGACATAGACAATTTATTTGATCATCCGTGGGCGACAATAAAAACTAGTTATTTTATCTAAACTGTTTACAGAAAATGTTTGGAAGTCTAATTAAATATATTGAGAATAGATTTATTAATATTGTAAAATGTTTTGTTTGAGTATCAATAGATTGTTGAAAGGAATAAAAGGGAATAAATAATGAAAATATAAAGGGTTTTTATAATGGAATACAAAAAAAGCTTTGCATTCCAGCTAGAAAGAAAAAAATTCACTGCTTTGTTTTCATATAGCACGTGCACTTGCACACATTTATTAAAAAAAAACAATCCTTATAAATGTTCATATTTACCGACATCTAAATTATTATAGTTTACATTGATTTATCATAATAATTATTATACATAAATTATTTTTTCATAAAAAAGAATCCAGTTTACACTACCCGCACTGAAACTTTAATTTTGATTGCATTACGATTGATTTATGGCGAAATTCGATTGCTTCTCGTGATAAAATATTTATATTAACCCTTTGTCTGCCCAGCTGACAAATTAGATTGATTCTCTAACGCCCAAATTTCAAGAATTATTTAAATAAGCAAATGTTGTAATATAAATATACGGTAATAGAATATTGGATAATGTATAAATATAAGTTGGGTGTATGATGGCCAGTGAACAGGTTAAGTCAAATTTTAAAAAAGCATTTAAACACAGTGACTGCGGAAAAATTGCCTTTTGCACATTTAGACATGTAAAACATTTTGTGATATGCTACACTTATTTAAGATGGCTTGTACCAATCACTTTGCAATATGTGGCATTATACAAACATAGAATAACTCTTGATGCAATAGATTCTCTAATATATTGGATTATGCACTATGCGTGTTTTCAGCATTTAACTTTCACTTTCATTAAATATTCTATATTATTGAGAATGTAAAACAGATGTAATGTATAAAATTAATTCACAAAAAAATTGAAATGCAATCCAAATTAAGCCGAAAAAATGTTTCGGTCAAAAAAATTCAAAAATAAATATGTACATACAATTAGTGGATTTATAAAAAGTAATGTATATTGAAAAAGATCAAAGTTGCAATAGCGATTTTTTAATTATTTCAAATCAAGATTTTCATTTAATGTATATGTATTGAAATAGTATAGAATTGTGAATGAAATTAATTGTCATGTAAAATTAATAATGAGCGATCATTTTTTTTCCTATCAATTAACACAAGTTATTATTTAGTACATGTATAATATTATGAAGTATTTTTATATTTGAGGTATTGATATTAATCAGTTCAAATACATTCATGATTAAGTATTATATTTGAGGCTAATGTGTGGTGTTTCAAATATGGTATCAGGCATATTTCTATAGTTAAATTATATCTAACTTAGTAAGTGTAACATTATAATCTAGAACAATTTATAAGGTAGTACAGTACTTACAATGGATGGACAGGTTTTGTGTATTATAACTTATTTTCAATGAAACAAACTGTTTTCCAGTTTTTTTCATTAGATACAGCATTACATACTAAGGCATATAAATAATGGACAAATACAAATCATGGTAAATGAGTCATTATGTATATTTTTAACATCAAATAATATGACAGCTTATATTGTCTATGGCATTTAAAAGAGTTGGCACAGTTACTCAGAAACATGTAAATATTGTAAAAAAAAAACTGCAATATCAAATTAATTTTTCTGAGAAAAATGATTTATACATAACAATTTTATGTTTAGATTTTTTTATTGACAATATTGTTTGAATAAATTAAATTGTTTGTGATCAGTATCAAGTTATATTGATTATTATCAGTGATTGTAAACTGGTGGAATGTGGCAATACATTTTTCTTTATGATTCATAAACCTTTACATTTATGTTAAGATCATACTATATTCCAGTATATTTGAACTATTAAACAGTCTACAGCAGGCATCGGCAACTGGCAACTGTTTCCGATCAATGGTTATTTTGACTTTAAAACAGCCCGTCATTGAAAAATAAAATTAATTTAATTGGGAAAACTATAGCAATATGCTTTACAAACGAAACCGTTCTCTTCCCTATCAATGGCTTCCCATGATTCTTATTTTATGTTCCTACAATACCCTATAAAAAACTTTTTTTGTATGGCTCTAAACCTTTATTAGTACATAATAATTAACACAAATTTTAAATAATAATAACTTTGTAACAAAAAAATCTGAAAACTACTATTAAGAGAATAATAGCAAGGTTTTGCTATTTTAAAATGTGAAGTTTTATTTATTTGTGGATATTATGGCATATTTGTTTTTATTTAAATGTTTTGGTACTTCCCAGGTTGGAAACTGCTGCCTTAAGATATTGATGTCCAAATTTTTGGTAGTTAATCTGCACATGTTCTCATGTAAAATGAATTTCATTTGTGAAAATAATTGCTCACAATTATAGGAAGAACTAAACACAGACAAAATAGCAAAGATAACTGAAAAATAAAATAAGAAATCATGAGAAGATGATTATATATGAATATGTGTCATCATCATCATCATCATCATCAGCCGGGGTCGATCCACTGCTGGATGAAGGCCTCCCCTGTTTTTTTTTTTTTTCAGGGGGGGGTTTGGACATAGCAACACCACGCTGCCCAGGCGGGTTGGTGTTCGGTTTTCTGTCTGGGTTTTCCTTCCCATAGCCAAGAGAACACGGCACTCGGTGTTCCCGAGCGGTCACCCATCCAAGCACTATCCGCGCCCAATGTTGCTTAACCTCGGTGATCGCACGAGAGCCGGCGCTTACAACGTGGTACGGTCGTTGGCTATGAATATGTGTTATCAAACCAAAATGCTTTTATATTATTTAAACTTTCTCAAACAGTTTGTTTCACGATATGTGTCATAATTTATTTTTATATTGCTTTATTTGCAGTATTCAAGTGAGTCACTTAATGACCCGTGAATTCAAGTTTAGGGACGCCTGATCTATAGCACACTGTGCTATTTCCAATCATCAGTTTTTTTTTTTGATTCCATTACAAGCACTGATAATAATCATAAAAAATAATAAATGAGAGCTCTTTTAGGTTTAAAACAATTGATTTAAAATAAACATGAATTCATGTAAATCCTTTTAAAAATATTTGCCACTTTATTATAATAGATGTATTTAAAAAAAAAATTTGGCCACAAATTTCTAAGCATTTCACAAGTTTTAAGTTCTGAATGTAAGGCAGAACAAAGGCATGAAACAAAGAGCTAGCGGACTAATTTTTACAAATGAGATGTAAAATATCATAATATGTTGTCAAATAAGTAAAAGAAGCATTTTTTATTGTTATTATTAACTTTACATTTACAATCAAGTTTGAGTCAAAATTTTACGTAAATATGTTTGATTAACGTTAAGCTAAACTTAATAATTAAATTTTCAAATTTACATCAGCATTATTTATTTATTTTGTTATTGTGTGTTAAATAAATTTTATACATTATTTTGTAAATACAAATTTATTAATTATATAATTATTAATATCATACATTATAGGGATTATTGAATCCAATAAATAATACTATGGATAGAAATCTTAAAGTATAATCAATTAGACCGATATTTTATTCAACGCTAAGTATGCATAAACGCAGTTAGAATTTCGCTTCATTGTCTCAAAAAACTCAGATAATATACAAGAGGATATTCATTTAGAGTGTCATATTTGCAGATGAAATGATATTATTCAGATTAGTAGTAAAAGGAAGTGTTATTTTGTTGTACTAACTAATTTTGAAACATTAGAATCTTGGTAAACTTGACTTGGCTCAACTGGAATGTTTCAAAATGGTTTTGAAGAATATTTGTATAGACTAATAGTGAAGCTAATAAAAAATAACTATTGTTTTCAAATTAAAACAATTCAGATGGTATATTTGTGCTGTTTTTATCTAAAATTCTTTGCTTACGGGGTGAAAAGTGGTGCTTTATCTAATAATCTGACAAAGGAAATAACAGGGTGCAGTAAAAGTTATTAAAAAGAAAAAACATTATAACATAACCTGCAATTTTGTCTGCTTTCACGGTATGTATTCTTTGTGCAATAGTGTGACAATATGATGGTAGTTTGTTTGTAATATATGTGTCAGCAAGTGGACCATTGACAAGATTCTTTACATCATGTTTGGAGAAAAATTTACAGAGAAATCAACAAATTTTGATTTCTGTTTCAATCATTCAACCAAGCATCAAATTAATCTACAGCAAAGTATTTTCAGAGTAAGAAAATACAAGCGTAGTGAAGATTAAAATTTTTCCAATGAAGATTAATTAAAAAGCTTTCATATTATTATAAAAGACATTAAATGACAAGAATTGTTTTTTGAAAAAATATTGCAATAGAAACAGAGGATAAATGTCTATTTATTTAAAAATATATACTATAAAATGAAATTGATGAAATACTGGAAAGATAACACTGATTATTGGAGTGTCGCAAATCTAGTTGTAGTTAATAAATATATAATTACAGGATAATAATTAGAATACTCTTTTGTATAACTATCATTATCTGTTTAACAAAATACTTTCTATTATTAAAATCTTCACCTCGGCATTTTTAGGGGTGCAGTATTTTACAATTGTCAGTTGTTATTGTAGTGCCACTTAAAAATAAACTGTATCTCTTCCATACTATACAACAATGACAAAAGTATTCGTGCTTGTCGAGAAGTTAGTTTTTCTGTCCATAGCGCGATCTCCTTCCGCCTCCCTGGATTAAGGATTATCGCATTCAATTCTTTACTTAGTGTATGGAAAACTTGACAGTTAACTTAACAAGAAAAGAAGAATTAGAGAAATGATCCTTATTAAGGATTCAAATTGATAAATTGACAATATTAATCATGCTATATGTTATAAAAAAATAACAAAAAACATGTTTTTATTGTAAATAAAGCTGCATGTTGTAGAGCTCTTTTTTGTGTTTTATTTTTGAATACTCATAATCACAGCTACGGGTAAAAGAATCTATTGTGTCAATATATAGATCTAGTGGCCAAAAGATGTATAAAAATAGCGGAAACTTCTGCTCGAATTCATTACTTAAAATCTAATGATATAATTATTGAATACTTTTTACACTTACTAGTGAAAACAATTACTTAATATAGGGAATAAATTGATGTAATAATTAATCCAAATTTTCTGAAAATGTCAGTATATTTGAAATTGCTTGTTTTAAAAATAAGCGATTTGTATTCATCATTATGGTCACTCAAAACACTATTTCGAAATGAAAATAAAAAAATCGAAAACAATACTTCAAACAGCACATTAGTTAATTGATATACCAGCAAAAATTAAAACAAAAAAAAATGGAAAATTAACGTAGGTTTATGATTTAACATTTAACATTCAACAAACCACAATTATTAATAATAACGTAATGATTAATTTACAATCATAATAATATTAAGGACTGATGCTTAAATGTACATTAAAAAAGAATACATAAATATAAATAAAACGGGGGAGCAGAATGTTTTATTGGACACGATTGGTGGCGAGCGAATTGCTTACCGTTGCTCCTTGTTTTCCAAATTCCCCCATTCTTCCTAGTTCCCCTCTCAATCCCATGGGACCCTGCAAAAACGACAATAAAGTGCATGAACGTATGTTTCATGCACGTTTTATTGACCGGTCCTTCTGTTTCGAAATTAGCTTCTACAGGAATTTTACAACAGAATTGTAACTGTCATTCAACAAAACCTTTTAACCCGAGTTAATTCTATGGATATTGTTAGTTCTAACTAGATTGTGATTGTAAATATTCTGCCTTAATCTCTTGTGTTGAACAAATATTGCGCATTCCTTACTTACAACCGTCTTACATCAAACGTGTCTCGGCAACTTTTCATTGAAACAATTACATGTGATTTCTTCCTCATATTTTGCTGAAGTATTGCAACATACAAGCAAATGCAAACTAGCGAATATTTTTAGTGAACAAAAGCCATGAGCGAGTCGAAAATTGTGAAGACCATTCTGACAGGAATTGTCGTACTTGAAATTCGCTGTTCACGAATGTCTGTTAACTGTTATTGATTTTTAAATTTATATTGATCAAAAAATAGCATAATTTTAATAACTGTATCACAATTAAATATTGCTGATAGCTAGCAATACGATTTGTCTGATTTTTTCATTGTCATATTTATGTTTCAATGTGGGAACATTACATAAGATAATCAATTGATACTCATAATTTATATTCAGTAAAATGAGCAGTGGCAAACAAAAATGTGAATTAATTCGAATGAATGAATGTTTACAAACTGATCGACTTGCTTTTCATAGCAACAACATCTTATACAACATTTTGTCAAAAACCTGTTATCAAAAATATTATATTTGAGTATATTTTACTGAGTATTTTTGAGATCAATAGAAATTAACTCATTTTGAATATTCCATTTGAGAGAATCTCATTAACTTATGAATGTATTTTTGTTCTTCTGCGTACTTTTTTTAGATCATTACTAAAATTTCACTCCCATGTCCGTTCCCTAATCGGAGCAAGTAGTTCTACTCGATCCCTCGAAGATTATTCATCCTTCACCAATCTCTGTTTCTTTCCAACTCAAGCCAATGTCCTGTAGCTTCACTGATTGTATCAAATCGATAATATTCAGTAGCCTTACTGGACAATGGAGTACATAAGGTTGAAAAAAGACACAAAGAGACAGGCAAGGTTCAAGGCATTCAAAGTGTAAACTGAAGCCAAATAAAGCTCTACTTTTTAATTATTGGTGTTATATTGGACTGCATATATCAAGTAATTGTAGGGCTTGACGTTTTTAACCTTTTTTCTATGCAGTCACTAAATGTGATTTATATTCAAATGTTCATTTGTAGTTTGAGTATTCAGTGATGCATTTATCTTATTTTCGTATTAGATGTGTGGAGTTTAGCTCTTGATCCGGTAAATATATGTAAAATAAGCTGCTAACAGATTTATGAATATTTTAATTAAAATATGTTTCTCATAATATGTTTGTTATTGCAATGCTTAATACTTTTTAAAGTGGGCGTTATTTACAGTTTGAATACACACTTAGAATATAAGAATAGCCTGTGTTCACTAATTTATGTTATAACAGAGTGAGTAAAGGTAAGCGAGCTTTTCAATCCAAGCGGAACACTTAATGCCAACACGAGAGATCAAAAACAGTGTTGAGATTATAAGCAATGTTGGATCGCTCAAGGTTGTTATGATGTCATTGCTTAAGAGATGTTGATCGTGAATCAAACATGTTACTGAAGAATTCAATTATTTTAAATTAATATTTACCGGTAATCCCATTGGACCGGGGTCGCCTTTTGTTCCTTTGTCGCCCTGAAAGTTAAATATGAGATAATTCATGTACGATGGATTTGGGTAGCAAGTGTGTGAGAGTACATTTTTAGTTCAAATTAGAACCGATAGCTTTATTATTTCTCAAAGTGTAATAAGCGAGTGTCTGAGAGAAGTCTGAACATTTTTCTCAAAAAACTGAAACACGTTTCACATGTCGTAACAGAACAAGTGGAATAAAAAAAACACTATGAATTTTATGATTTCGACTGAAAGTGCTTGATGGAATTTCAATATCAAATTTGAATTATTACAACTTTGTACTAATCCACATGTCCTGTCACTAACGACCCGGGTTTTGCCTTTCGGCATCTTCAGGCATTCTATCACACGGATGTAACAGAACTGACGAGAAGACAGTCAGTTCATCAGTTCTGTTGCATCCGTGTCATAGAATGACTGATGATACCGAAAGGCGAAACCCGGGTTGTTAGTGACAAAACATGTGGATACGTACAAAGTTGTAAGAATTCAAATTTTGATTATATGTTGAAGAAGTAATATATTATCAAATCTGCGCCTCATACATTATCTCCCTTGGCTCCATTACTGCCCCGATCACCTTTGATTCCTGGAGGTCCTTGCAGACCAGGCATGCCGACTGACCCAGGAGGACCAGGTGGACCGATAAGCTGAAACAGTTCACAAAAATGCAGTTGGAATATTTGTTCAATAAATTTATCCATCATTACCAAATGTCTTCTGTGTTAACAGATACAAATAATACAGAGTAACTGAAAATTTACTTTTTTTTGTCATTCATTTGCCTTTCTTAAAACATATGGTGTTGGCAATTTATTCTATTCTAAGAGAGTGCCTGGAATATTTGTTAACATGGGAGCCATGTTAGACTTGCTCAAAGTGTTAAAATGTAAAAAAGTTATGATAGTGATTTTAATACATTCATATATGCATGAGTGAAGAAAATTATTAGATATGAGTAATCGAAAAGCCTCTATCAGAGAAGCTAATCACTTTCACTGAATTCTGTTTTCGGGAACAAATTGGGAAGCAGTTTTAGAGATCACAGACATCCATACCTAACTCAAATTGAAAATCAGTCTGTGCTGGGTCTCCAAAAGCGAAGTTAAAGACCACTTGACTATTAACCTTAATATGAATGGAATGCTGTATATTTAGCTAGTATTATTAAATATTTCTTTCATACTTACCTACAATATATCATAAAAAAAAGAATTTTTGTATTAGGAATCTATTGTTGAAATTTTTCAGTAAAATAATTTAACAAGGTAAACTTAATTAATCATGAATAGTATGTTTTGACATTAGTTTTTCTGTTTTCATCATTCAGACAAAATGTAATTTATCCCTGATGTACAATATGTAAATTCCACTGTTTGTATATTGAAAAAAAAATTATTGTTGATGATATGAACATTCATCTTTCTTCTTTTTTTCTCTTCTCCTAGACCATATTCGTGATGGATATATTTGGCATGTGGATAGTATCCAATGGTTATCCAGAATGGCGAGATTTCACCGGATGAAAAAAAATGCAGGTAGAATCGAACTTTTTTATAGACATCTAACGTCTCTCCATGATAACTAATAAACAGGATGTTGAATTTTTATAAAGTTAAACCAACTCATCTTTGACATCTCAAAATATGGTTTTTAAGAGCCTCTTTTAGCTGCCATGATTCACTGCCATACAGCAGTATTGGTAGAATGCAAGCATTGAAAAGTCAATATTTGGGTATAATTGTTTATTGATTGAATTAGCTTTCACTTGCTAGAACTCCATTATAACACGGTGAAAAAATTAGCAATGTATTTTAGTTCTACAAAATTATTTTTACAAATATAGTTGATAGCTATTTCGGCTCACGCCATCGTCAGAACTAATATATAAAATTAATAGTTCTGACGATGGCATGAGCCGAAATAGCTATCAACTATATTTGTAAAAATAATTTTGTAGAACTAAAATACATTGCTATTTTTTTCACCGTGTTATAATTGTATATCCCAGATGGTCTATATTGGGTTGAATGTGGCTTCAGCTAATTCTCCGCGAGTGGCAAGCTCTTCCTTTTTATGTGTACAAAAGGAACTTGAAGATGTTAAACCAATGAATGACATGATAGGTTTGTTACATATTACATTGGTCTTACATGCATTTATGTTCAGACCAATGCAATCTGAATACGTTCCCAATATAAAAATATAATAGCATCATTGGAATACCGATGGTCATACAGCCTCAGGCTGGGTCAGGGGCTCAGGCATATCTTACATATTCTAGTTCTTACATACAAATAATATGTATAAATTAATACTTACAACTTCTCCGCCCATAAACTCCATTCCTGTTCCATCTCCCTGTAAATTCAACATTGGCTATAAGATTAAATGAAAAAAATTTAAGCACATATTAATAAACAGTAAAAAAAAATTAATATATACTTATCTATCCAACATTGATTTTCGTACTTTGAATGTTTTAAAAATATATTCATGTTACTAAAATTGCATTAGTAAATATCATACATTAAATTTTATAGTGTTAATATATCAGAGTATTGATTTATTTTGTTCTGCCATGCTCAACCTTTCTCTTATTTAAATTATGTTGTGATGATTATTTTTGTGTCAACAAAAAAAAATAATAATCATAATGAATTTAAAAAAGGCTCTAAATATTAAATACACATGTATTGAAAAATAAGAGTTATTTTTGAATTTGAGACTAACTCTTTTACGTAAACTAGTTAATAAATAATATTGCGTGCAACGAAATTTGGTAGGCTGCATGTTACCTCAGGTTGAAAATGGCTGACTTTGATCATTGATGTATAAATTTAGAAATATTATCGAAAAAAATAGAACAGCAAATATATTTTATAATTATTTTTTTTGCAGGATATTACTTGTGATGAGGAATGATTCATTAAATATTTATCAATATTTAAGACTAATTGTGGTGCTGAATATATATAAAAATTAATATTAGCTACATTGAGCAAATTAAGAAACAAAAATGAAGTAAATGAACAAGAACAGACTGACCAGCAATTACGTTATATATTATATTTAAACTAAGCTCATTAACCCTTTAAGGTTCAAAGAACTGATCTGTTGGCACATTTATATTGTTATTGATGAAGTTGCAACATCAAATTTCATTGATTATCAAGAAGTGACAGTTAACACCTTAAAAGTAAGATATATATGTTGATTGAATTCAAATATCCTGATTTTTGTAATATCTTACAATATAAATCCTGAATGTATTCTTTTGATTCAACATTTGAAATATAAATTTTTATTTGGACTTGGGAAATTTAGATAAACTTTTTCATTTCATAACTATTGAAAGTTCTTTATTTATGTGAACAAAGGAAATTTATAATTTTACATTATCACACACATTATTTTTTTTTATGAAACACAAACAGAATAAATTTTTGCCGATATGTCAACATGACAATATTTGATATCAATCAACACATATGCAAAAGTATGGTTTAAAATTGGCATATTGTTACAATTTAAAAGAGCCATTTAATACTGAATAATATTATGTGTATATATATATTGTATTGTATTAGGAAATGTTTGCCAATGTAAATGTTAATGTTTTAGTGCTAAGGGAGAGTAAATAATTACCTGTCTTCTTCTAAGCTTTTTGTATTTCTGCAAGGTGTCGAAAAAGCGGGAGCAGCCGAGAAAAAAGAACAAATGGAGCGGATATTAGAAATGATACAAAGCATGCAAATAATTTCAAACCTATCAGAAACTACATTTTTATTAGTTTAAAACTACCATTTATGCTTATAAATATCATAATTTGTTATTGAATAGTTTTTTTTAATCTAGCGTGCCACCTTTTTCATTATGTAAGAATGTAGTGCAGACAGCGACATCTATTGATAAAAAAGTAAAATGATATTTTTCAAACATTCATGTAATTCATATTTATTTATTTAGCCGTTTATGCAACCTTTATAATTTCGTAAACTAAATTTTTGCTACATAGAACTATATTTCTTCTTTAATCAACTCTCAACCAAATTACATAATAAAATTTATTTTATACAAAAAAAATGCATCCTATTCTTGTTATTCATAACAGTTTTACTGATAAAAATCTTTTTTGATTTGGAAATGTTTAGTAAATTAATAAACAAGGCGTTTTGGTTGATATAACTGAATTTGGTGAAGCACAATAATGTATGTAAGTTTCTGCTCACTACTGCCTCCTATCCAAATAATATGAAATGAATGTATGTTATTAATCACTTACACTTTTTTTTTATTGATTGAATTGGCATTCACTTGGTAGAACTCTATTATAACACGGTGAAAAAATAGCAATGTATTTTAGAAGATAACCGCTTCTATAAATCTATTAAATACCTAGGAAGCATTAGCGAAAAAATTCATCGGGAGATTAAAAACTCAATAAACGTAGCTTTCAAGGTCAACAATAACTTAGGCAGACATCTTAAAAATAGTAAAGATAAAATCAATAAACTGGACAGAAGCGGTATTTATAAAATGTCCTGTGGCTCATGTTTATCCGTTTATATCGGACAGACAGGTAGAAGTATATCTACTCGAGCTAAGGAACATGTAAGATCATTCAACAGTAAAAAACAGATTCACAATTCGCTAATCACGTTATTAATGAATCACATAATATAAATTCAAACTCAGCCCCTAAATGTTTGCATCTTTGTAGTAAGGGTCGGAGAATGACGGCTTTGGAACAGCTGGAAATCAATAGACATCAATTAGTACAAAGGATTCTTAACGAACAAGCTAACATAATAGGATCGCCACTTGTCCAGCCGTTGTACAAAGGGGTGGTCTGATTTGCTTCCAGAAGGATCACTTCTGTCCCACATATGATCTTATTGTCATAGACACCTATTGTTTCATTTAGAATTTTGAAAATTTAGTGTCATTGTGTTAAAGTAACAAGCTAGGCCGTTGGAACAGGAGAAAGGATGTGTTGTGTGCCTTTTCTGCACAGCTATATATAGATAAGCGAATGTTAGTTTAAGCATAGTTCTGACGATGGCGTGAACCGAAATAGCTATGAACTATATTTGTTAAAAATAATTTTGTAGAACTAAAATACATTGCTATTTTTTCACCGTGTTACACTTTTTTTCTTTACAAAAGATGTCTCTGTACACTACACTCACCTCCTCACAGGCTTAAAGCCTAGCAATATAGTTTAATTTATAAATTTTCATACATTTATACATCAAGCTGGATACTTAATTTAATAGACATTGTAAATATTTACTGATATTGCTAATGCCTAATAAAATTCCATTATACTTGGCCAAAAGAATTTAAAATATTTATTGATCTATCAGACTTTGACTTATTTACAAGAGGATTTTGATGAGATCTGTAAACAATCCAATATTTTTTGACAAATTTGATGACAATTCAAACTGTCATTGTGAAATTCATTATTTTTTTAAAACTTCGAAAACAGTTAGATTCCAATGTATCTCCCTATTAAGAATGACCGTAGCCCATCTATATTTCAGACCAAGAATCATTTTGTGTAAAGTTTATAGGTAATCAAATTGCTTAGTAACTTAAGATTTTATCAACAGTGGCCAACTTATTTTATTTTAAAAGACTGAAAAAGAAATATCAAACTTTCAGAATTCACATCACTAAGTAAATCATCTTTGCTAGTTGAATGTTCTATCTATTCTAAAAGACAGATTTGTAACTTGAGTTAATATTCAATATGAGATTTGAAAAAATGGAAAGATGACAAAAAATAAAACACAATGAGATTTGCGCTTACGGATTCCCCTTTCTCTCCCTTTTCTCCCCTCTCTCCAGGGTAACCAGGAGGTCCAGGTAATCCAGGTGGACCCATCAATCCTGGAGGTCCAATGTCGCCGTAGTCACCCTTTTCTCCTTTTGGTCCGATGGATCCCTGAATATTAAATTTGCAATTTAGTTTAATAAAACAATTTCTCAAAGTTATATTCATCAATAATGCTTTCAAGTTTTGTCTTTAATAAAACCACAATTAGATAGGTTATCTATGAACAATGAAGCATACAATATTTTATATCACAAATTTTTCTATAATTTTGTATAATATTATATATCCAGTAAAGAGGCGACTTTAATAAATATTATCTATATATTATTTTCCACTGCTAAAATTGATGGTTATACTATTAAAGATTTTAGATTGTCAGTAAAAAAAATGTTGAATGTATTGATTTAATTGGTATTTACGTGGTAGAATTCCATTACAAGATGGTGAAAGAACTATTGTTCTGACGTAGGCGTGAGCCGAAATAGCTATTAACAGTATATCTTATAAATTTTGTAGAATTAAAATACATTGCTATTTTTTCACCATGATAAATGTTAAATAGATTTTTATAGAAAAAACGAATTGATATTTGTACTATAAATCCTTACAGGAAGTCCTGGAGGACCCTGAGGCCCTGGTTCTCCATTATATCCATCGACACCATGAATTCCCCTTAATCCTATGTCACCCTTCTCACCTAGAAAGAAAAATCATTGTCGTCGAATTAAATTTAAAACATCCAGTGAATAATCTGAAATCAACTATTTGAATAATTTAGATATTTTTCAAGGAAATAAATTACCTTAATTGTTTTTTTTTTTTTACTTAATTATTCCTATTAAAATGGGGATAATACTCTCTTGAGAAAAAAATGAATATGGTTTGGGGAAAGTCATGGAAAGGTTTTGCATGCATACTAAAAAAGTTAAATTAGAAATAATAATTAAATGTCAAATATCTACCAAATAATCACAAGTTATCTAAGTTTTTTTTTTCTGAAAATGTTAATCAGTCTTGATTGCCATAAGTTAATTTTGTTAAATAATAAGCTTACGATTTTTTAAAAGAAAATTCATGTACAAAAAGAATGATTGTATACTTTAAATATATGATCGATCATATATTATATATGAAACTCTTCAAGAGATTATAGTCACTTCAACTTATGATAATCAAAATTTAAATATCTAAATTAAATTACCTTTCACGACGACATCTATCGAGCCTCTTACTGAACCAAGGCGAAAATTGTTTAGTAAGGCAGTGCTTCCAGAGATGGCAGTGTATTTTTAGTATGGTGGCTCTTACAATAGTGGTGGTTGGTGAAAAACACTATTAGCGGTGTGTTAAAATTATGTATTAGTCAAATAAACAAGCTAAAAATAAATAATACAGACACCCAGAACAAAAGAAAATAAACAACACATTTACTTACATTATGTCATAAAAGTAACAGTGATCAACATAGAATGTCACGAATAGTACAATGTTTCTACAACTTATATTACAATTCAATATCATTCAGAAATTATTAATATAAAAGTTGGTACGGTAAACAAATAATTATTACATATATATTTGAAAAATAATTATACAATAACATTTTTTTACTTTAAAATTATACTGATTATCAATAAACAAATATTTACTTATCACACATATAATCAAAGTTATAATAAAAAATCATAATAAAATGACCATAAGGTTACAAATGATTTTTTTTAAATTAAATAGCTACCAACATAAGTAAAACAACATGCGATATTGAATTAGTCTACCAATATTCACAACATGCTTTGACATTCCAGGAAATGGATTTTGGATAGAATAAAATAAATAGGTCTAAGTGTAAATAAAATTCAGAATATCCCATATTTTTTCCGTGCCGCTTTGCTATATAAAGTTCTTTTTATCTTACATAAGATACACAGTGATGTAATAGAAATAATGAAAGATATGTTTGGTGGTGATCGTTCATTACAAAATATCCATAAACGGATTACGAGCTATAATATTTTTGATAGAATAAAATTGAAACAAGTTCTATGCATTCTCAAGTTTGAAATGGCGATTTTGAAGAGTAGCTTTTTGCGAAAACGACAAGAGTGAGAAGGAAATATTTGATTGTTTCATTCAGCATACTCGGTTGTGGAGTATATTTTACCCGCTTTCCACGTTTGCCTCGCGTTCCCTTCTCTCCAGCCGACCCTGGAGGGCCAGTTGGTCCTAAATCTCCCTTTTCACCTCGTAATCCGTCTGGCCCTGTATTATATACTTATGCATTGACTTCTCCATAATTACCAAAACGGGTTAAAGATATTCAATTTTAGGGATAATTAAATTGTTTTCATTTCGGAAAGGAATTCCTCAATGAAGGAATATTTTTAAAAATACAGTATGAAGGTTATCGTTAAATGTTGTTTACAGAGTAAAGTAAGGCCTCCTAGCCACTTAAGTTTGTATAATAAAATGAATCACTAATCAAAATCAAGTGTTTTTTAGTTTGAAATACTTGCAAAAAAGCGTGTTATCTTTCAGTGCAAGGTAAAACATCAATTAAAGCATAAAACAAATAGGTTTTAATACACATGACCAGTGAATGAATGATAAATTTTGTTGAAGAATATTATGACATTACAAAATAAATATAAGTAAGATATAACTACATTTAATTGATTCCGCCATAGCTTTGTTGAAAATTTATTTTGAAAATTCAATTAAAATCAATAACTTTGTTTTTCTACCTGTTGGGTCAAATAACATTGTTACCAAATAAATTTTTTACCAGAAATTATCAGACATAAATGGCAAATTAAAATTGTGTCTTAGAAAAGATTGGTGTTTTCTTATTTTGTATCACATCACCAGTAATGTTAAATTTGTTATGAGTGGTGACCTCTAAACACTACTTAATGTGAGTCAAAGCTTTTTTGGTGCAGTGTGAGTGTTACAGTATGATAATAGGGATTTTTTTATACCTGGAGGTCCAGGTGGACCCGGCGGACCTTCAATGATTCCTGTTGGGAACTGGTCTCCTTTCAACGTGGTCGTAAGTCCTCTTTCTCCTTTGTCACCTTTGTCTCCCTGCAATTAAGAAAACAAAATTATTTGTTAATATTGACTAAATTAACTGTAATGCCAAAAATACGGCATACAAATTTACACACACACAAGCTCCTTTTCTCTCTCCGTTGAGCTGTCATGTATGCTTACTGAATCTTGAGGGCTGGCAATGTTAATATTTTTAATATTGGTCTAGCATATATCTGTGTACAAAAGGAAAATGGCACTGCATTTAAGGTTTGGTTACACCTACTTAACTAATAATATTAAGAATCCATAAAGTTAGTTGTCTCTTAAAAATAGTCATTAATTCTCATTTTCAAATGATAATTTACTTCAAAGAATAATTAACAAGGATTATAGTTTAAAAAACATTGAAAAATGATAGACTTGGTCTGAAGATGTTTCTCAAAGAAGGTAAACGTGTTTCACACTGATTTAAATTAGTTGTAGAAAAATAAGTGTAAATATAAATAAAAATATATAATATACTGGATAATATCTTTTGATTAAAAATTTTAAAAAAATGACATTAAAAATCAATAAATTGATATTAGTTTGGTTAGAGAATTTCAATAGGTAATGATTAATATATTTTGTATATTTCAAAAAACATTTGTTTATTTTCCATATTACAAACAGTGAAAAAAGCTAAACTTTGAAATAAATAACCTCAAAAAAAATACTTTTGACACATTGTTCTGCCAAAGCAAGGGTAAAAGAAGAAAAATAATAATGTTATAATGTGAATTATATTTATATACGGAAAAATATTGGATAAAATAGTTATTTCGGAGTTATAAAAAAAATTAAAAGTTGTTATGTTACAATAAATCATTTAACCTTGTCTGTGCTGAAGATATTTGATACAAATGTACTTTATTAGACCGCATAGAAATTTGAAATTATTATAAATTTGTACATCAGACATCAGGCTGGCTTATACTGAAGCTTAGGTCCCATATTAACCAATTATACAACAGTAATATATTATAGTTTATTTCTTATTATACCAAAGCAGCTGTTGACTTGTACTTATGTTGTCAAAATATATAATGACAAGAACCGGTTTTTCTCACTGTGAATACTGTCAACTTAATCTACAATGAATGAAATCATTCACAATTGTTTTAAGAAATGTGTTAAATTATGTTCTATTTTTGAAAACATCAAAACCAAAAAATATAAGAAGTTCAACACAGATGTCAGTATATGAATACACTTATTATCATACTTAGGTGTAATTTATGATATTGTTATATAAAAAAAATTGTGTCATGAGATATATCGTATCTGGCACAGAAAAGGTTAATAGTGCACAAATAATTATTATTGACACCAGTTGCAAAAATTAAACATTGTTTTAGTCAAAGCTTGTTAATAATTAACTGGCACCGCTGTTAGTCCATCACCCAAAGTGTTACTGTAAAAAAACATAAATGCTGGGCTCATCAGCTCTTACGCGAAATCCTGGATATCCTCGATCTCCCTGTAATCCAGGAAAACCGAAACCACCTCGGTGACCCTGTAATTGTTTGGTATAGTCTCATAAAAGGAATGAACAGTATTGTAACAAAGAAACGGTAAAGTTTGACACGTTTGTAAATTGAAATAGTTATGTAATAACGTTTGTGGTCAATAAAAGTATAGTAGCAAACATTATGCCATTATTCAGAATGACATTCATATTGAAATGATACTTTCCGATTGATAGTCTCATAAACCAACATTTTTATCATTGTGGTTGAAATTTTAAATGATTATATTTTCACTTAGCTTCAAGCGAACTGACATGAAGTGTAATTTTCTTGTCATAAACAATGAACAAAATATGCACGTGTTGAATACAAGCTATAGCCAATATAACAAGGAATCTTAGTGAAAACGTAATTTTGTCTATGATAATTTGTTGATATACGAATGACATCCATAAAAATGATGATTTCAAGACACACATAGTAAAACTGTATTTAAACAGGAATGATATAAATAAAAGTCTCCCTATCATATGAGGAAATATTGGTTTTGATCTTACAATTAATAATTGATTATGAATGGGAGCTGAATATATGTAATTTCTTGATCACTCTAAAAAATATTAGGCATACCAAGAATTATATATACACATTGAAAAATGAAATTGTCCACTAAATATGAATAAATCAGGACTTAGTGATATTAAATTTGTTGTATAAGAAATTTTAAAACTTTTGAAGTTTATAAAAGTCAAAAAAAACATTTCAAAGTAAATAGTAAGATGCCATTGACACTAGCTATTGGCTAATTATTTGTCAGTATGTTTATATGGATATGTAAGAATAAAATCGATTCTTTACACCAATTTCATTATATAAGTAGAAATAATTGCAATAGATGTCAGGACTTGTCAGAATGTAGAAACAAAGCTGGATTTAATTATGACTGCTTAAAGCTTTGGCTTATTTGTCGCTAATTTAGCTTCTACATGCTACTATATCTCAAGAATCAAGCGCAATAATTACCTTCGGTCCTGGAGGTCCAGCTACACCGGTGGGTCCTGCAAGTCCAGCAGGTCCCGTCAATCCTCGTTCTCCTTTCATTCCACCTTCGCCAGGAGCTCCTGCTCTTCCTTCATGGCCAGGCAGTCCCTCAGAACCCTGAGGTCCTGGAGGTCCAGGCGGGCCTGGCTCTCCCGGTTCACCCTGTATCACAATATACAATGTTATGTAGGCTCTATTACGGTTCAAGCGACATGCAGAAGATTAGAAATTATTAAAACTGATTTTTGATTAATATTTTTGGAAAAATTTCACTGGAAGCAATTCTCGGTTTTCGTTTTCTAATTAATATTATGATAGGGGATATATTTTTAATCGTACCTTACATTGCAATTCAACATTTCGAAGTTGCAACAATATTCATTCAATAGTTCTGACGATGGCGTGAACCGAAATAGCTATCAACTATATTTTTTAAAAATAATTTTGTAGAACTAAAATACATTGCTATTTTTTTCACTGTGATATTCATTCAAATTTATAAAACCTTTATATTGATTTCTCACTGTCAAATGACATAATTAATTTTCATTGAAATCAGAACATGTCGATTGTCGAAGAAATGATAAGCACATCAAAATATCTATAAATACATGTGTAGATGGCTAGTAAAAAATACTTGGCAATAATGTCTGTTAATGCATTAACACAATTTTATATGTTTTACTTGAGTTGCTTACCTATTTCTACTACTTACTTGATATGCTTGAATAATATGACATGTAAACAATAAATGTATTGCTTAATTCTGGTTTTACTTGAATAGGAGGGGCCCATGAATAATCTTTTTGTGGTAAAGAGCAGATTAAGGAATTGAGTATTCAATCAAGATCAAAGAAAATATTTTTCGAATGAAATCAAGCGAAAAATTTGTGTTTTCTTTGGAATAGAGGTTGGCAACCTGGACACTCGCACACTTGAGATATTGTATATATTAACATTAAAATATTCATTGTAACACAATAATTCTTTTTTAAAATTTTTCTGAATTGTCACACCGGGAATGGAAACATTTTTTCTTTTGAATTTGCTGAAAATAATAGTAATCCTTACTAAGATAATGTTTTCAAAAATATTATTAATTTAATATTTTAATAAATGGATCTCTTTTTTCACATTAATATTAAATATTAAAAAAACCAAGTATCGATAGCAACTAAAAGATTCAACATTTGACAGATATTATATATGAAAACAGGAAGTTCAAATTATGTGAGCAGCTATCGAATGATATGCAATATGTTACATAAATAATTGTTTTATTAAAAATTTTATTTGTTTTTAAAATAGTTATATACAAAAAAATATTAAAATTTTTTGGTTGATTAAATTAATTAAAGTTTCTGTCAACAACAAGTATCATATTTTTTTCAATAATCTTTAGTACTTAAATATTACAGTGATAGTTTATTTCAAGTAAAAATATATTTTTACTGGCATTTTAGTGAAATCACATCCTAGAACTATCTCATCATATGTAATAAACATTAGCATGACTACAAAATATGCACTTGGAAATATATTATAGTGTATCCTGTTGTGATATTAAAATAAATAAAATTCGTGATAATACTATCGTTTACAGGCTAAGTATATTTTTGCTGCTTGGATTGGCAAACTATATTTTCCATAGTCAAAATACATTTCGAATGAGTATTATATATCGTTTTATTACATACCCTTTTGTTTTATATTTAATACTATTATAATTACCACAGTGTGGCTTAAATTGCTGTCACCCGAATAACATAGATGTTTGCAGCCCGAGTAAAAAAAAAGGTTGAGTATGTCTGGCTTAAGAGAATTATGTTTTGTAACATAGTTTTTCAAAGATAACTTACAAAACTAAATGGTGTTAAAAAGCATGGCATTGTTTCACTAACTTCAAAGAAAATAACTATGCATATGTTTGTATAAATGATAACAAGATTAAACTTTGTCTGGCTTCATTTATACTAAAATTTTTGTTCTGTAATTACCTTCAGGGTTGTAACACTCAAAGCAAAATTTATTATTCTTGACATAATCCTATTAAATTAAGGAAAAATTTACCGCAAGTAAATGACATGTATGAGGCATAAAAACTTGTGAACAATACGGTGGGCATGGAATTAATGAAATTAGGAATAATCTTTAAGCAAGTTTGTGTTCATAAAAAAAATACACTTCTTGTTGATTAACAATATTTTATCTGTCATTCACAATAATAGCATTTTCAATACCATAGTAGAAAACATTGTGACCCCAAAATATTTTTTTTCATCAGTTAGTTGATAATGCTGATCCCGATGAGCGAAACATGTAGTACTAAAAATTTAGTTAAATAATATATTGAGTGAATTGACATTTAGTTGGTAGATAGAACTTGAGGTTGTTAAATATTATTTTGGTATTTTTTCAGGATATATAATACTATAAAATTCTTTATAATGCTTTGTGATGAGCTTTATTCGTTTCAAGTGAAAATATGTTTTCACTATTAAAAATACGGTAAATCAATTCTAGCAGTGAATATGTACTAAAACTGACAACTATAGTATCATAATTTTATCTATGGTTTTAATGAAGGATATTTTTTTACGAATTTATTTAAATATTTGCACGCATATAAATACATTTTAACTGACGATAACTTGACTAGATGCGGTGACAATATACTGAGTTGTTCACTGAAACACTAGTGAAAATATATTTTTACTTCAACTACATTATTGCTGCAACATGCATATATTGTAAATTTACGTGGCATTTTAGTTTCATTAGTTTTACTTTGGATTATAAAAAAATCAATCATTTTAAAAGTATTAAAAGAATAAGTTTTTAATGAAATTAATTCATTTTCCAAAGACCAAAACAACCTTCTAAGACAAACATTAAATTACATTACACCCAAAAAGCTGTAAAAAATAACTAATCCGAATAAATTGATCATAGTTACAAGTTAAAAATCTGTGAAAATCCAATTTCATTTTTGTTAGATAGATATCGTACACAAAAAATTAATGCAAAGATTATTATTTTATAATAAGTAAAGATTCACAAAAAACATTATAATATACAGTTTTAATCCATTCCCTCTCCCAATGTGAAGCATAAAACCCGCTAACAAAGGCATCTAAACAGAAGCTTTTCTTTTTACTCAGTTGATCAGCTTCTCTTTTCGAAGAGACTCTGACAGGAGCATTAGTTAGCTAATCGCTTTCAAAATGCACCGTTATTTAGGATAATCTATTTAAAAACACCAATGCCTTGGGAAAGAATTAATACATTGATTGAAAAAAAAGTGTTCGCAGGGTGATTCAAACCCGTTTAATTTGTAACGGATACAAGTGACGTTAACTATTCCATCAAGAGTATTTATGTTATAAGTAAATATTGTTAGTATCAGTGATTGTCAATCAGAAGTGAACATTTTGTAGTCTATCGAGTTGTTGCAGAAATATCAATGAA
Organism: Himalopsyche japonica; assembly: GCA_028555115.1. Classification (NCBI taxonomy): domain Eukaryota; kingdom Metazoa; phylum Arthropoda; class Insecta; order Trichoptera; family Rhyacophilidae; genus Himalopsyche; species Himalopsyche japonica. The sequence continues at coordinate 115,182 of JAHFWJ010000450.1, read as the reverse complement.
GACGAAAACAACATGGTTACTTAATTAAATATAACATAACTAAAAACTTGATATATTATTACATATTAACATAATTAAAATCGGCAGAATTAAAAAATGTACGTGAGATGCGAATAGTTGGCGACGGCTAGACTAAGTTCATGCTTGAATATTAGATTTTTTATAAAAAAAATCATGAAATTTTTTTAATAAGTATTTAAAAAATATAAAATAAAGTGCCAATACTTACTTTTAATGTAATTATAGTTTGTGCTGAAATATTCATACCAGCCGATTGTAGGCCCTACAAAAAGCATTAAGTATCTACTTAAAAAATACAAATAAACAACAAAATAAAAATAAACAAAAACAAAATATGTAAAAAAAAACATAAGTGCTTAGTAAATTCAAAAGAGCTTTTATATCTCTTGGTGCAAAGCTTTCAATTTATGTCTCTCTATGTAAAAAAAGCATCATAACAAGACAATCCACTTTTGAAAGCGTGATAAAATTAAGCAGTCACCTTCAAAGAAAAACTAAATAATATAACTAGAGACATAAAAAGTACACTATGTCTTTTTATGTGTGTAAAAAACAACTGAAATCAACGAAACTAGTTTTACAAGGTGGTCTAAAAGTATTTGATACATTAATATTCTTATAAATTTTTTGTCAATGACTTACACAAAAGTTTCTAAAAGTATTTTTCGTAGTACATGATTGTTTTTTTCTACTGCAAGCTTGCAACAGTTTTAAACATTTTCGAATTCATAGCTCCAGGTGAATCATTGGTTTGATTTTCAACAAAATTACACAAATTAGTCATTTAATGTTTTTGGTTTAATTCGATTTTTTATTATTATGCTGTAATGAATTCGATCTCCATGAATAGGCTATTATAGCAACAGATATAAAAACGACCTATCATGGTAACAAAAATTTATTTTCATTATATTTGTGTATTTTTTTTTAACGATTATTTTGATTATTTTTAGTTATTGGCCCTGCATTGCATGTTGAGCAAGATTTGCTGTTAAAAATTGTTTGTAAATTGTATTCTATCAGTTGGTAATGCTTGCGATGAGCGAAACCGGTCCTGATCAAAAAATATAATGTGGCAATAAGTACTAAAAAATGTGTTTTTATTTTTAAATAACAAATTTAATGAAGTATGGTTAAAAAAACACGCATCTTAATGTAATTTCATGCCGAAATTATTTGGTATAACGGAATGATATTGTTATATTTTTATTGACTGTAACTCTTTGTGTAAAACTTTTATACGTTGAGTTATTTTAGACCACCCTGTCTCAAGCTCTGCTGTCATGAAACGAAACTACGAAAATCTAAAGAAACGTAACAACATCTACATCTACGACTTCCACTACTAAAAAGGCTGTAGCAGGCTGTATACCTTGACGGCTACGATTTCTGCGTAGCCCAGTGTACCACCTCGTAGAGTGGTCACGGATCGTTTCATGCCCTGCAAATTTTCGAAGTGTTATCTTCGTAATTTTGTTAATCTCTAATAAAATAAAATCTATATTGAAGTTTTTAAAATGTTTACTAATTTAAAACAATAAGAAAACTTATTTAATTTATAACATCTAAATCATGAAAAAAATATTTAACCCCTTGGCTGCCCAAATCCGTTACATCATCTTATGTGACTCTGGCGAGAATTACCGAATTCGTAGTACCGTAATACCGTAGAATTCGATTCTTAAATAAGCTAAACAAATATTTTTAGTCTGCAAGGTATTGTTTTATGACTAAAGTGTTTAGTATAAAATAAACCATTTTAATTATTAATTATTTGTTTGAGAACCACCGCATTTCTTGCGTAGTAATCTCAAAAAACCTGACAACTATATGCTAAATAACATTAATTTTTTTTTATCATAAGTAGTTTTTTATTTTAATTTTAAATATTCAGAAGACAATTCAACAGTAGAACAATCTGAAAATGTCAGATTCTAAAAATAATCTAAAAATAATCTTTATTTTTAGATTGGATAAACAATTATGTTAGTTAAGCTAAAACATTTGTTAAAGAAACCAAATGTTTTGCTTCACTATTGCATCAAAAGCATGTGAATATCTTCTCAAATAAAACATAACAAGCTGTAAAGTAATTTTCATAGTCGAATATAAAAGATACAAAATGTCATCGAGTTTTTTTGGGCTATTATTTTTTTTTTATATGTGGCATTTATAGCTCAAAACACATTCTTTTTCAATTATAGCACTGTTGAATTGAAGTAGCGAAAAGGGTAATAGATTCAATGATTGGCCAGGGGATTTCTTTGATAGGTTGAAATAAATTTAATAGCAATGTCTATATACGATTTTTTTTAAATTAGCGTTTCACAAGCATGTATTTTTTTTGTTTGCTGCAAATGCATTTAATATTAACAAATGTTTTTTATACAAAAAAAAAACAGTTTAAAAAATACATTAATCAGTCACATTCATGACAAGAGTAAGCAGCCAGTCTTATTCTGCATAAATTATACATTTCATATTTATTTTTTATAAAATACTGAATCAAAATATTAAATCTTATGATAAAATCAACGGAAATAAGAAGAAAAAAACCACAAAAAAACTTTATTAATATATATTGGGTTTTATGAGTGGCCTATCTCTAAAGGGTGGTCAACGACTGTATCTGTTACCCTATAATGATATACGCCTAGATGTGACGGCTTGCATTAAAGATGAATATTTTTTATCTTAGAATTTAAAGTTAATTAAATTATTAGTTCAAAGAATTTGTTTATTATTACTCACTTTCACAGCTGAGAATACATCAAATCCTGGATTCCCCAATTCACCTTTTTGTCCTTTGTCACCTGGTCTTCCCTTGAAAAGTAAAAACATCATTTTACTTCTTAATAACATATCGAATATAATTGCTTTAAATTATTGTTAAAACCAAATAAAAAGTTTCTAAATAGCAAAGAAGTAAGCTGTCTGTTCATATATTGATTGTTTTATATTCATTTAATTCGATAACTATATCGAAAAAATGGGACTATAATACAAAATGAACGAGACATACAGGAACGTAAGATTTGCATATTTTATGATATCGACTGAAGGTGCTTGACAAAATTTCAATATCAAATTCGAACTGTTGAAACTTTGTGCGATTCCAAACGTTTTATCACTAACAACCCGGGTTTCGTCTATTGGTATTTTATTGTATCACACGGATGCAACATAATTTACTGTTCAGTTCATTAGTAAACAAAACTTGTGGAATCTTACAAAGTTTCAATAATTAAAATTTTTAAGATTTGAGGTTCAACTGTGTATATTGTATAATATTATTTATTATGAAGTGGTATGGCAATTGTTTTAATGTGAATAATCGAGTAAGTGTTTCTACTGAGGTTAACAATAGATATAAAGAAGTCATTCTTAAAAGTTTTGCGTAATAAAGCATTATTTGACTTTTAAGCGTGTTCTCCAAAGTCGCATAATATGTTGAATAAAGTTTTTCTTGTTAAGAGTTTTTTTACTTTTTAATGACTTGCCTGGTTTGTAAAAAAAAAGAAAGCATATCTTAGTAATTATTTTATAAAATTTTATACAGCTCAAAGGTTATCTAAATTGGATTTTTCAACTTTCAACTTTAGACTCATTTAACGCTTGTGCATTCCATATGAAAGCTATTCTTTATTTATAATTGGTTTACAAAAATAAAATATATTATTCTTAAACACAAACATATGAAAAAATAAAGTAAGTGAATATTTTTTTAAATATTATTCAATGCTAAAATAGACAGCTTATTTTTAAGCTTATATTAACAATATTTGATTAATCAATAAGAAAAATGGAAACCTCTTTTTAACCCTTACGTTCTTGCTATATTGTTTCAGAATAAATGTTTTGATAAACTGTAATATTACGTATGTTAAAAAAGCATATAACACTGTATTAATAGAAATTAATTGATAATTATTTTTTAATTAAAATGTTAATTTAAAGGTAAAAAAATAATGCTTACTGGATCTCCTTTAGGTCCATCAAGTCCAATAGGTCCCTGTGGGAAATATAAAATAAATAAATTATTTATAGGACACAATAGGAGAAAAATACATTTTTTAAACAAACTCATAAGAATAAAAAATAATGATACACTTCTGAAAAATCATTTCCGTTACTTTTATGTGCTGTTGTTTTACTTTTCAAAAATAATTGTTGAATACTAGGTGTCGCGGTACCTTCGAATTCAATTTAAAACCATAATTTTTTGTATATGAAAATAAGTCTGGTCATATTCAGTAAGTATATTTGAAATAAAATAAACAGGTTGTCTATAGAAATATTTTTATTGTTTCCTGTTCTAAATTTAAACTAAAAAAATTAATTTATAAATAAACATAATGTTAGTACTATGTCCAAATTTTTTTGATATAAAGGTCAGAATCGGTTTCCATAATCATGATCATTATCAACATACATAGTACAACTAAAAGTAAGGCTGAAGTGAGAGTTAATATTTAACAGGTATATCAATGTTGTAAAAATAATATTTTTTGTAAATGTCAAAATTTATATTATTTTGATTAATTGAAAACTATTTCATTATTAGTGCAAGGTTTAACGATTGGTCCGTGCAGTTCTGTATCGGACCAAGAATATGAGGAGTAAAATATATTCTTTTATTATTTCTTGAACGATTTATTTTTGCAAAGGATAAATATTAACTATAAATTAATATAAAAAAACTTAAATTTAAATTTTATCAGTTGATAATGTTCGTTATCAGCAAAAACGGTATTGATCTTTATATTTTAAAATTGTAAAAATAGTACTAAACATTGTATTTATTCATTTTAATATAATTCCTTTACGTCAAGGAGCTATAGTTAACACATTAAAAGCAATAAAAATATTGATTTAATATGACCATGATTGATATACAAACAATATTGTGCAGTGTTTTGGCAAGCAAAAAAAAAAAAACAAACAAATAAAATGCCACCGCCACCGTCCAAAAAACCGTTTGTATGTGTTATTTAAGTGTCTAATTGTGTTTAATGTTGAAGTGGTTAGTTTATAATGAAAAGTAGTTTATAATATCAAAGATATGCAAGAATTGGTAAGCTTATGTTAATTTATGAAAAGTATTTGTATTATCAACAAATGCATATACGTTTTAAAAGCCCATGTTTAATGCTTGTTAGCGAAAAAAACATAACTACAAGATATAACAGTTTTACTTTTGAATTGGAAAGTAATGAACGAAATTGTTAAGATACGACAAATATTCAAGTTACAATGATAAAATTGCGCATTTTTATCGATTTAATATAAAAATATTTACGAACACTTTTACCATACAATATTTTCCCAAATTTAATAGGACCAGAAGCTTATAGAATACGCTGTACGTAAGAAAGAATTTTTATCAGTTAGGTAGTGAAAATATTATCCTTAATTGTTGTTTAAGAGGATTATGAAGAAGGCATAGAATTAAGACCCGCTAATCCGAAACAAAATGCCACCCTCAAATTAAAATTCTACGAACCGGATGTCCTGGAAAACCTCTGGCCCCACTGAATCCCTGGAAAATATTAGAAAAATCTGAATTTCGCCTTTGATCGACTTTACAACAGATGGAATACGAACATGTATGTTTACATAAATTGATTCGTTTTAAATAAGTAACGACGTTTTATTATTGAAATTTCAATAAATTATGTATTTACACATACGGCATTCGTTTCGAAATCAATTTGGGATACATTTTATTTTGCTACGTAAATTTCGGGAAATTGATTGAATAACGTTCATCAGTTAATCAATTATTTTTTGCGAGAACTATTTTTTTTCGTAAATAAAACATAATTAACATATATAGACGTTTATACAAACTGTATATTAAATTTTTTTTTGTATATCTAATGTATTTCCTTAGTTAATGTCTTCCATAATATATGCAAATATATTACAAAGTATAATTTATGATGACGACTGAGGGTGTTTGAATTAATTTCGCTTTCTAATTGGGATCGTTGAAACTTTGTAAAATTCCACATTTTTTTTCACTCATGACCCAGATTTCGCCTTCCGGCATCTTCAAGTATTTAATCATATGGATACAATATATCTAACACATAGTAGGCGGTTTGAATTGATTATATACATGCCCTGAATTACATGGAAAACAAGAGTAGGAGCCAAACATTTATATGAAATTTAATTTAATTTATGAAAGTTTAGTATAAAGTGCCTCTATATATAGTATATTTTCCTGTGTAATTCCGTTTTTATGCACTCAATTCAAACCATTTACTTTGTGTAAGTTTTATTGCATTCGTATGATAGAATGTCTGAAGATGAAACCTGGGGTGAGTGAAAAAATATATGAAAATAAAGTTTTAACAATTTAAATAAAACAAAATATTTTATATTATTCATAGAAATAGAGATTGTATCTACATATTATTACGTTGTCAATAATTGAATGAATGTAGGTCGCTATTTCTAGATACAAAAAAGTTCAAACCAATTGTAGTGAAATAAGTGATTTAGTATGAAAATTCTATTTCGGTAACATAAAATTGTTTCTATGGGAATTCCTCGCTGAAAGTTTTTTCGACGTAAAAAATAGCTCTCAAAATTGGAACGATATCCGAAAAAAGGTCTGTAGGAAAAATTGCAATATTACTCTAAAAGAAGTGTGTAGATTGTGCCATAACCGGAAAATATATAGTAGCCTGGAAAACACCGTAGGTAGAGTAAATTTGAAATTGAGTGGTACGAACCCTATTTCCGGGAATACCTCTGAGTCCCGGAAACCCCTGCAACAGATCAAACTTGCCTTTCAAATGTTTTGTTGTTACTATGTTTATGATCTTTGCCGAGCAATTTGGCCGAAGACGCGAAGACGCGAAGACCCTCGTAAAATCATCGTTATTAATAGCATGCCGGTATTACAAGAATTGATATTATGGAGTGCATTAAATACCCATTTAACCCTTTAAGTGCCACAGTCTTTTGAATAATATTCTCTAAATAACCTGAAATATACAAAACAAGATAATAAATACGGCTTAAAACTACGAACTAATCATAAAATAAGAACCTAAGAATTAAGAGATATAGTAAAACAGAAAATTTGTTTCTTGTTTGTTAAAAATTGCATAATAGTGAATCAACTTTAATTGAAAATTACTGAGAAGTTATATAATTCTTTAAAACAATGGTAAAGATGAAAAATAAGACCTTAAATCACATAAAAAGGTTTCCTAAACTAGAAACAAGAAAACGCATGTAAATTTGACATAAACTATATATAGGTGTGAATAATCATTTTTTTTTTTTTTGTTTATATTTTGTTTGTACTTTAATATTTTGCATGTGTACATAGCAACCTCAAATAATTTTGATAAATTATTTATTATATGTACTGCATGTATACCTAATGAAATATACTATATGAGCTATAAAAATTTCTAGTATCTTTATTTTGTTTACCTAGTTAATTTCATCAAGTCTACAAAAAGATTTTTTTAACTTATTTTATAAGCCGAAATAGCTATCAACGCAAACTTGTCATTTTGAATATTTAAATAGATTTTCACTAATCATCACAATTATATGGTTTTATTTAATTATGATACGAACTTGATATAATTTTTAACCGTTGTTGAAAATCGTCGATGAACGTCCGTCTGTAAAAGAATCTTCAATCAATGAAAAATATTTGTTAGTTTAGTTTAGTTATTTGGAATTTTTTCTTAGGTTCGTGTGCAATGGTAAACGTCGTTGGCTTGGCTTGGTTATAACCACTACTCGTGTCCAAGCTTTTTTCTCTTTGTAAATGATAGTTTTTAGCAATTCAGTAACAAGCAGTGCTGATTGAATAATTTTCTGTTGAGATGCCTCCTTTAGGAGATAATATTGAGAGTGGAAATGTTTAAAATAAAAAACAATTAATTAATTTTCTGTGTAAAAATAAATTTTTGAATATCATTCATAAGATGTACGTAAACCTTGTGCGATTACGTACATTTCAAAATATATTGTAATGTTAGAAAATGAACCGTTGGTTAAAATAAAGAGATTGTCACATAAAAAAGTTAGTATTAAATATATAACATCAAATTAAGTATTGAATAGTTAAAGTGGTTTTATTGCCACTTAATAATCTTACGAAAAATGCGGATTTCAAAATAAAGCTATTATATTACTAAAAATAAAAAAAAACCCTTGTACAAAATGTTAGCTGTTCTTAAGATATGTGCATATCTTTTGTTGGAAGTTTTAAAAGTAGTGCTAGCTTAAAACACTGTCTATGTGTCTAATAAAGGATTCTCAGAAGAAAATTCAGTTAATTAGAATCCAGATAAGAGCTGTATTGTGTGCAAAGTATAATTCATATTTATTATTCTGAAATCCTACACTGTTATCTTGAAAAGACAACTCACTTTCAACAAACAACATTGCCCCTCGGAGAGGCACTTTTGGCTCAACTTTAGTTGAGTATAAAATAATTTCAAAACTTTTCTAAATTTAGCGCAAAATTTTCTTTCAAAAAGAGACAACGCCAAAAGCTCTATTAGCAAAAGCTTAGTGGTGAAAAGTTTCATTTGAGATATTTAAGACGAGCGGATAGATGTAAGAAAGCGATGATACTGTCTTTTGTATCTGACTATCATTTAATTAGCTAAAAATTAAATGATCCAACTTATTTAATTGTGCAGTAATTTAAAAGCGTTATTTTTTGATAAATTCGGTAGCGAATTAACTGTTCAATTAATTTTCAGTTGTGTCAATTCTTGGTGAGAAAAATATATACTCATAATAATCAAGTTGATCAAAGCCTTTCTACCGAAGATAAAGCGATAAGTATGATGTAAAAAAAAGTTAATCGTTCTTTGAATATATAATTTTTTCAAATTTTGAATTTTGATTCGAATTTTTTTAGAAAAAATAAATATAATAAGCTAAAGATATCAAAGTAGTTAGCTAAACATTTTTTTTCATTTTGATAACTGTCTTCAGAGTCATCTGGCTAAAATTAAGCTAAGATAATACATGTCAACTCACTAATTCTACAATAATTTCTATAATGAAAAATTTTAATATTAAATTATAAATGTTGAATTAAAAAATCTGTAATTAAGGCAATCTTTTAATTGATTCAAAGAACATTAATTTACTATCCAAACTTTCTAAGACTATCAAAGCCATTCAAAGGATTTCAAGTAATAACGCACAATCATTCAATTTAGATGCACTCATTTTCCCGATGAATTAATATTAAAATTTATTTTATTATACACTATCCTAGAGAAGTAGTTCTTATGTATGTATATATAATGTATGGTAGCTGCAGCAAAATCCTCCGGTAGCTAGAGTAACTAAGGAAAACTATATATTCAATACATATATTCCACAATAAAGTTATGTTGTTTCAAGAAGTGAGACAATATATTTTCTATTTCCTCTTAAAACATATTTAAAGTTGAGTTTAATTTCAGTTTATTCACAGTTCTGACGATGGAGAAGCTGAAATAGCTATCGAAAACCATATAAAAGAAATAAATCAATAAAATATGAAAATATATCATGTATTTGACTTTTTTATATAGCTCCGTATATAAATTACAAAAAAAAAAAATTTTTTTTTTCGTATAAAAAGAGTTGATTTGAAAATCGAGTAGTCATTGCCAGATCGAATTAAGAAAAAATGAGTGCCAATATTGTCAATAAGAGTCTTTACATTGTACACCTATCCAAAATGTTGTCTGACAAAGGTCATTTTTTGTAAAGCTCGTAATAACATACTTTCATATATAAAAACCTGCCTGATTGCTGAATCAAAATAAGTACGCAGAACAATCAAAGCTTGTTAACGTTGAAGTTAACTCCATACGTGATGTGACAAAAGAAGTAACGGCTTAACGGGAAAAAACCTTTAAACTTTCTGGAATAGTCCTAAGGCGAGCGTGTAATTTCAGCGGTACATTTTCCACAACAATTCTTACGAAGCTGATTAGAAAAGTCTTGTTTGAGCTGGTTGTAAAACTATATATATATATTTAATATTAGTCGATTCAAAATCGGGTATGGTTACTTCGCTGCTAATTGGCCATTTAGTTGAATGTCTGATATGTTAATGCGCCAATACGATTAATGATGCTGATCACATCGTTTGATAGTTTCCAGATAATGACAAGACACGAAAAAAATACTCAAAGCGATACGATCAGTCAGATTTGACAGATCGTAAGTCATGGGGACTTGGTTGCATCATGGAAAGTAAATGGAACTTAATCATTAAAAGATTCACATTTCAAAGTAATAAATTGCTTCTGAACACTTAAAAGCATACAACTAAGCCTCGATTATTTTTCTTTTTACACTACGAAATACACCGTATAAGAAAAATGTGAAGTCGTAGTAATATATATAGCATCTTAAGGGAATTACTTCATCATATAACTCGTCATATTGTCCTTACCTAGCCAAAAGGAAGAAGGTGACAAATGGTTTATATTTAGGAGAGAAACAAAAGTTTTTTTCACAAGTTTTGTAGCTCACGTTTCGCTGTTCAAGATCTTCAAATTATTCTATCACACATTTCATTAGAACTCTTTTACGCTTATCAACTGAATTAACTGATAATGTTTTCAATTATATACAATTGTTAAAATAGTACTATAGATTGTGTTTTATTATATATACACAATGCCTTTCCACCAAGAAACAACATTCAACACTAAAAAAGATATCGAACAGTTAACATCGCAAATATCATAAAGGATTTACAAGGAATATAAACTCTAATAATATTAACTACCCATTAACATTCTAATGATGAGAATTGAGATCTATTCTTAATGGAATTTCAGTATCAAATTTGAATGGTCAGTTCTATTGCATTCGTGTGATAAAATTCAACATTTCAAAAACTATTCATTTGATGATAATGATATTAAATCTTTAAAGGGCAGCATAATATTTCCGTAATGACGGATTTTCACAATAATCAATCACTATTTAAATATATTGAAAAAAAAATATTGTGTATAAGCCATGCAAACTATTTACTGACTGTCAATTCGTTCATGTGATGGAATGCCCGAAGGTGCTGAATGACGAAACCCGGTCGTGAGTTACAAAAATATGTCGTCGAATTGTTCATATTTAAAAGAATTAAAATTGTATCAATTACTCTAAATTATAAACAATTAATATTTATTTCTTTTAATCAAGTACTGAAATTTGCTTGTGAAGTGTTGAACTAATTACATGAATGAAGATTTTATTTTAGTTTGTTTGTCTTTTGGAAAGATTTAATAATACAAACGGACAACTGAATTTTGAGAGACACTGCATTGTCTTAGAGTTTCCCAATAATTGCATTCAGCTTGGGTTGTTAATCTAGCTCTTTACGATTGTTACTTTGTTCGAATTTCACTACAAAGATAATCAAATTGCTAGTGGTGAGTATTTTTCTAGCTGAGGTGGAAATCACTCGTACGTATTTTATTTGCGAAATATTTTCGAAATCCCTTATTGGATGCTATGTCCAACAATCTAAAACTAAAACAATTAGATATACATCGGTTTTAGACTGAAATTTGTCGTTTTTTATGAGTTTCATTATTTGTGTTCGTGTATAGACATGCCATATAAATATGTTTGAGGCGTCTATAATATATTTTCAATAATACTTCAAGTAAATGACGTTATAATGATCAAATTTGAATGATCAACTTTTTTCCATTGTATTTTATTGCCATTGAAAATATAAATATTTTTAAAGCAAGTCAGCCACGTGTTACTATACATATAAACAAAATTAATTTAGACAAATTGTCTTTGTATTAATTCATTTTTGGGTGCAATTGGCAGGACATTGTTGCAAGTATGGTTTCGTCGGAATTTGCCAATCATGTATTACTTTATGAATGAGTATAAAATGACTCCATTACAATGTTAACATATCTTAAGAAGATAAATCCTATTTGATCGGTTTGTATTAATTTTTAATATCGACTGAAGGTGCTTGATAGATTTTCAAAATCAAATTTGAATTGTTACGACTCTTTGTACGATACCATATGTTTTGACATTAACTACCAGGGTTTCGCCTTTCAGCATCTTCAGGCATTCTATCACACGGATGCAACAGAACTGTTTAATCGTTACTTGCTAAATTGAAATAAGTAGGTATTTAAAAAAAACCCAATTGTCTTTTAACGATAAGTGATTATTATTTGTTGTAAAATCCTTTTAGGAAGGTCTCATAAACGAGATTAATCGTTAGTAAAAATTATCACTTGTGTTAATAATTATTAGATCAATATTATAAAATTTGTTTTAGCTGCCATTTAATTCTTGCCTTGGGGTCTGTGATTTCCCGTAATTAAAACCTTTAGTATATAGACGATGCTGACTGTTTATTGTGCGTCGGTTCTGTTGTATCTGTATGATGGAATGCCTGTAGATGCCGAAAGGCGAAATCCGGTGACAAAACACGTGAAATTGTACAATGTTGTAACAATTCATATTTGGTTTATATTAGTCAAATGACTGGCAATAAATTAAATATTATGTCAGAAAATATGGCTTAAGTTGCATATTTTTTGTATGTAAATGAAAGAATAATCTGTAAAAAAGTTATTTTGTTATAATTAGTCAATTAGTAAAGTAAATTTTAAAATTGTTACCTTTCTACTTAAAACATTGCGTGTTAAAAGCTAATCATAAAAATCTGTATTTTTTAATACGTTAAAACTCTGAATTTATATTATTTTTTTTTAAAAACAAAACCATGCTTTTCTTTTTTAAAAATACGCTTGCTAAATTTTGTTAGTATATTCACAACCCACACTGTATTAAAAAAACCAACCACCGGGTGAATCTTAAGTGTCTTACCATATAACCACGTTCACCCTTTTCGCCTTTCGTTGCCTGCAATATAAGCAATTTTGTGTAAGAATGAAAATCGTTTTTTCCGTCCGTAATAAGAAAACCAAATGCATATTTTAATAAATTGAACCTCATTGGCTCAGTAACGTCCGATAATTTTACTCGATAAAATTTCGTTATTCAATTAGGTTATCTAAAAAACATATCTGACTGATTAAAAATTAAAGGATTTCTTTTTATTTTCAACTAATTCCATCTTACAACGGTATTTAATATATGTTTGTATTTTCATTTGTAACAGCTGATACTGTAACCCTAATTATTTATACTTTCACTCTGTGATAACTTTTTGAAAAAAAATCTGGTATCCACTTAGGGCGATTGATGGAATATCAATATCATAGTATTGCTCAAACTATATAAAAATCCACAAGTTGTGTCGCTCAATTTTTAATTTCACAATAAATAATTTATTAAAATACCAAGGTATCTTTAATCACTTTTAATGTATAAACTGTCACTTCTTGATGGAAAGGCATGATATTTTAAATAATAAAAACAAATTTTTTAGTGCTTATTTCCACAATATATTTTTTGATCAGGACCGGTTTTGCTCATCGCGAGCATTATCAACTGATAGAATACAATTTACAAACAAGTTAATTTACACAAAATATTTGAGTAAAAAGTAGCAGGTATACAAAACCATGAGTTCAAGAACAATTTCCTGTAGATTGTTTCATAGTTATTTGTAAATTGTATTATAATATTGTATTAGATGCAAAACCGGTCCTGATCAAAAAATATATTGTGGAAACTAGTACTAAAAAATATGTTTTTATTATTTGAAGTATCTTTAATCATTAAATTCCCCAGGGATAATTTAATGTGGTTTGATTGTTATGAAAATATTTTATTGAAATCATTGGGTTCTATTTATTTTTTTAAGTTTTTTTTATTCAAATTAGGATATTATAATAATCAAATCATTAGTTATTCATCATATTTCAAATATGAATTTGGCTTCCAGCCGTTGGGTTTATTTTTTATTTACTCTAAAAGATTTTTACTTAAAAATACTGAAAAGCTAAGCCCGAGTATTGGGACACAAAACCTGTGGATTTTTACATAGATTGAACGACTTAAATTTTTTAAAAGTAAGGTTAAAATTAAAAAGAATATATATATATTATCAAGAATTGGTGTTTCTTCAACTATGCACTTATTCAATTGCGAACAATATTTTAAATGAGATAAGCATTGTAAAATTATTATGTCAGTAACATTTTTTCTATGTTTTAAATGTGAATTAAACGATTATATAAAATTTTTGGAGTGTATATGTGTTTGAGTGTAATAGTTGATTTCCAATTTCTTTCATAGATGATTCCGTTATATTGTGCGTAAATATATGTTCAGTGTATGTCATTGTTAAAAAAAAAAACAATAATTTTTGTTGTTTTTTTTTTTAAGTGTAATGTAAAATGGAAATGTAATATTTTGTAAATAATTCCCACATCTTTCAATGTTTGTAATAGTTGTAATTATGAATCATGTAAAAAAACCATACTTCAACTTTTCTCAACTTTCAGGAAAAATCGTTCTCGGATGAAATTCAGTATTTTAGAATAATTTTTATTCTATTATTTCATTTAAAATAGTTTTCTTTTTATCCGGCGAAAAAACACTATTATATTAAAACACTGCATAGCAAAAGTTTTTTACATGAATCTTCTTAATATTATTAGAATTTCTATCGATAATAATTTAAATTTAATAACAACCTGTAAATCTTAAAAGATATACATATTTTTTATTATTTAAAAAAATATTTTTTTTATCTTATGAAATATGTTATAATATAAATAATTTCTTCATATAATTTGGGACGATGTTTCTAATGTTATGATAGAAAAAATTTTATATTAAAGGAATAACTAAATTTACGAAATTTTTAGATGTTTACTTAGGAAAGCAAAATTTGTAATAATTAATATCATGGATCGTCTACTGTTGAAAATATTCCACTTTTTATTATAACAGCATATTTGTCGCTAAGCGTAGAAAACTGATTTTTCTTGAGAGGCTTGAAAAGGTTAAGTACCGTTGTGAAAAATAAGCAAACAAAAAATAAAGCAGTTAGTACCGGAAATCCATTCTTGCCGGGAGGGCCTGTTGAACCCTGGAAAATAAATAATAATAATTGAAATAATAACATAATAAGTGTATTTTAGTAGGTTTGTTAAGAAGTGCAAAAAAAAGATTTTTAAATTAGTAGAGTTATTAAAAAAACATTCAGAAAATCGTATAAATTTCATCTATACGATTATATAAATTAATTATAAACCAATATTTAAAATATACAAAAAATAAAAAAGATAAATGTTTCAGTTTCATGGTCTCTGTTCGATTAAAAAAATAATTAAAATTATTCAATTTACTTAAATAGTTTCTAATACTTATATTACTAAATATAATTACTTTTTAAATGAATAACTTAATATAAATCTAAAAGAAAAAAAGTTAAAAAATTATTCGCGAACTTATTATATATTAAAATATTTTACCATGAAAACATCAAAAATAAATTATTTTCGAGATACATCATTAAGAAAATTACACATATTTTTTTAAATAAAAATACCTTTTATAGTAGTTGTTGAATTTAGTAAAATGATCTTGATGAAAGTAATGTTTTGTTTATTAAAATAATATTAATTTGAGTTCAAAATAATGTATTAGGCTTTGACTTTATTACAAATATTCTAAGCCAAATTTAGCAGAAATATAAATATGTTTTAAAACGTATCTAGTTAAAATAATTGCAATTTTTAAATAAGTTGTAATAAAATAGAAAAAAGTCTAACATAACAATCAATAATAACACGTAAAAAAAGTTTTTGCTTAGTGAAATTTAAACAATGTCACGAAGAAAATAGTTTAAATTCTAGAAGTATTATGATCGTGTTCATGTTTTCAGGTTCATACATAGCACGCTTAAAATGTACTTAATAAAACAGAGTATTAAGTACACTTTAAGCGTGCTACGCATGAACCTGAACACATTTGTAAGTGATGATAATATATTTATATAAAGAGGAAAACTTTCAAAGACTTTGAAATAAAATTCGAATTTGCTAAAAGCAGTTTATCTTTAAAATAAAATCGAAAACAAAACACATTAGCGACAAGAAAAAAGTTTTTTTTACTTACTACACTAAATACAAATAGGAAAAGTTTAATTATTCTTACAGACGTTCCAGGATCCCCTGCGTCTCCCTTTTTACCCTTCTTCCCTCTTTTTCCAGCTGGGCCTGGAGGTCCTGAAAAGAAAATGAAACTGTTTTATAAATCGATTATTTGAGATGGATAATTTACTGTCCCGATTGGGAGAGTTGAACAGTTTTTAATTTTCGTAACACAATCAAAAATTTAAGTTCCGTTTAAAGATGGAAAATTATTTGTTTTTCACCGTTTTGTTGTATGCCTTAAATATTGGTTTTTAAGGCTTCTTATAATCTCCAAAGGAATATTTTTTTACAGCACAAATATCATCTGGTGTAAATTGTTATGTTCATATGATATACAATAAGTATGTTAAATTGTAAATTAATTGAAATCGTTTTTATTCTACCGAACTTTAAAATCTAACGAAAGAATAGAGGTGCTTTTTAAAGTGTCTGAAAACCTTTCACAGTAAGAAATAAAAACGTAATTAAATTTGAATTGTTGAAACTTTATAAAATTCCAAATGTTTGGTCATTAACAATCCGGGATTCGCCTATCGAAATCTTCAGGCATTTAATCACATGGATTTAACAGAACTGACATCCGTGTCGTTAGTGAGAAAACATGTGGAATCGTACAAAGTTTTAACAATTCATATTAGTCGTTTTCTGTTTTCATTCAGGAATCCGGTGTTGCGGTCAATAAAGTTTAATAATCATTTTTACCCAATACAATCGACTTCACTCGAATTTACCGAAAAAATCGCATAAAAAACCTTACATTCGTATAATTTAAAAAATTA
Source organism: Himalopsyche japonica (assembly GCA_028555115.1). Lineage (NCBI taxonomy): Eukaryota > Metazoa > Arthropoda > Insecta > Trichoptera > Rhyacophilidae > Himalopsyche > Himalopsyche japonica. The sequence continues at coordinate 98,267 of JAHFWJ010000450.1, read as the reverse complement.
GTTCCAAAAATCAAAATATTGCGTAAAAACTATGTAAAATAAAAATATTTTTCGCATTCGAGCCAATTTCTTTTACGAGCGAATTACACAAAAAAGCAACGGTGCTGTCCTAAAAATCGTGTTTAATCGAAACAACAAATAATTTTCCAATAAAAAATGTTACAATATTAAAAAAGCTAAATTTTTATTCATGTCTGTTTAAAATAAATTGATTTCATTGTAAATATTGATAAATAGTGATATTTTTTTTTATGAATGAACCTTCTTCAGATTTAAGACTCTTTTTTTGTTTGGGGTAGATTTACGTGAGCTTTTTATAAATATTACAAGTATCGTAAATTTTAATTAATATTGTTTATGTTTTGAAGTTGCAATTATAATAGAATGTTTTATTGAGAGCTTTTCATAAAACATATCCTCAGAACGCCTGGAAAGCAGATAATAAAATCTCACGAATAATGTTAGTTTCTTTAGGGAAGTATTTATTTACGTTTTGAAAAATCGTGAATCTTCTCAAGTATTTATAGAGCTTTTCATTAGAAAATAACATGTACTCTTGAAGTATGCCAAGTCAAGAAATCGATCCACCCTCTAGTTTACTTCAGCATCATTGAAATCGATGAGGTGATTACCTAATAAGTCTTTACATAAAAGAGGAGAGTAGGTGTTATAAATGTGCGACAAAAATAGTTCTCGACGGTATTAGCTCCCCTAACCTCAGGGGAAACATAAGGGCAATCTTGTATGAAGTATTAGCAAGTTTGCTACTAACTTGGAATACTAATTTCCCCCTTTTATCTTACCAAACAGAATATTTTTGCCTCGAGAATACTGTGCAATTTTCAAGCGTTTGTAATTTTTTCCAATGAAAATCAAAAAAAATATCAACGTAGGAAGCAAAACAAGTAATATAAATTTCTTCACCCATCCGTATAACACATTCTCACATGAATTGTTAAATGCTTTTTCGAAGAGAATAGTGTAAGGTTTCATACATTTGAATATAGAATTAAACGAACAAAATGAACTAAAATATTGATTGAATTGGCATTCACTTGGTAGAACTTCATTATAATACGGTGAAAAAAATAGCAACGTATTTTAGTTCTACGATTTTTTTTTAAATATAGTTGATAGCTATTTCGGCTCACGCCATCGTCAGAACTATGCTTAAGCGAAAATTTGCTTATCTATATATAGTTGTGTAGAAAAGGTACACAATACATTTTCTCTCCTGTTTTAACGGCCTAGCTTGTTTCTTTCTCGCAACAAAACAAAAAATTTCAAAAATTGTAAATGAAACTAAAAAGGCGGCTATCACAATAAGTTTACATGTGGCACGGGAATGGTCTATTGCGGAAGCAAATCGGAAGCGGAGAAGATTTATTAATGGAGAAGACAATATATTAGTTTGTTCGTTAAGAATCCTTTGTGATAGTTGATGTCTATTGATTTCCAGCTGTTCCAAAGCCGTCAAACTGCGACCCTTACTACAAAGATACAAGCACTTAGGCGCTGAGTTTGAATTTATATTATGTGATTCCTTTATAAAGTGAACTAAAATACATTGCTATTTTTTCACCGTGTTATAATGGAGTTCTACCAAGCGAATGGCAATTCAATCTATAAACGAAACGAGCTTTTAACCTAAGAATAAGACAAGTCTATAATATTTTTTGCTTCGATTCTGTGCGAAAGTCTCTCGTGGAATATTTGTTTAATTCTACTTGTTTTTTTACTGATAACCCAGGTTTCGTCTGTCAGCATCTTCAAGAATTGGACCACTAAGATGCAATACAATTGACATACAATAAATAGTTTGCATCGATAATATGCAATATTGAAAAAACCTTTCATCAAAAATTATTAACGGTATGAATTGTTTATATAGCAAATCATATAAAAAATGAGTTTCATTGTAATACAATTGATTGCTATGAAAGTTGTTTCAAATACATATAAGGATATTGATTGAATTGGCATTCACTTGGTAGAACTCCATTATATACCACACGGTGGAAAAATAGCAATGTATTTTAGTTCTACAAAATTATTTTTAAAAAATATAGTTGATAGCTATTTCGGCTCACGCCATTGTCAGAACTATGCTTAAACTAACATTTGCTTATATATATATAGCTGTATAGAAAAGGTACATAATACATTTTCTCTCCTGTTTTAATGGCGTAGCTTGTTACTTTCTCACAATAAAACTAAATTTTCAAAAATTGTAAATGAAACAAAAGCTATGACAATTAGTTTACATGTGGGACGGAAGTGGTCATTACGGAAGCAAATCAGACCACACCCCAGGAATAGGTTGGACTAATGGGGACGCTATTATATTAGTTTGTTCGTTAAGAATCCTTTGTGATAATTGATTTCCAGCTGTTCCAAAGCCGTCATTTTGCGACCCTTACTACAAAGATGCAAACATTTAGACGCTGAGTTTGAATTTATATTATGTGATTCCTTAATAACGTGATTAGCGAATTGTGAATCTGTTTTTTTTACTGTTGAATGAACTTACATATGATCTTACATTTTTTTCACCGTGACATATTAGGATCCTTGCCTTATGGTCTGTGTTTTTTCTTTTATAATTAATTTCATTCAGTCGATATCATAAATTATTTCTACCTTACGTTTGTAACTTAGTATTTTCTTTGTCTCATTAGCCATGCAGGTAAACTACGTAGCCAGTTCATAACAGACTCATGAGGGCCTAGCGAAAAGGGGAATCCAAATTTTTACAAACTCAATATAACAAAGTAGTAATTTTGTAGGATTATTGTACTAAAATACCAAAGTGCTTATTTCATCTAATATTTTTTTAAATAAATAAATTAGGGATGTTGTTCTAGCGTTAAGTTTGCATAAGGGCTTGGGAAACAGGTTGTTGCATTCGGGTTGTTTTCGGGCAATATTTTAGATTTTACGAAAATAAAACGAATAATTTTGAATGTCAATAATTACTAAAATGATTTTTTTCTTAAAAAAGGTCAAAAAATTACAAAACAAAATAGTTTTTGATTGTTTGATTCCATAATGTAAACGTAAGTAAGGATTTTTAGTTGCTACAATATCTTTATTGATTGCATTCACATGGTAGAACTCAATTGTAATAGGCTGAAAAAATAGCAATGTTTTTTAGTTCAATAGAGACCGTAACAAAACTGTCATACATATGGATGTACAACTAAAACATTTAATATTTTTCGCCTTGTACTACAACAACTTTGAGGCTTTTGCCAAAAGCTTGTCACGGACCATTGGTAACATTGTTCATTCAGTTGGACCTCCAAATGTTTCCTCACTGACCTTCCTTGAAATCTATTTTCAAGAAAATAAAATCAGCTTCTAGGGATTAAAAAGACCGCTTTAGGAATCATTCATCTATGGGGAAACTTAAAAAAAAAAACTAAACGTCACAAATAACACAAACCATCAAATGTAAGAGGTGCATTACCTTTTTGTTTTGGGTTGACAAAATATTGCTATGTAGTATACAAGTACTTCTATTCAACACGTACATGAGATTAAGCAACGGTACGCTCAAGATCGAGTCAAAAATTTATTCCGGAAAAAACAAAACCTTCGAAGTTCTCCAACTTTCGTGAGGTTCCTCAAGAAGTTGAGACATTCATAGCCAAGCGACCGGATTAATTATGACCAAAAAGGAATGCGAATTAAGACAGGGTCTGAGGGAGGGTGGAATTCTGCGGTCTGTAATAAACTCGAAGAGGGTAGGTAGTTAGAGGGGTGTGAAGACTGTTAAGTTTTCACTGAAAACCAAAATATATAGCTTCGATGTCTAGTACTATATCTATTCTTGTGAGAGTGTATTTACTTTCGTAGTTTATTAGCAAATATCGATACGGTAAATACTTGGATAAAAATAGTAATTTAATAAAGTTACTTTGTTGAATACACTCTAATTTAGGCTTTTATGTGAAATCATAGCATCAAGCAAGTATTGAACGGTTTTCTGTATTATAAAAAATATATTGATTAGCGTCTCAATTTTTCAGTAGAACTGTATTGTAGTTGATTATAAATAGTAAAGTATTTAAATTCAACAAAAACTATATATATATAACATAATATAATTGATAGCTGTTTTGAAACCACTTCACTGCCAGAAACAAAGAAATATATTTCACCTCAGAACGGTAGCAATTATTTTTTTATTTGGTGATCTTATGGCAATTAGTGGAAGATAAGCCCGCTTCGAACATACGGGAAAAATAAATAATGCCAACCGATTTTTATTTTCAATGCTAGGAATTATGATACAATGATTGCTTGCCATGGTAAAAAAAATTTGCAGCTTTGTGATATAGTTAGTCTGAATACGTTTCAAAAGTTTTTATTATTAAGAATATATACAGTTTCAAAACAGATGAAGAAAAATATTTCATTACTTATTTCAATATCATGGCTTTTATTTTGAACCAAATTTTTTATATGGTGCCTCGTTACGTTTTTGGTTATTCAAGGAAAATAAAAAAAATCTCATCAATAATACATTAATATGTAAGATTAATTTTACATGTTTTATCTTACACGACCTGTTTTCGTCTTTCAACATCTTCAGGCATTATATCATTGACTGACAAAGTTTCAAAATCTAACTTCCATAAGTTAACATCGTTAACCAAGAATACTTGTTGAAAATATACTGATTATATCTAACAAAGTGTGGTATAATTGTAGTAGTTTAAGTAAGGGTGACGAAGTAATGTTGTTTGGTCATTAAAGAGCTTAATATAGTGTGTATTTAATATACTGTGCGTCTCTTCTAAAACAGTACGTAAATTAAACTTAAATAAGTTTGTGTATACGTAGTTGTAACGTTTACCTCAGCAATCAACAATCTAACAAATATTTTATAAAGCTAGGATAATTTGTTATTTATCTTATGATTTGATAAAAAATACGTAAATAGGTCTCAGTAAATATTTTCCATTTCTTTTCGAGGATTTTTTTAAAAGTTATTTTCTGCCCACTGTTAATTTATTGTCATCGTGCACTATATTGCCACCTCCTTTTTTGAGTCGTATGGGTGATCATGACAAACACTTATGCTTTCGAAAAGCTATGATAATTGTTTATCATTGTTCCACTAGAAACTAATTAAACGCCAATTTAATCATAAATTATACTGTTGTGATTACATCATTTGGTGTGAGTTTGATACGATAACAAACATTGGTAATATTTTACATTGTAAAATCGACCTAAATAAACGATATAAATTTGAATAAAGTATTATTGTCTCAAACTGTTTTCACATAAAATACCCAAACAAAACAATAGCTTTGTTCCGCTTTTAAAAATGACTCGCGTTGCAAATTCCACAACTTGCAATATTAATTAGTTACAAGGAAGTTAATTAAAAGCATCTCTAAGGAACAAACGTGCGAAGTAATTTGTATAGGAAATGAGAGAATATTGTTGCTTGACTATACAATACTCTTTAATGGAAGTATCATGGAAAATGACCACCCCAGTTGGTATGATAGAACATTTAATAGGGAGATAATATGTTTTTTGATTTGTAAGAATGAAATATTAAATGAATTAAGTAAATGGAAAATCAATCAAAGAACATATATTCCAATGGCAAAAATACTATAGTTTCTATAACATGTTGTCATAACGTTGATTTTATTTCCTCAGTGGAATGAAGAACTATGGAAAATGATATTTCTTTTAATTTACATAAAACTGTGAATGAATTGTGGAATATTAACGCCTTGTAATATAGAGCTTATATTTTTTTTACTGGGAAATCCTTTTTTTATACAACCGATGTAAACTGTTTACCGAGCATCAGTTATATTGCATTCGTGTGATATAATGAATAGAAGGTAGTACAGGGGCGTAAGTGACAGTTTCAAAATAAAAACACTATCGACAATTCAAATTTGACACATAGTAAATTATGCAGGAGAGCTTTTTTTAAGCAGAGATTTAACCCTCATGTAACTCTATTACAGGAATACTCCGGTTAAGTGGTGAGATTAAATTGATTTATTTTAACTGTCATCAAACCGTTTTTACATTTTTTTGTAAACAAAAAATATTTATTTTGTTTTTTATTTAAAATTAATTTATCTCCATTTTTGTCTGAATTGGATATGATCTAGTATTTTAGTAAAGCTTGTAACAGAGTTAATACCGTATTAAACAAATGATTGTGTTTTCTTAAAACTGTTTTATTGCAGTGCAATTTTTATCCACACGATCTCTTTTAATGTGTACGTGTATAGACACTAAAGGCATAAAAAAGAATTAAAGTCAACACTAAGCTCTATCTATTTTATGACACAGCTAATAGATAAAATGCAGATCATGTTGATGTTATAAAGAAAATAAAAGTAAGGCAATTCTGAGCTGTATTATTAATGGAGCATGCAAGTTTGATAAGCGGTGCAAATGAATTTAAAACGAGACCAATAAAACCAGCTATCTCCCGACGTCGTCCGTGACTGTTTTGTTTACAGCTGTGAAATACAAATTTAATATAAAAACATTGATTTAAAAAAAATGTTCGGTTTTGCTATCGGTTGGGTAAAGTAAATTATCTATTGAAATTTATTTATAGGTATTATATAATATAAATCGACATAAGAAAGGGAAAAAAACCACAGGAGGTACAAGGACATTTTTTATGAATTTGAGCTGGAATAGAAATATTACATAAAAACAATCCTAAAGTATGTAATAGATTATATTCTGGTGATTTATTTTCACGGTGTTATAATGGAGTTTTACCAAGTAAAAGCCAGTTCAATCAACAAATTAAGTGACTTATGTTTTAGAAAAACTAATAATGTGTTGTAGGTCCTTTTCTCTGGTTGCAAATTTGAAATGCCTACGTTTTTTAAATTTAATTGAAATTAAACAAAACTTTGGCATTTGCGACATTTAATTATTTTGATAAGACATGTGATAAGCTGCACGTATTGTGATTGTCAAAAACAATTTTGATAATTTTGAAAAAAAACGACTTTTTTGAGAGGTACGTCCTTTTGCATTTCTTAAGTCGATATATATTACACCCAGTCCTTTTTTACGCGATAAATTGGTTCCAGAAAACGGCGCGTAAAAAAATCGCAACTTTCATATAATTTGATAAATTGGTTCCAAAAATTAAAATATCGTGTGAAAAAGTATCAGAAACGTATGAAAAACCAAAATTTGCTATTTAAAATTCGTGCAAAAAAATATACATATATATTTTATGGCTTTATTGCTTATAAAAATATAATGAGACTATAACAATATAATTTTTTCACTTATATGAATTAAGTTTTAAATATACACAATTTTTTTTATTTAAAAAAAATAATGAAACATACATGCCTAGCATCATATATAAATTTCTTCTTTAAAAGAAATTTGGGGAAAAAATCGCGTAAAAATGAGTGAAGCGCGTAAAAAAATTTAACGGTGCCGTCCAAAAAAATCGCGTATAATCGAATTCGCGTAAAAAAAAATCGCGTAAAAAAAGGACTAGGTGTATATGTATTTGTAAAAGCATCCGCAATGCATTCTTAAGTAGTAAAACAAAATGTTTATAAGTATTTCCACCATTTTAAATTATTAAGATCACCAACCGGTTCCGCTTATCATGTGCATTGTCATCTAATACAATATAATTTTAGTCAATCTATATAAAATTTTGAGTTTATTGCTACCAGGTTATACACAAAAGATAGTTCAAGAGATGCTACGATAATTTATCGGTAACCAAACGTAACAAAATTTGACTATAATTTGAATACAATATATTGAAATGAACTAAAACAAAAACGTAATATAATTTGTCAGGTATATCACACAGATGCGAAATTTTAGTATTTGCTTAATCATGATTTGAACTACCTAATTGAAAAAATTGGATTTGAAAATAATTAAATTTGTATACGTACACAGTTCAGTGATACAAACGAGATTTTGACAAAATATAAATAAAAAAAGGGAAAAAAAAAACGGGAGCCTAATTGAAATTAGGTTCAGGAAATTTTAATTGAATTTGAATGATTTGTAAACTCGTTCCCAATCAGTCATTCAGGTTTGTTAATTCGCGTGAAATAATTCTGGATAACAAATGTGCTTATATAAATAATTTTGTACGTGAAATAATTCCAACAGCGTTTAATAAAAAAACCTACGGTTTAACCAAGTGTTGCTATGTATAATATAACAGGTAACTATAATCGTGAGTGTCTTAGGTGTCAACAATTCATAAGCTTGGAGTGTATTGAGGATTCTTAAAAAAATAATTTATCATTACCTTAATGTTTTTTTTTTGTTATTCAAAAATAAAAGATTACAGTTTATTTCTTATGTTCCCTAGATATAAAAGAATACAGTGAAAAGAAGACTTACAGTACGATTGAAATAGTTTAATTGAATAACTTAGAAAACCTATTTGTCTATTACGATATAACAAAATTAATTCAAGCTGGTGATGATTTTGAAATATAAAAATTATATTTTACTAGAGAATTTTTTTTTATTAACATGTTGAATGCCGGTTTATCCAATTTGAATTTTGACTAGGCAAGTTGGTTGAGAGACTTATTTGCACTCGTAGACACAGCCACTAGGAGGTTAATTAACTGGACTGTCATGAAATGAATGCCAAGCGAGTAGAGCTGTTTGCTGTGGTCCGATCTCATACCAGACCAATAGGTTTCGCTAAATTGATCATAGAGGTTTATTTTTTCGACAAGTTTTTTTTTTACCAAAGATATTCGACCTATTTATATATTCTCAACTACACAAGGCTTAAGTTTAAAATTAATGTTATTCGTAGAAAAAGATTATTAATTCTACTCAAGTCAGATTTGAAGTTATCTTGAAACCAAAAACTAAGACTTGTTTCATAAATGTCATATAAGTGCAACAATGTTCCTCATTCCTTTTGGAGCGATCGAATTTTATTGTTATTTTTGTGAGTAACTGCAGCACGTATAGTAAAAAAACTAAAAAAGAATTAAAAAAGAAAGAAGAAAAAAAACGTTTGGTGAAAGTCACTCACAAAGAAATAATAAACTAATCCAATGAAATAACAATGGATTTAATAGCGCTGTAAATAAATTCGACACTTATCTTATAATTCCACGGTTGGATGAGAAACAGGCCGTCTGGAGTTTAAATGCAGCGAATAATAACCAATAAAGGGGTTTATTAGTGGCTGTAAAACGGAACGACCCACGCTTTTCTATACAATAGATACACAAACTAAATAAAGCTATTATTTTAATTTCTTCATCGAGTATTCAAAATCTTTCTATGATTGCTTGTACAACAAGAATAATTGATTATTTAAACAACCCACAGAGAACATGTTGTTAGTTAATGGCACACGTGCCGATAGCTTTGTGGTCTAGTGGTAAGATCAGTCTGATTCTGATGATACGATCCATCCGTATTTATTTTTCGATCTTGAAATTGAAAAATTGAATAATTTGTTTCATCAAGAGATTTTAGAAATAAATAGAGGTAAATTATTAAATTCAAGTTATATTCTTAACGACCGACTTAATCTTCCTAATTTCCCCTTGTTTTCCTCGAAAACCTCATATATTAAATTTCTATATTAAGTCAACTGATGTTTAATTTATGATATCGACTTAAGGTGCTTGATGTTATTTCAATATCAAATTTGAATTATACAACTTTGTACGATTCTATAAACGATTAACATGTGGAATCGTACAAAGTTGTAACAATTCGAATTCGATGTTTAATTGTTATCGTTACCTGCCAACTTGAAATAAGTAGGTGTTTCTAAGTCTAAAATTACCCAATTGCATTTTAATGATAGCTGATTATTATTTGTTGTAGAATTCTTGCATGAAAGACACATTAACAGTATTTAGAATTAATAAAATTATTACAGGCAGTTGAGTATTGTTATTATTAGATCAAAATTATTGAAATTTATTTCGGTCCTTTTGTCCTGTCTTTATTTGGATCCTAGCCTAATGATGTGTGTTTTTCCTTTGTCATTAGCTTCATCGGTATATAATCGATGCTAAGTGTTTATTGTGTGTAAGTTCTGTTGCATCCGTGTGATACAATGCCTGACTTTCACCGTGTTTGAAAATCGATATTCTATAATACAGTTGATTTAGTATTCGAAGATAGTAATTTTCTGCAAGTGACGTTCATTACAAAATTATGTGAAAGAATACCCATTTTCGTTGAGTTGATAGCTAGGCATATTTTGAACGATATTCAGAACAGGCATTGAGGATTTAGTGTTTAGTTTACGATAGTGTCTTACCAAAACAGACTATTTGCCGTGCTGCAAAATTTCAAGAAAGGTCCCTAAAGTGCCAAACAAACTGTTTTCCTGCGCCTAATATTAACTGATTGATCGTGATAATGAAGCTTAGAATATTTTAAAACTAATATTTCAATAAATGCCCCAATGTAATATTTTTTAACTCAATTGTCAAGACCACAAAACATTGTCTTCTTTACACTAAAATTTTTTGCAATAGCGTATTGTTGAAAGATTAATTTCGTACAAATATGTATTGAATTTGAATTGTTGAAACTCCGTACGCATCCATATGTTTTTTTAACTAATGAACCGGGATTCTCCTTTTGGCATCTTCAGGCATTCTATCATATGCAACAGAAGTGATTAATTTCAAGAACGGTTAGTTCTGTTACATCAGTTTCAATCGTAGAGTCTCACTAATTTAAATTTGAAATGGTAATCCATCAAGCATCTTCAGTCGATAACATAAATATGCATTGGTGTATGAGGATTTTAGTTGGTTAATTTTATTTAATAGATCGTTTATACGCTATAGAAGGCAACCTTAAATTGAAATGCTAGATAAATTTATAACTGAAGACTTAAATTAAAGTTTTATTTTTAATATTTTCGATTTTTTGGAAAGTAGATGTGAACGTGTTTTAAGTTTTTATTTTTTACATTTCTTTTTTTGTTACTTACTTTTATGTTTGAATTTGTTTAATTTTAATTTGCTTAAAAAAATCAATTTACACAAGACAAATTTGGTATATTAAAAATTATATTATTACAAGAACTGACCAAATAGCCTAATTTTAAATTGCAACACGATTTATTGTGAAAAAGGGCGGCTCGTAATTTATACTACACATAAATATAGTAAACAATGGTTCCTAATTGTAAATTCTTAAATATTTAATGGATATATTATATCATCTTACTGTAGGAATATTATGTATGGTAAATGCTAAGTACGATTATACTCATGCTGTATCACGTTTGAAATATTATTTAACAGCGAGTAATAAAATGTTCTTTAATTGTTCTTTGAAAAAACAAAGCAAAAGAGCAGGCTTTTGAAAAATGATGGCCATTAAAACAATATATAAAAATGTTTTTAATCACTGTCCAAGATACACTACACAGGATTTATTATTTGTAGAGTGTACATATATCAGCGATACTCAACTTTATTCATATATATATTTTTTTTACAAAAATATTGCTATTTTAAAAATACATTTTTTCCTTCGCTCTCGTTATAAATAACAGGGATTTTTTAAAGTTTAATGTTAAATCTATTTGATAATTTAGGAAGTAATTTTAACTGGTTTTTTAGTATGTATCGCTCTAGGGCAAAATATGTGACTATTTTCAACAGTGGACAAATTCAGGAAAGATAATTTTCAAACCTACTCAAATCAAAATGTTACAAACGAAATTAGCCAAATCGGACTTTAAAATGTTGTATGTATTACTAGACACAACTTTTGCATTTTGACACATTATTTTAAGCGATTTAGTAGCATGAGAACATATTTTAAGAAGTTTGTAAATAAATAAATACAAACTTTTAAGAAAAAAATGGCACATTTCCTAAGATTGTCAAAAAGTGGATTTTATTAAATTATATTTGAAAACTATCCCTAGAAATTATTTTTCCTGTTCTCTTTATAAATTCAATGCATTCTTCACTTAAATTATACTTTTTTAAAATTTTTGTTATAACATTGAGAATATCAATTGATTGCTAATTTTTAATCAACATTAAAAAATGAAAATATTATTTAATTTAGTGTATTTTAATACTGTGAGATAATGTATGTTACTGCTTCCTTTCTTGAATTGATGGTCAGCACAATACAAGTATACATAGTAAACTATACTTTTGTATTTAAAAAGAAAATTCAAAATATATTTTGAAAAAAAATTACAAAACTTATGTTCATTAATCGGTATAAGTCAATAATGTTATGTATTACTCTAATATCTGTGAATGTTTGCCAGAATATATTATATATAGATTAAATGTGACTATATATATATATTTGTGCTAGGTTTTTAATAACTCTTTTTAAGTAAAAATAATATGATAAGCTTTCATAATATACAATAAAATAGTTGCACAGTAAAAATATATATTGTAATGTACGTGCATGCACATATAAATCTAAAAGACGTTTTGAAAAATCGTGAAGTTTACTTTGAGTTAATGCTCACGTTATGTTTGATCCAAAACGCCCACAGTCGTAATGAAAAAAAGAAAAAAAACTGAATTTCTCCCGAAGAGACTGATGACTGTCATTAAGGCACTATTAAGGCACTTGCTCTCTAATAAAAGCTCCCCGTGCAGCCTCCGAAGCTCGAGTTATTCAATGAAATGTATGGGAAATGGGTGTGCTTTAAAGTAACGAAATATTCCAAGGCCTCCGCTTCCACGGTGATGATATGGAATTTTGGAAAAACGCTTTCTGCACGATCCGAGGAAATTGCTTCATCAATTTGACTAACTGTTTTTCTTACGCGGAAATAATTTTATCGTGGGAAAGAGTTTGGCATTCGGAGCATTTTCGATTTCAAGGCTTACGTCTTTTACGATCGCAATATTATTATATTTCGATTTTGTGTTTTGTAGTACAATCTTTTGACATCGCTTAAAAGCTTCGGAGAAAGCAATTACGCTGGAAAAAATAATAAGAATAACCCACCAGTATTAGCAGTATAGCATTTATATCAACGGTAAATAAAAAAATACTATACAATATGATTTTTGTGATATAAATTTGATGGAGCATTAAGATCTATGACGCGTCAGCATCAGATTTCTTCAAATCACGTTCATCTCTTATGCATAAACTCATTTTTGTGTCGTTATTGACAAACGAAAATCGCTGCAGAGCTGAGCAATCCAAAATGAATCCGGTTCACGTGGACACCACACGCATTATAATAATATTTATCTCCTCACATACTACAAATAGTTACACGCATACATATACAATAAGGAAAGATATTTTCAGGTGCTGAGGTTGATACAATATGATTAATGAAGTGCAAATTGATTCTTAACTGTTTTAGACACTTTAAATGAAGTTATTTAATGTAGGTGCCCTTTATTAACCGCAATAATACAAAGTGATCAACCTATAAAATGTACGATATTTTCATGATTAAATTGGTATTCACTTGGTAGAACTCCATTATAACACGGTGAAAAAATAGCAATGTATTTTAGTTCTACAAAATTATTTTTAACAAATATAGTTGATAGCTATTTCGGCTCACGCCATCGTCAGAACTATGCTTATACTAACATTTGCTTATCTATATATAGCTGTGCAGAAAAGGCACACAACATCCTCTCTCCTGTTCCAACGGCCTAGCTTGTTACTTTAACACAATGACACTAAATTTTCAAAATTCTAAATGAAACAATATGTGTCTACGACAATAAGATTATATGTGGGACGGAAGTGGTCCTTATGGAAGCAAATCAGACCACCCCTTTGTACAACGGCTGGACAAGTGGCGATACTATTATGTTAGTTTGTTCGTTAAGAATCCTTTGTGATAATTGGTGTCTATTGATTTCCAGCTGTTCCAAAGCCGTCATTCTCCGACCTTTACTACGAAGATGCGAACATTTAGGGGCTGAGTTTGAATTTATATTATGTGATTTATTAATAACGTGAATAGCGAATTGTGAATCTGTTTTTTCGCTAATCACGTTATTAATGAATAGTATCGCCACTTGTCCAGCCGTTGTACAAAGAGGTGGTCTGATTTGCTTCCATAAGGACCACTTCCGTCCCACATATAATCTTATTGTCATAGACACCTATTGTTTCATTTAGAATTTTGAAAATTTAGTGTCATTGTGTTAAAGTAACAAGCTAGGCCGTTGGAACAGGAGAGAGGATGTGTTGTGTGCCTTTTCTGCACAGCTATATATAGATAAGCAAATGTTAGTTTAAGCATAGTTCTGACGATGGCGTGAGCCGAAATAGCTATCAACTATATTTGTTAAAAATAATTTTGTAGAACTAAAATACATTGCTATTTTTTCACCGTGTTACGATATTTTCAATAATAAAAAATGTTATTTATACAAAAGATATGAATTATTCAAAAAGAAAAAATATCATTATTAAGATAAAATCATATAAAAATTTATTCAAGTTAAAAGTCAAATATTATCGCCATTTTAATATGAAATTTGGAAGTATGTATATTCGAATTGAAAAAAATGGAGATCATTTTAAAATTAATCCGAATTATTCTTGCTTCCACGAAGATTAGATTAATTAAATTTATTCGATGAAACACGTTTCGGCCCAAATAACATTTGGAAATTGACTTCGGATTGAAAAAGCATTTTTTTCTATAATAATGCAGAATAATATGACTCAGTAAAAATTACGTTAGTATTAATATTCACGTGTATTCTATTAATTATATCGATCGATCATAGAAAATAAAATAGATTTTTTTATGATGTTAATTTAAGCTACTTAATGGAATTTCAATACGAAATTTAAGTAGTTAAAACTTTGTACGATTCTACATATTTCCACGATTGTCACTAACGAACTGAAAGACAGCTCTGTTTCATTATTATTAATGCCTGAAGGTGCCAAAAGCCAAAACCCGGTACGTAAGTGAAAAAATATGTGGAATCCTATAAAGTAAATTTTTCGAATTCACATATTATTATCGTTTCAAAATTAAATAATAAGGAGTTTTTTTTATCAACTACATGACGTTTGAGTTGTAAATTACCAACGGAAGGTTGACTCTACTTTAAAGCAATTTAGTTTTAAAATATGTTTTTGTCAGCGGCATAAACAATTAACGAAATGCGAAATCTTGGCTCGTAAGTGTCAAATTATGTAGAATTGTATCGAACTTTGAATTTTTAAGAAATAATATAATTTTATTGATCGAGTTGGCATTTACTTGGTAGAACTCCATGTATTTTAGATCTACAAAATTTAATGCATGTAATTGATATCTATTTCAGGATAATTCTGATGAGAGCATAACTGAAATTGGTATCAATTACATACCTAATAAGTTTTGTAGAACTAAAATACATTACTATTTTTTCACCGTGTGGTTTGATTTTGCTTATTTTTGGCGTAAAAATCATTTAACGGAAATAGTTATTCAGAATAGAGATTCGTCAAGAGTATTAATTGTAAACAAACTTGGCAAACACTCAGAAATGGTATACAGACAAGAATGATATATTTATTGCAATTTTTAAATAATTCCAGTGCTCGAAGTGTTAAAGATTATAATAAATATCTTTTGCTTTCCAGAGATGGACGATAATTAATTTGAAATATTTTGCACGCTATGCTTTAATTTATGTGAAATTAATTACAAGCATTAGCAAGTTGATTGGGTTTTTTATGTGTTGCGGCGATGTAATGAATTGTGTGTTCCAGAAAAAAATATTAAATTTGTTTTAAGCGTGTGTATGTGTATTCTGTGTGGAATGATAAATATGACAGTATTTATTTAATAACAGAAGGCTTGTCACCAAAAAAATTTTAATGTGCCCATATTATGTAAGTGAATGCTTTGAAAACCTTGTCAAGTTGATTTTTTCATACATTTCCCATCCGCATATCTATAATTTTTTTCCCGGTGGGGAAACATGAACATAATCGAAGTATTATGATATTAAAACACAGTTACATTATGTCAATTTATGATATCTATTGAAGGTGATTGTTGGAATTTAAGTATCAAATTTGAATTGTTGCAACTTGGCCATTCATTTGTCAGTTCTATTGCACCCGAGTGAAAGAATGCCTGAAGATGCCGAAAGTAGAAACTCGGGTTGTTAGTGACAAAACATGTAGATTCGTACAAAGCTTTACTACTCAAATTTGATATTGAAATTTCATCGAACGCCATCAGCCAGATAGTAGATCAACTATATTTTTTAAATAATTTTGTAGAACAAAAATACATTGCTATTTTTTCACCGTGCAATCAGTCAATATCATAAAAAATTGCTAGATATTTTCTATTACCGATCGATATGATTTATTGAATACATATTAATGACATTTTTTAGTGATGAAACATGTGGAGTCATATAAAAAAAACAAAAGTTCAGATTTATTACTAAAGAGCTTAGATCAGAAACGGGTTTGTTCATCGTGAGCATTATCAATTGACGCAATAACATTTCACGCTATAGTGAATAATTTTTAAAATAAAATTTCCTTAAAAATCTTTGATTGTATTTGTATTGTTCAAAATACACGCATATATAATCTACTTCTCCAGCTAATTGTTAATTGCAATTAAAATAAACGAAATGTAAAGGGACATATCGGTTTCTGCATGTCTTCAAGTCCTTTACTTGATACCAGGGATGGGCACGGATAAAGTCGATGAAAGCCATTTTCAGTCACATTGAAGTTACATATACATTAAGTACTTAATAAACAAATAATTTAATTTATGTATTTGAATAAAAATTATATTATATTTTACACAACTGGTAGGTGATTTTAAAATTTCAAGAAAAAAATACAAAATAAATATTTGAAAATAAAATTTATCTTCAAAAATTATGACGATTTGATTTTTGAAATATTTTAATACACTATAAACAAATCGGTTTCTACTTTTAAGCAACTCAATATTTGAAATATTAAATTTGAATAACCGAATATCGTACTTAAATTAAATATATTTAAATATTTTAAAAAAAAATATCAAATCGTTCATTGTGATTGAAAAGCATCAGCTTTTTGTTATGCTTATAAATCACTAGCGGAGAGAAACGTCGTTCCATTTAATCTCCGTGTGATACAAACAGCATCTTGACAAAATCACTGACGTTTTTATTCACCCTTGATGTTTGTATGAGAATGCTGTTTTTGTGGCGAACGTCGAATATCTCTGCTATATGGTGTGTGAAAGGTTGATACGATGAGAGCATGAACATGTTGAAAATTAATGACCTGTGGCCCGGAGGAAATTTGTAAAAACAGATCAATCAGTTGCGTTTCTTTGTTACAAAGTCTTTTGGAACTTGTGTCATTATTTTCAACGTGATGGCTTTTTTCTACGAGACAACGTTGGAATTACAAAGGAAATATCCTAGTGGAATAATGACGTACCTTCTGATTTTTTTTTCATCTAAGGTAACCTTTGACTTGTTTGACATTGTAAGTATTAGCGGGATGTCGTTAGTAAACTTTAAACCTACGTAATCCAAGTAAAAAATCTATAATCAAGGCAATTTAAATATGAACATTAAAAATAGCGAGATAAGGCATGCTTATAAAACCGAAGAAGGTCTTTTTTAAACAGTGTTTTAAATAAATCAATATTACATTTAAGTAATAACATCTTTGCTTTGTAGAAAAGCTTTTTCGAAAGAATCTTCTGTATAATACGATTTGGTTGGTTGTTTTTAATTTGATGCACATAAATAGGAAAGGTAGTAAAACAAACTTTTGAAGAAAAAGTATATTTTTTTTATATGGAGTCGTGTTTTTTTAACGACTCTACAGCCCTAGTATAATATGTGAGTAATCGACATGAGAAAAATATAAATCACATCTGACATACGCGGCTTTGTGATAGTTGATTAACTATCACAAAGGATTCTTAACAAAGAAACTCATATATGTCGATCGCCATTGCTCAACCCTCTACGGGGGGCTGTTTTGTTACCGTAATAGACCGTTTCCGTGTCATATGTAAACTTATTAATATAGCCGCCTTTTTAGTTTCATTTACAATTTTTTAGTTTTATTGCAAGCAAGAAACAAGCTAGGTCGGTAAAACAGGAGAGAAGATGTATTGTGTACCTTTTCTACACAGTTTTATATAGATATGCAAATGTTCGTTTAATCATAGTTCTGGTAACTTCATATTTGATTTATTACGTATAGTAAAGTTTAGTGAAACATTGTACGAAGACTAACTGCTGTGCAAATCCATTATAATAAGATGAAAGTAACAATATATAATATTTTTTTACTCAACAATTAAACCATTAATGTCATAAAATTATTTTAGCAAATCATCAGAAATGAACAATTAGTATTGGCGGTGCCGTGAACACAAATCTACTATCGACTGTTATACTATGACATATATTTATTGTGTTTTTATTATTTAAAATATCATATCTTTCCATCAACGAGTGACAGCACCTTTAGCTAGTAGCAGATTTAATTTAACATGATTCTATATTTTACTTATCTTTGAGATTAAACTTAGAATTGTAAAAATGGTATACGACGGAAGCACATTTGTGTTCAACGAAAAAAGTGATTTATAAGCCAATTTATGTTTGCTTTTCAAAGCATACCAAATAGAATCCATGAATCCTGTGTGTAGCACATTGTAAATAATGTCAACGAAATAGCAATCGTGATCCTTGTGAGTTCACTGGAGTTTATGGTCTCACCCAATATTGTAGTAAGACTATCAAAATTGAGTAATGACGCGTGGCATATATAGATTTTGAAGCCTGCGTTCGGAAGCTGTGAAAAATCTATGAATAATTTTCGTCTTGTGAAGTGAACAGCGTTATATTTGTATAGTTAGCTAAAAGCCAAAAGTTTATGATGGAGTTTATGCCTCACTCTGCATTTTTTTAGTATATGTAAGTCACAGCAAAATATTTTAACAATTCAATTTCGAATTTTTGGTAGGGATGCCTATAATGAATAATCTATAATTTTATAATATCGACCGAAAGTACTTGATAGAGTTTTAATATCAAATTTGGATTGTTAAAACTTTATAAGATTCTACTTGTTTTGTCACTAACGACCTGCGTGTCGTGTTTTAGCATTTTCGTGTATAATATTTTATCACATGAGTGTAAAAAAAACTGACACAAAATTATCACCCGTTTTATACAAAAACGTTACACATAAATATAGACTCTCAGGTATGAAGCAGAACATATATCTGATATAATAACTAATGATTTAAATTTCAATTGTTGAAACTTTGTACGACTCTACATGCTTTTTTACAGCATTTTCAAGCATTCGTCGGTCCTGTTGCAACCGTGTGATAGAGTGTAAGACAACAACCAGGTCGTTAACGACAATACATGTGGAAACTTACGAAGTATCAATAATTTAAATTTGATCTTGAAATTCCTTCAAGCACCTTCAATTGATATCATAAATTGACTGTTGATTTGATTATAACGATATTCAATTTTGAATATGATAATTTTACATCAACAATCAAAATTAAACATTGAACGATTCATCCACAACATTTGTATTCATCACTTAAGAATTTTTAATCAGATAGTGTGCGTACCTTATGTTTTATTATTTAGCAGGCTTTTTTCATTGAAGCTTTCTGTAGTATAATTTATAATATCGGCTGTAGGCGCTGTGCTTGATGGAATTTTTAAATTAAATTGGAATTGTTGAAATACTGTAAGATTCCACATATTTTGTCTCTAACTACCCAGAGTTCGCCTTTCGGCATTTTTAGTTATTCTATTACACGGATGCAACATTAGAGATAGTATAATCAGAAGGTGTTAACGTTCCGTGTGTAACATTATACAAAAAGGAAACTTTAATTAAAAACAGAGAGATACGTCTTCCATTATTTTTTGCTCATTGTTCCCTGATTCAAGAATCAAGATAATTAATTTCGCATTAAGTTGAAGCTCAATAACTGTACATCCAATCAAGAGTTAGCTAATAAATCTCATAGGTTTATGCTCACGCGAAACAGAAGGGGATAAGGTACTTGCAAGTTTAAACTGAGTCTGGAATGAGGGTCGAAGAAAGCTGAGATGCAGTATCGTCAAGAGGAAAACTTTGAAAGTTTCCCGGATGCGTGTATCCTGGAGATAGTAATTGCAACCTACCGCTCCCTTATTCCTAACTTCCTTTGTGTTATAATAGTGTGATACTCTTTTTAGCCCAAAAACATCAACAAATTTTAATTTTTTTTACTAATATTAGAATTCAATTATACAGAGTGGTTGGGGATTGATAGAGAAAAAAAAACGGAATGGCAAGTAAATTTTGTAAAAATACTTTTGATTGATAAGTGTTTACAATCGATTTAATAGGGCAACCAAAAGATATTTATTTGGTATTTGAACTTTGGTATTTTGGTTGTATAACAGTCAGTTATACCTTATCAGTCAATATTTTACTACATTTTTTGGGTTGTTGTGTTAATTTATTATTATCATAATATATATGTCTAAAGCGTATCGTGATTCCTAACTAAAAAATGAACCTCACGTTTGCGATGATTTTTGCTACCCAAAAAAGAATGTATTCAAAATGGTAACAAGTTGAATATGAAACACTTTGATATACATGGAAACATTTTATTTACATTTCTTTATGATGGCTGTCAAAGCTTCCGAAATAACAATTATTTTTTAAATATATAAATTGACGGAAAATTCTTTAAATAATTTAAATTTCATTGTCAAATTTTAACTTGTGAAGGATCAATATTCCACCCTCCGAAGTGATTTTCTTCATCTTCTTTTTCCTTTAATCTGAGGTAGATATTTCCTCATCATTCAAAATTTGGAATCCAAGATTTTTAGATATCACTCAGATGACGTTCCAAGTGATTTTTTATTATATTTTTAAATTGTTTGTTTAATCAGACTTCGTCTGATTCAGGCAGCATGCAAATGTTAGCTACGTAATGCGGGCCACAACTATAGAAACAAATGATATAATATTCAAAATATAAACATAGTAAACGAATTTTTATTTCAAAATTATTATGATTTTTGACAAAAAAGAATTCTTAAATACAAATTAGGTGTACATTTTAATTGTTACATTCAAAGATTCTTGGTGGGCCGTAAAGTGAGTTGCTATTTTATAGTATTATATAAACATTTTTTTGGAGTCTTCAGTTGTAGCATTGTCGAATTGATATAAGCTGTATATATTGTATGTTATTCAAAAAAAAAATGTTTCGAAAACATAGTCGCAACATTGCAAGACGAGATGAACCTATTATCAGGGGTGTTGATGAATCCTTTAACGAACGAGTAAGTGTGAAGCATACGAACATCCTTTTATCCAAATGATTACAGGGAAGATACAAATAATCACCCCGAAACAAAGAATACCTTACCTTTTTTCGGCAGAATGTTTTATAATATCTTCTTTATCTAAGTGAATATTATAAGTGAAAAGTCTTGTAATTTATGTGTATATGTTTTGGCATATTCTGCCGTAATGTATTCAAAATATTAATATTTCATGAAACCGCTGTTAACCAATATGAATTCAAAGTACGGTATTATACTGTAGTGTTGTCATTAAAGAATAGAGTAATGCAGGATTTTTGAATCTGAATAAAATTTGAATTATTGTTCACGGCTATTGAGTGAATTGGCAGCGCTCTATTGTAATAAACAAACATAAAATTATAAATAATAAAAAATAAATAAATATAATAAACATATTAAAACAAGTGTTAAAAGATGTAATTGAAGACATCGTCAGAACTACATTAAAACTAATTTAAGCTAGCCTAGATATGGATATAACAATTATGTATTTAATTTGAATTGTTGAAACTTAGTACGATTCCACATGTTTTGTTACTAACGACGTGGATTTTTCCTTTTGGCATCTTCAGGCATTCTATCACACCGATATAACAGAACTGATACACAATAGACAGTAAACATCGGTTATATTCCATAGAAGTTAATAATAAAGGTGAAACACTTTCAATGCTATTTATTTAACGATAATCACACTCAATTGCCTGTGATAAGTTTTATTTACACTAAGTACTGTTAATGAGTCTTTGATAAAAGAATTGTTAACAAATAATAATCAACTCTTGTTAAAATACAATTGAGTAATTTTAAACTTGGATATAACAACTTATTTCAAATTGTTGGGTACCGGTGGGAATTAAACAACAAGCGACGTAATACAGGTAGTTAAATTATGAGATTTTCTAACGTAAAGAATATTGCAAGAAGAAATTGGGAAGATTAAGCTGGTCGTTAAGAATAGTCGGTGTGGTGGTATTTTTGGTCAATTTCGGAATCGTATTTTTTAATCACTACTGACTTATAAGTCAAAACCTATAAAGTTAATTCCACCCCTATTTCAATATTATATTTTCAAATAGATATCTCGGTCTGGTTTTCTGTCATTAAGTATACACGATGGTTCAAGTAACATTGCATAATGGAATAACATCAGTATAAACATCTGATCCAATTTAAATTTTCCAGCAACACAACTCTCCCCCAGTTTATAAAGGTAACAACATTATCAACGTCTGTGTTTATGGTATAAAGTCATATAACATAAGTCTACCACTTGCACAAACTTTTCATTGTTACAATGTGCATTCAAGCTTGAAAGCTTCTACATGCCATCAAAAGCTCACACTTTCATAATAAAAGCTGCGTAGATAGTATGATATAATGCACTTTTGGTGTAAATATAATAATGCAATACATTTTCATTTTGATAACATATTTATTATATTTGCAGATTTTATTTCATCAAATGTGTTGTTTTTCATATGCCGATTTTGCTTTTTATACTTGTCGAGAGGTTAGTACAGTTGACGTCAGTGATCCTTTTTGTTTGGATATCAAATTGATAGAGCGTTAAGATGAATATGACGCGTTAGCATCAGAGCTCTTCGTTACTTCTTCATCTCTTATTAAGTGATTTATTAACTTTTTTCTGTCGTTGCCAGACAGACGTTAGTCACTGTAGAGCTGAGCAACATACAGTGAGTTCGGTTAATGAGGTCACTATATGCATAATAATTGTTTATACAACCCTAAAAAATATATTCAGACACGCATAAATACGCATAAAAAATCACAAACAAACACACATATGCACATAACATACAATACATAAGGAAGTGTCATAAAGAAGTCATTGTCAGATGCAGAAGTCTGTGAAGAAGAAAAGGATTATTTGACTTTGGTTAAGGCAATAACGGATTCAAGTTCTGAGTTCTAATAGTTTCAAATTGAATTTTTTGGTTCATTTTTTTTTTGTAAAGGTAGGAATTTCCGTAATATACATACCGTTCTTTCATATTTTGATTCTAATGACGAGTGATAAAGTGCGTGAATAAAGCACTATAACTTTTGTTCCAGTTTTATTTAAATATTCATTGTCATAAAAGGATTCATTTGAAAAGTTATTTGAGAAAGAAACAGGTTTTTATTGGTATAAAAATAATCACGTTCACGGTTGCTCTCAATTTATATAATGTTGTTTTCAAATTATTGATAGGAGATTGTTAAGATTTTAAATTTATTAACTTTATTTTTATGTGTATCGTATGACTTCCTGTAAATTGTTTTCTTAGATCTTGAACCCATAATTTTGTATACCTGCTAAAATGAACTCTTTATAAAAATAGACTTGATTGTAATTTGTATCCTATCAGTTAATAATGCTAGCGATAAGAAAAACCGGTCCAGATCATAAAATTATTGTGAAAATAAGTACCAAAAAATCTGTTTTTATTGTTTAACCTGTTACCTGCTGAGCCCTGTAAAGGATATGACAACATTTGATGTTTCAAAAATTGTTTCAGCAGTATTAGTGTCGAACAAAGTAACGCAGATTATCAAAACAAATCAAGCTGTAAACCAATAAAAATATTAGCTTGAACAAACCAGCTTTGACACTGTCAACACTTTTATATATTTGAGTATTATCAATCAGCATACAGAAATCAGGCGTCTTAACAGTTGATATGTTGGCACTCAAAGGGTTAGAATTAAAAATATATTTTAGAACACCGGTCACTAATGACTAAACATATGGAATCGTACACAGTATCAACACTTCAAAATTATTAAAATATACAAATTATTAGAAGACATAACTATAAAATCTATAAACTATTTTTCATGTTATTAGTTTTCCTATGAAAGTTCAAAAATATTTTTCAAGTCATCCTTCAAATACATACTGCTTACATTAAAATAAGCTTGCAGATCTCAACATTTATGTACATAAATCATCAGGAGCCTCTTTTGCCAGTTATTATATATTCAACAAAGACAACAAAATTTGCTACGAAACTTTTACAAAACTTTGGCAGGCACCCTCAAAATATGAAATATTCATAGTAGCGGCTTACAAAATCCATCTGGTCAAACCTGAAATGTCATATAAAAAGAACCATATATCATAGAAGTTGATACAGCACGATTGAGATATTATTTCTGAAATATCAAATTGATGGAGCATTAATATATATAACGTTTCAGGATTAGAGCTTTACAGGTCTCCTTCAACTCTTATGTATAGACTTAACTTTTTGTATAAGTGTTGTGTCGTAGTTGACAAACGTAAGTCGCTGCTCAGAGCTCAGTCAGAGCTGAGTAATTCACAGTGAATCCGATTCATGAGCACGAATTATTATATACTCACGCACGCATACATATGTATACAATTACACACATAGAAACACGCAAACATATTAAATACGTAAGGAAATCTACTAGGAAAGTCATTTTATGGTCACGATGAAGTTGTGTATTTTAGGTTTGTTTGCATTTGTATTGTAAATTCATTTCAAATTAGAATCACACAAAATAATTATTATTCAATTATATCTGTTAATTTTGTTACAAAGTTTTCCTTTTGAACACATAGATTACGGATACTTTTGTCTTATAGTCCGTGTTGATTATTCAAAAATTTTAAGCCATGTTCTATATCAGTGAGCAATCAATAATATTTTTGTTTTTTAGTGCCCCCCCCCCCTGCTAAAGGGCAACGGAAATATAAAAGAAGAATTATTAAGTTTAACACTTTTTTTTATATATATATAAAGTTTGATGTACAAAATCTGAAACGCACAAATTTGTGCACACCGTAAGCAACATGTTAAGAACATAAAAAACATGAATAGATAATTATTTCACTTGTAGAAAATCGTATTTGATAATAAAGCTCAACAATAAATTTAATTAATCGTTAGTTTCCATCTCAGCTCAGCTAAATTCTTTTTCTAATTGGCAACGACGATAACTTAAAAAAGCCAACCGCTAATTGCGACGCAATTTAAACTTCCCCAATTAAGTAATAGGTATCTTTGGTGGGCAATTAGAGCCGTGACCCATTAGAGATACCTCCAGGTAAAGCCTTACCTATCCTAATTTTAATATTTTACAAAGAAGAAGTGGAAGTGAAGAGGCGGGGGAAGTTTTTCGAACTCGTTTGGATCCCAAGAGGTGAGATTCTGAACTTTGTTTAACTTCAATTAACAGGTACAGAACCATTGAGTAAGCCGACAAGAAAACTTGATAATAAGGATAACAAGTTCTGTATCATTAGCACGGAATTGAATTTATGAATATACTCTTCAATTAGGTAATTTTGACAATTTTGTCTGATATTTATTGCAATTCAGAAGTTTGTCTGCGTTTAATTTAATCGCAATAAATAACTGATCAGAAGGCGTATCATAATTTTTTTATTTTTAAATTTTTATTTATAAATTGTCCTGTGGCTCATGTTTATCCGTTTATATCGGACAGACAGGTAGAAGTATATCTACTCGACCTAAGGAACATATGAGATCATTTAACAGTAAAAAAACGTTATTAAGGAATCACATAATATAAATTCAAACTCAGAGCCTAAGTGTTTGCATCTTTGTAGTAAGGGTCGCAGAATGACGGCTTTGGAACAGCTGGAAATCAATAGACATCAATTATCACAAAGGATTCTTAACGAACAAACTAAAATATTATCATTCCCATTAGTTCAGCCTATCCCCGGGGGGTGGTCTGATTTGCTTCCGTAATGACCACTTCCGTGCCGTATGGAATCTTATTGTCATAGCCGACTTTTGTTTTAATTACAATTTTTAAAAATTTATTTTTATTGTAAGACACCAACAAGCTAGGACGTTAAAACAGGAGAGAAGATGTATTGTGTACCTTTTCTACACAACTATATATAGATAAGCAAATGTTAGTTTAAGCATAGTTCTGATGATGGCTTGAGCCGAAATAGCTATCAACTATATTTTTTTTTAAAAAATAATTTTGTAGAACTAAAATATATTGCTAATTTTTTCACTGTGTTTTTATTTTTAAACAAATATTTCGTGTGTTGATTGTTAAATATAATGTGAAAATAGTTCTAAAAAATGTGTTGCTATTGCCTAAAATATCATGCCATTCCAACAAAAAATGACAGCTAACACATTTAAAATCTTAATTCATAAGTAATAAATATACATGAATATATATTATGTTTACATTATTCTGTACCCAAACAGTTTCGGTTCCTTTCTAGCATTTTCTTAAATTCGTACGACCGTTCAACATGTTTTGCTTTGGGTCCTTCACGATTCATGGTAAATTTAAAACAAGCAATTCATTGCCAACAATTTATCATTATCAGTTTATCACTGTAATAATTGGTCAAAAGTAATATAAAAATAAATGAGCTCGCAATTGAACGCCAGAATATTTAATTTTCAAGTAAAATGTATAATTTATTTATTTAACTAATTTTTAAATTATAGAACACCAAATATTAGCTGATCATAATTTGAAGCAGTAATTCGAATGGAAAAAAACTTTTGATGGTTTTAAAAAGCCCATCACATTGCTTGAATGTATATATGCTAGCCAATATTTAAAAAGAATTATTAAAAGTGTTGATGCGATAAATTGACGAGACGGTGAACTGCTTGCGATGAATTCTTGAAGATGGATTGCCGGCGGTAAAATTTCCAGATCTCTTTCTTCATATCATGAGTGGACATGTTTTAATTAATAAACTATATATTTCGAAACATCTAGTGTATATCAAAAAGAAGTTTGATTTTTAATATATTTACCAACATAACTGTACAATTACAAAAAAATTAACTATATAAAATCAACCGCTGAAAATTTATCGAATGAAATGATAGTTGGCACTTCCTGTTATTTGTATATTACATTTAAATCAATGTAAGTTTTTCTCGAGGCTTGACCATTATCTTCTTAAGATTCATTGTATTCATATATCGTCGCAATAAATTATTATTTATTTAATAATATATATATAAAATATAATAAGTTGAATGTAAGTAATGAGTCTGAGAAACGGACTGACGGAAGTTTATAAAATTCTTACGTTCAAAAAAATTTTATATCCAGAAGAGCTAACAAGTTTCTTTTGTAATTTTTAATATAAAATTAATTTTACTTTTACAAATAAAATCATTGAACAAAATTTGGCATTATAAACGCACTCATATTCTTAAATTTTGGACTAGAGTGCGTCTAAGATATATTAATATTTAATGACATAATTTTTAATAGAAGAAACAGTAACGAATTAAAATACGTTTCTCCTGTTCTTTGCTATGCGTTTTTATGAAAATAAAGATCTGTATTTTAGAAGATATTGGTGAATAAAGCCGTGAAATAAAATGCCTTTTCGGTTAGTTACAGGTTAAAAGTTTGCGTTTTTCTTCAAACACCACGTTGAAAGGTGTTTAGCTAATTATCACAGAAGCCTAAAAGTTAAGATCCTAGAATAATAAATGATTGTTAGGAGGAGCTTTGGAAACTTTTGAAAGTTGTTTATTGCAAGGGTGCACTTA
The DNA here is from genome assembly GCA_028555115.1 of Himalopsyche japonica. Taxonomy (NCBI): domain Eukaryota; kingdom Metazoa; phylum Arthropoda; class Insecta; order Trichoptera; family Rhyacophilidae; genus Himalopsyche; species Himalopsyche japonica. The sequence goes on along the minus strand of JAHFWJ010000450.1, from coordinate 70,360 downwards.
ATTGTAGGTACATGAACTTTTACAATGTAAATAACAAGTGCCTTTAAATTAAAACTTTCGGTAAGAAGCTTTATAAGATTAACGAGAAAAATTAAATGCACTTTAAGGTTTTTAATCAAATTAATAATCAAGGAGGTTTTTGCTTATGAATTATCACAAAAGTGATTAAGATGTATACAATAATGAGCTTACGTTAATTGAAACATCTTAAATTATAAAAAATATTAGGTTTGACACGAATTTTTCATGATATAAAATGATTAATGAGAAAATAGGCAAATGGTTTTATATTTTTTTGAGTATTAAGAACTTCTTTTATAATATAAGAATAAGTCGCTTGAATTAACTTTGAATTATTGGAATACTGTACATATCGATACGTTTTATCATTTACGATTTTGTCATCAATTTATAGATTAAAAAAAAACTGAGAAGTTTTCTTTTAACACGTTTCAACCAATTTTTTCAAAAAATAATTTTATGCCGTTGGTATAAACTAATCGTAAATGAGATTATAAGGAAAAATCAGACTTTATTTCAATATAAAAATTCACTTTCATAGTAATGTTTCGATCCTTTCAACTTTCTAATATTTTGAAGTGAACTAAATGTTAATACACTGTAATCAGACGACTCAACAGTAAATTAAATTGTGATGTTTTAGTGTTGTTTATAATTTAACTTTAAAAGGAGCGTTGTATGTTTAGCACGACTACAATTTATATATGATATTAAAAGCGGGGTGCAGAGTCGAGTAATACAATTAACTGTACTTGACCTTCAATAAACTTCCCAAAACACTTTCCATAAAGTGAATAACTCCCCTATATGACAGCAAAACAAATTACACGTAGCAAAGCTCCCCTCACTTCCTTCCGATCCTGCACGCAAGCTTCCGGTTCCCGTTCCCGTTGGCCCTCTTTTAGGAACATCCATCATTTCAGACAAGAATAATATACAAGTTCCAAGTAGCAGGCTTTACAGCACAACATTGAAAGTCAGCAAGTTTTGACAAACAAAACAAAACGTTTTTCAAACAAGTCTAACTTCACATGAGTAACGCTTACACTGAGAATAGTTTATAGTAAAAGTTATACAAATTCTAAAACAAACAGGCGCGTGTATTAACATGTATGCAAATAAGACACTAAAGTCATCTTTGATAAGGATTGCGAAGGAAATATTCAATTCTATCCACGTTTAAAGCTTGTTGTTATTCCTTTGTATTATTAATAGTTTACTATTATTATACATCTAATGTTCATCCAAATGACTATCTGCGAATGTCAAATGAAAATAAAGATTTATTTCAGTTTATTAATAAAAATAATAGTGATAAAGTAATCATGATAAAGTTTTCTATCATTATTTTATTTTGAATGTCATAAAATTTAATTGGTCGTAAAAACTTTCAATTTATTTTATACTGAAGAATTTTAACGATAAATTCTCAACAACTTTCATACTTTAAAATTATAATACTAAAACATGATTAAGTTTTAACCATAACTCATTGGTCGAATAACTGAAATGGCATTAATTAAAAAGTATGTGTATTTTTAATTTGAATATATTTTGTTTTATGATAGGTGTAAGGCACAAATAATTGAAAATAATTTAAATATATTTATCTTAGTTGTAAAGCCAACTGTTTTGTATACCTAAGTCAATTGATAAAAAAGCTTTATTTTTTTTTCATTAAATTAAAACGCGTTATTTTTTTTTTTTCATATATAAATGAAATTAAAAATTTCTCTCTTAATTTTAATTTAAATTGACAAATCTATCTTAGTTTCGTAATTTTAATTAAAATTTTCATATCGAAGAGATGATACATAGTTTAACAGGACCTTGATTAATGCGTACGACGTAACACTGTTATCATAGTTTATGGAAGGCGCCATGTTGTTTCGACAGTGAGGCATTAGTGAAGATGTTACACAACTCGTCGACTTTAAGCCAGTTATAAATGCAAGCGAGCTGCACACTGTACTGGAAGCGGAGTTGGCGTCGATCCACGCGCCGCCGTCGGATTATTTCGTCTCGCGGGCGTCCCGACGTCGTTTTACTGCGCCGCGGATTAAGCCGTTAGGCTGATGTACGATGGAAATTTTGGCAAGGGCGTCGCTTTAATTATGCGAGTTTGTCGACATAGTGATTTAAGTGATTGACGATATGATCGTTAAAGCCAATTGTGATAGTTTAAACTGCTTCATTTTTATGCTAGTCTATTAATTAAATATAAAGCGAGGGAATTATTTCACAACCTAGTTAGTACGCTAAAATAAAAAAATATAAAACGAAAGACACTTTTTTTTGTTCTGCTTTAAATTTTATTAAAATTAAATGATTCTGTTATTGCAATACTTTTTAAAGTAAATTACTATATTTTAATCTACATATAACACTAAGACTGATGAACTTAACTTCTATATCATGGAAAATCGGCAATACTTTTTATTTCTAAGCTTGTTCTTACATCTTCTAACAACTAACTTTTATATTGATAGCACTAAAACTTTTTTGTAGAACTAAATAGATAAAAATTTTCACCATGTTATAATGGAGTTTTACCAAGTAAATGCCAATTCAGTCATTAAATTAAAATTGTAAATTGTCTCTTCTCAATGACGGGGCTTATATCAAACATATAAAGCATACTTTACGGTACAAATTACAATCATCCAGAATGGTTTGCGTGAAAATTTTGTAAATAAACTTTTTTTTAATAACTTACAATATTGACTGAAAATGCTTCACACATATCCACACGTGGTAGTTTCAACAAATTCATTGGATAAAAGAGTTCGTCAAATAAGGTGCAGCAAATATATTTGTTGGTTAGGCAAAGTAAGATGCCGTTCGTTACATTACATTTATGTGAACTGGATTTTCTACATTTGGAGTTGTGAACTTTATATTTTGAGCTTGCATAGAGGAGAGTTATGATATAAATACGTCTAAAGAGCCACTTGTTTCACTGGCAAATTGATTGAGCTAAACTCAAGACCTAGTTTTAAGTATTTTTCACTCAAGATTTTAGACATCAATTTAAAATTTAAACTTCCAATTAAAATTATTTTTTTTCATTTTTTTAAATAAAGAGGGGAGACGAGAGTAACTAAGGTAGTGGTAGAGACATAAGGTATTTTAAGAAAATAATGCAATGTATAATGTTTGCCAATTGATAACACTAAAACTACTGTCTAAAATTTAATAATGAAATCTTATTTTCAACAAATTATAATGTTTAATATCATAAATGTGTATGAAAGCAGTGGTATGTATTTTTGTTTATTAGCTTGTATTTTTTTACTTACCTGGTCTCGTTCAAAGTAGTTTTGATTTTCTAACGGATTTGTCGCGTAATATAACACTTCGATGATATACCATACCTGAAACAAAAAAAAAACATGAATGAGTTTTTAATATTTAATTAAGTTATAACGTTTAACAGAGCAAATGAAGCAAGTTAAAATTTTCAAACAGAACTATTCTCATGACGATTGATTGTATATATAATACTAAAACTGTCACGCCTAACTCGTGTTGGCTTTTAATCTAGATTTTAAGATCGAAATAATTTATGATATCGACTGAAGGTCCTTGATGGAACTTCAATATTAAATTTGAATTGTTCCAACTTTGTACGATTCCATATGTCTTACTACAAACGACCCGGGTTTCGCCCTTCGGCATCTTCAGGTATTCCATCGCACGAATGCAACAGAACTCACGTGACGTCAGTCAAGACGCCGAAGGGCGAAACCTGGGTCGTTTGTGATAAGACATATGGAATCGTACAAAGTTGCAACAATTCAAATTTAGACCTAAATAAATCGATGAATATCTACGCTAACGAATATGAGCATCAGTATCGGCTTTTCACTAAATATATACATAGCGACGACATTTTAAAACCAATAGCTCCACACATATCGAAATTGGATGAAAGAAAATTGAGGATTTTTTTGAAATATATCTTTAGGATAATCGAAAAATTCATTATGAAGAAAATTTATAGAAACAGATAATTGTTATTTTATGTCAAATTCTTTATTGTGTCGTTAAAGTTTTAAAAACTATGATATTTCTGGTATATATAATATTATTATATTAATTTTCAGGTATATCTTGCATCTTTGTTGACAGTTGAAAGTGGGGTCCTGATTGATAGGAACAATAAAAGTGTAGAAAGTTTCAACGATATTTTTTTTTACATTGGATATAATTTAAAAAAACTTTGAAAAAAGTCACATGAAATCAGCAAGTAATTTAAATGTGAATAAAATCGAAAGAAATCAAAAGAAATTGAGAAATATTTAGGTTTTCAATTTTTTATTATATTATAATTGTCTTGAACTAGTACGACTTTGTGAGTAAACAGAGATATAACCAATAAGCTACAATGACGGCCGAATGTGATCCTAAAAGCCTAGTATACTATAAATAAAATAGCTATGTATTTTATTTATACAAAATGTCTAGTTGATAGCTATTTCAGCCTACACATTCATCAGAACTGTCTATAATAGTTATCGTAACTAAAATACATTGTTTATTTTTTCACCGTGTTATAATGGAGTTCTACCAAGTTTATGACTATTCAATCAGTAAAAGTCTACTTTTAAGTTGTGAACTGTCACTTCTTGATGGAAAGGCATGATATTTTAAATCATAAAAACACATTTTTTAGTACTTATTTCCACAATATGTTTTTTGATCAGTAAAGTAGTACTGAGTAAAAGTCTAGCTTTGTTTAAAAAAATACGACGATTTGATTGCCAACACTTCATTAATGTCGACATTGAGTAATGAGAATAATTTTAAAAGATAACTTTTTTATTTTATGAAATTTATATTTAATTTACTGTACAATTTTCCTTTCGAGCTTCCTTATTTTATATAATACCAAAAATAGTTCAATATAATTTCGAAAGTGGTAACCGTATACATAAAAGGTTTGTGCCCTTAGGAATAGTTCGGAAGGAAGTGTTAAATGGAATTTTGGTTTCATAGTGAAACTTTGCATCACTTAGTTTATACTTCGACTGAAAACAAAAACATTATGGATGCCAACATTTGATACGGACGAGTGGAATTTTACAACACATAATAAATACTTTGTGTATGGAATATCAATAAATTGTTTTTGAACAACATTGTAACGAACTCTTTCAGAAGTTTCTATAATTTTGGTATCTTATGTGATTAATTGAGAACACACTTCTAATTTGTTTGTAAGGAATTATGTGTAGATTTTTTTTTTAAATATCACACCACATCCTCCGTAAATTATTTTTTACATCGTATATGAAATTTATTTGATGGCGTACTGTCGTAGTTATTCTTCGTGTGAATTCTACTGGTTTTAAATGGTATTCAGTAAATCAAAAATACCTCACTTAAATTCTCAATGCCTTCAAACATTACAACAATTGTAAGTCAGACAACGTGTTTCCATTTGAAGCTTTTTTAGAGTCTGGGAATAAAAGCTTACGGTCAAAGGGAATTTAATGTCCTCGACCTGCCGCCTGTCCATGTTCGGATAAAAGTTGTCTTTCCCATAAAAGTAATCCATCAGGCTGTACCTGAACCCTGAATCCCAATTCCTTCGACGATTGACAGATTGCGCTGTCTCTTCAGAAACTTTCAACAAAAAGCTTTCTAAAGGTATTTTACAAAAAAAACCCTTCGATTTCAAATGAGGTTATTAGTTACATCCTGTTCGATTCGAATTTTAATGAGGGCTTTTATGTTTATTTTTGCCATTTTGACAAGCATATGTTGAAATTTTATGAATTGAATCAATATGATGGAATTTTTTAATGATAGGAAAATTAAAAGCTTTTGTATTGGATGAGAATATATTAGTCATCTAACTCAAAATGAAATTTTTAATGATCCCTTAAAAAATGCCAATTATTAAGTCCTTAAGTAGTGGTTCAGCTCATTTTATAAATATCTTATAGATAAATATGCCGATCATAATTTGATTTAATAACTTCATTTTAATAATGAAGAGAGTCTCGTTATAAATATTTAATCATAAACTTATACATTCAAACGAAACAAAAATGGGTTTATGAAATTTTTGCATTATCTTTAATGAAATTTTCTCGTTTAATACTTAGATTGAAAATAACTTCTAATATATGGACGTACTATGGATGCCTCAAGAAAACCTAAGCTCCCATTCTTTCATATTGTTAACGGATGGATTCCGTTATCTTAAAGGGTTACTGACGATCACCTAAGTTGTGTATTAAGTTGGTGAATCTTTTGAGACTAACAAGACTTGGGAGAAAGTAAAAAAATGTATTGCAGGAGCCTCGAAAGCATGACTAAAACAATATAAAACATGCATTGATTAAATTGTGGTCGGGTTTTTATTCAATAATTCACAGTCGATCACCTCTGTTAAAGTGATCACGGGTTTGTATCCTAGGACGGACGGTTTTATAAATAAATATTTTAATCTAATTATGGTTTTGCGTGAAGTACGTTTTGTGTGATGTTAAAAATATTTTTACACGTCTGATTGAAAAAAAAACGTAAAAGTATGTCTCCTCTCTAAAAAAATGTCTCGTGCAAAAAAATATGATCCAAATCAGTGACAGAGACGTTAAAAAAATCATTAAGTCTTTATATCTTTTATATAATTCATAAATAAAAAGCTCTCGCGGCTATAAAGATTCAGTTTGAAAGATTGAAATTCTTGTAGTATAGTACGTTATATATAGTACATAACTGTAAGTGTCAATAATCAAATCAGGGAGCTCGTCTCAGAAAAAAAATGGCAAAATGAAAAAATATTTTTTACTGTTTCGAAAATTTTTGTTGATATTACAAAATTGATTACTTTAGATTGATTAAGACTTTATAAATTTCAATATTGAACTCTATTTAATTTTATTAATAAAAATGCAGTTAAAGACAGAAAGTTGACCTCTTTGTTAAAAAGTGCAACAATTTATTACACTCTAGTTGCGAATTTTATTTCAATATAACTAGGAAACCTGCTATTGTTTGTGAGAGTGGTATATTTAAAAACAATTTTTATGGATATATCTTTATAACACTAATCCCTTGAAAGACTTTTATGTTTATATTTAAACGATATTTATTTTAAGTGCACTTATTGTACATGACTAGTTAGAATAATCAACATTATTTTCAGTTTATTGCTTACCAATATTCAAAATATGTTCCTTGTTACTATTATTTATTCTGAACTAGTAGTCGTTACATTTATTACTGATGCATTTACTGTATACAAAACTACATATTTTCACGATTCGAATTAATTTGTAATGTTTACTGGTAAATATTTGAGAATCAACGAGTTTCCAATTTAATCACAGTGGTTTCCGATTCAGTGAATTTAAACAAGGACGGCATTTTATCACTGTGACATTATGTTATAAAAGCTGCTTTGTAATAACGGTGGTTAAACTTTGGTATACATAAATAAACATATAACATATATCTTTGTAATAAAAAAAGTATATCCGATACGGCTTATTGGCATAGTAAACAAAATTCTACTTTGGATTTTTGAAACATATAAAAATTGTAATATTTATTAACTATTCGAATCTATCGGCTTCGTTTGAATATTCGAATAATTAAATAATTGATCGACTATTCAAATATTAGTGCTTGATAATATTAATACATCGTTACCTGTGTGGTCAATATAAAATGTCAAAATAGATTTAATTTGAAAATACTACACTTCTCAGAAATTTTTAAAAATACTTTTAAGTTATTTCTTTACGGTGAAAAAATATTTTTTGAAAAAATATATTTATGGTTTTGATTTTTTGATTATATAGACAATATATAAAACTACACAAATATTTCAGTCAAAAGCAGAAAATAAATAAAATTTATTAATCGAAGAAATTGTTATTTGCTTGTCAAGTTTGAGAACAATGTGTTTCAAGCATAAGCACAAAAATAAGAAGTGTAACATGTTTCTGAAAAATGCAGCTGTTTAATGCAACCGTATCGCGACATCGAAAGCTCTCAGTTTAAAAATGCATCCTCATTACAATCAATTTTTTAAGAGAATTTTGCCATATACGTATGCTTGTATCCCAAAATGAAATGGATATGTTTCAAAATGTGCTCCAATTTTTCAAAATGTTTCAAAATGTGCTCATGAATTTATGTTTATATTATAAGATTACATGCAAAAGCTAGTAAAAGAATTAAATCAGTTTTTTATATCAAATAAAACGAATATTCCAAGTTATCATTTGATTGTAAAATTATTCTCTTATCTTGAACTAAAAATCATTTCTGTTTGCAATACTCTTTTTAAACAATTACTAAGTTTCAATATTTTAGGGCACATCTAATATGTTACGTAAGCGAATGAACGCATTAATACAAATAACGATAATGTAATTGGTGTGTGTATCCTTCTTCGAGATGAATGCATTTATTGTTTCCGCCAGTTTTTCCGAGTTCTTCTGCATTTAAATGACCCTTATTTTTCTCGAATCAAATACTCTTTGTTACACAATTTCTGTCCAGGTATATATCTAAAGCAAATGAAAGTTTATACAGTTATCCCTGGATTTAAATATATTTCAAAATTATAGTGCTGACTTTTGTCAATGTATACATTTACTAGACAATTGACGAGTAGTTTGAGTTTACGCTTACACCATTAATTTACACATGAATTGGGAAGTAAGTGAATAAACTCCTTAACGAGTAGTATACAGGCTTCGACATGACGGATAGGCTTAATTTTTTCTCACTTTAACAATGATTGTGTAATTTTGTTTATGTAATTATTGACATGTACATTTTTTTTCGTGTAAACTGTACCTGGCTAAAAAACCATATTATATACATTGATAGGAGAATTTATGTATTGACTAAGTTAAATTCGATTGTCAACTGTTGGTCCCTTCGGATGGCCGCCGGTATCAATATGAGAAGAACAATAATGTTTGAAGTTGTGAATTTGACAATCTAAATTGTTTAATCGTCATACACGGGTCTATTCCTATGACATTTCCCAAGCGTCGTATGATATTTCCCTACAACAAAGCTATGTAAGGTGCAGCTATCTGTATTTTGTGAGAGGCCGGAATATGTATATATTATAAACGATATCCAACGCTATAATTTCCGGTGGCCATTCTGTTCCCTTTCTATTACGTACGCTGCAAGTCCCATCTTTGGCTATCGAGCCACTGCAAGGGACATAAATTGCACCGGAACCATTCAAACAATGACAGTGTTGCCCTTATTCATATAGGTACACCCTCTCCCTCTTAATATTGTACAAGGGTGGGTAAACACGATTAAATATTTCATCTGAATTTGCGGTTATTTCAAGGTGAAATAGTATCAATTTAAAGCTTAAAATTAATATTGATTTAATTACTGTCATTTGAAAGTGAAGAAATTAACTTTATTTTTAACTGTTATTAGTAAATGGGAAAGTGTAACATTTTCGGGCTTTTAAATTTAAAAAACATCATAACTGTTAATAGGTATAAATGTGAATTCTTATATGTTTTATTGTCTGCCAATTATTATTATCAAAGAAAAGGTATAATCGTATGAATATATTATTCCAAATCATTGCGATTGAGTGCAAACAAATATTGAGCTATAAGTATGACTTCTTATTAAATGGATTAACACTGAATCATTCAACTATTTTTTAGTTATTTAATTGTACATAAATGAACGAATTGAGAAAGTGCCCAGAAGAGTACTTTGAAGAAAGAGGACACTTTGAAAACTGTTTAAAAATAGAAAAAAGTTGAAATTAACGGAGTGTATTTTAAGTATAATATATATCAACTATTAGTTAGTCACACGAAAGAAAACGGTCTTAATGAATTTATTTCCGGAATCCCAATGCGGTATGATATTTTTTGTCCTCATTTAGAGTGCTGTTGCATTTTTTAAAGTAAATGACATGTTATTTTATCTATCAAAATAATTTGGGAAAAAGGAATACAGTGTCTGATAATAAACATGTTTATACTAACTATAAATTACGATATCGACTGAAGGTGCTTGATGAATTTTCAATATCAAATCTGAAATTTTTAAACATTATAAATTTTCACATTTATACAGTTCTATTGCATATGTGTGATACAATCCCTGACGATGCCAAATAGCCAAGCTTCAGTTGTAAGTGACAAAACATCTGAATTTGTACAAAGTTTCAACAATTCAAAGCTTACTAAAACGTTGAAATCATATAAAAATAACTATACTTTAAAAAATCTAGAGAAACTAAAGTTTCTGTAGAGTACATAAAACACGTCAATTAAAGCGCATAAATTCTCATTGTTGTTTTCTTTATATAATGAATATATTTGCCTGTTGGCTACGATATCTTGTATTTAAGAACTACATTATGTTATTTATTTTTCAGGTAGTTTTGGACGCCCTTGAACTATTCGCAAAAAGGGCGTGCAAACACATCCCCAGGGGCACATAAAGACGAAGGAGAAAGCACAGATAAATGTTCCTAATCTATCCCCTAACTGGGAATAATTATGCTGCCTTGATAACATAGCCGAACACTTCACGTTTTGCGGCTGCTGACTACAGCGATTGACGCCCTTCCAATTCAGTTAGATTATATACGCACGCTTCTTAGTAGACTTCATTTACACAGAGCTTTCGTAAATGACACTTTTATATATGTTTAAAAGCTTTCAAAAACCCATGTTCGAATTGTAACATATAATGATGCTTCAATAGTAAATTTGATTTGTTGAAACATTGTACAATTCCACACATTTTGTCATTCAGGACTCAGACTTTAGCTTTCGGTACGTTTAGCATCAATCTAATAAAACTGACAGATAATCAATAGTTTGTATCGATTACATACAAAAGAAATTTCACAGAAAAACTACAGACCCATTTACTAGGATCAAAACATAATATGCATCTGAAATAACTGTTGATATGATCAAAATGAAATTTAATTTGAATATAACACATCATTCAATAAGTTCGGAGGATTTCTATGTTGATGAAAAAATTGACTTTATTCATCATCATAGTCTTCTTCAAGAGTGATATGTTCATTCCAACGCTTCTCTAACATTTATACGCTTTTATTATAGAGAGATTTGTCCAACTCTTCAACTTCTCATTGAAGCCATATCTCTTTCCGGATCTTCCAAAACGATTTTGTATTGTATATTATTTTATGTTCAGTACCATCGATGTTTGTACAGCCGCGCTTAAAATCAGAAAACCACTTCTCTACCATCTGCTTCAATGAAATAGAGTCTGAGTAGCACAAGTCAAGTCATTGCTTTACCTGAACGGTATTTTTTCCAATTAAAACGCAAAAAAAATAACAAAGAAAATTTAGATTTGTCTACTGTTTTGAAAATTACAAAAGTAGCGTAATTAAAACCACTGAAACTTGTTAACATGAAATTTTAACATGTATCGTTAAAATTGGCGCCGTCTATATGTCATCCTACGGACTTTTTTGGGTGAATGGAAAATTCAAAACGATACGTGCAGTTAATGAGATTTTCTAATAAAAATATTTTACAGTAAATATATTTCAATTAATGGTAGTTTAATATATCCTTCAACAGCTGTCAACATATCAAAATAATAAGTTAAGCTAAAAACTGAATTTTAGACAAGGAATTATAGCTGTTTTTGTTGTGTTTTATAACAATCGCAAACTCGATAAAAAAAACTTCAGGCAAGGCGACAAAATGAGAAAATCTTGGCCATAAAAAAATTACTGCCAAAAATATGAAAGGCTAACTGATTTTCTTTTGAACAGTAATTTTCAAAATATTCATAGAATTTTTATTTAAAAAAATCTCCAGATCTGGGCCACGACGGAAAAAAACCGAACATAATATCGCGTTAATGAACCTGCAAATGTGATGTTTAAGTCCCTTATGAATATTCAGAAGGCAAATACGTTTTTTGAATTAATATTTCTTCACTTCTATTTTATTTGCATGAATTCAATGATCATCGAGTTGTATAATTTTTATTATACATTGTCGGAATATGAAATGAGGTAAATTATAAATTAAATTATTATTTTTGTACCAAACCTTGTAGATAATTATTAAAAGGGAAAGAATTTAATTAGTGTTATGAATAAAACATTTTTTTAAGAATTCGTATCGAAATCAACTGTCTTTCAAAAAAAAAACAAAACCAATAACTTTTTTACAATTCTATGTTAGTAAGTAAGAAAAATATTCATTAAAATTATTCATTTTTTATTATATAGCTATTTATTAAGAATATAGATTAAAACAAGATTTGAAATGATAAGTAAAGTGAAAAAACGTTCAACAACTAAAAAAATATTTTTTTTAATCTTCAAATTATAGGATTGAATGAAATGATAAATTCATAATTTATTTATTGATTGAATCTGCATTTATTTGGTAGAACCCCATTATAACACGGTGAAGAAATAAATATTTTAGTTTTAATATATCTATATGATATACACTTGATAGGTATTTTGGCTTACAGCCTCATCAGAACTATGCTTAAACGTACATTTACAGATATATATATATATATATATATATATATATATATGTATATATGTATAACTGTGTAGAATAGAAGCACAATACATCTTCTCATCAGTTCTAAAATCCTAGTTCCATTAGTTCCATAGTGCTAATAAATTATAAAATGTGGCAAATTGATTTCGTGCATTTCTCGAAGTGAGAGTCTGTTTTTTTTCTGGGCGAAATTCATTATCATCCACACAAATAATTACCTCATAGACTATTGTTTTATAATAATATATTTATATCAAATGTTAGCGTTTTTAAGCATTGTTAGGATATGGGTAAAATAAACGGCCAAATATTTTATATCATCCACCCGAAGTAAGTTTATTTAGTTTAATGTTTCATAAAACACTTAAACCATCTACACCAATGTAGTTAGGTAATAGTTTGAAACGAAAATAATATTTATTTTATTTAGCAAAGGGGTTGCGTCAGCCCTTACGAGCTTTGTCCAGCCCATCCCTACGGTAATGGCTTAAAAATATTGGAAAACTTCGACCAAATAATGTTGTTTTACTATAAAAACTTTTTATATACTAAAAATCTACAACAATTAGTTGTTATTTGTTTGTGAATATCTCAAATTAAATTTCACTTGAGTTGGCACGGCTTGGTTTGAAATTTGACAACAATTTACTTTTCAGCCGGAAGCTCCCGACGTAGTATCATGTGTCAATTGGCAATTAAAGCGATGGAAAGAATAGGTGATTCATCAAACAAATCTCTCTTCATTCACACGCGATTCATCACGCGTTTAAAAGCGATAAAGCTTTACCATAAATAATATTATCACCATACATATCGTACAAACATCCACTGGATAATTTACATCGTTTTATGGCGTATTTAATGGGACATTATATTCATAGTTGACCCTTTAAATGCCATTTTATATGATATTTATTTTTCTCATTGATTTGCGATTATTTATTTAAAAATGAAAACACTTGAATTTTTATGTGATTCAAAAGCGCCATGTATTTGAGTAACATGTATAAGAATGGTGTACTTTATTTTATAATTGAGAAAACCATACAGTTATACGTAAAATATTGATTGGAAAAAATGCATGTTTGGTATCTGTTGTAGTTGATGGCTTATAGGAAATATTTCCATTTGTTCTTTTAACTTTTCTACGTTGTAAAAGCAACGAACTTATAATTTGTAATTTTTGTAACTTATATGCATCTAATGAATAAGTAAACGATGTCAATTTATCAATATCAATATTAAGAACACATTTTTTAGTACTTATATCCACAATATATTTTTTTTGATCAGGACCGGTTTCGTTCATCGTGAGCATTATCAACTGATATATAGTTTACAAACACGTCTATTTGTATACAAGAAGTGACAGTTAAAACCTTAAAAGTGAAAAAGCATAAAGATCTTTGCATGCTTTTTGATATAAAAAAATATTTTAATATCGACACAAATAACCAATATTTTTAAATTAGTGTGAAATAAATACTGAAATTCAAAAATAATTTTTTAATAATGTCAATTTATAGAAAGTAAATTTTTACACAAAACAAAAAAATGTTTTTATCACTGTAAATTAAAATAATGGTGAAACTTTCTTGTTTGTAAGTAAATGTGTGGTTAAATTATAATGTAAGTTATAGCCTGCAAAAAAATAATATATTAGCACTATGGGGATGATTTATCAAACCATTTACTGGCATGATGGTATACGAGGGGTTATCGTTATGGACAGAAATCTGAGAATTATTTTTATCGCACCAACGCATTGTGTAATCATAGATGTATTGTACAATCAAGGTCTATTGAAAGGGGTTGGGAGGGATGTTTTTGTCAACGGTGGAGGGCGGGGTAAAAAGGGAGTTGTTTCGGCGGTTAAGGGAAATCATCGCAATTGTCGGCGGTGACAGGCTGGTGTGGTATGACCTATAAATGGGATTTGTCAGACTAGAGGTCGTTGATTTATGAATATAAATAAAAAAGCTCTTTTTAAATTGAATCAAAAAGTTGCCGGAATTTTCTTTCAATCAGTTATTATTGTTCGTTTCGTTAAATTTCGAAAGATGTCAATGTACTGCGAAAATTTATACAATTCATTTTTTTTATTTTAAAAGTTTATTTTTATCAGTAGCTCAAATCTATATCAGAGAAGAATCTATTTGAAAAAAAAAAGCATTTTTTTATTTATTTAAAAACCCTCTCCTTAATAAAATTTTGAAATTAACAAGCTGCTCAAAATTACGTCAGTTATCTTTTATAGTTTTTGGGAAATAAAATGCTTTCATTAAACATCTAAGAACTACATAAGATAATTGTCGTGGTGTTTTATAATTTTTGAAATTTAATTAACTGTTTGGGAAAAAAGTTAAGCTTTAATCAAACTTAAATTTTTTTATGGTAGATATATATGGATATATATTTGATAGAGTTCATATGAATTAACTTTAATATATATATTTTGCTCTCGTGAATTTCATGTAATTTTAACTTTAAAAAAATGTTTTTACAATGTAAGTACTATGGTTCATGGTATATATTCTATCACAATAAATTTGCCACTTATATGATTTGAACAGGAAGTAGTTCTAAACGAGTTTTTAATTAATAATATCGAGTGAAGGTGTTTAATAAATATTTATATATAATTAAAATTTTTGAAACTTTGTATTATTTCACATGATTACTATCCGGATTTCGTCATTTGGTATCTTCAGACATTCTATTTCATGGATGTAATATAACTGAAATTTAGTAAAATTCAATTATTCCTATCGGATAATCACCTAGAATAAAATGCTAGAAGATTCCGAAAGTCGAAATCCAGTTCTTTGCTCCAACTTTGACTTCAACTAGTCAATATTTCAACAATTCATATTTATTAAATGTCTAGCTGTGAAACGTTTTTACCTTTGCACTTTTGAATCTCTTTTTTCGTTGGATTTTAAAGTTAGTTAGAATTTTTAATTTATTTAAATGATAATTTTTCTTTATAACAAAATACAGTTAACGATTTTAAATTCATAGTAAAAATCGTGTTATATATGATATACAATATAATCTATATTTTAAATAATGTAACTTAATTCTGTTTTTGACACGACTTACTTCATTGACGTTCCTTGCTTTTAATTACATTTAAAAAGAAAAAGAAAACTTTTATTGCATTTTTTTGAAAGTGCGACTATGATGATACTCCTGGTGGAAAATGTTAATTACAACTGAAATAAAAACTGAACGTTTTCCATTTTTGAACATATTATGGTGTGACGTTGTTTCTTAAAGTGGATTAATTAAGTAAATTACGTTGTATGGTAAACGTGCAAGTTGGTATGCAAAACCAGAAAAAAGGTTGAAATGTTTTCTCGTTTACAGAATCACCTTAAGTGATAAAAAAGAAGCATCTGATTTACATAATAGGTCCTCTAATACACCTAAAACTCTCGAGTCCAGTAGGGTCACCGATAAATTTCCTCTTCAGGGTTGATTTTTTTCCCATAATGCAGGGCGATAAGAGAATTAAAATAGAGATGTAAAAAAGTTTTAGAAACGTGCGCGAAAAATTGTCCCCTAAAATAGTATTTATCACTTAAAATTAACATACCAGGTGAAAGTGCCATTTTTGAAATTTCGAGGCACTGTTTTCACTATAAATTAAACTTTAATTTAGATATTATTGATTGTAAGTATACAACACTTTTAAGGTATTAAATATCAATTCTTGGTGGAAAATCATTAAATTTTAAAATTGTTTAATTTTTATTGAAAAACACATGTTTAGTACTTATTTCTACAATATATGTTATCGAATATAAAATGAAGTCCTGATTATAAAATATATTGTAGAAATAAGTATCAACAATGTTTATTTTGATTATTTATAGTATAGTTATATATTGTTTAATTTTGTTTCACTACAGAAAAATAAGGTTTTTTGGTATATTTATCGAACATTAAATGTATTTTTCTAAAACAACATGCAGTTAAACATTTTTAGTCAGATATGAAATAATTTTAAAAATTATCGCATAGCTAAATTAATGTGATTTATGATATCGACTGAAGGTGCTTGATGGAATTTCAATATCAAATTTGAATGGTTAGAACTTTGTACGATTTCACATGTTTTGTCACTAACGACCCGGGTTTCGCCTTTCGACATCTTCAGGCACTCTATCACACGGATTCAACAGAACTGTCAGTTCGGTTGGAATGTGGAATTTTGGAGGTTCTGTTGTATCGTACAAAGTTGCAAAAACGATTAAAATTTCAATAAACATGTTTATGTGCCTTATTACAAAGGATTTCTACAAGAGAATAAAATTAATCTTTACATGGATTTTTTTATCTTTGTATAAGTTTGGATCAATTTACTTTCAAAGAGCGTTTGCATGGTTTCAACCGAGGAGAATTGCTAGTTCGTCATTGTATGTATATTTTTTTTCATTCTTTTTATTAAAAATATTGATAACACCGTATTTCCATACAAAAATATAATAGATTAAAAAACTAGTCTACAAATAGAATCTAATGTAAGCTGGAAATAATGGTAGCCCTAGCGTCAACCAGAAACGTCTTTATTTAGAGCCGGATTGAGCTAATGACTGATAAACGGGACACATTTTATTTCATCAGCCAGTCAATGATAACAAATTGAGACATTATCTCGGACGCCTCACCTTGCCAGCCCACGCTGCGGTGAGTCTACCTACGCCTGTATAAATTGACACCAGAGCGAAGGGTGTTTGCTTGTCACTTTGTCGATAATAGTTATTCACTAAATACAATACATCTTAACCGAAGACAGACTAGATAATTTCATTTTGTATCGCTAAGGGACTTTTTCCATTTGTCGAGCGACAGAACTAACTACAAACAGAATTCAATCACTGCAACGAAGTTTACTCTCACATCTTGGTAGAAATATTTTATATTTAAATAAAAAAAACTTTTTGTACTATTTAACATACAAAAAAAAAACAGGATCCGCTAATGAGAATTGTCGAAATAGTGTTAAAACTATGCTATTTTATCAAATTTTAACAGAGTTTTCTACAAAACCTGTATTTTACATGAATCTCTCACTGGTATATAAAAAAAGTGTAATTGTTCTTTTTAAGGGTACATATATATTCATAGACTCAACTGAAACGATTTCAAAAAACTATCTATAAAACTTAGTCATTATCGATATAATTTATGATATCGGTACTTGATGGAATTTCAATATCAATTCGATTTGCTGAAACTTTGGACGATTCCACATGATTTCGTCAGTTCCGTTGCATCCGTGTGATAGAATGCCTGAAGATGCCGAAAGACGAAACCCGGGTCGTACCAAGTTGGCATAATTCATTTTTTTTACTCACTATCACTAAATCATTATTACAATTGTGTTGACAACAACCAGATTCACTGTGGATTGCTCAGCTCTGCAACGACTTACGTACGTCAAAAACGATACAACAATAAGTGTATATATATGTATAAGAGATGAAGGAGACTTGATGAGTTATGATGCTAACGTGTCACAGATCTTAACGCTACGTCAATTTGATGTATAAAAAAGATTATCATCAAATATCAATGAATTTACTTTATCGCTTGATAAATAAAGTTTTTGAAATCATTCTCCACTGAGGCATATAAAGGATATTCGTACCCTGAATATCTCAAATATAAAGTTCTATTATCTAAGTGTTATTAAAAAAAAAGTTATTACCAAAGAAAAATTAGCTTTGATATGACAGTTTAACATTGTCAAATTTCTTATATTTTGAATTTAAACTAAAAACACATTGCTATCATTCGTAGCTTTAGATCTCTGTTTCTATTCTGCCGATATATCTTCTCAATAACTCGTCTAACTCAATATTTTCTTATTTTAAATTCAATGGTTGTTTTAAATATAAAACATATTATATAAGAAGTCGATTGTATGAAGATAGTAGGGACAATGCTAAATTTATTGTGTTCTGTTATAGCTTTGAAATTTTATACGAGAGAACGTGCTATTTCTGTAAATGTCGATTTCTGTTTCACAGATTGACACTCAATCAATGGTGCAGGTGTCCGCAATGATTCAATGATGTGCATTCATCGCTTTGCGTTGTAACAAATGTTTCTTACAAAACATTGACCGATGCGCCCTTCATTTAGTTTGAAAAGCACCCCTGTGTAAATAATGGCTACATTCGAGTTAATAGATAACTTCGAAGGGAAAATTATTTTAATGCGACGACATAAATATAAATACGTATTGACTTAGTATTTCAGGTTTCAATTTCATTTGTATTTTTTAAATATGTACTTTTTTTTCAATATAAATTACGATATCGACTGAAGGTGCTTAATGGAATTTTAATAAGAGATTTGAATTGTAAACACTTTGAACATATCCACATACTATTTGTTATGTCACTTACGACCCGAATTTCACCTTTTACGGATGCAATAGAAATAACTAGATGTGGAAATGTACAAAGTTTCAACAATTAAATTTGATATTGAAATTCCATCAACCACTTAAGAGCCAAATATATTTGAAACAACTTTAAGAACTATTGATTCGATTATAATGATAATCATTTTTTTTATGTGATAATTTTGTTAATAATTCAAATTGGAAATAAGTTTTTGATTTTTTTTTTTTACAATAAACACTAGTCAATTACCATAAAAGTGTAATTGGGTAATTTGAAATTCAGAAATACGAACATATTTTAAAATGGTGGGTAACAGTGGGATTAAATATAAATTGACGTAGTGTAGGACTAAATTTGATATATTATAGACTCATTAAACTAATCCCACTTAACGAACGTACATACATAGCAAGGTAAAATAGTATTTTTATATTAAACAAGTTGATCGTAGAAGGTAAACATTGAATTTACTTCAGATCTAATTCTTTCTAAAAAAAAATGATAAAATGGTTTATGATCTTTAATGTTTTGGTGCAATAATGAAACACCTTTATTCAAGTTAAATTTAGTGATTTTCCGATAGGAATGATGGAATATAAATATATGTCAGTTCAATTGCATCCTTGTGATAGAATTACTAAAGATGTCAAAATTTCAAGACCAAGTTGTGATTGGTAAAAAGAAATTCATATCAGGTATTATTTTACTGTTTTGAGTAAGATTGTTTTATGTAAGATAAGTTGTTTGATAATATCAACAGAATTTATCTACATGAAATCATATTTTCAAAGTTACGTATGAAAATAGCCCCTTTAGTTAGTCTTGAATTTACTAAGAGGTCGTGTTTAGAGGCAAAGATATTGGTGAACCGCACGCAATATAGAATGGGTATAAAGTGGTTAGTTTGGAATCTTCAATCAATTTATTGATTCTATTATGTAATATTATATCGATGCTTAGGCGTAATTTGAATTTATTTTCAGAATCATTTAATCAAAAATAGACTCAAATAATGATAGCATATAAATAACATAAAGTTTTGCATGTAAAGCTCAAAGCTTTCAAAAAATAGCGGTGTATTTTAGTTTTACAAAATCAATTTGATATATCATATTTTGATAGCTATTTTGTAATGAATCATCTCAGTAAAATACGTGTTCACTATTTACTTTAATTTCCTTTGTTTATGATATCGACTGAAGGTGTGTGATGGAATTTCAATATCAAATTTGAATTGTTACAACTTTTAACGATTCCACGTGTTTTGTTACTAATGACCCGGGAAGATGTATTATGTACTTTTTCTACACAGCTATGTATATATAGGTAAATTTACGTTTGAACATAGCTCTGATGAAGGCGTAAGCCGAAATAGCTATCAATATATCTAATAAATTTTGTAGAAGTAAAATATTGTACATTGCTATTATATATACTATTAAATAAATTCCAATTCAATCAATAAACTCAAAGCTTCTTTTTATTATTTTCAATATACTTGTTTATTGTAAATATAAAAAATAAAAACGTAGTCGTAGTATTTTTGAGATATATATATTTAGAGGAATTATATGATATATAAATAGAAAACACGGTGGAATTAGAAAAATCATTTATCGTGTTGAAAGAAATGTGCATTGATAATTAAAGAGACACTACTTCTATTCAATATTCTTGAAATTTAGGAATGATAAAATTTTGAGTAAATTCTTCAATCACAAATATGACTCTAACTTTATTTAACCTTTTCGTAGCCGCAAACAAATCACGCCGAAGTGCTAACCAGGCCGAATATTTTTTTAATTTATGATATCGACTGAAGGTGTTTGATGGAATTTCAATATCAAATTTGAATTGTTACAACTTTGTACGATTTCACGTGTTTTGTCATGGGTTTCGCTGTGCATGTTGCATCCGTGTGATAGAATTCCTGAAGATGCGGAAAGGCGAAACCCGGGTCGTTAGTGACAAAACATGTGGAATCGTACAAAGTTGTAACAATTCAAAACCGAATATTTTTGTTTAAAATAAGACTCGTCTGAAAAAATATTTTTTCTTGTGTTAGAAAGGAATTACAATTTACTTACAAAATATCATATACCGCACTGATTATTACAGTTTATCCTTAAACAGTTTCAAAATTTCACTGTCAGACAGAGCTGTAACAATGAGTTGCACACGCTGCCAAAAGTACTTCCGAGATATCTTGTTTGTGGCAACAGGTGGGTTAAAAGATATATAAAAGACATCTAATAATTCATACGATAAAGTTCAATGAGACATTGGTAAATTAAGTTATTCATTTTTTTAATATGATCGATTTCGCAAAAATAATTATCATTTTAATTTATTGATTACACAGCCGTCTTGTTTACCCTTTTCGAAGCTTGATTTTTCGATCTCACGTTATCGTGTTATTTTTAATTCCATGATCACAACTCTCCCTAACGGAGTACACCCATATGTCGTGTTTACATATTAGAATGTCGTCCAGACTCTAGGTATGATGTTTTATATTTTATGTGTAGAGTTATGTCGAAATAATAGTAAAATAAGTCCTGAAATCCAGGTGTCAACATACGTAAAAAAATATTTTAAATAAACAATTGTTATACTTTAAAGTTATAATATCTATTGCTTGATGAAATTGCAATATCACATTTGTATTATTGAAACTTTGTACGATTCCACACGTTTAGTACACCCGGGATTCGCCTTTTGGCATATTCTGGAATTCTATCACACGGATGCAATAGAACTGACAGTTGTAAAGGCCGTTAGTGCTTAAACGGGTAGAACCGCACAAAGTGTCACCAAAAAAAAAAAAAACAATTGTTACTTTTTGAAATGTTCACCGTAAACGTATTTAAATGATCCATCAATAACTGTCAATCAAAACATTAAGAGATTTACACGGTGAAAAAATAGCAATGTATTTTAGTTCTACGAAAGATATATAGTTGATAACTATTTCGACTTGCTCCTTCATCAGAACGATATCCTATAAATTTTGTGGAACTAAAATACATTGCTTTTTTTTCACCGTGTTATAATGGAGTTCTACCAAGTAAATGCCAATTCAATCGATGCTTTGATTGATCGACTGAATTGGCATTCGATTGTTTTCCTGTTAATTTACATAATTGTATATTTATCGACCAATGATTAAAAATAGACTGTGTAAATCTTATTTTCAATCTGATGGAAAAGGTGTTTGTAAAACGAAAAAGGGAAAATAATAAATACGCTTGAGCATTTAATGTGTGCAAAAATGATATTATCTCCAAAAATCTACGATTAATAATATTATTTAACACCAATATATAATAAATATACCAATAAATATTCAACGTTTCTTGTTTGTTTAATCCAAGTACTGCTCGTATTAGAATATGTCCCACAATTAGCAGCGATTATTTCAATCTATTTTACAGCACTACCATAACTTAATCCAACAAGCAATTATTCAGAAGTTATTGCTTCCCAAAACTTTGAATGCGTCCTAGTTTCCAGTACTAACTTGAATAGCTAACATACTATAATACATACCGTTTCAATGTGGTCAAACTATGCTTGATATATTGCGTACGGTTTACCACTGTGGGTGACGATAAACAGAACGCGGTATATAACTGGTGTCTTATATAATACAGCAGACGTGGGCAAATGCGGCCTTTCATTGGGATAAGTATGGCCCTTGATAAAAATACAGGTATATTTTCTCCATTGTACTTGTATTTTTGCGAGCTTACAAGTGACAAGATACTTATATACGAATGCAAATATCTCAGACGTGCGCTTTTGTGTATGTTTGTGTGCTGTGCTTTCAATGTGTAGAGGTGAGTGTACTTTGTAAACTTAGAGTGAAAGCTAGAGTGAAAATATCCTTATTTAAGGAAAGCTTTTTTTAATCATCAGTTATTGTGAATATTCATTTATGATGTTTGTAAAGTCAAGGAATCGTTCACAGCTGACAAATGAGTATTTAAAAGATTTTCTACAAAGACTGAAAAAAAAATATATATTTTTTTTTAGAGTTAACTGAAAATGATGGATAACCTCAGCTGATATATAATAGTATTTGAAAAAAGCACACAGTTCTGTACTTTTAAACAAATTTTTAAGATTAAAACTAAAATCACAAAATAGTTTTAATGTGTATTGTATCAGTTGAAAATACTTAGGATGAGGAGAACCGGTTTGTATCTTAAAAATATAAAACTGTGGAAATAGTGCTGTGCGTGGTGTTACATCATTTAACATACATCTAATGCCTCGCGCCAAGAAGCGACAATTAACACCTTAAAAGTGATTATCGATCAATAATCATTCAAAAATTGGAAAAATATTGTAGAATTGATACGATACAAGCATTCTTTTGTATTTAAATACTAAAGTAAATCAGATAATTGAAAATAGAAATAATATAACGTAATAGTTCTAGTAATGTAAAAAGAAACTCTTTCAATATAATATATATGTTACATAATACGACTATTTATCTTAGCCTCTTGCTTTGTTGTAAAAAGATTTTTCGGAATTGTACAAAGTTTTATTCTTAGTATTAAATCATAATCTAAGAGTATAATACTCGGCTTTATCGAATAATCTTACTAATTCAGCATTGAGCTTAGCGTGGGCAGTCATAGATAAATACAATAAACCATACATAAACCACAAAAACCAATATATCTTGGTTATCCACCAAAAACCGCAATTAGTTACATATCGGTGAATAAAGAAGCATCCGCTACAGATTGATGCCTTCCGGGAAATTCCATCGGGGAAAATTCTTATCCGGGAAATCCCAGGCAGGCGGACAACTCTCTCATTATCACAATGAAAGGAAATTGCCGGTCGTTTTTCTTCGCGATTCAATGTCCGAGTGATTTTCTTAAGTTACGTTGATCCTGTCCGTTTTATCGTGCTTTAATAATACGTTTCTTTAACCTTTGTATTTTTTACAAGAAAATCAATAGCGCTGTATTAAGATTACTACTTCTTCGCTCTGAAGGATAATAATAAAGACAATATTTTGCTTTTAAATAGATTAATTCTATTTCCATATTTTATAAAATAGTGATCAGATCGGTTTCGCTCGTCAAAAGACAAAGATCAACATGGGCTACTTGTATAAATGGCAGTAAAAAAATACTAGTAATGTAAAGGAAAACACAGACCCCAAGGCAAGAACTGTTTTCTTTCAGTCAATACCTTTGGCCCATATAGATACTAACTGTTTATTGTGCGCCAGTACTGTTGCATCCGTGTGATTGAATGTCTGAACCAGGGTTGTTAGTGAAAAAACATCTTTCGTACAAATTTTTAACAATTCTAATTCCATCAAGCACCTTCAGTCGTTATCATAAATTGTATAAAATTTACTCTCACAAAAAAAAGCATAGTGAAAAAATAGCAATTTATTTTAGTGCTACAAAATTTATACGATGTGTAGTTGACAGTATTTTAATTTAAGCCCACATCAAAACTATGAGTTATAGTTATTATGAACTATCGTTCTAATGAGTGTGTAAGCCGCTATCGACAATACATTTTATAAAATTTGTAGAGTTAAAATACATTGCTACTTTTTCATCGAGTTACAATGGAGTTTTACTACCAAATAAATGTCAAATTAATCAATAAAAATTAAATATTAAGCAATATGTATAAAGTTGTTTTTATGTTTATATACAAACAACGTTTACGTCTATAATTTATTTAATTTATATTAAAGGATCATTTATATCGTTGTAAGAATCTCCTAAGTCAGTCGTCATCTTAAAATGTTTTTTTTTATGATTATTATGAATTCTTGTCTACGATGAAGAAGCGACAAATTTAAGTGGTACTCCATTCTTGTAAAACAAATAAAAATAAAATCTTCTGTAATCCGACGTCCTTTGGTTACGACAAAAAGCGTTGTCGTTCTTTCATCTTCATCTAGTCTCTAGTAAGTTACAAGTTAATCAACGCGCCCTTATGGTATGAAGGGAGAGCTGTGCCCAACCCTCGAGTCTTAGACCATTGTTCCTCAATTGTGTAAATACCCAAGGATAATATTTATATTGAAATCATATCTCAGTTTTTTTTTATAAAATATTAGCTCAGCTGGTGGAATAAAGTTCTCATATTATTTTTACTATCGAGGTTGAGCTTTTCTTCTTATATTGAAAAACATGACTTGGCAAATTAAAATTGCTTTATTTTGTGCGGAGATACTTGATATTTCGATGCAATCCAAAAGACAATATTTAATATTATTATGATCAAATAAATTAAATATATCGACTGATGTTGCTTGATCGGATCGTTCAATTCGTGTTCTATTATAAAAAAGGAGCCAGGTTTCACCTTTCGGCATTTTAAATAATTTGAATAATCTTTATAAACACGATAAATTGAATATTTATGAAACTAAATAATTATCTGATTTAATTTTTTTACGATTGGTTTGAAAATATTATTATTCCATATTATATGAAAAAGAAATCTCGTTAACAATTTCAAACAGTACGATTTTGATATTGTATGTGATCATAAGAATCAATAACTATTTGAGTATAATTGGTAAAAAATGAGAAAAAGTAATGACCCACCCAAATCGACTTTCAGTTCCAGTATTATGAAATTTAGGTTTATTGATTGAATTGACAATTACTTAGTAAAACTCTATATAACACACGATGAAAAAGCTATTAACTACATTTTATAAACAATTTTGTAGAACTAAAATACATTGCTATTTTTGCACCGTGTTATAATGGAGTTCTACCAAGTAAATGCTAATTCAATCAATCCATATAACACGCTTAAAAATAGCAAAGTATTTCAGTTCACCAAATTTATAAGATATGTAGTGGATAGCTTTTTCAGTTTATGCACTATCTTATTCTATTCTCAAAATTCGTTATTTTTTGTTTATTTTTTATATCTTAACGTAAAGCTTCATAAAGTGGCTTATTACTTTCAAATTAAAATATTAGAAATTAGATAATAATTTACGTTAGTTAGTTTGAGAATCACTATTTCGCGAGGAACCAATAATTTTACAGAAATAATTTGATTATACAGAATACAAGCCAGTGGAATTCTTCTGAAATATTATTATTCGTGGTTAGATAGGTATGTTTAAAGATAAAAGAACAGAATTCATAATACCAAAGGGTCTACTGCAAACCGTGTTTCTAGAAATGATAACAAATCGTTGGAACTAAAACAAGATTAAGAACAACATTGAATAATTTGCTAAAATATTTTAAGATAAAATTTTTCAGTTTGCCATGAAAATAATTGCCGAAAAATATTAAATAAAAGATAAAAATTCTCTCGAACACGATGAAAAGAAAATACCACAACAGGTGTTTTAAAAATGAATACAAAAAAAATATATTTTTATTAATCGAAAAGTTTTGAGTTTGTGTTATTACACGTTTTGAGCAAAATTATTGTATAACTATGCATTATCGGTTTTATCGTTAAATTGATCATTATTAGGTTAATGGCACGTAACTAAAATTTGCATTAAATCATTATGTTGATAATTGATACTCAAAATTATACAGTGTAATGTATATTGAGTGTAAAAGTGTTGGAACGTTTGGTATATGAGTCAATTTTTGTATTGAAATATACTATGATAATTATACTATATATATATATATATATATATATGTGTGTGTGTGTAATTTGTCTAGATACCCTTTAAAGGTATGCTTAACGCCAAAAATACAGAAGAAACCTTTATATATTTAATTTTGGAATATAATTTATCGTGGCTCTGCAATGAATGGATTAGTGAGTTCAAGTAGTAGTAAAAAAAAATTAAAATTTATTGAAAAAACCAGCATAGAAATATTTAAATTTAATTGTTCAGTCATTCTTGAAGGGATTTTCAACAAATAATAACATCAATAATGACTCATTGACAGTATTAATCGTTAATGAAACTTATCACAGGCAATTATGTGAATAATTATTAGATCACTATTATTGAATTTATATTGTTTGTCATTTAGTTCTCGACTTGAGGACAGTGTTTTCCTTTAATAAATACTGTTTATAGAGTGTCAGTTCTGTTGTATCTGTGAAGATCGAAGATAGAAGGCGAAAGCCAGGTCGTTAGTGACAAAACATGAGGAATCGTATAAAGTTTTAACAATTCAAATTTGATATTTAAATTTCATCAAGCACATTCATCGATATCGTAAATTATATAAATATTCAATGTGAAAAGTTTCCTGTCGCTCATCCAATGCTTAAAACGAGGCATAACGGGATTAATGACCAAATAATTTGGCGTTTTATACACAATTCTTTTATAGTTATTCTCGTCATAAAATACTGTTTAACTAGCTGAGGCACAAGCAGTTCTCGTGCTTCGAGATGTTGTTGACGAAACTTTATTACTATAGTTTAGCTAATATGGTTCACATTGGGAGTGACTAAGGTAAAAAATGTTCTAAAAAAGTATGCTTACAATAAGCGACACGTTTATCATGAAATTTTTGATACAATACAAGGTTATTATACAATATATAAATAACTTTTGTTTTCATAATATAGAAAATTTTGGTGGGTATATCAAAGTATAATTTTATTATTTCTAAGTAACATCAACAGAGTTTGAGAACACCTTGTTATCCTTGTTTTTTTTTTTTGTTATATTGCCTCAGAACAGACAATAGAAAAACAAAGTTTAAATTTGTTATTTATTGGCTAGAGAAAGGGCGTACCTGTAAACTTTTTTTTATTGTTTATAAGTAATTTCGTTGGAAGATTTTTTATCGCTTTTTCGATTAAAGCGACTAATACAGGGTCCAACGTGTGGGGTAAATGCCCTATGTAATTTTATTTAAACTGTTGTTTTACTACCTGCAGGAATTTAAGTGGGTGAAGATCCTCGGATAGGTTAATTTAATAATATTTTTTGGATATTTAAAAAGGAAATATTTAAACAATTTTAGCATAGACTGCTTAGTAAATTTTATATTGATGAATTACCCATAGTCGACTCAACATATTTCTAGATACAATTACTTCGCTGCCAAGCTTTCCAGAATTGAAAAAATCCTATATTGGTCGAATTACAAAAGCATATTCTTTGAAATTTTTTCTGTGATTTAAATGAACGTCGATATCACTTAAGTAGTCTAGAGTAGCCGTCGGGCCCATGTTTTATACTGACAGGAAAAAGTTATAGTGACTTGAGAAAAAATTGCGGCGAAATAGGTAGAAAAGTTAATATTATAGATACAATAGCATTATTTCTTAATATGGGGACATTTGGCGCAAAAAGTGCAAGTTGCTTAATCTTGAACGTCTGCAATAATCCCAGCAGGAGTTCCATTATCTGCTAATATATCTGAACGTTTGGGCGCGGAGAGCAATGGTGAAAATTGAAATAAAATATAATACATTATTCTTCATTAACCAGCTTAATGTTGAGTCATAAAAAATATTACGACACAAAATGTAAAAAAAAAAAAATTCAGTAGTGTAAGTGTTTTTGGAGATTTTGGTAAAAATCGGCATATTTCATGACAAGTTGGTTGTCCCACCTCCACCCGTTATGTGTATGCAGCTGCTGTAACAGCAGCTGCATACACAGCACGGCAGCCTTCCATAACGCAATACTAATAAAAAGAATCGATTTTACTTCTCATATTCTTGGCCCGATACAGAGCTGCACAGACCGATCGTTAAACCATGTACTATTGTGCTTAAAAGAAGAGAAAGAAAAAGAAAATGTGACTTGCTCAGCCGCTTAGTCTACATGATATTAGGTATCCTGTGTATCTGTGTACTGAAGATCCGCCGTGGTGGAAGAGTTTAATGTGCTACGTGTTGAATCTAAAGACGAATCGAGAATGTCTCGTTCCCCGTATGATCTTGCAAATTTATCGAATGCCTCAAAGTTGGCCATGGTTGATGCTAAGTCAGCGTGGCCCATTGGGCCCGTATGAGGACATACCACAGCAAACGGCTCTGTTCGTTCGACATTCATCTCGGGGCAGTCCCACAGTACGTGATCCAGAAGTGTAATCCGGATATTTCATGATACAAAAAACAGTTTATTCACGAAAGTATTGACCCTGGTAACACTTTAATTCTTTTTAACTCATCGAATCCCGGGACCGTGTTTTGACGTGATAGACCGGCCCGTCGAAAAAAGACAAATTAGGGACATTAAACAAAGTATTTGACAGAGAATTTTAATGTTTTCTTATTGCCAAGACTTGAACCATTTCAAATCTGTCATTCAATTAGTTTTATCGCTCATGAAATTATTGGTTTACACAATCTAAAAACACAATCGTTTCACGTGCAATACACGACACCAAAATTCCCTCTCCTGTAGCGATATATAAGTATCACCGAGTCCATTCCGAGGAAATTTTTTGCAATATACATAAAACAGATTGTTTGGGGATATAAAAAAAACAGATTTCGATTCATATACCGGCAACACAAAAAAAAATAGCCCCTATAGGGCTTGCGAAGTGTGTGCAAACCAACCATATAAGTGAGGCTCGGTACATGTGTAAACAACAAAGTGTGGCTCTACATATGGGGAAGCATTGACAATTTAACCAATCTTGGGCTAACTTTCATAATGTCATTAAGCGTCTCAGAAAATTTCATTTGATTATATCTAATATTAACAAAGTTATAACACTTTTAATAAACACTTAAGAAATACGCCATTTATTCAAAAATGGGCCGGGCATAGGGGCTAGGTTTGCAAAATTTTGGCCGGGGTTGATAGTGTTAATTTCCTCAATCAATGTACGGCAAACAGCCGTCATAATAGTTAAGACGCTAGCAGTCAGTGGGTTAAAAAGGTAGCTTTAATATCTTTTTATAAACCACTGATGACGGAGCATTTCGTCAGATTATGTTTCCACTAGTACTGTGAGTCAGACGCTCAATATAAGAATGAGTCGTCGGATAGGGTCAAGATTCAACGGACTAGCAATAAATTTATCGCTCTCTTTGTGTGTGATATATTTTTTTGCTGACCTTCTTTTCTTTTCAAATTACGGATATAAAGATCAGTCTGATAAACGACTGGAAGTTATTTAAAAACTTCCCCTAAGTCATGATTTTTGATGGGGAAGAAATCTACGAGAATATTTACATCAATTGCTTCAATTCATGATGCTTACAATAATATTTAGAATTTACAATCAAAAAACAAGTGTTATCAAGATTATGTGACATCAATGCGAGCATTATTAAGTGATGATGATGTTACGATAATGATAATAAAATCAGATGATAATTCTCGCCATGAGCGAAGCCGGTCCTGATCTTGATACCCTTAAATTTTAGCAACAGTACTGATTTTCGAGCTGATTTCTTAAATAAAGCTTTTCCATCATAAAGTGACGATTAATGTCTCAAAAGCGAAAAAATTTTGTGTTTTATTTAAATGTGATAAATTCTTAATACATAATTCAAATCCAAAAATTTGCTATCCCACTGTTTTTTGTTTGATCAATTCTAGCCATTACTTTATAGGTGATTAGAGCGCACGATATTTTGGTGTCTATAATTATCAGTACATATAATTAACCAATATAAGTTTGAATAGTTAAAGAAAAATCGAGAACATTATATGATGTCATAATTTAAAATATTAAAATAGAAGTTGGTCGTCACATTCTATCGTTGGCTTCAGAGCACCCTATTTTGTTTATTTTGTGGGATTTGTTACGACACTAGAAAAGTCAGTAGCTTGTCATGTGAACTATGCAGTTAAATGTTAATTAAGGCTAATCTAACCCAGCGGTTGTAATAGCAGAGCACCGAATAAAAAAATATATGAATTGACTTTTCAACAAAATCGGTATCTCCGATATTTTAATTTATCTCCTATTTTAAACAAACGAAAACGATTCTTAAGAAAACGTTCACTTAGAATTCTATAAGTTCAACATTGGGAGAGAACATGGAAAAAAAAAGCGTTTTACCGTCGTCAATTTAAAGCATTTCAGTGTATTTCAATAAAAACCTAACTACCAATAATTAAGACCTAAAGGATTTTTTTAAGCTAACAATTTTATTGAGCCATCAAATTGATTGCCCAAAAATACAATTAACGACTTCGTTTAATTAACAAACGATTAATTTTGAATATCAAGATGCTTGTAGTTTTAATAATAATGTACCGACTGCCACACGCGGTTCTCTTGACGACTCAATCTAAAATTTTAAAGTATGTATCGTTCACTTTTTTATACGCTTTTTATCCTCAGTATTAAATATTTTCGAACCCCCGGTGCGTAGGAGGGTTTTAAGTTTTAAAAGAGGCATGCCGATGATTTATTTGAGACTTGAAATATTATTATCGCCGTAAGATGGTGTTTAACATCTTGAATATTCGACGAAAAAGGTGTTTGTTTTTGAAACTGGCAAATAAATATTCGCGGTAATTTATCAATACATTATGTTACCTTCATAATATACTCATATCCTAGTGGTTAAATTTGATGATACGTTTCAAGATAAAGCGTGATGAGTGAGGGAAATTAAATAAATGAAAAATACATTTTAAATCTTATAACTATTTGATTGAAAGAAATTTATCGACTGTAGTTAATGTTAATTGTTCATATCCTATTCGAAAAATATGGGAGAAATACGAATTCTCTAAGATTCATTACATTGTATCAACTATTTTAAGTAACTATAATTTTCGCTGCAT
The DNA here is from genome assembly GCA_028555115.1 of Himalopsyche japonica. Classification (NCBI taxonomy): domain Eukaryota; kingdom Metazoa; phylum Arthropoda; class Insecta; order Trichoptera; family Rhyacophilidae; genus Himalopsyche; species Himalopsyche japonica. The sequence goes on along the minus strand of JAHFWJ010000450.1, from coordinate 38,669 downwards.
AACAAAACACGACTAATATTTCCGAAGTTTGATATTAATCAGATAAGGACTGGTCTCCAGCTGATTTAATACAAACTAAAAGAAGGTTCTTCATTGTAATTTAAAATTCATAATTATCAGGTATATAAAACTAATGTATTAAGAACTGAGAAAAAAGTTTAAAGGCAATCATACAAAACACAGTATTTTTTTTTTGGAAACAAATAATAATCATCAATAATAACAAATAGTGGTGGTCTGATTTGCTTCCATAAGGACCACTTCCGTCCCACATATAATCTTATTGTCGTAGACACCTATTGTTTCATTTATAATGTTGAAAATTTAGTGTCATTGTGTTGAAGTAACAAGCTAGGCCGTTGGAGCAGGAGAGAGGATGTGTTGTGTGCCTTTTCTGCACAGCTGTATATAGATAAGCGAATGTTAGTTAAAGCATAGTTCTGACGATGGCGTGAGCCTAAATAGCTATCAACTATATTTGTTAATAATAATTCTGTAGAACTAAAATACATTGCTATTTTTTCACCGTGTTATAATGGAGTTCTACCAAGTGAATGCCAATTCAATCGATATAACAAATAGTATCATTGGTGCAATCAAAAGTATTAACGATACAGTATTTCTTGAAATAAAATTCCAGTATAGTTTTTTTTTTAATAATACTTATAAACTTAAAATTATAGAAATATTGCTTAACGATATGTCTTATAATTTTAATATTGGTTGTGTTTCTACAGTTGTAAAATAATTAATGCTCATAAAATTTAATAAATTTTAATGAGAATAGTTTCAAAATTGTGGATTCAAATCGTTAATTGGAGCTTTCGTATCGATACGAAAGCTTGCAAAAATAAAGCGGAAAAAACGAGAGAGGAAATTCGGAGTGATTACAACTTAATAGGTCATTAACATTATTCAGGGCCAGTCGTTTCGCTTGAAGTTACGCGGCTATATTAAAGAATGAATATTTTAGTCATATATCAACGGACATTCGATCAATACAATGATTAAGTTATAAATCACGTCGTAAGAAAAGTTCCCTTTTGAGTGACATAATAAGGTCCGTCCGTCGCTTAGCGCTTTCAAATAAAATGCATGGAATATATTATTCAGTCAAGATTAAAATTGTTTTCAACTTGAAATTGAGATATAAAAATTAAGACTGGTTTCATGATATAAAAAACCGGTAAATCGGTGTTGAAATTTAAGTGAAAACAACGTTAAGGTGTTACGAATTCGTTACATTGTTAAATATTCTGTTTGAAATCAATTACATGATAATCAGAAATATTTAGGTATATTTTAAGCACAAAATACTAAGTGTCTATAGTCATAAAAATCAGCATATGTCTTCATATTTTAAGCTTTTCATATCACGTATTTTACTATTTTATAAAACCATATAACAAACAAATATAATTGATTGATTGAATTTGAATGTTTTGAATACTTTTACTTGGTAGAACTCCATTATAATAATTTATCAACTATATATCTTATAAATTTTGTAGAATTAAAATACGTTGCTATTTTTTTCACCGCGTTACATGTATCGCATTGTACAATATGTTAAGATAAGGTTTTAAATAATTTTTGGCTAGGTTTCTGTGGAGTGAAATTAAATATTTTAAAAATATTTTCATAGTTGCAATTTTTAATAAAGTGTAATAATTGATTGAATTCGTAATTACTTGGTAGAACTCCATTATTACACGGTGAAAAAATATCAATTAAATAACTCTCACTTTCAGAAATACATAAAATCAATGTGCCACGTTTTATAATTTATTAACCCAATGAAACTAGGGCGCTTGAACAAAAGACAGGATGTTTTGTGTACCTTTTCTACACAGCTATATATAGATACGTAAATGTCCGTTTAAAGATATTTCTGATGATGGGTAAGCCAAAATAGTTATTAATTATTTATCTGATAAATTTTGTAGTACTAAAATACTAATGTTATTTTTTCACCGTGTTAAAGTGAAATAGGACACTTAAGGCATACTGCTAAAAGGCTGGTCTACCATGTTAATATGTTCTTCAATTTATATATTTTGGAAAAAAAGCATATTATAGAAATAATTTATGATATCGACTGAAGGTGCTTGATGGAATTTCAATATCAAATTTCTGTCAGTTGTCTTGCATCCGTGTGATAGAATGCCTGAAGATGCCGAAAGGCGAAACCCGGGTCGTTAGTGACAAAACATGTGGAATCGTACAAAGTTGTAAGAATTTAAATTTCATATTATAGAAATGTTATATTATTGAAATAAATTCAATATTTTGATATTTTTTCCGCAGAGCTTCCGACAGCAGTATCAGTTTCGTTATGGAAATCAGATCTATTCAACAATCGCGCATGCGTGTCTTGCGTCAATATATCTACCTGGATCCAATCACGAGATCATCTTCTTGTGTGGTAAGTCAGCCGGGCCCCTACAATGTCCACCTTTGACATAATAGTCCGTCCAGGGATTCTAGCCTGCTTCTACTCAGCGGGAAGTCGCCTAGCAGTTGGTTTGTGTAATGTCTACCGCAGAGCTAGGGCGTAGGGAGTAAGCCACAATGACGATCCGTGATGTGAGATTATCAATACTTTGTGAGTGATTGCTTTTGTGGTCAAAGTTATCATGGACTCTCTTATTATTGAAAGTATTTTTTGTGGTATTAAGATGTAGTCAAAATCGATATGGATTTTTTTCTTTATGTCGTATACCAGAAGTAGGCAACCGATGGTGTGTGGAATATTTTTCTGTGGCAGAGCTTTATATATAAAAAAAAATCTACAGAGATACACAATGAAATATATATATATATAATATAAATCTACATTTCATTATATCGCTGTTTATTTGGATCTTAGCCTAAGGGTCTGCGTTTTTTTTTTGTAATTAATTCATTTGGTAAATAATCGGTGCTAACTGTTTATTGTGTATCATATTTTTTGCATCCGTGTGAAAGAATGCATGAAGATGGACGTTAGTGACAAAAAATGTAGAATCGTACAATGTTTCAAATTTCATTTGAATATAATATTGAATAAAATATTTTTTTTTTCAATGTCATCTACAGAAACATGTGCCGCTTGAGAGGTTATGGTTTAGTTTCTTAATATTTTATTAGCTTCAATAGTGAGTCAGTAATGAAAAATGACCTAGAGTTGCTATGGGTCGAAAAGAGAGGCAAGGAGAATTGAGGTTTTCAGAAGAAACAGGAGTAGTGACAGCCAGTACCAGCGTCCCTCCATCATCACTAACATAACAGTGTGCTGTGCACATACACATCAATTTTCAAAATGATAGACATATTATATTTTGCACTTAGTTTTAAATATAATTATGATAAAAATATGACGAAAATATTGAAATTTTTTGTCAATAGTATACCTCCCTAAATTTTAAGCTGCTTTAAGCGCTATGTTTTTATTTTCTTGTTATTTTGTTAAAATCAAAAGTGGGCAAATTATAGTAAAAAAATCTTTGAACTAATAATATGAATCAATATGATAAGCCACTGTTCAACTTAATTAATTATCACTGTTTTGATTTCAGTATAACGCTGCGCATCTTATCTTATCACTGATATTATGTGTCAGTTTAGTGAATGAACATAACATATGTTGCCGACCACTGTTTCAATCAAAACACATTGTACAAATTGCTTATATCTAATGTCATTATTATTTATTCAGACACAATACAACATTAAAAAATCTTTGCATGTATGATATATGTATTGCAATACTTTTGATGGTTTAATACATTAAAAAAATAATTAGTGATATATCATCTTTTTAAGTATTTTTTTTTTCATTTTATTTCGATTAAAGCAATTATTTTGTGCTTTACTATTCAGCTGCAAAAATATAATTTTTAAATATGCATACTTTTTTTTGATATTTTAAATTAAAAACAAAAAATTCTTAGTATTTATTTCCATAATACATTTTATGATCAGAAACAGTTTTGCTAATCATTGATTCATCAGTTGATAATGCTCGCAAAGATCGAAACCTGTGGAACTAATTACTAAAAAAAAGTGATTTTATTATTTAAAATATCATGCCTTTCCATCAAGAAGTGACAGTTAACACCTTGAAAGTGGTAAATATTCTGAAATAATTGAGACGCATTCACTGCTAAAATAAAAGTAATTTTATGAAAAACCATATGAAAGAAAATCTTAATGTCTGAGAATAGATTAATTCAATGTATTAAAATAAATTGGTTAAAAACACCTTAATAGTGACCAACATGATATATTGTACGGATAAAATAAAAAGTTCTAGAAGTTTACTTCATCTGAAAGTCCGTTACAAAAACATAATATTTTTTAAATAATGACAGCTGAAAATACGTTGTATGTGCGATGTATTATATTACATAATTGCGATGTATTATATTACACATTGCGTTTGAGACTGTTGATAATTATGAAATAATTTGGGAAAATATTTATAGTCTCAGAAATTACGATAATTTAGAAGTAACACCAAAGTATGCAGTCAGTAGGTATCTACTTACGAATAAATTCGCCAAGTAAAGCAATCGATCATAAATAATTGCCATGCGTCCTAAGAGAGGAGTAGATGGTTTTCAAGACACAGCTTCTCAACAGTTAATCACTATGGGACTATGATGTTTCAATCATTTTATGTTAATACGATAACGGTAAGTAATAAATGATAAGCCATAAATCACGAAATTTCTTAGGAACTAAAATGCTTTTAACATAATGCCAATGAACTGTCTTATCTATTCACCAAAACCAGGAATTCCAAAAAAATATATATAAAAGACAAGGAACTCTCGTCGAGTATTACATTTTTTTGGTGTTATTAAGTAACACGGTGGAAAAAAATAGGAATGTATTTTAGTTCTATAAAATTTATAAGGTATATAGTTGATAGCTATTTCATACTATCAGAGCTATATTTGATGAATTTACGCCTTTATCAGAAGTGTATATGATGACGGCGTAAGACGAAATAGCCATAAACTATACGCCTTATAAATTTATTTAAATGTGTCGCAGATTTAATAATTCATAAGATACTATATAGCTGACCAGTCGCGCGTTGTTGCGATATCGGAGAAAGGAAATTCAAAGAAACTCGTTATGATCACAAACAATTTATAATGATTGTATAATAATAATATAATAGCAATAATATGGCTATGATAATAGTTAATTTTTTGGGGGTTGGCATGCCAGAAGCCTTTGCGGGAGTGCACTTAAAATTTTTGTTAAGTTCCATATCGATTTTGAGGATAGGGAATGCGTTATACCAGAAACCTTCGCGGGAGTATACTCAAGAAATTCCTTAAGTTTCATATCGATCGAATGAATGATTAAATTATGCATATGGACAAACATACACAGATACTTATATTTTTATTTTTAAAGATATAAAGTTGGTAGCTATTTCGGCTTACTTCCTCGTCATAACTATTTTAACTATAACCTATAGTCCTGACGATGGTTGAAGTCGAAATATCTTTTAACTATAGATCTTATAAAATTTATAGAACTAAAATCCACTCCTATATTTTCACCGTGATATAATGGAGTTCTACCAAGTAGATTCCAAGTGTAATTAAATAAACTCCGAAGCTATGAGATTTTTTCAGTCGTGAGATAAAAATAGCACACAAGAAAATTAAGCGATTAGATGAATAAGAAAAGTAAAAAATAATTTATTTATAAAAAAAAGCTTCCAAGTTATTGATTGAATTGGCATTCACTTGGTAGAACTCCATTATAACACGGTGAAAAAATAGCAATGTATTTTAGTTCTACAAAATTATTTTTACAAATATAGTTGATAGCTATTTCGGCTCACGCCATCGTCAGAACTATGCTTAAACTAACATTCGCTTATCTATATATAGCTGTGCAGAAAAGGGACACAACACATCCTCTCTCCTGTTAAAACGGCCTAGCTTGTTACTTTAACACAATGACACTAAATTTTCAAAATTCTAAATGAAACAATAGGTGTCTATGACAATAAGATCATATGTGGAACGGAAGTGATCCTTCTGGAAGCAAATCAGACCACCCCTTTGTACAACGGCTGGACAAGTGGCGATACTATTATGTTAGTTTGTTCGTTAAGAATCCTTTGTGATCAACTATATTTGTTAAAAATAATTTTGTAGAACTAAAAACTTCCAAGCCTTAGTGGAGAGGCACTTTGCCTTAAATAATAAAAACACGGTTTTTAGTAATATAGTCACGATATATTAATGATCAAAACCTGATTAATTTAAACTAAATTAATAATATTTCTTGAAAATCTTACAGTTTTTTTTACAAATTTCATCTTTTTATTTACGATCAAGCAATTCAAAAATAAATCAGGTATAAAAGATTTACAATTTGTTACTGTTAAGTTTGGGAGACACTTCTATAAGGCTTTTTGGCGTGGGCTAAAATGATGTATGAGGACTAGACCACAAAAATTCTTTTAACACGCTTGTTTTAGAGAATTTAAGACACGATTTTCATAAGCTTCGTACAAAAAACTTACGCCCATAATGTATGTGTTTTTTTAAACTTTACACGGTATTTTGAAACAACTTTTTTTTTATGTCTGGAATTTATATATGATACAAGATCGTATGATATATTGGTATACAAATTAAACAATATTTAACTTTGTATAATCGATGTTTAAAATTGGGAAATTTTCCTCACAAAATTAATATTTATAAGTTATAAACATTGAACATATGACAATACTGAATACAAAAAAATAACTCGATTATAAACAAATCATGTTATATTAAACAATTTTATTGCTTTGTATAAGTCTAATTTTCATTATCGGATGAAGACGTGGTTCTAAAGAATGAAAGTATTCATTACATTTATATGATGAGATACAAATTCATTGATCAAAGTGCAGGGTAGTAATAGGGTTAAAATATTAACTGTCTAAACACTATCAACCCCGGCCAAAATTCTTCAAATCAATCCAATAGTAATTTTGAATAAAATCAAATGAAACTTTCTAAGATGGTATAAAACATTAAAATAATTAGCCCCAGCCCAACATTCCTCCATTTGAGTCACACGACAATGTTTACACATTTACTGACTCTCACTTATTTTTTTGCTTTGCGCGCATCTTGTAGCTTCCTTTTTTATTTTCTGCTGCAAGAATAGGGATCAAAATTTGTTTTTTCTATATCCACCGACAACCTGTTCTGTGGATCTTACAAAACTTTTGCGATGAGTGGGCTCGGTGTAACTGCTATGTCGTCCTTAGGAGGAGAAATATTGTATCTTGTATTGTGCACGCAACGACTGAATTTTTAGTTCGTTCAAATCAATACCTAAATAGGCGATAAGACTAATTGGATGGCTGTTTTAGTCTTGGCTATAAGAAAATTTTGATTTACTCTATCAAATATATCGTTTGATGTCACTAATTTTGCTGTTTTTGAAGGACTGGATTATCACGTCAAAACACTGTTCCGGGATTTAGGTGTTGGAATTTGTATCACGTGAAAATATAGATCCGGGATTCGACGTGTTAACTTAATTTAAGTTTACTTAACAAAACACAGTTAAAACATTAATGTATTATTTCCCATTAATAATGAATTTTATAGAATAACAGTGAACATACAGATATTTAAGTAGTATGCATAATTTTTAAAAAATCTGAACATTTTTGATGTCATATAATATATCACTGTACAACTCAACTTTAGTCTGATTTCTGTCAAGGCGAAAAAAGCTAAAAAAAGCTCTTTAAGCACATTATTGAGTGTAGTGCTTTGAGAGGAAGGTAAAAAAGGTATTGTTCAAACAAAACGAACGGGGTGCCTCTGACAAACTTCTAAGAAACACGATTACTGACTGCTTGGGGCAAAACATCAGTGGCTTTGAATTTAAGGATTGAATTCTCTTGTGTTATTATTGATAATAATTTTCTAAGCGTTACTTCGTATATAATAAATTTTATAAATGTAATTGGGTAAAAATAATCAAGTATTACAGCCGTACGATTCGTTTTAATATGGTTGTTGTACAGGCTATTTTGGATGCTGCCTGAGCTATCTTCGAACTGAAATTAAACGTAGCTTCATAAATTAACATATTCAAGCAAATGGTGACTGTGTATCGTTTCAATTATTCATATGTCATTAATTATATTTCTAATAAATATATAAAAAAAAAATTGGTTTTAAAAGCGTCTCAGAACACATTTTAAATTGAATGAATGTCTTTGAAAATACTCCACACTAGTCAATAATTAAAAATCTGCATTATTCATATATTGAGAAATTGTACGAAAATTGTGTTTTTATTATTTTAAATACAATGCTTTTCTAACAAGAAGTTACAGTTAACACTTGACAACATGATTGATTGCTTTAATGATAGTATGGGTATATATGCATTTTGGCTCAATTTATCAATAATGAGTGTCTGCAGTGATATTTAAGTTAAAGACAAAATCAAAGAGTACAACGTTAGTCATTCGATGAAAAACGTGACATTTTTTCGCTAAAACTATTTAACAATAAGAAATAGGTATTTGAAATGATTTGAGAGTTTTAAGGTTGTCAGTATGGTATGTTTAAAAAAATGATTTCAAACCAATTTGTGGTTTTATGTCTGAATGCATGAATGTTTATAATGTATGTTATTCACTGCTTACGACTCGATTTAAAAGAAAAACAGAAGAGTAGTGACAGCGGTCAGTTAAGTACTAGTTCTGTCATTGTCTTACCCTTATATATCTTCGCTTTTCGAAAAATAAGGGTTGAGTAATTTGTAACTGGCAGTTTTCATTTATATATACATATATATATCATAAAACTGTATATATTTTTAAACAGAACTATTCTTCCAATAATTTTTTTTTAAGGAAATTTAATCGACAATTTTGATTAACCTTATGATTGCCACAGATAAGATATCCTGTCAAATGGCGTAGTGTTTGTATTGCCAGAGACGATATATATTGAAAGTACTTTTTGTAGTGTATTATTGAGCCGTTTAAACTAATATTGACAATTAAAATTCAAAACTGGTTAAGTTCAAGAATAAACTCTAAAAATCGAAGCGAGATATAAATTGTCGTATGTAAATTATAATTTATTTATAACACATCAAAAAAGATTTATAGACAAATTTATTTTGACCAAAAATATTCGGCCTGGTAAGCACTGCGGCGTGATTTATTTGCGGCTACGAAAAGGTTAGCGAAATGTAAAGTCTTCTGAAAATCTGAATTGATGGTAACAAAACGAGATCAAAGCTCTAGTTTCGAATGAATTTAAAAATTAACTCCAGTCGATTACAGTTTTGAAAATGTACGATAAAATCAACATTTAAAAATATCGCCACTAAGTATTTAAAAATCAAACAAAAGTTTGAAGAGATTAGGATAACATTCAACGATCGTGAAACATTTCAAGTCCCTGAAGTAGGGTGTAAATTTGTATGAAGACCGTGCTCCTTACTAAGTGGCTAGTTGAGTATGACAAACACAAAGTTTGGTGACAGATGATATGAGGACCACCTTGAAGATTACCAGGGGTGCATAAATGTAAAAAATATTAATTACCAACAGCGTGTACTTAAATTGAACTCAAATACAAACAATTGTCACAGACTTGCGGCCGAGTCGTCAAAGCTTTCGGACTTTTTCACGAGTTTAAAATATCTTCGAATGATCATTTTTAAACATTGAATCTTAACTTTTTATTTGTTAAACTGGTGGAAAAGTATTATATTTAAAAGCTAAAACACAGTATTTAGTACTAATTTTTCAATTTTATATTTTAGTTTAGGACCGCTTTTGCTTAAAGCGAGTATTATTAAACGATACAACACAAATTAAAATAAATAATTTACATGTAATTATACAAAATATGTATAAACGAAGAAAAAAAATATACTTAAGATGTTACGAATTTCTTAAAATTTAATAATTACTAATTTTGTAATCAAATATTTCTTGGTTTTAGATATGTTTCGATACAAAGCTTGGCAAGGCCAGCAAGCTAAAACCTTTTTTTAAAGTTTAGAATTTGAGCAATTAGGTATCAATACTGTTACAGTTATTAATAGTGAAAATTCTTAGTATTAATTCGTTATTTTGAACATTTCATTTCCGAACTGAAGAAAAAAAATACGTTTGTTGATTGAAGTTTATATAGTATATTTGTTAAACGATTCAAGCCCGAGTGTAACGAATTTCTGCATTTTTTTTTAACGAAGAATGCGATTTATAAAAAAATAATGCACGATTAATATACCACGAGTTATATCAAGAGACCACTATTTATCAAATCCTAAGTGTGATTAGTCCAAAAGATTCGTGCAAAAAAAATGATAAATATTTTTTAATGCTTTAAAGTTTGACTTGAGAATGTTAATAGTAAAAAAATATTCCAATAATAAGTAAGATAATTAAAAAAGCATTTTTTCTCGCCTGATTTGGGAGCTTTTGACCACTGTTCTATTCATATAACCAAACCAATCATCATTATAATGAAGTTATATTCTAAAAGCTCTTCTGTGAGAGCTTAATTTTGGCACGGGTATTTTTTCACCAGTGCAAGCGGTGACCATTCATTATAGTATGTATGAAAGGTTACACCAGCCCGAGAGTTATAAGTACCCGTAGCTACTAGAGGAGAAGGGCCCCCGTTGTGACAAAAACCACGCTGTGTCTACTTCACGCGGTGCACTTGAACCTGTTACACCCACAAAATTATGTGCCGCGCAATATTATATATCTGAGATGTATTTTATATTTTGAATATTTAGCAATGAATTTTTAACGATATGTGTTACATACGACTTAATAATTTAAGATATCTAGTGAGGTTACTTGGTGGAACGTCCAATACAAGATTTTAATCGTTAAAATAATTAACATTGTAACAGTAGCTTCTAACCGGGTAGCCATGCATCCCTTCAGCGGCGCCAATACTTAATTAAAATTTTTAAAAATATCGACAAATATTTTTTTGAATAGTTTAAGTTTTAAGTATTTTATTTGTAATATAAATTTGTGAAGAATTAGTAATAGTTTCAATGGAGTTCTATCAAGTAAATGTCAATTCAAGCAATGAATATATGCATTTGAGAATATGGTTTTTTTCGAATGGATACAACTTTGTACGACACTACATGTTTTGTCACAAACGACCGGCGTTTCGCCTTTCGGGATCTTCAAGAATTCCATCACACGAATGCAACAGAGCTGACGTACAATAAACAGTTATAGACGATAAACTTTGGTATACATACGATGCTTACTGTTTATTGTACGTCAGTTACGTTGCATCCGTGTTTTAGAACGCCTGAAGATGCCGAAAGGCGAAACCCAAGTCGTTAGTGACAAAACGTGTGGAATCGTACAAAGTTGTAACAATTCAAATTTGTTATTGAAATTCCTTCAAGCACCTTCAGTTGATATCATAAATTATTTCCAACAGTCTTATATTTTTGACTATCAACTCTCAGGACAATGTAATTTGCTGTTACAATTGAGACACTAGCAGTCAATGATATGAACACATCCATCAAACACCTTCAGTCGATATCATATTAACACCCTCCTTCCTGAGAGAGATGTGTTCTTTGTCCGAACACAAAAATCTTTCGTGATAGTGTACGTTGTCCGATTTTTTCTCAGTCCGAACTGTTCGTTAACCGATCACCCACTGTATACTCAAATGAAATATAATATTTTAAATGATAAAACAAACATTTTTTAGTACTTATTTCCACAATATTTTTTTTTGATCAGGATCGGTTTCGCTCATCGCGAGCATTATCAACTGATAGAATACAATATACAAGCAAGTTTATTTTTGCAAAAATTTTGAGTTTAAGGTATCAGGTATACAAAATCATGCGTTCAAGAACAAAGAAACATGCTCGCGATGAGCGAGAATGTGTGAAAACTAAAAAATGTTTTTTTATTATTTAAAATATCATGCTTTTTCATAAAGAATTGACTGTTAACACATAAAAAATGAACAAATTTTACAGTGAAGCTTGCAAAGAAAATATTTAGTACCTCTTGCAAATATATATCTACAGAAACAAAAAATTCAGATTAAAAGTCCAGTATATAACATAAGAAAAATATAATAAGTTTTAATATAGTTATGAAATATACATTTACAAAAATGAAAATAAATTGGTTAATTAAGAAAGAAACAGAATAAAACAGAACTTAAATTCATTCGGTCGTTATTTTCATTTGGATGTTGAAATGTATAAAAAAAATTGAAGTTTTTTCCTACCTGCGATATCTATGCTAAGCAATGCTAATAACTAGATAGAAAGAAATGTTATATGACATCAATACTGGATTTTGTTGAATTTGACTATACGACAAAATTAGAGGAAAAACACCAAACGAGATGAAAAAAGTTGGCACGATGAATATTTATATCTTTTGTCCAATTATGCATAAACGTTCTTCTTGGTGGTGATATATATTTTTTAAGTTCCAAAAGTTCTTGAAAGAATTTTTTGCTTAACTTTTACTTCAACGTCAAACAAGCTTTATCATTTGAGCGTCTAGCCAATAATAAGAGACACACACAAGGATCTTTGATTGGGTTGAAAACATCGAAATTATTTGATTCAGTATTTTTTTGAGACTGAAGCCTTTTACGTGTAATATTTCTTGTTAGAAAAATAGGTAGAAAGTTTATTGTCATTGTGTTAAAGTAACAAGCTAGGCCGTTGGAACAGGAGAGAGGATGTGTTGTGTGCCTTTTCTGCACAGCTATATATAGATAAGCGAATGTTAGTTTAAGCATAGTTCTGACGATGGCGTGAGCCGAAATAGCTATCAACTATATTTGTTAAAAATAATTTTGTAGAACTAAAATACATATATGTAAAAAATGCTATTTTTTCACCGTGTTATAATGGAGTTCTACCAAGTGAATGCCAATTCAATCAATAAAAATAGGTATGTTTGTATTCAAAAACATGAAAATATTTGATATTTTCTATATTCCCATTCCGGTCCTGGAGAGTAAAGAAATAATAGATGATTTCTAACAAATTCTAGCTTAGAAAGTTTAAAAAATTAATAAATTAACATTATTTAAAAAATATACAATTGCATTAAAATGCATAATAGTTTTTAAATTCGAACTACAAACAATCTTCCACATCTTTGATTTAATACAATAAAAAAAATACATTCGATTTCTATTTTTTTATGATAAAAAAATTGTAAAACATATCGATTTTACAAAGTAAGTACAAATTGTGTGGAAATAAAAGTCTCTTCAGATTAAAAGATCTTCACAAAATATTTTTTTTTCACATTTAAAAAAAAACAATTTTAGTTTGAAAAATAAATGTATTAATAGGGTTTCAAAAAAGAAATGAATTCTGTTGGCTGAATCTTTTGAATATGGCACTGCATAATTGTTACATTGATAATGCTCGCGACGAGGCAAACCGGTTCTGATAATAAAATATATTGTGGAAATAAGTACTAACATACATATTTTCGTTATTTAAAATAGCATGCCTTTCCATCAAGAAGCGACAGGTAAAATATTGAAAATGATAATCTTTACACATTATTTTATTCAAAAAATATAACAATCCATCGATATATTGATTAATACAATATTAACGTTGATTGTATGGCTCAGGAATTGCGTCGCCTCTGCTTGTGGACCCTCGCAACTAATAATACGGTAATGTATTTCGGAAGTTTATGACAAAAACGCGACAAAAATATTGAATGAGACAGTTTAAGCTTCCGTTCTACGAAGCTTATCAAATCGTCGGTGTGTAGCAAACAAATGCGCTATTAAGTGTCAACCACTTTCCCTGTTATAGGTAATGAATACTTTTTCGAATGGCCACTTATTCCCACCACGTACCACTTATAATACTAATATATTATATAAGGTATCTAAATGCTGGTAACCGGAAGTTCAAAATTTTCTTAAAATACGTACAAATATAATATGAGTGGCACCTATGCAACCAACATTTTAAAATGAGATGAATTTATTCATTGATTACAGATAGTCAAAAACTGTGTCCTTAAGATTTTTATTTAATTATGTATCCAACAAATATGCTCTCATTTTAATACAATTGAAACACAAGAAAAAGTTTATTACGTATCAATATAATAGAATCGGATTTAATTAATGCCATTTTATTTTAGATTGGCATAGGCAAGTATGTTTAAAAAAAAAATAAAAAAGTTTTTTCCAAAAAAAAACGTTGAAGCGGCAGCGGTAGTAATGTTTACAATTTTGATGTATGTTGTAAGTATTATACTTCCGGCATATTATCAAAGTACAGAGTCTATAGAATATTTTATTTAAGCAAAAACTATTTACTTATTTTCATCTTTGATACGAATATTTTAGAAATTTATAAACAATATTTTTAGTCATGTTTGCTTGCAACGTAAATTCAGCAAAAATGGTTCTCTAAAGTGCATCTCAACGAAAGTTTTAAGCGAGAATTGGTTTCTATTTAGTTATGAGTTGTTTTAAGCGATAGAAGGATGCTATTCTGAACATGCGATATTTAGGTTTTGGAAAAGGTTATAAATATGTATTTAATTGGTAAGAGGGTAACGACATAACATATTACTGACGAACATGATTTTAAATAAATAATTTGAAAAATGATTGAAAAATCAATAATATGAATTAGTTCGTATGGGCATTTCAATTGGCATGGAAACGTTATAAGGTAAACGTTCAAGACGCCTATATCACTTGTGAATATCATGAAGGATATTAAATAAAAAAATCAGTATTAATCTATTAGGTTCCAACATTTTCAACTGCATGAGCGGTTTAATGAGAAAATGTTAATAACAGTTGCTTCTTATTGTCTTCTGAAGAGTTTTTCAGTACATTTAACTACTCTTTATTCAATTCCAAATCATTCAAAATATCATCACGAAAGGTCTTTCTTTAAGAATAAAAATATTCATTTTCAAATACCACTGCGAGTGTCAAACATATATAATATTGTTCCAAAAACCGGAAAGCTCGTTCTTGTCACCTTTCGGTTCGTGGAAAAGCAAACATAACTTCCGGCATCCAAGATTTACTAATATTGAAATTCTTCCAGCAAATTTATGGTCATACATAAAGTTTAGAGCATTTTCAAACAAGATGGAGGTGAACCCGATATTAAATAATGTTCCACGGAGAAAAACTTCGCAATAGTTCCGGCGGATAATAAACTTTTCCACTCTAAATCAATCGACCTATATTAGACAAGACGGAAGACTTTTGTTCGCAACCGATCGATATTTTTATGCCAGTACTTACTTAAATCATAAAAAGTAACTTAGGTGAATATTTTTTGCTAGAGTAAAAGCTTCCCCATTTCTAAGTAATATGTCAATTGCAACTTCTTTGTGTAAAGCCTTTATATATAAATAAATATTCCACTTTTAAGTATCTTTTTGACAATTTTTTATTTTAATAATTATGCACAGTATGAACTTATTATAAAATTAATACGTGTGTTTGAAATATTTCACACAAGGAATGCGTTGAAAATTTTCGATATATTTTGATTATGAAATGCACATCATCATCATTTTACAATATTTCACATATTGCAGTTATTTATTGTCAAATATTTGACAAAACCATGTGTTTTTTTTGTTTTAAATAACAGCGTTTGATATCAAACAATACAAATGGAAATATAGTTAGTTACCTTTGATACCATTCCAATGTATAACATAGTAAATTTGTATCATAATGTTAATAATATGAGACAACATTTCTAGCAGAACTAACTCTAAGCTTAAAGTTTGATAACATGATCATGTCAGTGGGTATCACATTAGTTATTAGCTTACTATTTTACAATTTATAACGTCTCACGTAGTACGCTGTGGAGTAAATTCAAGGAACTATCTTGGTAGTTTATAATAGTCGTACGTGGGTTTCTACAGCAGGCGGTGTACGGGCGAGGACAGAGGGCTAAGCGAGTTAAACTTGGGAGAAACTATGTTTTAAAATATTACGTAAAATACATGATAATTAGCTTTATTGTTCAAAGTTTCGTATACATGTGAGAAACTGCATCTTAGGTGTTGATATTTATGATATCGAGTGAAGGTGTTTTATGGAATTTTAATATTAACTTTAAATTATTGAAACTTTTTACAATTTCACATATGTTGTTATTAACGACTTGGCTTTGGCTTTTCGCTTATGGCGACATATTCAGGAATTCTTTCAGGCGTATGAAAAATAACTATATACAGAATAAATTGGTTTAGATGATTGATGAATTTTAGGTAATCCGTAAAGTGTTGGTGTTAACGGAGCGTACGGATTATCTCAAATTTAAGCCCGTTTCGGTAAGTGATAAAACAAGTAAAATCTAACGAAAGTTTCAACAGTTTAAATTTAAGTGACATTTATTAATGAAAATTATATTTATATACAAATATACGCAAAACAAACATTATTAAATATAATGAAGCTTTTTGTTAAAATGATTATAACACAGTTCTAATCATACATTACGACTGCAGATCGTGCGGCACACAAATGTAGGCATTTCAGCATTTTTTAATGAGAACCGATAGCTTGATATCCTTTTTCCGAAGAAATAAACATCTTTGATCTCAAAAGGTTATGGATGTATATTACTATTGGTTAGATTAATGCTTTGTTTTGAGGATCAAACATATGATGGGAAGGAGAGAAATTTAGGCGTCAGAAATAAACATTTTTTCGAAAATCTACGAAAGTTATTCTTGGGTTTTGATAAATGATGGATGCAAGTTATACTGATATGGGTAAAGAGTGAGTCTCAGTTGATTTAGTTATATTTTTGTTTCGTAAAAGTTTTTTAAGCTTTTAGAAAATGAAGCTCAAAATACTTTTAGTGACGAAAATAAATAAAATATATTTTGCGGTAATTTTACGATTTTCTAGATCTGGATTTATTTAAAAAAGCAAAATTTTTACAAGAAGCAGAAGTGACCAATATTATTTATATTTTTTATTTATTGGAGAAATATTTGGCAATACAGAGAAATCAACTCGAGGAGAAATAACAAGACTAAGATTTAAATTTTTAATAGAGAAAAAAACTTAATTAGTTTTTAGCCTTGCAGTGACTTTATGGTCTGGCCATATGCTTCTTCCCTTTCGCGTTAAAGGCCAGTTCGCACATGCGAAAAAATCAAACAATTGGTTTATTGATTTGCTGCGAAGCTTTTATATGATTATCTATGAAGATTAAATATTCACTAAAAATTAACAAAAAAATAACAGTTTTTCAAAGTAATATTTTAACATACTGTTATATATTAAATAAATGGTAGATTTTTCAATCATAAAAATTAAAGTACTTTTCCAATAATTGAGTTCTTGAAATTTATATTACACAAAAAAAGATTTATAGCTTCCGCTAAAGTCTTTGTTAGACGTTTCACTAATTTTATTTATAAGCAAACAATATTCATTGATAAATTCATAGAACTCGGAAATAACAAATCAATTCAAAACAAAATCACAAAGTCGTAGCAATAAATCAACTATGTTGAATCATAACTCCCGAATACAACAGATATGATGTATACAAAATAAAGTTTATACGTCATATTTTGATGTAGAACATAAATTGGTCTCCTTTGATTTTGGATAACTGATTACGTAGGGTTAAAGTATGTTTTAAGAAAGGAGACTGATTACTTATTATAATATTAAAACAATAATTATTTGGACAACGGAAAATAGCCTAATGTAATGGAAAATAATATAATGTTTTCATTACCAATTAGTTGATTGAAGATTTTTTTGATTTAAATAAATTCTCATTTTTTCCTGATACCAAAATGACAGTTACTTAATAAAGTATTTTTTTTTAATTATTATAACTTTTGATGGAATCTTTCAAAAAACATTCAATAGTATTCAGTTATTTATTTGAGTTAATATTTAAAGGTTTCATAATAAATTATTTTATTTTACATAAAACCTACTGGTTTATTGAAAAAAAATACTATGTTATTAGAGTTGATAATTTTGACGATGTACGAAACTGGTGCTTATGATAACATTACAAAATTAAAAAATTTAAATTCCCGTTCATATTTCATAGAATCCAATTTGCTTTACTGACGCTGTAAATAAAGATTAATAATGTTTTATATAAAGTTAGTTGGTTTAACTTTAATCTCTTTCTAGCTTCAATCAATCCCGCTTGTTGGAAAGGGCTAAAAACAGATAAAAAGTGATTTATTTGTAGAGAGATAAGGGACCCCTCGCAATTTTTTACGCAGTGACGTAGTAAATGGGAGGATATCAGCGAAAAGATCTCGTCTGGTTCAGTCCACGCTGGCATTAGTCTAAACAGGACAGATTGAAAAAAAGGCCGAGCCACTTGGGCGCCACTGTAAAATTGAAATTTTATCTACCTACAATTTATCTTTTGTATCTCTTACTAAACAAATACGTTTTGTTTTATTAATTATGATCAAACGGCTTGATTTAGATACATAAATATTTTTAAAAATTAATTATAATTATTTTTCAGTAGAAATGTATCTTTATTTAAGACTGGAAAGTATTATTATTAAATACTGAGAAAACATGGGGTGAAGTTTCAAATTCAGAAGTTTCAACCTGTAACATAATTCCCACTTGAATTGTTAGGTGATCGTTCATGTTCAATATTCATTTATATTTTTCGGCTTTATTTGGATATATATTTAAATATTCTTTACCGATGGACGGACAATGTTAGCTTCGCCGTTATTATTTCTGCTTGATTAATTTGTGTATTAGTAGAAAAAATACTTTTTTTGATTATTAAAAAAAATCTTAATTGCGGTTCAAAATTTATTTTGACATCGTCGACAGAATATTTGTTCACTACGTTTTACTTTTATACGAACTGTTACGAATATATTTATTATTCAATCAAGTTCTAAAAAAGTGTTCGTATTTTGATTGTAAATTTACCCATTCGTTGTTATTGTTGATGAATATTTCTTAATTATGTCATAAATTAAAATGGATTCTTAATTAGGCTTAATTTTAATATAAAATTAGCAGATATTGAATTATAAGTTGTCATCAACATTTACTCGGTAAAACTCCATTAAAACACGGTTTAAAAAAAGCATTGTATATTAGATCTATAAAATTTATACGGTATATAGTTGATAGCTATTTCGGCTTAGGTCGTCATCAGAGCTATTCTATAGAATATAATAGCTATCAACTATAATATACATCTTATACATTTTGTATGATTATAATATGCAACAATTTTTTCACCGTGTTGTCATTTTATTATGATATGCTACATTTATATAAGATGGCTTGTAGCAACCACTTTGCAATGTTTGGCATCGCACAAACATCTTGATGCGACAGGCGCTTGATCGGCGATCAGCGTTTTTTCAATACATTGGGTTACGTTTTTAGCATCTAACGTGTTAAAATGTTGCCTTAAAATGCTGTTAAATGATTGAACAAATGCTCTTCCTTTACAAAAATAGTTCATAAAAAATCCGCGACAGCAGCAAAAACAGTTAACTATTTTTTTTCTAAAAGAAATTCTGTTAATGAATTAATCAAAAACAATTTAAAATTTTGTATTCAGTTTTTTTTTTGTAATATTGTTAATACCGATTGTCAAACATATTGAAAATAAAATATATGTTTGTGATTAGAAAATGTTTGGTAGGAGTAAATATTAACATTATGCATTCCGAACCCATGATGTTCAGATGCGGAAATATATGTAATTTCAGATTTAAAAAAATATTTCTAGCCACCTACGATAAAAAAATACAGAATGAACATTATTCAACAACATTCCCAGGAAAATGCTATTGTAGTGCTTATTATGAGTTGGTTCTGTTTATTCATGAAACCCTCTCCAAGAATTCCAATTTCTTCAGCCGTATCTTAACTACTGCGCTAAAGGTTTAGATTTAAATGAATATTCATGATGTTATCTGAATAACTCTATTGTTGGACAAATTTTGTCATTAAACGATATATCCGCAAGAAATTGAAATACCCAAGACTCAATTGTCTATGATTGCGTTTGCAAATAAGTTAGGCAGAGACAATAGAAATGCTGTGACCTAGAATATAGGATTATATCTAGAAGCCTAGAGACGTTTTCATTCTAGGATAAATGGGAATGGATTATTTTGACAATTGATAATTTTTGGGTAAATTTAAGCTACCCATTATAATTATGCTTAATAGTTTAAATGTATAGCCAGAATAAACTTGCTTTTTTTAATTGTCACTTGATTGTTACAGGAGTTTGATTTACGCATAAAGTAAAAGTTTTAGATAAAATACAAAATTCAGAGTGAATTTTGCATTTTATCCATTTTGAAGTAAAAATTAACATTTTATCTTTTGGTGTGTTGATTCTCAATGAACAAAAACTTTTTTTTAAATATTAAAACATAATTTTTCACAGTGGATTTATTTATCAGAGTATTGTAAACTGATAAAATATAGACAACAACAAGAATAAACACTAAATGTACAATTAATTGTCGTTAATTACTACACGGTAATAAAAAATGCTGTTCATGAACTATAGTAATATAAAATTTCCAATGTGTTCAACTATAACTTCGGCTTACTATATTAAAATTATCATACAGAAGTTTGTTAACAAGCCGAATATTTTTCGTCAAATTCAAACTTGTTTAAAATAATTTTTTAATTTACTTACAAAATATTATATCCCGCACCGATTTTTAGTGTTTATTCTTGAAGTTAAAATTTCATTGTCAAAACAGGGCTGTCTCACTGAGTCGCACACGCTACCAAAAGAACTTCCGACATACCTAGTGTGTGGCGACACGAAAACTTTACCATTGACGAGATATTTTGTCTGTGGCAACCAACGGGTTAAATAGTAATAGTATTAACTATGGCCTATTAAAAATAAGCTACTTAGACGATGAGGGGATTTGATAGACATCGAGAAAGAAGATCGTTGTCAAATGTTGAAATAAAAAAAAAGATTGATAAAGCTTAAGTGTATATCTATGTATCTTTTCTATATATAAAACTAAATATAAACTGCATAAGAAGGATGACAAATCATTTCAAACTTCACTTCGCAACTGATGAAATGTAATCTGCTTATTATCATATGGACTAGAACAACCCTCCGTTGTGAAATGTTGCCAGAAATTATATAAAATGAAAAACTTACTTACGATGTGTCAACAAAAAATTTTTTTTCAATATAATATATATTTGTGACATAAACTGCCGAACTGATATTTTTTCCCTTAAGCCAAATGCGTAAAAAACTTTAATTTCAAATTACCGTAAATCTAGACATTATACTATTTTTATTGAAATAAATATTTATGATTCAGTAACAGTGAGAAAGACGACTCAACTCTGAGTGATGGTAAAGTTAAATTCTTAAAGATATAGAAATAAAAAAAAAAAATATCGTGCTTGTAACGCAGGTCATGATTACACAGTTGGCTGAAAGAAAATTTGTTTTTATACGCTGTTCGTATATCACAAAGGTGAATAAAATGCTTTGAAACAGCAATAAATCAAAAATGCACTCTCTCAAACGATTTCCGTAGGAGTTTTAGAAAACTTTGAAAGTTTGTACACCTGTTACAACGTCAAACGTATGGATTTATTCATGACAAAAAAACCCCTTATAAGTTTCTCCATCCCTTTTGAGGCTGGTGCTATTCAGAAAAGTTTCGAAAAAGGAAATGTAATGTTGCATCGAATCGGCACTCAATACTAACCCGTAGAGGAGTATAGCCGTACATGTACGTCCAAATATTGTAATGTCTATTATCAATTGCAAGTTCCGTATTTTTTGTTGAATAATTATAATTTCTTCAGATATTCGTGCTGCACATATCTGTTAATAATTCTAAGCAGTCGGGCTTACATTTTTTATTTGTTTCAAATTAATAAAATTTTACGAAAACATGCTTTAAAAGAAATTACACTTTTAATCATATATATATCATAAAATTTACTGTCTGTTCAACCGCTTTCTTTCTAGGAATCAGTGTCGAACTATGTTTACTCAGACTGCAATCATTTTTTTAGGCTTAGGTTGCTAAAGTTATTGTTTCTAGAAAATTCATAATGAATAAATTTATTTACATTTATTACTATGCATTTCTCAATTGTACAACTTTATTTACTAGATGATATAATGATAAATATTCCTTCTAGATTGAACCACAAAAAAAACACAAAAATTTAGATAAAGTGTAAAAAAAAATATTTATAATAAACCAAAAAACTTATTTCGTAAAAAAATAACTAACTACTTAAAGGGTTAAATATAATAATTGTAATGTTTATTTCATAATAGCTGGGATCCGGTGAGTTGCTGCCCCAGAAGAAATAATTCTAGAAATATCGTTCGACATTCGAAAGAGTTGTCTTGTTTAATTAGGAATGGTAGAAAGATTGTTATTTTTTATCTTTTGGTCGCTTGATTCTGATGCACGTAAATAAACGATTCGTAAACAATCTGCTTCATTGCTCGCTTGTTGTTCCTCGTTTGTTTGACAAGCTTGAATTCGCTTATTTCTGTAATATGCGCTATTTCTGTGTTGTGCAAGTAGATCAACGAAGTGACGAATGTTTGGGAGGCATATTTTTTAAGGAAGCAATAAAAAATAAATAAGCAATCGATATTTAATTTCACTCGAATTTATCGGCATCGATGGTAAAAATGTACGATCAATCTGGCGCAATCAACTGCAAAAGACGTATGCTGTTTAACGTTTGCAATTTGTCTTTTGCCTATTGTCCATGGTACGACACACGCGTCACCTACTGTAAGTTAATTGCCCTATGTCTATAAAATTCACCAGAGCGCAAGCAATATCTCGACACAATGAATGGTATAGCAAAGCATAAAATATTAACAAACATTGATTTATATACATTTATATATATATATGACCTACTGTAAGTTAATTATATTATTCCTATGACCTTAAAGCAAATGCAAGAAATAAGTTGACAACATTTTATCGTAATAAGATGAACGTTATGGCAACGCATTAAATACGAACAAACAAACTCTTTTCATATTTTCATATTTTAGATAAATCAAAAAATACACTTACATACATTTGATATTTCAGTGTCTGACATCCGGAGAAAATTGCATCGCTTTTTTTTATGAATTGTGATAAATACAAAAATGTGGCTTGAGTGTGAAAAAAACAAATATAAGAAGTGAAAATACCAAATGCGGCTCTGTCACAAAATTGATTTAATGATTTTGCTAGACAAGGTTGTTTGAAACGTAATCTTTAAATAGCATATTTTAAAAGTCTGTTGAATCGTTTAAGCTCTGTACAAATCTACATGTTTTGTCAATCAATGTACAAGTTTTCATTTTCGATAGCCTCAAGTATTCTAGTACACAATTATATACTGACTATTGACAGTCAATAAACAGAACACATGAGTTATATAAACGATAAATTACGAAACATATAGACCCTAAGTACAAAGGCTAAATATATATCTGGTTTTTTAAAAGCAACTTATTTCATAATAATCATATTCAACTTTTGAAAATGTAAGTTTATACCATAAGATTACTCATAACATATGCTAAGTATGGGGTTGGACATGGATTGAAAATAATAAAAAGATGAATGATATTTGAAGATATTTTTAAAATTCTTTTGAATTTTCATGTAACATGAGTTAAGTTAGTTAAAAAATAAACGATATATAGCATGAAAACTTTTATGATTTCGTTTCTAAAATTGCACAAAATGTCGCCGCTAAAAGTAATATAACATATTATAACCTTTTGCACTCGAGCACTTTTTCGTATGTGCCTACCAGTAACTCGACGCGTTTTTTTTTGTGAAAATCGATTCGCTACATGAATCAAACTAATAAAAAAATATGTATAAAATTTAAAAAAAAAAAAAAATCTGTAAAATAGACATATAATGAATATAATCTACATATTTTTATTTTATTTGTAATTCGTCATTTTATGGTATTTCACAAAGCAATCGCCAACATGTAATCCTGGCTTATTTACGCAGGTCTCGCAAAATAGCCGTGTTTCCGAAATCCCGCCAGAAATTTTTCTATTTGAAGATACTGCACAATCTAAGGCCCTGAACATAATATATGTAATTTATCTGCAAGACGGTCTTCTGTAGGAACAGTTGAAGTACGCACTCGGAATCCACCATGCATTTCGATGACAACACTTATTGATATTACGAGAGCCGACTATCTTTGGCTATGATTTTTTATTAGAAAACGACTCCCCAATGATCTATTATTGTGATCTAGTTGAAATCGACAAATAAAAAATTTTAAAAGTATACAAAAAATGACTTTATAAACATGCCGCCACTGGCGGCATCCGAGTAATACGATAAACTTACAATGCCGCCGCTATGGTGGCATTCGAGTGCAAACGGTTAATGTTAAACGAGCGAACCATTTTCCAATGATAAAAGAATCTCTGGTGACCTATGGAGATAGCTTAACGTTCTTTACGGTCGCTCTCTTCGTTTATCTTCGGCTGTTTCCGGACAGCTTTAAGCTTTGGCCAGTTTACAACTACAACGGGTTGACTGTAAATTTTGCGGATATAATGGAACATACTTACTAGGTGTGCAGAGTTATTGTTAAGTATAACTTTCTATAACCAAAATTCTTTATATACAGTCATTCAATAGGGATGATTGAAGTTTATAAGACGGTGAAAAAAATAGCAATGTATTTTAGTTCTACAAAATTATTTTTAAAAAATATAGTTGATAGCTATTTCGGCTCGGGCCATCGTCAAAACTATCTACTAGCTATCTACACCCTCAAAGTCAACATAACAAACGCTATTCAACATATTCAGCCAGATTCATGCGGCAAAATGATTGAGAATTGGACCTCCCAAATAAGTGCCACTAAGCAAAGCCGCTGCGGGAGTTTGCTTGACATTGTATTTCACATTTAACATCATAAAATATACTTTCAAATGAAAAAAAAAATGAGTGGATATCTTTTCTTACTACCATTTAAAAAAAATCAGACACCCCGATCGAAAGGCCCTATATAATATAAAAAACGAATTAAAAAAAATATCGACTATTTGACATTAGTACATGATATTAAATTGTGTACATAAAATGATTATATATTATAATTCTTTCTCACGATATATGTAAGGAGTAAGTTATATTCAACAAGCGATTATTAAAAAAAACTATTCATTTCAACAAAGTAAAAATATAACAACAATTTTTTTTTATAAACTTATACGATAATGCTTAATTTATAACCTAGATATCGAACTTTTTACTAAAAATGTTGTGATGTTGTTACATACACATTACACATGAATCAGATTCACTGAAGGTTGCTCAGCTCTGCAGCGACTGATATCTGATGGGAACGATCCGAAACCAGTCCTGATCATAAAATATGTTGTGGAAATAAGTTCTAAAAAATGTTTTTAAAATATCACGCCTCTATCAATTGTGACAGTTAACACCTTAAAAGTGTTTGATTTTGGTATTATTGAAATAAAAATGTGTTAGTATTTTCAGAGGAAGGTCTTGGTAGTAAAGATAAATGATTATAATTTGAATCGGTGAAGGAAAACGTAATTTTGTAGTACGTCCAAAATAGAATACAATATTTTAACGAAAATGTTCCATTTATAAAATTATTTATCTACGAATCAAAAAAAGTGTACGTCATATGCCCAGAAAAAAAACAAGACTGTGCAATCGTTAAAAAAATTCGACTTCGACTTCGATATTTACTAACAACACGACTCCAAGTGTAAAAAGTTAAATATTGTCAGGTATTTCCTTTCTTCCCTATTTAAGTTCATTAAATTAAAGATCAACCAATCAATCCAGCAAATTGTTCATTGAGATAATTTTAATTCTCTTATCGAAAAATTAGTCGGAATCACTCTCTTCACGACTCAGACTACACAGACCAAAAAAAAAAAATATTTTATTGACAGAAAGTATTACGTAGTTTTCTGTGCATACTGCCTCTATTGTATTCTGTAAGCCGCTCTCATCGGACTTTACTTTTCAAAGGTACATCCGCATCGATATCGATATGAAACGCTTCAAGCTGAATACAATTCGAATGTTGGTGTAATAAAATAAAGCTCCGTGTATTATTGCTAAAGCCTCGGGTGTTTTGTGCAGTTTATTTTGATGCGCAATTAAATCGAACGGGTTTTAAGACATGAAGCTAAATAACATGTTTTGTTTCAAAACAAATCTTCGCCTGTGCATTAGTAATGGACTTTTTTCGACACAATTTAGATGATACTGTAAATTGTATTTACAAGATATCAAATTTGTAGAACGTTGACATAGTAGTTGTTTAAATCCCTGTCATCTCTTATATATTCATTTATTAGCTGTCATTGCTGACAGAGATCGCTCGACGAACTCGCTGTAGAGGTGAGTAATCCATAGTGAACCGGATCGATAAAAGCAGTTCTGATCATTTTGCGAAAGAGTATAATTATTACAATTGCATATGCTTTGCTGTAATAAAAAAATAATGTCTTTTTACCAAAAATATTCAGAAATACTTTCAAAGTAATATTGTGTAAAAACAAATATTCATTTTTACAATCCATGTTCACTCTTAATCCAAATCATATTGCCACTCAACGAAGGTATCTCAATGGATTTTTTTTACGAAAGGTACGAGTTATTTAGTTTAACAAAGAGAGAAGGGATACACTGAATAGGGTTAGGATAGGACTAGTGGTTAGTCATCCGCTCTAGCTATGCCCCGTTTTTAGGGTTAACTAGGATGGAGAGCAATTCAAGTAATCGCATACACCCGTTATGACTTCAAACAGAATCAATTGGTCGATTGAAAAAACAACAACAATGTTTACTAATACATCGATAGCTTGTATTTTTGAGTTCAAAAACAATTTTTCTCATCACTAGAATTATTTACCTTACCTGCAAAGCTTTCTAATGGTATATTGCAATAAAATGATTGCTATAAAAGCCGAGAAATTATAATGCCTAGTTTTGATTTTCGAAGACTCAATAAAGCAAGCAAATTTAAGCTCTAATTAATTAAACATATTGTATTTTACGGGAATTTATCAAATCACACAGAACTTGAGTTATATCGTTATAAAGCTAAGATAAGCCTAAGGCAATATTTTTTTTGAAACAGAGCTTTAATTATAACGTGGCAATCAGTTCGTGCTAAAAAGGGTTCCTTCTGTAATCGCATAAAAAAACGCAATTAAAAAATAAAAAAAAGTTTCTTTGAGTTTAACAATTAATGAAAAAAGCTCCCTAATTTACAAAAGAAGCGAAGAATCTTTTAAACGTTTGGAGTTAAAACGTTTTAAAGAATAAATTTCACCTTGTTCAGTTTCCTTCTAATGTCAGGAAGACAAAACATTTTCAAAGTATTTCAACGTATTTTATTCATTAATTTGATTTATATGTTCTATAATAATATTGATTTAACTTTATTTTTACACTTTTGTACAATAGGATATAAAATGTTTTTCGTACTATTAAAATACGTCTACCAACACAATAAATTGCAATATTTTTTAGAATTAACGCGTATTATAAATTTATTGATTGAATTGACATTCAATTGGTAGAACTACACTATAACACGGTAAAAAAAATAGCAATATATTTTAGTTATACAAAATTATTTTTAAAAATATAGTTGATAGCTATTTCGGCTTACGCCATCGTCCGAACTATGCTTTAACTAACATTTGCTTATCTATATAAATCTGTGTAGAAAAGGTACACAGTACATCTTCTCTCCTGTTTTATTGGCCTAACTTGTTATTTTCTCGCAATAAAACAAAAATTTTCAAAAATTGTTAATGAAACTAAAAAATGCGGCTATGACAATAAGTTTATATGTGACACGGAAATGGTATATTACAGAAGCAAATCAGATGCGTTCCTCCCCCCCGTGGAGCGGTTTAATTAATAGGCTAAACAATATATTAGTTTGTTCGTTAAGAATCCCATGTGATAGTTGATGTCTATTGATTTCCAGCTGCTCCAAAGTGGTCATCCTACGACCCCTACTGCAAAGATGCAAACACTTAGACGCTGAATTTGAATTTACATTATGTGATTCCTTTATAACGTGATTATCGAATTGTGAATCTGTTTTTTTTACTATTGAATGATTTTATACGTTCCTTAAATCGATTAGATATACTCCTACCTGTCTGTCCGATGTAAACGGATAAACATGAGCCACAGGACATTTTATAAATACCGCCTTATTATAAATCTTCACAGTTCTTGATTGGAAGGCTTTATCACAAAAATCAGTAAGATAACTGAATTTCGATATATAATACAAAAGCATATGTCAAAAAAACTTTTGTAATATCACTTCGTAAACGAGTGGACTTTTGGCCAATAATGTTGCGTTGTCAACACATAGAATTCTGATTGTTGTAAAGAGTGGAAAATCGATTTTTTCAACAACTTTTTAATTCAGAATGTATTAATTAGGAACAAAAGACTGACATTTGTTACCAGATTCTAGTGATTCTAAAATAGTAGTATAGAGGGCAGAAAGCTTTAAAGCAGTGAGTAGTGTTTTAACTTTCCCATACCCAATGGAAGACAAATCCTCCCCCCACTGTTAATGAATATAAAGTTAATATTTTAGTGTCAGTGTTACAATGATTATATTAAATATTTACTGTTAATATGAACACATTGCCATAAATCAGTGCTGTATTTTATATAACATGTGGCATTATTAAATGATAAGTGTAGGCTCGCGATAATTGGTGAACTTAATTTGATCATCGACATTTCCTTAGTGATAAATAAAAGCTTAACAATTACTTTTTATTGTAATATTTAAGAATAGTCATTTTTATTGGGGTCTGATAAACTCCCACCATCTCACAAGCATTTTATTTAAGCACAGTTATACAACATATCTTTATCATCTTTTAAGAGAAAAGAGAACCATTCTGATTAATAATATTGTTACTAAACTTTATAATCGATTCAATTATTTTATTATATTATTGAGAGTTTTTTTTAATCGGTACACGTGTTTTAATTAATTTAAATATACTCAAAATACTTATACGTTAATTAATATATTAACATATAAAATATATAGTAATTCTGAAAATAAATTTGTGGGTTTTGTCGGGACAAATATTATAACGTTGCTTAGAAACTACAATAAAATAAAATGAGTTTGTTGAATTACTATGCTACAGCAATGTCGCTTTAATTATGAATTTTCATCACGTTATTAGCGTAACCATTAAATAAATAAACAGAAACATACAATCATTAACAGCGTAAACCTCACAACATGGAAATATTGGCCTTTGCTATGGCGAGCCAAAGTTTATTTTACAAAACAAAATACCGCTGGTTTTCAAGGTAATGTTCCAGCAATATCAAACTAAAATATTTAATTTTCGATTGATGAAAAAGAGAAATGTCTTGAGTTGACGAAATTTTAAACAGTGACTTCATTATATTTTTTAAGCATACACAAATAATAAAATTTCAAAGAAATTTCGGAACGGTTGCTATGTAACTAGCAATACTAAAATTTAAGACAGTCTTCATCAAAAATCTTATGGTTATTCTTACATTTTAAACAATGGAATTATTTTTCACAAGAGAAGCTGTTTGTCATATCCCGCACAAAGGTTTATTGATCAATATTTCATAAAAATTAATTCTATTTTTATGAAAGATTTTATAATAAGCTTGAAATAAAAGACATTGTAAGCAAAAATTTGTTCACTTTTGGCTTATTTTTTGATAAAAATATCTCTCTTGTTTCGAAGGAATTTCGTCCATATTCGAATATGTGCCGTAAAAGCCAGTTGAGTGCCTGTTTTGAGATCATGTTTTAAAACACAAAGTGAACAAAATACGAAGGAGGATCAAAGATAATCTGCGTATCAAAAACACTCTTCGGTTTCACAATAACGATTCTCAGTAAGGAAGGAGATTGTGAGCATCCACATACTAAAATTAAATAAACACATAAAACCGGTGATTAAAATTTGGGAATATTAAAAAAAAGAGGAGTGAATAGATAGCTTCGTATTGTAACGGTAGGTATAATATTTTTTATCCAATTACAAATGCTTCTGTTATATTATTGGTTTTATTTGAATAGTATCAGTTGATAATTTTCACGATGAACGAAACTGGTCCTAGTTTGAATAACATAAAACGGTAGGAATAGTTCAAAATATTGTGTTTTATTTTTGACAAAACAATAAATATTAATGCATGCAAAGTTATTTAATTCCAATACAAATGTATGTATTATTCACCAGTAGTATATTTTAATACTATTTATGTTGATTTCTTACCTTATTTATGTTTATTTTTTAACCTGTGAATTATTTTTTTTTTTGTTTTTGAACCATTTGTTTTTTATGCTTTGTACTTATAAATCATTTGTATTGCTTCACTTGCAAAGGAAAAACAATTCCTGATCTTCATTGTCAAATCAAAGAAATAGTATTTAACGTTGTGTTTTATTATTTAATTATTTTATGTACGTATGTACGTAAGTTGATTTTTGTATATTTTAAAAAATCAACAATCATAAAATCAGGTGAGTATTTATGGGAACAGCTTCAAAAACGTGGATTCAAATAATTAGTAAGACTAACATCGATCAGTTGATAATACTCGCGATGACGAAACCAGTCCAGGCTTGGTTAATATTAGATATAAATAAACCGTGGTGTAATGTTATTTATTACAAAATTTTCAAGTGAGTTTCACAATTAATTTAAAAATGTTGAGAGAGATAGGGCTGTTTCGTTTTTACTAGACGTGGAGATGGAGTTAAAATAAAAAATAATATTGGTATCGATTATATTCACAGCACTAGATATTACATATTAATTATTAGTGATTAACTGTACGATACAGATAATCTAAAGGCGCACACTATGTGGAAAAAGAAAAATAGAAAATATCGTTATATTTTATATTGTATAAATATTGGATTAATTTCAATACACGTTAACGTAATAAAAAAATTTCCTTTAAATGATAGTCAACAATTATTCTTTCACCAATTAATTAACAAAATTAAGAGTTTGTTCATTATAAATTATGCTAAACGTTTAATATGATTTGCCTCTTTAATTGTCATTACTTAAAACATCGACGAAGAGTTCCTGCAGCATTTACCTATGAATAAAAAATCATTTATTTGTCTGGAAAGGGAGACGCTTCGAGCAATTTGTCAGTAATTTGCAGTTTGTAGGACCATTAAAGAGTCGGGGCTTAAGTTTACTAATTAGAATCGTTTGGAAAGGATCTCGATGAAATAAAACAGTTAGAGATAGATGTGGAAACGGGGAACCATTTAGAAAATTTCTGGTTGAAAGCTGAACAGTAATAATATTCGCGTGTTTTTTATAACAATGATTTTGAAAGTGATGAAACATGTGGAATCTTATAAAGTTTCAACAAAATAAATTTGATATGTATGATACCTTTGCAAAACATACTTAACCGCGTTTGGGTGTATTCTATTATACTACGTGAAAAGCTTCCCTTCAAATAAAAACACTAAACACTTCCACAGATTAAACAATGAGTTTTTTTTGTTAATTTCATTCTATAATGTTTAAGCAACATTATTAGTGGAAAATTAATCTTATTTATGATATCGACTGAACTTGCTTGATGGAATTTCAATATCAAATTTGAATTGATACAAATTTGTCTAATTCATATATCTTAGATGTTTAATCTCTACTTGTCAGATTGAAATAAGTGTTTCTTAAAAAAAAACAATTTTATTTAAATAATAGTTGATTATTATTTGTAGTAAATCTCTTTCAAGAATTACTCATTAACAAGATTTCGTTAATGAAAATTATCATAGGCAATTGTGTTAATAATTATTTGATTAATAATATTAAATTTGTTTTAGTGAAAAAGTGTTACTTTAAGGTCTGTGTTTTCATGTAATTAATACCTTTGGTATATAGATAATGTTAACTGTTTATTGTACTTCAGTTCTGTTGCATTCGTGCGATAGAATGTCTGAAGATTACAAAAGGCGAAACCCGGATCGTTAGTGACAAAACATGTGGAATTGTACAAAATTGTAACAAGGAAAATTAATCGGTTTCACTGTATTCTATAACAAGAGGTTTATTAATATATTCAGTGTTTCCGTTTTTTTCTCATTTGGTTAAACAAAAAAATTACGTTTTTATTTCGTACTAAAAAAGTCACTTTGAGGTCGGATTATGATGTTCGCGGAACTAAGTTTGAAAACCATAGTACACTCCAATAGTGACTAGAACAAAATTTAAAAATACTGTATTCATATAGCGTAAAATAATATATTTGATGTAGAACGGAACAAAAATGTTGAAAAAAAGGTGTAGATTTAGTCTTAAAAGATTTAAACAACCCTTTTCTCAAAGAAGCTACTATTAATCATTGTGTTTGTAGTTAAGCTAAAAGACCGAAATTTTACGAAAAAGGGGAAAAAATACATTAGAACTAAACATACGTCTTAAGTATTGTATTTAAAAAAGAAACGTACCCAGTCGAGAAAAAAAGACAATTTGCGATAATGGCTTATGGAAGCCAAAAACGGCCCATTCGTGGTAATTGGTGGTAACAAAAGAAGTAATTAGCTCTATTTTATTGCTCAGTTAGGAGATGTATAGGTAAGAACGGTTAATTAAACTACATGTTTATTATTGTTAATTGAAACATATTCACAGAAATTCACAATTAAGCAAAATTTAATTAAAGTGCGTGTTTAGCGAAATGATTATTTACTGCAATTATGTTATTAAGAACATGTAGAACACAATTCGGTAAATATTACGTCAGCTAATAATAAATAACAATGTATTTAAATAGACAAAGTCATTAATTAAACATACTATTAGATAGACGATATTTCATATAATTTTGGATATCGACTAAGTGAGGTGTTAAAGAAAACGGCCAGTTTGAGTTTATCTGTATAATTCGTACGTTCGTATCGGCAGGCAAATTAAATTGAACATCCTTCAGTGACAAAGCATTTTGAAATATAAAAGATATTTAATTATAATATATTCAATACAATTATTAAGCAAAACAAAAATACCATGGGTAACTCACTTTATCAAGCAATGGTATATAATATATTTTTTACCATTACTATAATATATTTTTGTAGTTTTACGATCAAGACCGATTTTCCTTACTAATACAAAACTGAACTTTGAATAAACAACACAAGCGGTCAATCATTTTATAATAAAAGAATTTTACAATAAATAATAATCAACTACCATTAAAAATCAATTGGGAATTTTGAAACATAGACACATATATTGTATTGGTGTGATAGAACGCCCAAAGATGCTGAAATGCGAAACCTGGACTTACAAAACATATGGATATGTACTAAGTTTCAACAATATAACTTTGATATATAACTTTTATCAAGCATCCTCAGTCTACATCGTAAATTATCATCAAAATTGAACAAGTGGACATGACAAGAAATATTGTAAAATTTATTGATTGAATTGGCATTTACATGGTAGAATCAGTACTATTCAGCTATATTTGAGATCTAGTAAGTTCTGTCGAGGTCGTAAGCCAATATACTTTATAATTTTTTTAAATTAAAACACATTGCTATTTTTCACCGTGTTATTCCATAGCTTTGTTTAGCTTTTTTATCTATTGTAGTTTAAACTTTAAAAATACAGGGAGTTAATACATTCCTTGCTTCAAAACAATAAAGCCAGTCATATTATTTATATACTGGAAAACGTGTACCCTCCCACTTTTTCAAAGAATCATGTTTACATTGCATTTTTTCGTGTTGGATAACGTGTAGGTGTGAAATGCTTTCATATTGCGAATATTGTATATGACAAACTGTGTTTATTATTTGAATTTATGACGAGCTGTAAGAAAATTAATTACAGCTTATACGTTTATTTTTAAATATGAGTATAATTTAAATGGAAAAATTGATGTGTTAATCTTCCACTTCATTTGAATTGCTTATTAGTTTTATTTGAAATGTTTGAAGAATTTGAAAAACGGCTTTATAGATTAAAAGATAACGACTTGGGTATCTGGAAAATATTCGAAATTTCAACTAGATCAAGATTTATTTGATTCAATTAATAATTTTGGAAGTCTGCCAATTGAGTATGACGAGTTCTTTATTTCTCAGAAAACGTAAAAAAAAAATATTTTGACCATTAACTAATATATATTTAAAACAAAAGATTAAAAAAATCTTAGGTGTCTCAATATTATGAGAGTTTGGAAAACAAATATTTCAGGATAATCTCGTCGACATGTGGCCTAAGAAAATTTTCTGCCGTGGCCGTTAAAAAATTGATTAGTTGAAAATATTTAAACAATACGACACGGTGCTTAGAATTTTTTTTTTACAACATTATACTCTCCATATCACCTCCAGTTTCCAAATTTAAACAATGCTATTTATACAAAAATTTAAGTTTATACCAGGCAAACAAAACAATTGGTCCGAGAACTAAGAAATCAATTTACTGGTTTTCATAAAAAATATAAATAAATGAAATAAAACAGTTTGCAATTAAAATGTGAAGGACCTTTCCAAACTATATAGGCATAATATTATTTAAAAATAAAACAAAATTAAAGTCCATAAATGGTAAAATTTCTCAATCATATAACGAACACAAAAAACATTTTTTAAATTTTCTTCTAATCAATTTTAAGGTGTTAACTTGCACTTCTTGCTGTAATGGCATGATATTATAATTATTACTTATTTCCAAAATTTGTTAGTTGTGATGAGGGTATGCCGAAATAGCTATCAAGTACTTGTATCTTAAAAAATGTTGTAGAATGAAAATACATTGCAATTTTTTCATCGTGCTATTTCTACACGATATTTTATTATCAACGCGATGAGTCAAACCGTTCCTGACCATAAAATATTTTAGTACTCAAAATTTGTTTTCATTATTTGATTTTATCAATTGATTTGTAGTCAAAGTATTACCAAATTAAAAGTTTATTGTGAGTTAATATATAATTATGAATTGTTATATTCATTAACCAGAACATTTCTTGAAAATTTGTTTTGTATGCCTGGTAATTATCAAATCAAACATTTGTATAAACAGGCTTGTTTGAACATATTTTGTATCAGTTGTTAATGCTAGCGATGAGCAAAATTAGTCCCGATCTGTATTATATACAAAATTTGGGATTAATTGTTTTATATTATAAAAAAAAAAAAAACTCGTTTCTTAGTACTCGAACCTCTGAGATTCGTAACAGAAAAGTATAATAATTGAGAATGAGTTCTCAGTGTTGAATTGTCGATATTAATAAATTAATGATTTTTTTATGTTCGAGTTAGATATCTGAAAATTTATCTCAAATAAGATGTGTGCTATAAATAAATGAATTATCGAAGTTGTTTATTATTTTTTTGTTATTTATAATGAATTTTATTAAATTCACAGCTGAATCAATCGAAAATAAATACGGCTTGAAATGATTTTCAAAATATTTCATTTTTCATCCTGTAAAACGATCAAAGGGAATGGAAATTTTATCACTGACGTTCGTCGACATATCGTTTGATATTTGATCTCGTGATTGGTGATGAATGAGTCAATAAATCACCCAAACGTCATATTGAATCATTTCGAATCACACTCCGAACAGAATAAATGCGGACGTTGAAATTCGCTGTATCTACTCTGTCATGTCATGTCATTTTGATATGACATAAATATTGTCAGCAACCAAAGTATTATACGTACCTACATATGACATAAATATTGTCAGCAACCAAAGTATTATACGTACCTACGTCATATTGTTTTATACTTTTGAATATAATTAATTAACCGTTGCTTATTCAATTTCAATATTTGATTTGATACCGCCAATATACGAGGATTTTTTGGCAGATAAAATTTGTACTTATAACACATATTATATGTACAATATTACATTAGAGATTATTACATTACAAGATTAATAATATGGGATTGAGCTTCACTTAAAGTATGCTTAGACCAGGGGTTACCAAGCCAAATTGTTTGATGGCCCAAAAAAATAAAAAAATATGGTATTTTATTGATTGAATTGGCATTCACTTGGTAGAACTCCATTATAACACCGTGAAAAAGAAAAACAATGTATTTGAGTTCTACAAAATTATTTTTAAAAATTATAGTTGATAGCTATTTCGGCTCACGCCATCGTCAGAACTATGGTAATGTTAAAAAATCAAAGTATTTATTTTAAGTATTTCAACTCGTATTTAAGTCGACATGCATCGCATTTGTCATGTTTTTATCGAACAACCTGCTGCGATACTTTGTTTTTACTAAATTTGATTTTTAGTCTCAGTTCCACAATTGTAACGCAGTCTTGGTGAATGAGGTACTCTTTTTGAGGCCGACTTTGACTATCAAATAATAGTGTATTTGGAAACAAACAGAGCGATAACTTTAAATAATTTTATCTTTTTGTAGAAACTTTAAGAATATAAACTATGGTAGTTGAATGTGACAAATGGTTACCTAAAAGTTCCTGTAAAATGCCAATATTAGACATTTTAAGATTATATTTGAAAGTAAACTTTAAGATAACAAGTTGGTTGTTTCAATTCCGCCTGTTATGTTCATTCAACAGGTTTTACACGGCCGCTTTCCAAAACGCAATACTTATAAAAAAATATATTCTTTATTTTCTTGGCCCGATAATGAGCTGCACGGACCGATCTTTATACCATGCACTATAAGGCTTGAAAGATAAAAAACAATATATAATTTGCTCAGCCACTTGGCTTAAGATATATTAATATTCTGTGTATCTGTGTATTCAAAATCCAGCGTGGTGGAAAAGTTACATTAACTCAATCTTTTAGCTTTTTCCTTCATGGATACTGCAATTTTTTCGATTAAAATATTACAAAAAAAAAATATTCAAAAAAAGCTCTTGCCTTGGGATTCGAATTCCTAACCAAAAAGCGACTTTGACCACTGCTCCATAGACCAGGTTTCATACCTTGCTGCTAAAAACATCTTTTTGAATTTACTATATTCACTTTTAAGGTGTTAACTGTCACTTCTTGATGGAAAGGCATGAGATTTTAAATAATAAAAACTTCATAAGTACTAAGTACTAAAAAAATGTGTTTTTATTATTTTAAAAAATTTACTATATTTATAAAATAAAATTACCTTCAATGTCGTTTTGTGAGCGTCCAAGATTTAATCAATTAAATATGTTCCAAGTATACTAGTTAAAAGCTGAAAATAATATCACATATAAAATGGTATTATTGTGATAAATATCAGTGTTATATGATACGACAGTAGTTTAGCGGGGAGAATTAAATGGCTTGTTAACGAGAATTGACGGGAGAAAAAATGTGTGAAGAATTATTGTGCTCAAGCATCATTCATAACATGAAACATGATACTTTTTTCAGGGGGATTTTAATCAATCATGGATGGATCTATTTAAACGTTCCAAAGATTTAGAGTTTCGTTACTACGAATTTAAAATAAGAATGGCAACTTTCAAAACATTGTAAAACATGATCTGAATCACATACCTTTCAACCTTATCTTGCCCCTTATAAGACATATACTAAGAGTTGACGGCTAAATAGCTTTATTCTCAAATATTAGAATAAAAAATGATAAAGCTATGCATCTATCCGAATACATTTTATGCTAAAATCTTGAATGTTTAAATAAATAATCATATTTTTAGCCGTGCTAAAAAAGGCCACAACAAGTTCAAACATCAATTCGCTGTACATGAAACCGAATCCACCAATCATCGCGAGCGCATCAGATATTCGACCGCATATTTATGTTGTTTAATGTTGCCAGATGTATAAAATGAAACATTGATTTATAATAATGTGTTCCCATTTAGAGTCAATTCTTATTTGTGACGTAACAATAATTTTCCTCAAGCTATCTGTCTATAACAAACTTTTATTTTCAATAATCGTGAGGACTAAAATTAAATTGCCAATATTAAAATAGACATTTCAGATTACGTAACAGTTGGGGGAGAATTTGATTATCCTAGGAAATAGAAAAGTTAATATCTTCACTCCGTCCGAAGGGTGGCTAATTGACTGAATAATAAACGGTTATCATAGAAAATCATTTAGTTAAGAATTCATATACACCCAGTCCTTTTTTTACGCGAATTCCATTATACGCGATATTTTTGGACGGCAGCGCTACATTTTTTACGCGCCTCACTCGTTTTTACGCAATTTTTTCCCCAAATTTGTTGTAAAGAAGACATTTATATACGATGCTAGGCATGTACGTTTCATTATTTTTTTAAATAAAAAAAATATGTATTTTTAAAACTTTTTTTTTAAATTTTGTATAGCATTCCATTTTTTTAAATACACATACAATTGCCAAATGTTGACATGTGTATCGGATATTAAGCGAATTTATGTTTTAGGGTGTGTAAAGAAATATAATGCAATTGTGTGAAATCATTTTTTTTACGCGTCTTTTTCTGGAACCAATGTGTCGCGTAAAAAAAGGACTGGGTGTACTTAATTTTCTGTAAGGAAATG